>JAIXMO010000015.1:0-605919 GCA_025677825.1 Helicostylum pulchrum | reverse complement strand
TTTGGTACTGAATTCAAAAGCTTTTTAGAAAGCATATCGCTTAAAATTTACGAGGCAATAAAAACCGTTGTTAAATAATGCTATTAAGCATTAAGTATATCTTTCTCTAATTTATAGCACAATAAATTGCTATTATCAAGTAAATTATCGATGAGTACAGCTTATATAAGTGGATATTTCACCGTCGTCACTTATGCTGTAGGGTTCTTAAAGCTTCCCACAACAATGCTCTACGACTCTTTGTATGTTGAAATAATACAAAACGAATATTTCAATCTTTTCACGTATAAATATTATAACGGGGAAGACGGAATTTTGATGTTTCTCTGAAAATTTAAGTCGGTAAACTCAAACTTTATTTCCCAAAATTAAATACAGATCAAAATAGAAAATATGTATTTTGGTACAATGAACAAAGCGGTAATGCACTTTAATTGATAGTATCGAAAGAACTATCCTTCGTTTTTTTTTACTAGATTATTTTTCATACGTTGCGATATATTCTTTTCGCATGTTCCTTTTTTTTAATTTTTATTCAAAACCAGAATTTTTCAATTCGTGACATCTAGCTAGCCAGTAAATATGAATACTTTACACTATTTCCCGAAATTATTAGTTCACTTATCGAAAAAAAAATAGGCTCACAAAATGAAAATAATTAGGTTCACAATGTGAAAAAAATTAGGTTCATGATGTGAAAAAATTTAGGTTCATTATGCATTCGGTTAAAACTTACTCTGTATCTTGATGGGTTACAGCGATAACTGCACGGGAAAATTACTTTTTGTTTTGAGTGCCAGGGATGGAGGAAGAAGCTGATGCTTTTCTTTTGAGGTTTGGTCTTGTTGTTGAAAGTGGTTGACCGTTTGTCTTGCGTACGAACCTTTCAGGCCTAATGCTGTTTTCCCGTAAACTAAACAAAATATGTCTAAAATTCAATGTTGCGGCCATATCTCTGTTGTAAAAACGACAACGAACTAGAGATTCTTTGCTATCTTGTAGACAGCTTTCATTGGTACATCTACAAGTTTCAAACTGGTTGTCAGTTTCATAGTATTTTAGATATTAACATATTGTGTTTAACCTTAGCAAACCATGACATATTACAGTAGGATTTTTAGTTCGTCTAAATGGCCTAGGATTTTTAACTTCTTTAAATTTATCTAAGGTAGTACCATCTTTGCAAGAAGGACATAATGAGGAAGTTTTGAACTCGTCCAAAAAATAGACCTTGAATCCTTCTTTTCTGAGCATGTTTCTTATTCCGACTCCTTTGGTGGGTTCGCGATACTTCACATTTGCTGCGGTCCAGTTGCCTATGATAATTACAGAGTCTTGTCCGAACTTCTGTCTAAGCTTTTTAGCTAATCGCTGTTCTGATTGCTTCATGTTAATAAAACTTGAAAGCTTCATTTTGCGAAAAGGTAAACGATCAGCAGCTCTGACTCCTGGAGGTATATCTTCATTGCCGTAGCAGTTGTTTAAGCCTTCAGACACATTTGCTCTAGCTTCTAGATATTTTACGAAATTTTCCTTGTTGACAGAAGTGGCATGATGGTAAGAAAGAGAAAGTTCAGCAGCAATCACTTCATCAGGCTTAAAACGGTTACGGAACTTTCTAAACTTTCTGGACTTTGTTTCAACTCCTTTCTGGTTACTTGTGTATCTGTAGACCATTTTGGTTTGGGAAGTGCTATTTTCATGCATACAATATAATAGGTCTCTTCGACCTGGATCAACCAAAACGCATTTACCAACATCAGCAAGAAGGTCTTCTTTTTTTAGATCTTCTATATATTTGAAGGAATCCTTGTCTTCTAATTTTTTTTACTCTTCTTACCACCTCTTTTTCCTTGGATCATAGTTTTGTTTAAGAATAGATACGCCTACGCCGTCAGTATATATCATTCCTCTAAACGTCATTTGTTTATCAGGACCTTGTGGTTCCATTCCTTTTGAATTGAGATTAATAGCTCCACCCCAAACTACTTGCTTGTCCATATGCGTCAAGACCATGTTTTTAAAAATCTGAGTATTCAAAATTAAGGTGTCGATTGTCATATAGTAGGGAATAAACGTAGTTCTTATAAGAAAGCAGGCTATAGATTTTCCACCTTGCAAAGCTTCACACGTTTTAGCGATTTGGTAATAAGCCCTTAAATGCTTTACAGGATTTGCCTTGTAATCATAAAACATGGAGCCTTTCTCGAACTTGTAATCTTCAGAGTAACAACCAATAAAACTTTTAATAGTGTTCATACCATCTTGGCCTAAAAATTCTGAAGTAGCATCCTCTAATTTTTTTGAAGATACGGCTAACTTGACTTTGTTCATTTGGCTGTAAACGTTCCGTCTATCTTCTATGGACTTGCCAGCCTCCTGTAACATATCCTTCTTTTTCATTATTAAGTTTAACATCTTCCTCAACTTGTTTCCAAAATTAGAAGTAACATTGTTGATATAAGCAGTACGGATTTTGGTTACTTCGTAGTTCGCTATCTGTTGTCCGTATTTTAGATCGATAGGTTTGTAGGATGTACGTTCAAGAAAAGTTTCTCTATGCTTGTTTATAATTGTTTTGAATGTTTCCAGTTTCTCCGTTTTCTTTCGCTTTTCCATCCTTGTACGCACTTAATAACGACATAAAGTACTTCTCTGAAAAAATCCTCATTGATGAGATCTTCCAAATTGAATACATTATCGGTATTATCATCCTCCAGCTCGTTAACAAATATAAATTTTAAAAAGAAGTATGTGTGTGTCACAATGATATTAACATTCTTCGCCAGTTTCCATAAGACGCTGCTTGTATGCATCCTTCCAACCTATACCAGTAATTGAGCTTTTAACCACTACTAATTTCTGTGACGGTTCCATCATAAGAAAACAATAATGAAAAGAAAAAGAGGGATTTGACATCATTGTAACCTTTGCAAGTCACTGATGTATTTTTTGTTTAAGCCTTTTTGACTGATTAATTTTTTGATCCCATCGTTGTAAAAAGACCAGTTAAAGTCATTGTCGTACTGTAGTATGATTACACTAATAAATATAATAGTATTACGCTATAAAATACTCATAAAGAAAATACAACCCTTTTTAAAAATCCTTGCATGGTAAGACTTGGAGGGGAGGGTTGTTGTTTTTGACTTTTAGCGTGTCTCAATCAATGAAATCCCCTTATTTATGTCTGGCTGATGTTTGAAACACAGGCAAAACGTAATGTAAAAAAGAGAATCAGTTTGTTAGGTGGAACACCAAGCGTGCATTCAGCGAGTATAACTGACATATGCTGCTTGTGTATCCCAAGTTGAACGATATTATATCCTCGACTTGATACGTGTAGCACAAATGTATTAATAAGTGAGCGCTATTGTTGATACAAGCCGAACTATTTAACAAATAACCCAGCTAGCAACATGATTCAAGCAGCCTATAGCTACAAGACTACCAGTAGACAATTTCGTATTAGATTAGGGCCCTGTTTACAATCTTTCTTTTAAAACTCTTCTCCCTGTTGTTTTGACTGGATATTCTCCTGCTGATTACCAGTCGTGAATAGCAACAATCAGAGACTTTTTACTCGTCAATAAAATTGTGATATGACTGCTTGTCTGAACATGCTTCACATTGTTCGTTCATTTCGTATGCCGCCAAGGTTTGGACGTGGTGAAGCCCCTCGATAACAACACAGAAGAGCAAGGTCTCAATATGATCAACAAACCCTAAGAAGCGTCAGTCCTGCTACTACACCACCTTTTTAATTATGTTTAAACGTAGTACTCAAAGAGCATGTATTGCATATTCATCAACTACAGGATCTTCAGCTCCCAGAGGGTGTCTCATTAGAATTCAGATTTTAATAAGAACGACAAATAATTATAAACTATATTTTTAGTCAACAATTTGGTGCATTTGGTCAACTCTTGGTTTGCGCCAATTTATAAATAATTTTCGGGCCATCTATTTTTTCGAACTTTGAAGCAATTTTTTTCAAAAAGTGCGCCAATAATTTAGGGAAATACTTTATAAATTCTAGTTTCATCTACTTTTTTCCTTTCTCTCATTAAAAACTTTCCATTATAAAGCCCATTAATCTCGCTTCCTTGAAGAAAGAACGAAAAAAAGGGAAACGTCTATTTTTATTTTAAACAGTTACAAAAAAATAAGACTTCAATTCTTTCAAGATGATGAACAGTATTAATAAAATTTCGCAAGAAATTCTTGCGAAACTTCCACTTTTCAGGTTGAAAGGTAAAGAATAAAAGATGAACAGGAGAAACTATTGTCAAACCGAGTGCTAAAATTATTAACCAATTCATAAATAAAATTAGACCTCATCAAAGCTGTTAGAGCTTGTAAGACAGCAGCAGAAGAAAGAGCAGTTATTCAAAAAGAAAGTGCCAACATTAGAACAGCATTCAAAAACGAAAATCCTGACACGCGTCACACCAATGTAGCAAAGTTACTTTATATTCATATGCTCGGTTATCCTGCTCATTTTGGTCAAATGGAATGTTTAAAATTGGTAGCTAGTCCTAAATACGCTGACAAGCGTTTAGGTTATTTAGGTATTATGCTTTTAATTGATGAAAAGACCGAAGTATTGACTCTAGTAACAAACAGTTTGAAAAAGTAACCAAGTTTTACTTTATACATCATATTTAAAATGTATTAACCTTTTTTTTTAAAAAATAATAATTAGTGATTTAAATCATAGCAATATGTTTATTGTTGGTTTAGCACTTTGTACAATGGGTAACATTTCATCTTCTGAAATGGCCCGTGATTTATGTTCAGAAGTTGAAAAGCTTATGGGTAGTTCTAACACCTATATCCGTAAGAAGGTAAAAAATATAAGGTTATATTTAGTAAATGGGAGAGAAAAAAAAGTATCTTACTCGTTAAAAAAAAAATGATGATTAGGCTGCATTATGTGCTTTAAGAGTTATTCTTCGAGTTCCTGAACTTCATGAAAATTTCATTTCAAGATCGAAATCGCTTTTAAATGATCGTAGTCACGGTGTACTTATTACTGGTATTACTTTGGTTACTGAAATGTGTCAACAAAACCCTGAAAATGTTGTCATCTTTAGAAAGGTAAATACTACTAAAAAAATAAAAGTGCATGAAAAAATAAAAAAATTAATATATGAAAAAATAAATAGGCTGTTCCTCTTTTAGTCAGACATCTTAAGAATCTTGCTAGTGCAGGCTTTTCACCTGAACATGATGTTACAGGTGTCACAGATCCTTTCCTTCAAGTCAAGATCCTTCGTCTTTTGCGTATTCTTGCCAAGAATGATCGTGAAGCATCTGAATCCATGAATGATATTTTAGCTCAAGTAGCAACCAATACTGAAAGTACCAAGAATGTTGGTAATTCAATCTTGTATGAGACTGTATTGACTATTATGGATATTCAAAGTGAAGCTGGTTTACGTGTATTGGCTGTTAATATTCTCGGAAAGTTTTTGAGTAACAGAGATAATAATATCAGGTACGACGGGGGGAGAGGAAATATAACACATTTATTAGTGACTAATAAGGAGGGATTATATATATATAATAGATATGTAGCTTTAGAAACTTTGAACAAGACTGTGGGTATTGAAACACAAGCTGTTCAAAGACATCGTAACATTATTCTCGATTGTCTTCGTGATGGTGATATTTCTATTCGTCGTCGTGCTTTAGAATTGAGTTTTGCTTTGATCAATGAAGGAAATGTTCGTGTGCTCACGCGTGAATTACTTGCATTTTTAGAAGTAGCTGATTCTGAATTTAAGCAAGGCATGACTACAAAGATTTCTCTTGCTGCTGAAAGATTTGCTCCTAATCAAAGATGGCATATTGATACAATGTTACGTATGTTGAAATTAGCTGGTAGTTTTATTAGAGAAGAAGTGCTTGCTGGTTTCATTCGTCTTGTTGCACAAACTTCTGATTTACATCAATATACTGTTCAAAAATTATTTGCTGCATTGAAACAAGATATTTCTCAGGTACGCAAAAATAAATATAATACTTTTTTTTTTTTTTACTTATTCAAATATATAAATACAGGAGGGTTTAGTTTTAGCTAGTGTTTGGGTTATTGGTGAATATGGTGATGTCTTGGTTGACAGTGGGAATTTTGAAGAAGAGGAAGGAGTTGTTATAGAAGTAACTGATTATTCAGTTGTTGGATTATTGGAATCAATTTTATTAGGACCTTATGCAAACCAAGTGACTCGTGAATATGTCATGACTGCACTTATGAAACTTTCATCACGTTTATCTGAAGGAAATGCACAAAATAAGATCAAGGAATTACTTTTGCAGCATACAGTTAGTATGGAAGTTGAAATCCAACAACGTGCTGTAGAATACACCAACTTGTTCTCTTATGATTCCATTCGTCCTGCTGTTTTGGAACGTATGCCTATTCCTGAAGCTCGTACCATTATTGAATCTAGTCCTTCTAATAACAGTAATGCTCGTCGTACATCTACTGGAGGAGTGGGTCCTAGTGACCAAGATTTACTTTTGGATCTTATGGGTGTTGGTACCAGTGGAGGTAATGTAGAATCAGTCGATATGATGTCTCAAAGTCCTGCCACTACATCTTCCCCTGCGCCACCAAAGACATCCAATGTTGATCTTTTAGCAGACTTGTTTGGTGGCGGAGATTCTTCATCTCCTGCACCATCATCTCCAGCTAGAACCACCACTGCTACTACTACTAGCACAAGTAATCATAGTAGTTTAATGGATCTTTTAGGTGGTGGTGAAACTATACCTCAACAACCTACATCACCTCTTGCCAATTCCACAAATCATGGCCTTGATTCACTTGCAGGATTAGGACAATCATTACCCACGAGCCCCGCTATGGGGTCACCTTCACCTGCACCCGCAGCTACACCCTCTGCTCAAGGTTATGAAGCCTATACAAAGAATGGATTGACAGTTAGACTTTTGCCTTCTAGAGATCGTGCTAATCCAGCCATTATCAATATTCAAGTTTTGTTCTCAAATAATGGGTCTCAAGGTGTGATTAGTGATTTGCAATTCCAAGCTGCTGTACCAAAAAGTCAACGTTTACAAATGAATGCTGCAAGCAATACCACAGTTAGACCTAATACGACTGAAAAACAAATTATGAGAATTAATAACCCACAACAGGCAAGCTATATAAATATTTATATTATGTATGTAAGGCTAATTTTTTTTTTTTTTACTTGTGTAGACTACTGTTAAACTTCGTTTACGTATATCTTATGAACTTAATGGAGAAAAGAAGGATGATATTGCACAGTATGGTCCATTCCCTGAAGGAGCATTTTAAATATAGTTTTTTTTTATTTTTTTTAAAAAAAGAATTTACAGTTATTTAATATAAAATATATATATCGCGAAACATTTTTTTTTTAAAGAGAACACGTATAGTAAACGCGTTCAAAACGCGATTTTGAGTATATGTAATTTTAAAAATATTTTTTTTTATTTTTTTTTTTAGGAAGTGGGGATAAATTAAGAGAATTTATGAAAGAGCAAACAAATAAAATAAAAAAAGAGATGTATATATAGCGATTAATTGTTTGGTGTTGGGTGGTTTATAAACATCATGATAGCCTTAGCAGCAGAAGTGATAGGTGAAGATAACGGACTATTTTTTTTACTTTTAGCACTTGTATTAGAACCAACATCTAATTCATCAATAAGATTCGGCTCTATTTCACTAATATCAGGTAATGGTTGAGAAGAGATACCAGGATCATTTTCAGTCATAGCAATAGCATATGATAAGTAATCCAACGAATTCCTAAGGGGTGGAGAAGGTTGTGCTATATATCTAGTAGGGTTTTCACAATCAGAGGAAGAAGAATCAGTTGATTCTTGTTGTTGCTTTGGGGCATGCTTGTAATGGTGAAAATAAAGAGCAGGCTTTGAGTTAGTTATTGGATTAGAATAAGTTCTCACTAATTTAGCCTTTTTCACTTTGGCATGTTTTGCGCCAGGAGAAGGTATAAATACACGTTTATCAATGATATCCCGTTGCGTGAATCGAGGTTTTGGTATTTCCCTTATTGACTTTTTTTGCTTTTGTTTCCACAGTTGTTCTACATCCAATAATGTCGAGGTTTCCCAGCCTTCATTCAGTTTGAATCGGGCAAAATTAAGCCTTACTTGCAGCGACTTCAAATGCTATTACATACAACAACAACAAAAAAATCAGTCAATTAAAAAAAAAAACAATATTTATTGTTTTAGGCTTGTACTCACTTTCGATACATCATTTTGTGATTCGGCCTCACAATTAAGGAGGGTTGAAGGGGTATAAAAATTTGTTTGATGACGATGTTTGTGTTCATCCACTTGTGGTAAAATAGAAAAGGTCATTCTTTTTTCTGTATATAAAAAAAAAAAAAAAAAGTGTTGGAAAGCGGAGTGAAAGGGCCTATTGTGAGTTGAATAATGCACCTCAAAAAAGAAGAAAAAACCTATTTTTTTTTTATTTTTTTTTTCTATCTCCACGCGTTTTGCGTTTTCCGCGTTTTATTTAGGACTCCGTATTGTATATCGCGTTTTTTATTTTTTTTTTAAAAAAAAAAAAAAAGTATACATCTTATAATAAAAAAAAAAGATCTATTTATTTTCCAAGTATATTTTCGGGATGATCATACGCTTTGGCGACAAATTTATTATGACGACCTAAAGCAACTATTTTTTTATATGTGTATTTATTAGCAGTGTTAAGTTTTTTTTTTTTTTTTTTTTTTTTTTTATACCTAAACGACCGCTGGAAAATAATTCTACGGTAGTAAATGCCAATGTTTTTCCTAATTTATCGACACGAGCTTCAACTTGAATCATTTCACCTTGTTTTACACCAGAAATATAACTAATATTAATATCTGTACTTACACCAGTAGCAAATAATCCTTTTGATGCGATAGCTAAAGATCCTCCAATATCTACCTTTTTTTTTGTATCTGTATCAGTTAAGCACGTGATTTCATTTGTTTCAACTTACAACTGTAGCTAACAACCCACCATGTACTGACTCAAGTCGATTCTAGCTTGAATTAGCTTTTTATATCCATTTTTTTTTTTATAATTATTTATTTACCAAATGATGCTTCTCGACTTGAAATTCAGCAGATACTTGACCACTTTTACTATTGACTACTCTAAGCTACACCGAAAAAAATAATTATTAACAGTTTAAAAAAAAGATATTTTTTTTTACCCCTGGAAGGACAAATGAATCATAACCACCTGCAGATAAAAAACTCTGTATTCTCTCAATATTAATTTACCTTTACATATTTAAAACAAGCCTTTTTTACTGTACATACCTTTAAAACCTTTTGAACCAATTCTGGAGATCTTGCAACAACTGTGGGAATCATCTTGAAAAAATCAAAAAAGAAGCGAAAAAAAAGGGGAAAGATTGACGCACCAAGTTTTCGCACCTGTTTTTTTTCACTTCTAAAAAAAAAAACATTTACTCTTACTTTTTTTTACTTGGTTTAAGCTTAGATTTAAACGAGCTTCAGCGAACGATGTCTAAATCGAAAGCACTTATAGTATAGTTCCAAGGTTATACTCTATTGTCGTAGAGAATCATTAAATGTCACCCACCTGATTTCCTAATAAGGAATATCTTACACCCACAGAAAAAGTAATGTGGCTTCAGAAAACGATAATTTATAAAGTACCAAGGTAAAAAAAACTTGATAGACACTTATTGATATATTTTGAATTAATAAAAACAGTGGGAAAAGTAACAGGTGTAACTCTGGTTTATCTCAAAAGATTATACCTTTTTTTTTTTCCTTTTTTTTCTTTCGTTTGACTATTAATGTTAGATATTTCACAATACCTGATTCTTCTTTTCTTTTTACTTTCTTTATTTTCTTGTGCGAAAATACTCTTATCTTATTTTTGTCCAAGAAGACGCTCTAAAAAAATGTTCGTTTGGCATATGTACACTCGTTCAGAAGATCTCGGGAGAACAACAGTTGGTATCTTTGAGGAAGCTGAAAAAGGTTTACAGTTTATTCGATCATTTGGATTTAAACAAGAAATATTTTTTAGTCATAAAGGATCAACTTATACCGAAAATAATGTGTATACTCTCGAATTTACGTCAAAGGAAGCTATTGAAAATGGGTTTTTAGATATGTACAAATCTTGCTTTCTTGAAAAGAGAGCCATGAAAGAAGCTGTACATACACTGTATTTAGAAGAAGTCGAGCTTAATAAGCAATTGTCATTTACTCTAGAAGAAGAAGACTGAACATAATAAAAAGAACTTATTATATACTAATAAAGCTTGTAGTTTGGCAACTGTATTTGTCATATGCAATTCCAGTGCGACCTAGTACTGATTCTTTCTATCTTTATCCCTCTAATCGTTAAAACGTACTAACGACCATGATCCTGAAATAACCGTCCTTTCTAAAAACAAAAAAAAAAAAAGTACCCCACCTTTGAGAGTAGGATACGGTCTGAAATTCTCGCCTACAAGGTTTATCTATTCATTTTTATTTATCAAAAATTATAGTATTAACTCGTTCAGCATACATACGGCTCAACGAAGTGCACTGTGTCCCACCTATCTTCATTTAGTTGTCCGCGTCTGGGACTCTTTTCTTGGGTTTCAAGACCTCCCTCTTAAAAAGGCGGAAATTAAAGGCGTTATTTCACCACTCTTTTCATCACTTTTTTTTTTTAATTGGTATTACAAATATTAAGAAAATATCATGGGCCCTTATCAGATTGAACAATTAGAACCTGAACTTCAACAAATTGCAGTTGATAACTTTACCTTTCAAAATTGGGCTAAAACTTTCAAGTGTACGCCAGAGTTATTGTTTACACCTGTAACAGAATCACAAGTCCAAAAAGTAATGAAAACTGTAACCCTAATTTTTATTTTTTATTTTTTTGACATATTTTATTTTTATTTTAGGTTATATTGTTAGCTAAAAAGTTAAATAAACCACTTAAAGCTTTTGGTAGTGGTCATTCACCTTCAGACTTGGCATGTTCTCCCGGTTTCATGATCAACATTGACAAGATGAATCGTCTCTTAAACGTAGACAGTAAAAACAGTACTGCCACTGTAGAAGCTGGTATGTCACTTCATACTTTACACAAAGTCTTAAGAGAGAATGGCCTTGCCCTTAGTAATTTGGGTTCTATTTCAGACCAGTCTATTGCTGGTGTTATGGCAACAGCAACTCATGGTACCGGTGCTCATTTCGGTTGCCTTTCAACTATGGTAAGGTTTTTTTTTACAATTGTTTATTTGCTACACAAGAAAAAAAAACCTAACCAATTATTTCTCTAGATTCTCGATTTAACTTTAATTACAGCAGACGGAAGTATCCTTTACTGTTCACCTACCGAGAATAGTGATGTATTTGAAGCAGCTCGCTGTAGTTTAGGATCGTTGGGCATTATTACTCGTATGACTTTACAAGCAGAACCCGATTTTAAATTAGAAGCAATTCAAAAAGCATACAAGTTTTCAGATGTCTTGAATGATTGGGACGCAGTAATTCACTCAGCAGAACATGCTCGTGTATGGTGGTACCCTCATACAGATGATTGTGTCGTTTGGAGAGCAAACCGTACCACGAAAGAAATATCACGAAAGGGTCCTAGTTTCGTTATGGAAAATTGGTATGGCTTCCACGCTTATCAAGCCATGTTGAATATAACCAGATACAGTACCAATTTGATTCCTTACTTGACAAAGATGATGTTTAAAACTTTGCATTCCAAACCTGTTGAAGTAGTTGATATATCAAACAAAGTGTTTAACTTTGATTGTCTTTTTCCTCAGTACGTAAATGAATGGGCTATTGATTGGAAGGATGCACCTGATATGCTTCGTAAATTGGAGACATTTATCAGTGAAAATGATTTAAAAGTACATTTCCCTGTAGAAATTCGATTTGTGGATGAAGACGATGTATGGTTAAGTCCTGCTTACGGACGTAAGACATGTTATATTGGTGTTATCATGTATAGACCTTACGGTAAAGCAGTACCTTATAAAAAATATTGGAAGGGATATGAAGATCTTATGCGTGAGTATAATGGTCGTCCTCATTGGGCCAAAGCACATGGTCAAACAAGAAAGGATTTAGAGGCCTCTTATCCTAAATTTAATGATTTCTTGCGAGTACGTCAACAGTTAGATCCCAATGGCATGTTTGTAAATGATTATTTAAAGCGTCATGTTGTATCTAACGAAGCAAAACTTTAATCGTCTGTTCCTTGCAGAAAAAGATAAAATAATAAATAATAATTAGATAGCTTTAAAACAGATTTATTTTTCAGTCTTTTCAGGTCTTTGATTGGGGAAACTGCCCAATACAACAACATCCAAACAGTACTTTTCCAGTTCCTTTAGAGCTTGCTTCACTTTATCGTTTTCTAAATGGCCAGAACATTCAACAAAGAATACATAGTGCCAAGGGCGTTGACCACTGGGACGAGAATCGATTTTAAAAAGATTTAGTTCAAAATCCTTGAATACCTTTAATCCGTCACATAAAGCACCAGGCTGACGATGATCAACAGTGAAGGTAATCAACGTATGGTCATCAGAAGTAGGTGAGTCACTAGCAGCACCGATAATAAGGAAACGTGTCGTATTGGCTGCAAGATCTTCAATATTTGCTTGAACTACTTCTAAACCATATAAATCAGCACATATCTCACTACAAACAGCAGCAGCACCGGTTTCTAATGATGCCTTTTGAGCTGCTTCTGCAGTAGATTTAACAGAGATACGCTTAGCGTTAGGGATATGAGCAGATAGCCACTTTTGAGTTTGACCTAATCCTTGAGGATGACTGTACACTTTTGTAATCTTATCTAATTTACTGTTGGAAAGTAGACATTGATGTACTGTTAAATAAGTCTCTGCGCGTACTCTAACTCCAGTATGAATGAAATAATCTAAAGTTTCAACAACGGACCCGAAAGTTGAATTTTCGTAAGGTACAATACCATATGTTGTTTGTCCCTTTTCAACAGCTGCAAATACATCTGCACACAAAGAAAAAAAAAACGTAAGCAACCTTTTTTTTTTTACTTCAATAAAATGTTCTAGTTTATTACCATCGATTTGTATTTGAGGAACATAGGCTACACTATCACCTAAACGTCTATATGCAGCTTGATGTGAAAATGTACCTGGAGGGCCAAGATACGCAATAGATACATCTTTTTGTAAAGCAATCGAGGCTGACATAATCTTTATATGTATGTATTAATACCAAAATAAAATAAGTACAATAAGAGCTTTACCTCTCTGAAAATAGCATGTAAAGAGTTATCATTCAAAGGTCCACCGTTAAGGCTAGTCAACTAAACAGAAAAGAAAAAAAAATCAACCTTCTGTTAAAAATATATAAACTCTTCTGCTGTACCTTTTTGTAAATCTCCTTTTCTCTACCAGGTCTATAAACTTGAACATCGGCAGCGGCTAGATCTTCTTCTTTACTAAAAGCAAAATGTCAAAAAAAAAAAAAGGAACGAAAAATAACGATAAAAACTTACGTGTCTTTTCTTTTGGCGGCGCCAATATCAAGTGAGACGCGAGCACGTTCATTTAATATGTTGACCAATGTGTGATCAAGAGAATCGATTTTTTGTCTAAGGGCAGGTAAGTCACTCATTGTAAAACGTCAAATATATAAAAAAAGGGGAAGAAAACAAAATGCACGCCTATCTTTTATACAAATCACTCGCTTGTACGGAGGTAAAGCGTTAATAATTAAGTAACCGATTAAGTCTCAGCCAATAACTTATGACAAGGTATGAATCATTTGCATTAAATGCCAAAAAAAAAAGTGATTTTTTGATAGTTTTGCATTAGGTCTAAAAAAAATGCAAAAAACTATAAGCTTTATTTGATTTTTTTTTTACAATTTATAAGCGTGAAAAAAAGATGTGTGTGTGTAGTGTGTGTGTGTGTGTGTGTGTGTGTGTGTGTGTGTTTATATAAAAAAAGAGAATGAAATAATTAAAAATGAAATTTTTTTAAGCTTCAGAGGTAAGAGGTTGAAGAACGTCGAATGAACCAGTACCACCTTCGACAACACGACCAACAACGATACGTGATGAAGGAGAGTCAAGAGTATCATAATCACCATGACTAATAAAAAAAGAATATGAGTACGACATAATAAATATATATATATATATAAAAATACTTACAGAGTAGCTTCAGTTAAGAATTTACATGTAGACTCGAAACTCATTTTAAGGAAAGGAGCAACGTTAGATCCAATACCAATACGAGAGAAAGGCTTGTAACCGCCTTCGAAAGTCATGTAATCAGCGATGACAGTCAAATGACGACGATCAACCTTAATACCATAAACACCAAAGACAGCAGCAACTTCCTTAATAATGGCATTTCTAGCAGCTTCGACACCATATGTGTTTAAGATGGCACCAATATCATTGGTATCGATATAGTTGACATCAATCAAATCGGCAAAAGGCCACATACCTCTCAAGTTGACACCTTCAGTTTGAAGACGCTTAGAAGTATCGTTTTCAGTAGGGTTAACATACTCGAAACAGGTCTTAATACCCTTGATTTCATGAACAACGGTACGAGCACAAGATTCTTCAATTAAACCGACCAATAAAATCTTCTTGGTATCAGCAGGGAATTCCAAATCGATTTGACACCATGAGCCATTGACATTATCAAAGACAAACTTCTTACAGTACTTGCTCTTTTGTACAGCATTTTGTTCAAGACTACCGTTCTTGGAAGAAGCTCTCTTGGGTGCATCTTCATCATCTTCTTCGCCAGCTAAAACGGCTTCCTCGAATTCAGCTTCTTCATCTTCTAAAGATTTATCAACTTCATCAATCACCATATCATCCTCATCAGCATCTTCGTAAGAGGCTTGTTGTTTGTTTTGGGCACTTCTACGAGCGGCCTTGGCATCACCCTCATCATCAGAGTCATAGTCATCCTTAGCAGCAGAGTCACCGAGGTTTTCATTGACATCATCATCCATGGTATCACTAATCTTATGAGCCTTGGAAATGTCTTCAACCTTCTTGGTATCCTTGATATCCTTACGAATTAATTCTTCTAAATCCTTCAAGAAAGTAGAAGCTAAAACTTCCTTAATTCTGTTGGCAGTAACACGGTATTCTTCGTTATATTCACTTTCATTGAAGAGGTTAAGACGAATAGAATAAGTCTTTGATCTAAGGTAATTTGTTTCAGCACTCTTGGCAGTAGTCTTTTCAGTAACGGAGACGTGATCGACTAATTGAGCCAAAGTCAATTTAGAAGCAGCCTTAGCGAATTGAGAAGCCTTCTTCTCATTAGTTTCAGGACGAAGAGGTAACAACATGGTAGGAGTCTTGATCTTCTTGGCGGCAGTCATAATAATTTCACGAAGACGAGGAATACCCAATGTAACGTTAGCAGCACCATAACCAGCAAAATGGAAAGTATTTAAAGTCATTTGAGTGGATGGTTCACCAACAGATTGAGCAGCTAAAAGACCAACGGCCTCACCAGATTCAACCAAACTGTGAAGATACTTGAGGTTCATTAAAGCATTGAACTTACTCTTGGTTAAACCAGCATAACGAGCAGTATTCTTGGAAGGTTCAGCACTCTTATCAAAAGGCATGTGATCAGGGTTCTTTTCCATATATTCCTTCATGGCGATAGCAAAACGTTCAGAAACGACACCAAGATGGGTACCAGGATTATAAACAGATAAAGCAGGATCATACTTATTGGGCTTCTTTAAGGCCTTCTTGGCATAATCTGCGCCCTCCTTGGTTTCAAGAGAACTTAAAGCAGCCTTGGGGTTATATTTTTGAGAAAGAGCTTCAAAGTTATGAGCAGAGAAACTGAATTGGTTAAGATGCTTAGCCTTGATAACATCCAAAGAATCTTCACCATAATGGAATTGTAAAACGGAACCATCAGAATCACGAACAGTGTGATCGTAGTGAACACGCAAACCTTCAAGATGCTTAATCAAACAACGTTGCAAGTAACCAGAACGAGAGGTCTTGACAGCAGTATCAATTAAACCTTCACGACCAGCCATACAATGGAAATAGTATTCTTGGGGACGAATACCAGTCAAGAAACGACCAGTAACGAAACCACCAGCACGTGCAGAGGTATCAAAAGGACGGAAAGAAGGTAAAGATCTACCGGAGACCATCAAAGGTACACGACGACCTTCCAATTCTTGTTGACCCAATAAACATGAAATTTGAGTAGCATTAACGTTGGAACCCTTGGCACCAGAAACTGTCATCAATTGCATGTCATTCTTGGGGAAAGGACGAACAAGACCATTAGGTAAACAAGTTTGTGTAATAGCAGAAGTCAATTTGTTAACCTTGGCCTTCATAGCGTTATCTAAACCAGCCAACTTGTTATCATCACGAATAACTTCGTTCATACGAAGGTTGAATTCCTTGACCAATACATCATCGTTAGCAGACTTGGCGGTTTCGGTTAAACCGAGGAACTCTAAATGAGCTTCAGTACCTAATTCCTTACCACCATCGATCAAATCGCGACGCCACTTATCACCTTCATTAGTCAAGAGCAAATCATCCATACGACAAGTGAAACCATGATTTTGGATAAACTTGATGAAGAGACGACACAAAATACTTAAAAGCATACCAGCAGATTCAGGACCGTAAATTTCATAAACATTATGAACTAAACCGAAAGCAGAAGCACCAAATTGAGACTTATCTAAAATACCGTGCATCAAATCACCATCAACAACCAAGACAATTTCTTCATCAGCGGCATTAGGACCCCAATACTTGGCAGGAACCTTGGACTTGGAAGTCATATTAAGTTGAGCCTTATTCCAAGTTAAATTCTTGAGAACAGTAGAAATAACTTGCTTACCAGTCCATAAAGGTTTAGGCTTCATAATAGCAGGAGGTAAAGTTTGAATCTTACCACCACCAGTACCATCAATTTCAGGGCGAAGAGAACCGTATAAGAGTTGATGATATTCTTCCTTGGTAAAGAAGGTATCACGAGAAGTTACCCATACACCGGAATCAACACTATCTTGAATAAGACCACGAAGAGGGTCACCAGAAGTAGGTACCAAGTATTGGTTATCAGTATTGGCAATGAATGCAGCTTCAGCACGAGCAACTTCATTTTGAGGGAAATGAATATTCATTTCATCACCATCGAAATCGGCGTTATAAGTGTTACAATTAGCATAATGCATACGAATAGTCTTTTCTCCAGGTAAGATACGAGCTTTATGGGCCATGATAGAAGGCTTGTGAAGAGTAGGTTGACGATTCAATAAAAGCATATCACCGTTACGAACATGTCTTAAAACCTTCTTGTTGATAGTTTGAGTACGAGTAGGGTAAGGGTTGTTACCAGTTTGAGCAGTATGAGAAGATTGAGGAGCTAAAAGAGAGTTAGCAAGAGCAATACGAGACTCAATACTGAGATCAGCCAAGACATCAATAGATTGATCTTCATTTTGAACATGAGTAGCACCAGGCCATTTGTTAGGACCGTTAATAACAGCTTGTCTCATTTCCTTAATGTTATGAGGAGTAACAGGTTCGGGATAAGTCAACTTAGTAGCAAAGACAGGAGGAATACCAATTTCAGAAGTCTCGATGAAAGGATCAGGAGAAATAACAGAACGAGCAGCATAATTAACACGCTTACCCATCATATGCTTTCTGAACAAACCTTCCTTCTTTTCTAATGCTTGACGAATACCAGGAGGTAAGGTAGCACCTTGTGCAACTTGTGTAGGATTCTTTGTGGAATCAATAAATGAGTTGACAGCATGTTGAAGGTTAATAATAGAATCAACAAAATTGTTACGAATACGATCAATTCTGTTCTTGTCGGTAGGACACTCTTCAATGGTCTTTTGAAGCTCTTCAGAGAAATCACGAACACTGTGACTACCCTTCAAGATGTTAGACAAGAGTTCGTTTTGAGGAGACTCGAAAATCTTGTCACCCATAACGGAAGGGGGACGGAAACGAGTAGGAGCAACAGCGAGAGTCTCGATAAAGAACATATGATAAGAAGCCTTCTTGATGTAAGAAGGAGTACGAGGATCACGGGCACCATAAAGTAAAGTGACAGCTTCGCCTTCCTTTTCAAATAATTCACGAACATGATCACGAACTTCATAAGGAGTCAAGAAACGTTGACCAGAGCTATTGAAGTTCTTTAAATCATGAGTAGTACCCAAGTTATCTCTTAAACGATCCATATGAGCTTGTTCCTTCTTTGAAAGAGAAAGTTGGAAAATTTTAGCAGCACCATCACGACGAACAGGAGGAGAAATACCTTGACAATTCATACATTTCTTGGTGTGAAGACATAACCTCATAAAATCACCCATAACCTTCTTACGAACATCATTGATAACAGTGACCTTGTAATCCTTTGCTGAGTATTTACGGCTTTCTGTATCAGCTAAAGAAGTCTTTACGAATTCATCAATATAATCAATATAATCCTCGGCATTAGATAAAACAAGACTGGTTTCTTCCATTCTATCTTCCAAATTTTCTTCGTCCTTCTTACTAGGTTTTTTACTGTTGAAATAGATTTCATCTATAGCTTGTGCTTCGCGAATTAAACCATGTTGTAATAATGTTAATTGTGCAGTAAGTCTTTTCATCTATACATGATAAAAATTAATCATATTATCCCATTATATATGTATGTATATTCTATTTACCACAGCTCTGGAAATACGGAAATGGTGACAATGAGCACACTTGGCACGTAAGATAGCATAAAGGTTATCAAAAAACATTGGGTTATAAGCAGGAATGGGAACCTCAATATGACCATAATGACCAGGACAGTTAAAGTGATCTTGAGAACAAGTAGCACAACTAAAAATAAAATAAAGCAAAGTTAGTTTAACAACTACTTTTACTTTAACGAACAACTCTTTCTCTTTTTATTTACATTTGAGACTTTTGGTAGGGTCCAAGTGCGGGATCATAAAGACCACCCTTTGTGGGATGACCTAAAGTGTCAAAAAGAACAGGATTGACAATTTGTTTGACAGAAATCTTTCTAACTTCGCTAGGCTCATAGAATGAGAAGGATACAGAGCTAACCTCCGTACCAATAGGAACTGAAATGTTCATATTAGAATAAAGGTCTTTATAACGAAAAAAAAAAGCCTATAAAAAAAAAAAAAAAAAAAATGGTTCTGTTTTCCCTTTCAATTGTCATTCTTGTATTCAACTCAGTTTCAAAAAAAACAGAAAAAAAAGAAAAGGCAGTCTTATTATTTAAAAGCCACTGAGTACAAATTGCAACATACACTTCAAATGTGATTATGGCGTTTTTGCTTGAATGTTGCTTTGGGTACTCCAGTGGTAGAATGATGAGAGATGGTCGAATGAGGTCTGGCTGTTGCGTTTTACTCTACTGGATCTTTGTGCACCAGATATAGCTCGACGAGAGGCATTTTAGGGTCTGGTGTAGGGGAGTATATAGTTTTCACCTTCCTGTTATTAGAAGCTTAATGCTTTGAAGCGAAGGGAGACCTTTTGTTATTCACCTTGAAGAAATATTATAAAAAATACACGCGTTTAAATAAAATAGATTATCTGTACTTTCAACTTTTATTTTACGTAGTTTTTATAATACTTTGCTTTGTTATTAATTGGTTCAGCACACAGCATCCATAGTGTCGTAAATCGCTCTGAACATTTTGTAGTAATATAACGTTAATAAAGTTAAAAAAATAAAGAAAATTCGAATTTTGCCTTCTGATTTAATAATAAGGATATATCTTCCAACTCTTTAGGTAGGTCGTTATCTAACGAATGATCAACGTGTTCTTTTATCTCTGCCAGGTCTTCTGAACTAAAATCATTAAACCAAGTAGGATCATTAGAATTTAAATCGTCGAGTGTGCCAGACTAAAAAAATAATAAGATACAAAGAAAAACTGTTGCGACATTGGTTTACTTACTGTTCATATCAGAATATTTTAACATATTGTATAATGTATTTTCGGCATTGGTTCCAACTTAATACCCGTTTATTTTTTATTTGGCTGAGGATTTCTTTCGGCTTAACATAATCTGTTTGATGTTATTGTATCTTTCGTGTCTATGATAAACGTATTCCGGTTTTAAGCGAACCATATCGATTTACACAAGCATATCACAGGAAAAGCTTCTTTTAAAACGTATGTGCATATTATATAAAAATATATTTTGCTTGTATATGAATTCACTTTTAACAGAATAAGAAAAGGAAGAGGAAGAACAAATGATAAAAAAGTCTATTTTATCATAAGTTATACAATACTACTTTTTTTTTCGCACACAGGTTAATATTTATACGAAAGGAAAACTTGTTTTCATATACACTGATACTATAGTTTTTAGGGTGTTTTTAATAGAAATGCCCTTTTGTTTTTCCTAAATAAATCAACCGGTGTCCCGCAGGTACCACCGTTTGTGCGTTCCCGCAGAAATAATAAATGCCGTTTGAGTCATAATTTTTTTTTCGTTCCTATTATATAATTATAACCCTTTTATATCCTCTTGATGTCTCTTGGAGTTTTTTTTTTTTTATGTGAATACATTTTGAGTTGATTTATTTGTATGTGAACATTTTGTATTTTATATATAAATGTCCTGTATCTTTTACCGTTAAAAAGTGTTACAGGCATAAAGTTGAAAAAGTAAAATACCGTAGGAATAAAAAGAAGCTAAATTAAGTCGCGACAAATTACTAGGTCATGCATAAACAATTATCGAATATAAATAGGTACTCGTTTTTTTTTTTTTTTTTTCAATTATTATTCTTATCATTATTGACTATCTTAAAAAAATGATATCTGAAACTTCCTCCATCCCACTCTACTCTAAAAATTATTTTTTAGCTTGCTCCATCGGTGGTATTCTCGCTTGCGGGTAATGCCTGATATTTTTTTACAATAAATATATTTGCTAAACAAAAAAAAACATTATCTATTCTAGACCTACTCATATGCTTGTAACACCTTTGGACTTGGTTAAATGTCGTACACAGGTAAACAGCTGCTCGATTGATATTTTTTACACAGCCCCTAATCATACAAGGTATATTATCAATATAGGTTCAACCTGGATTATACAAAGGTGTATTTGATGGTTGGAAGACAATTACAAAGGCAGAAGGATTTCGAGGATTATTCACTGGTATTGGTCCCACCGCTATCGGGTATTCTCTTCAAGGAGCAGGAAAGTATGGCTTCTATGAGATATTTAAATACAAGTATTCCAACTTGGTGGGTGAGGAGGCTGCTCATAAGCATCGTACGCTCATATTTCTCGGTGCATCCGCATCTGCTGAATTAATTGCTGATGTTTTACTTTGTCCTATGGAAGCACTTAAAGTAAGAATGCAAACTTCTATTACTCCTTTTGCAAAAACTACTGGTGAAGGTTTCAAGAAGATTATGGCGACTGAAGGTATTAATGGGTTCTATAAAGGTCTTGTACCTCTTTGGGCCCGTCAGGTAAAAAAGAAAAAAAGAGAAAAAAAAAAAGAACGAGTTGAAATATTTACTTGATTTGTGTATATAGGTCCCTTATACTATGGTTAAATTCGCTTCCTTTGAGAAAACGGTCGAAATACTTTACAAGACATTTATGACTAGACCCAAGCACGAGTATAATAAATCTCAGCAATTAGGTGTTAGTTTTGCCGGTGGTTATATTGCCGGTGTTTTATGTGCTGTCGTATCTCACCCAGCAGATGTATTGGTTTCTAAATTGAATAATTTAGACAAGGTTAAAGCTGGTGAACATCAAACTACCGCAATGGAAGTTATCAAAAAATTGGGTTTGCGTGGTCTTTGGACAGGTCTAGGTCCTCGTATTTTTATGATTGGTACTTTGACTGGCCTTCAGTGGTTAATCTATGATACATTCAAGGTTGCTGTTGGTCTTCCAACCTCTGGTAGTAGCGACCCAACACCCGCTGAAAATGTTAAGATCAATTAATTACACGAATAAAAAACTGTAAAAATAAAAATATAAACAAAAACAAAGGTTATTATGGTACTATCTACGCAATAAATATTTCTTATGAGAAAAGCTAGTTGAGATATATATTTATTTATACACGAATTCGGAGTTTTTTACTTCCCTATCGCAAAAAGAAATAAGCAGTTGCTCCGAATCAACAAAATATTTTCAATAAAAGTGCACGTAGCTCTGTTTCCCGTGACTATCACGTGACTATTATATTTTTATTAAAATGAGTCTTGTAAAAACTTTTGGTCTAAAAGAACAACTATGGTTTCTTGGTGTAGTCGGTTATCACGTCTGCTTAACACGCAGACGGTCGCCAGTTCAAGTCTGGCAGAAATCATTTCTTTTGTATTTTTGCCTTATTTCGTGAGATGTTTACATTGTATATGTTGGTTGATAATCAATAGTTCAAGTGTCGAAGATTTTGGTCTATGTTCAGCCAACTTCTTGCATGAAAAAGTATTTAAGTTGGTCTTTTTTTATTTAGAATAAATAAATTCACTTTCATTTATTATAGTAAAAGATATACGACCTTTAGTGCCGATAAAAAAAAAAGAAAAGAAGGAGACAACATTAATTTAATGCTATTATGGTTAGTTTCGTTACTGAAATAAAAAAAAATGCTTTTAAACAATATTTTGAAGACATTTAGTTCCAGGCTTTAACCGGAACTCAGAAGGTTCATAGCACTGATATATACTTTCTCATGTATTACTAATGCCCATAACCTCAACCCCACTCTGATGGCTGTTTTCATTTACGTATTAATATCTTTAAATAAGAATCTGTGAATTTTCGTTTTGAATTTTCCAAGCTAATTTTATTCTTTTAAAATAATTGTATTTTGTATGTTTTATTATTTAGAAAATAGAGTTTGCAAGATTACCACCGACTATAAAAAAAAAAAAAGATAAATTAGTACACATATTTTTTACGATGAATTTCTTTTTAAAACTTACCTGTTGCACCGAAACCCCAAGTAGCTGCGTTGGCTACATTACCAGCAATCTTTTTTCCAAAGCCAGCCGCCTTACTTTCTTCATGAGGTTGTTGTTGTTCAACTACGGCAGGTGCAGAAGAAGTAGAATTTAATGGTGGAGGAGCACTGTAATTGGCCATTCTTTGCTCAGGTGGTGCTTCATATTGTTGAGAAGAGCTATAATTATTCATAGCAGGAGGAGGAGGAGTAGCGTATGACTGAGATTGAGGAGGAGCACCGTAAGAGGAATTTTGAGCAGGAGGAGCGCCGTAAGAGAAATTTTGAGCAGGAGGAGGAGCGCCATAAGATGAGTTTTGGGTAGGAGGAGGAGGAGGAGGGTAGTCATATGAGTCTTGCTTGGGTGGCATAGACGAATAACCGTAACTATCACGCTGTTGTTGACGTGCAGGAGGAGCAGGAGGAGAGAATGCCTTTTCACTTACGACAGGTTCTAATTTTCTAACATATGAACGAGGGAAAAGACCGTTCTTTCCATGTAAAGCACCCTTCCACCAATCGTCGTTTACTAATAAATGATAATAAGGTTTAATAACAAAGACTATATGTGCATATATATATAATAGGGAGATATAAATATTTTTTTTTACCTAATTCAGTTAACTGAATAGTATCTCCTCTACGGAAACTCAAATCTGTGTCAGGGTTTTCACCAGAATAATCGTATAGTGCTTCAGCGGAGCCGAGTTTATTATGGTCATTGGCAGAAGCATTATATGAAGGAGGAGGAAGGACAGTAGCAGGAGTAGAAGGGATGCTAGCAACAGAATGAGTAGGAGAAGCGCCGGGCATCATACCCCCAGCAAAGGGAGGAGGAGGATTAGAAGAATAACCCATGTTTGGCATATCACGTTGATTGCTGCTATTAATATTTGAAGGTAACAATCTTAAGATTTCGTCATAGGCTTGAGGTTGAATATAGTTGTGAGACTTTAATAAGTTCAATTCATTACGAATTGATGATAAGACGTGTTTAGCGAAATCTGCTTCAGACATTATTTTGATAAAAAAAAAGGGAAGAGAGAGAAAAAAGAAAGTGTAGTTTCTTCCTTCCTCTTATTAAGGGATTCTATCGCCGAAAACGGAGAAATGAACTTGCGCCTAAATCATATCGGGCCGTTTTTCCTGTTATATTTTTTGCCAAGAACAGGCCCTTTTTTTTATTTTTTTATTTTCTATGATTGCTTTGTATCATTCAGCAAAAGAAGAAAAATACACTGAAAATCATCTTGTAATACTCGTATTGAAATCGGCCTTTTTTTTTTTCTCGTTGTCGTTATTATTCGATTTGTTTTCTGCAAGAATAAACAGAAAAATTAGGAGTCATGTTGTGGCGTGTTAGAAACACGAAGATAGAAACTATTTATAGTAAGACGGAACACACATGTTATTGTCCAAACGTAAAGATCCGCCACAGTATGTCAGTTTACAAGAAGAAACAGTGGAAATATACGTAGAAACTGAAATAACCCATTGTTTGGTTTTCTTACAAGAAAAAAAAAAAGGCTGATAACTATGTATAACGGAACCTAAGGGAAATAATGGTAATAAATATTTGAATTGCAATAGTAATATTTAGCGGACCAATGTAACACATATTATGGCGCATAATCCCGACTTCTGGAATAAACCTCGTACATTTAAAGAAGCTACACATATATTATCTTTTTGAATAGATAGGTCAAAAGGTTTCATTTTTTTCCGCTTCAATTAAAAAAATTTCGTTTTTTTTAAACTATTGGTGTCTAGCGAAATAGTTACGGTTTATTTATAAACTTCTTCAGCGTTCAAGTGCTAATTATCAAAAGTACTCCTATTCCAAATATTGTCCTGAGATTTCCAAAAAAAAAAAAAAAGTATTTTTCGGCTAGTACAGCCTACTGATGATTACATAGTATTTATCTTGTATGAGGGCAATTATTTTTTTCTTTTAAAACAGAAAAAGACATGCACTCAAAAGCATATATTCTACACATGAAGAAGTCCTAGAAACACACCGAGCCGCGACGTCACATATCGGGTACTGAACTCGAAAAAAGGTCGAGTTTTTTTTTTTTCGAGTTTGGCGCACACCCCAGAAAAGCCTTCAAAAAAAAAAAGACTTTCAATTCCCCTTGTCATTAATCCGATTAAAATAGAAATGCTTCGTTCAGTACTTTCAACCAAGGGCCGTTTCACCACTGCCTTACCCGTTCGTGCATTTGCAACACAAGCTGTTATTCAACCACCCAAGACCCCTGTCAACCTTGCTCACTTGTCCGATAACCATGGTGCCGTTTCTGAGGTAACTTGTCAAAAAAAAAAACCGTAATACATGTGGAAACTAAATATTTCATTTACTATTAGCGTACTCGTTTAGGTCGTGGTCCCGGTTATGGTAAGGGTAAGACTTCCGGTCGTGGTCACAAAGGTCAAAAGGCCAGATGTGGTAATGGTCAACCCGTACCTTGGTTTGAAGGTGGTCAAACACCTTTAGTTAGACGTTTGCCTAAGCGTGGTTTCTTCAACATGTAAATATATAAAAAAGCAGGCTTTTTCCATATTTATAAAATACTCATTTTTTTTTTATGCAGCCATGGTAAAGATTATCAAGAATTAAACTTGGATCGTCTTCAACATTGGATCACCACTGGTCGTATTGACGCCTCTCAACCTATTACTATGAAGCATTTATTAGATAGCCGCTGTATTCATAAGATTGAGGATGGTGTTAAATTATTGAGTGTTGTAAGTGCCAAAAAAAAAAAAAAGAGAAATATTTATGTAGAAGATAACTAACGATCAAATACAGGGCGCTGATACTTTCAACACTCCCATCACAATTGAAGTTTCCAGAGCATCACAAAAAGCTATTGAAGCTATTGAGAAAGTAGGCGGAAAGATTGTCACCCGTTACTATAATGCTATTGGTTTAAGATCTGTTATTCATCCTGAAAAGTTTTCACAAACTCCCAAGTTGGCTGCACCATTACGAAAGGAAGAACTCAGTAAGTTTTATAATAGATTAAATGTTGTAATAATACTAATCCAATTTTTTTTTTTTAGAATATTATATTGACCCCAAGAACAGAGGTTATTTAGCTCAACAAGAAGCATAAATATATTTTAGACATACAACACACACACACAATACTACGCAAACACATCCCAATCCACTCAATTCACTTTTTAAATAGTTATTTTTTTTATACATAAATACACACTTTTTTTTTAAAAAAAACACTTAAGGAATTGCCATATATCAAGTGTCACAAAAAAAAGGGAGAGATTATTGCTATTTTTTTTTTTAAAAAAAAAACCACATTCATGCACACGAAAAAAGACGATTGTTTTAAATACTTGTCCCCGTGGAGAAGATTCACCATCTATTTTTTTTACTGTTTAAATGGCCGCTTCGAAATTGCAAATGTATCTTCCATCTCTAACCTTAACTAACCTTAACTTTTTCCTTTTACTACATCCATTTTTTTTTTATAGCTTAACTCCTTTTTTGTATTCAAGTTTTATTCTAGAAGACAATAACTTTTTATCAAATGTCTCGCTTTTTTTTTATAATATAAATAAAGCAATTGTGTATACATACAGCAGTAAAAAAAAATATATGAATACGGTTCCCTAGTAAAAGGCGTGTCATCTTTTTTTTTTTTTTTTCTTTTTTTTTTTCTGACGCGGTGGATTGACTCGGTGGAGAATTGATTACCTCTTTTGTCTTCATCTTCCGTCCCCGCCTTTTTGTTATATAAAAGGTACCTTTTTTCATTTCTTTTACATACTTCTTTTTTGTTATTGATATATATATTTTTAAAAAAATGCTTCGATCTCTTATCACCAATGCCGCAAAGCCATCTACCTTGCGTATGATGAGACCTGCTATGGTCCAGTCTGTACGTTTTATACAGTTAATTTTTTAAACGTGTTTTTTTTAATTGTTTTTTAAATATGCAGCGTGGTTACGTCTTCCCTGCTGGTCAACAAGAGGTAAAAAAATTGATATACATGGTTTCATTTATATATATATATAAAATGCAAGTATAACTAATATTTGGGGTAAAATAAAATAAAATAGTTCCTTAACGAAAGACTTGACAAGATGGATCCTGAAATGTTTGATATCATTGAAAGAGAAAAGAAGAGACAACAAGAGAGTGTTGATCTTATTCCTTCCGAGGTAATTTCATTACAAAAAAATATAAAAGAGTATTTACTAATGAATTTACATGTAATAGAACTTTACTTCCAGAGCCGTTATGGATGTTCTCGGTAGTGTTATGCAAAACAAGTACTCTGAAGGTTATCCCGGTGCTAGGTAATAAAAACTTTGATGTGAAAAAAATTGATTTTTTTTTAAACAATTTTAAAATAGATACTATGGTGGTAACGAGTTCATTGATATGTCTGAAAACCTTTGTCGTAAGAGAGCTTTAGACGCATTCGATCTTGAGACCGAAAAGTGGGGTGTGAATGTTCAACCTTTATCTGGTGCCCCTGCCAACTTGTACGTTTATGGTGCTCTTATGAAGCCTCACGATCGTTTAATGGGTCTTGATCTTCCTCACGGTGGACAGTAAGTGCTATAAAAGTGTATAAAAAGGGGGGGGGGGGGTACAAAAGAATTAATTTTTTTTTTTCGTATAAAGTTTATCCCACGGTTATCAACTTCCCAACAAAAAGATTTCCAATGTCTCTGCTTACTTTGAAACCTTACCTTACCGTTTAGATGAATCCACTGGTCGTATTGATTATGACGCTTTAGAATCTAACGCTATGCTTTACAGACCCAAGATCATTGTTGCTGGTGCCTCTGCTTATGCTCGTAACATTGACTATGCTAGAATGAGACAGGTAAATAATTTCTAGATGATCTTTTTCTTTTTTTAAAGCACACCAATTGAAACCTATCTTTTTTTTTTTTAGATTGCCGATAAATGTGGTGCTTACTTGATGGCCGATATGGCACATATCTCTGGTTTGGTCGCAGCTGGTGTCTTGCCTAGTCCTTTTGAGTACGCTGATATCGTTACTACTACTACTCACAAATCTCTTCGTGGTCCTCGTGGTGCCATGATTTTTTTCAGAAAGGGTCTCCGTAGTGTTGATAAGAAGGGCAAAGGTAAAAATAATGTTAATAATATATATTTTGTATAGCTTATTAACTTTACTATTATTGCAGAAATTCAATATGACTTAGAAAATCCTATTAACCAATCTGTGTTCCCTGGTCATCAAGGTGGACCTCATAACCATACCATTGGTGCTTTAGCCGTTGCATTAAAGCAAGTCAAGTCACCCTTATATAAAGAATATCAAACCCAAGTGTTGAGCAACAACTCTGCTTTTGCTGATAGATTCCTTAAACTTGAATATAACCTCGTTTCTGGAGGTACCGATAACCATTTGCTGTTACTTGACTTGAAGTCCAAGGGCGTAGATGGTGCTCGTGTGGAGCGTGTGCTTGAGTTAATCAACATTGCTTCCAACAAGAACACTGTTCCTGGAGATAAGTCCGCTTTAATCCCTGGTGGACTTCGTTTGGGTTCTCCTGCTATGACCTCTCGTGGGTTAGAGGAAAATGACTTTGTCAAGATTGCAGACTTTATTGATCGCGCTGTCAAAATCACACAAGACGAAAAGAAAAAGGTCACTGGAAAGAAATTGAGCGACTTTAAGACTCATATTGGAGACGGTACTCAAATCAACTCTATTCAAGAGTTGAAGAAGGAAGTCTCTGATTTCGCTTCTGCTTTCCCTACCGTTGGCTTCTGGGAATCTGAAATGAAGTATCAATAGATTTGATATTCTTTTTTCTTTGTATTGTATTTCTGCTCACCTTTTTTTCTTATAATAAAATTTACACACCTTTTTCTTTCCTTAAACAATCCCGCTGATGACGTCTTTTTTTTTTTTTTTTTTCCTGTCAGTCTTTTTTTTCTTTTTGACGATAATTTTTTTTTTCGAGCCTTTTTTCTTTTTTAAATCTGCAAAAACGAAAATGGTTGCCAATCACGAAGAATTCTTGATTGTAAGGGGAAAAACAAAATACAAACTTAAAAAAAAAAAATCGAAACTAATCTAAATGTACATAGAACGAACACGATATACCATACGAAGAGGAACTTCTTCGAAGCCCCTATTCACTTCGTGTTTGGTTACGATACATTGATCATAAACGTCATGGATCACCCAACGAGTTATATTTTGTATACGAGCGTGCACTTAATGAATTACCCGGCTCTTACAAGTTATGGAAACAGTATCTTGATATTAGACGCGACACATTAAAAGGATTAAATGCTATTAGACATAAATCTCTGTATAATACTGTTATTGCTTTATATGAACGTTCTCTTGTTTTACTCAACAAGGTAAATACTCACAAAAAATAAAATAAAAAATACAATATAGGCTAACTTTTATAATTTTTAGATGCCTAGAATTTGGTTAGATTATCTTTCTTTATTAACTACATTACCCATGATTACAAAAACCAGACGTTCATTTGATAGTGCTTTACGTGCACTTCCTGTCACTCAACACGGTCGTATTTGGGATCTTTATTTACAATTCGCTAAAGCGGCTGGTGGAGAAACCGCCATTTGTATTCATCGTCGTTATTTAAAGGTAAAAAAAACACGCACACTCTCTCTTTCTTTTACAAGTAATCTAAACGCACAAAATTAGTTGGAACCTTCATTTGTAGAAAACTATATTGACAGTTTAATTAAACTTGGACATTATGATGAAGCAGCTATTCAACTTGTCAAGATTGTCAACAATACTAAATTTGCGTCGTCTCGTGGAAAATCACACTACCAAATATGGCAGCAGTTATGTGAAGTAGCCGTTGACCATTGCGAGGATATTAAGAGCGTGCAAGTCGAGCCTATTATTCGAAGTGGTATTAAGCGTTTTACGGATCAGGTTGGTATTTTGTATGCGCGATTAGCAATGTACTGGATTAAGATGGCACAGATTGAAAAGGCACGCGATATCTTTGAGGAAGGTATTACGACTGTCATGACAGTACGAGATTTCACAGTCATCTTTGATGCCTATGCTGAATTCGAAGAAGAAATGATTACAACTAAAATGGAAATGGCCGCTGAACGTGAGGCTGCAGGTGAAAAAGATGAAGACGAAGATTTGGATTTGGATTTGCGTTTGTTGAGGTTTGAGAGATTAATGGATCGTCGTCCCTTCTTGGTAAATGATGTGCTTTTAAGACAGAATCCTAATAATGTATTAGAATGGCAGCAAAGAGCGATACTTTGGGGCGATAACAAAGAGAAGGTAAAAAGAAAAAGAAAAAGAGAAAATATATATTTTAATAAGGGGGAATAGGCCTAATATATATATTTTTTTTTGAATGGTGGTAGGTCGTTGAAACATATACGCAAGCTGTACAGACAATTAATCCCAAAAGAGCACACGGTAAATTGCATGAATTATGGGCCAAGTTTGCTAAATTTTACGAGGACGGTGGTGACCTTGTGTCAGCTCGTGCTATATTTGAAAAGGCAGTCAAGGTCAATTACAAGAACGTTAATGATTTAGCTGAAGTTTGGTGTGAATACGCCGAAATGGAAACGCGTCATGATAACTTTGATGCAGCTCTTGAAGTGATGGCTAGAGCAACACAAATACCAAAGTTATTGAGCGTGAACCCTAAACAAGTGAATTTCCACGACGAATCTATCCCAGTTCAACAACGAGTATTTAAAAGTCTTCGATTATGGAGCTTCTATATTGATCTTGAAGAAAGTGTGGGTACAATTGAAAGCACCAAATCAGTATACGATCAAGTAATGGATTTAAGAATTGCCAACCCGCAAGTGATTGTTAACTATGCTACGTTTTTGGAAGAAAATCAATACTTTGAAGAATCGTTCAAGGTATATGAACGTGGTATTGAATTATTTGGCTGGCCAATTGCATTTGAGTTATGGAATATTTATTTAGAAAGATTTTTGAAACGTTATGGTGGAACTAAATTGGAAAGAGCCAGAGATTTGTTTGAACAGGCTTTAGATGCATGTCCTCCTAAATACGCTAAACCAATTTACTTGATGTACGGCAAGTTGGAAGAAGAACATGGTTTGGCTCGTCATGCTATGAGAATCTATGATCGTGCTACAAGAGCTGTTGCAGATGAAGATCGTATGGTAATGTTTGAGTACTATATTGCCAAAGCAACCGAGTCCTTTGGTATTATGGCTTCTCGTGAAATCTATGAACGTGCTATTGAAGCCCTTCCTGATAAGGATGTACGTGTAATGAGTTTAAGATATGCAGAACTTGAAAGAAAATTAGGTGAAATCGATCGTGCACGTGCTATTTATGGATTTGCATCACAAATATTTGATCCAAGAGTAAGTTGCTATATATACGCATAATGAATATTATTAAAATTAACCTCCTCTTCTCCTCCCCCTCCCCCTTTTTTTAAAATTAGACTCAGCCTGGATTTTGGAAAACATGGCACGACTTTGAAGTTCAACATGGTAACGAAGATACCTTTAAAGAAATGCTTCGTATCAAACGTAGTGTGCAAGCTACTTTTCCTAGCGTTTAAAAAAAAAAGAGAGATATTATATTGCAATAAAAAAAAAGGGAGAGAATTTTTAAGATAATAAAAATGAAAGGGTGTATTTTTTGTTATTTAAACTAGTTGAAGAAGAAGTAGTGTTGACTGAATTGCCTACAAAAATAAAAAAAGATAGGAGAGTGTTTAATGATAAGCAGAGCTAAAAAAAAAAAAAAAGGCGTGATTTAGGGCGTGTTTTTTTTTTACCGTCGTCGGATATAATTGGTGAAGAGTTCGATGAATTATTTTTAAACTTTTTTCTAGAGATATCATCGTCAAGTTGTTGTTTACAAAGTTTAGTCCAAACTAGGTAAAAAGAACAATGAAATTAGTATAACTTACTACAAGATTAATTCTCGGACAATGCACTTACTTAAACCGCATGCATTACACAAAGTACGAGGGCCTATACATATAAATTTAGTATTTAATTGTCATTATTCTAGTGCAAATACAACACGTAAAAAAAAAAAAAAAAAAAAAAAAAAAAAAAAAAAACCAACCTAGGGGCCCTTTACGCCACTCCGGTGTTTCAGTGCTATTAAAAAAAGAGCATAAAGAAAATCAGATGCTTGCATGGCATACGCCATTTTTGTTATATTTTTTTTTACCTTTTACATGAATGACATTTATTTTTCGATTTATTACTGTTTAAAGATACCGTACGCTTTTAAAAAAAAAGTTTAGTGATATTTTTTGTTGTCGTAGTGATTTTTATTACCTGTCTTTTGAAAGGACGCTTTGTTATAGTAGTACGACCATCTTGTGGTATATTTGACACAACTGTCCGATATTGTGTTACGGGTAAAGGGGGAGAAGACGGAATAAACCATTTATGTTTTGCATCGTCTAATACACGCATCATTCTACCGGTGCTATCAATCATACAATCCAATTCGCTTATGCTGGGTAAATGAACCGTTTTATTTTTAGCTGACGCATTAATGATAGATGGCCCGACCAGTAATTGATTGGAAATTTGTGATGCACAATTGTAAACCTTATTTAACGCAAAAAAAAAAAAAAATCAGTCTATACACAACAAACAACAAAGAAAATAATTTACTTCGTTTAAATCATTTGTTACTGCTCTACTTGATTTTAAACTGTGTGTTTTAGTTTGTACAGCATAACTATATATATAAAAGAGAGGTTGCAGGATTTACCTTTTAGCTTCTGTTGTAAGTGGTGGTAAAATAGATTGAGAAGGCATGTCATTTACTTTATTAGTTGTTGTTTGAGATGAAGGTAAATTAAAGTAGTATTGAGTCATTCGCGTTTTTCCCATTTTTTTTATACAAGGACAAAAAAAAAAAAAAGAAGAAAAAAAAAAAAAAAAAAAAAAAGAATAAAGAATAAGTTTGCTTTATACCTTACGGGTGAAAAAAAAAAAAAGGAGTAAAAAAAAAAAATTGTAACTAGAGAGAGTGAGTGAGAGAGACCAACAAACCAATTGATTAAAGAATGACAGAAATTTTGTGTGTGGTCGCACATTGTTACTGTATACACTGCAAAAATAAATAATAAAGTCCGGTGTAAGCACAATGACGATGAGGGAATGAGAGCTAAAATAAATTAAGCTTCTTTGTGATATATGTAAAATGTTGTTTATCACATGTATACACAGAGAGAGGGTATAAATTTAAATTTTTTTTTTTTCATTTTTCCTCTCTTTTTTCCTCTTTTTGCATCGCATAAACACATAAAAAATGGTTACTTGGTTCTTTGAGAATAATCAATTTGCCAACGCGTGGATTCCATTTGATAGGATCAATCAAAAGAAACTAGAATACGTTTACCGACATCATGAAGAACTGATTCAATTTATACTATGTCAGCAACAACAACATTTACTACTACAAAACACTATTGTAAAAGACATTGATTTAGATGAAGAAGATGATTCTATACACGAGTTTATTCAATATGATCATAATTGTCTTTATGTTCGCTTAAACGACAGTCATTTTGAACAAGAAATAACTCTTTATCCAGCTATGCTACTAGGCTCTTTACCTGATAGAGATATATTAATCGTTAGAGCTGAAATGATGGATAATAATAATAATAAATATTTAGATGTTTAAAAATCACGTGTTGATATCATCTGGTTATATTGTATTACATATATAAAAAAGTGTAAACCGAGAGCCGATCATGGTTTTGCATGACGTCCCGGAAGTAAAGTAAAAATAAAATAAAATGTTGTTGTGGTCATTTTACAGCAACAGCAGCAGTCGGTAGTAGTAGAACACGCATTAAAGAGTCATTTGACCATTAGTTAGACTAAGTATGCTTCGTAATCCAACCGTATTTCTGACCGAATTAAAATCAAGTACGACTTGCATCATTAGCATAAATACATGTTGAATAAGTTCTTGAACTCCATTTCTTAACAAAAAGCATGCGACCATCCAATAAAATGTTCTCTTGTATCGAATCATTTTCTTTAAAAGTCTTATTGTTACATATCGAACTGTATGTTCAAATTTCATTATTAACTTTAATAACCAAGGTGTCTTGTTGTTATTGTTATTGTTGTTACTTGTTTCATCATGAATAGCATTTAGTTTTTCTGACAGAACCCATGAAGGTACTCCTCCAATAAGATCTGTAGTAGAGGTGGATGATGACGATGTAGGTGTAACAAATAGTGTCTTGATAGTAGAACGAAGTCGTGGTGGCATACCATTACCTATTTTAGATTGAAGTGATAGTGTAGAGTACGCTTTAGCAAGACTGTTTAGGTTGGTATGACTTGCTACAGGTGTTAATGACCCAATAGGTGTACCATATACACTAAATGACGATGGTGTCCTGGTAAAAGGGTCTATTGTATCATAATACATTGAACTGTTGGAGTTACGACGACTCATCATAAACGGTCTATATTTTGCATAATAAGGGTCAATCATTGAATTCCATATGAACTCATCTTTTCCACCAAACTCTAACATAGAAAATGTAAGTTTTTTTTTTTTTTTCGTATATAACTATTTCTTTTCTTACCAACTATTAAATCCTTTTCTTCAATTAGATTCTTTAAATCTTTTACTTTAGGAAAATTCACTTTGGATTTTGCATCCTCAGATAGTATTAATTTACACATTTGCCAAAGGCCTTGATACATCCAGCCAAAATTAAGTAAATTGACTGTACCAGTCATACCAGGGTATCTTCTTAATAGTGCAACAAATGACTTTAGTAATGTTATATCCTATTGGGGAAAAAAGTTAATTTCTATGATTTACTGCAGCACAAAATAAATAAATTATATTACAGTAGGTAGCGCATTGGCATTTTTAAATTCAACCAATACAACAGTCTCCATGATCAGTGGGTCTTTTACACCCAATTCAGCTCTTTCTCGAGTCATATCCCAGATTAATAATCGAGCTGTTTCTAATACAAATATAACAAGGGGCGTCAAGAATTCAGTGACATCATACCCTACAGGCGCTTTGGGCAGATATGCAAGATTGACGATCAATACAGGTCGGTTTAATTTATCTGTCTTGTGAAAATAGACCAGTGGTTGTCCTAAAAACTCTGTTACTGTTGAAACTCGGATTTTGTCGATATCCGCCTGGATTCTCCATCGAATTGTGTCTAGTAATAATGAAAGTGATGTAGGTAAAGAGTACTTGTTTTTGCGTAAAAAACGAAACATTGTAGCTATTCTCTATTTGTATTAGTACTGAAACTGCAAAATAATCACTTTCTATTACCTCGATCGTTTACAAATTCATCAATTTCAGTGGCTTCTTGTACCGTTAATTCGAACTCTTGTATTAACTGTGGTATCTCTCTGCGTAACGCATTTTGTATACTATCAATCGTATGCTGATATTCTATATAATCTTGATTACGTTGCAAGTGTTTTTTATGATAGGTTTCCATTAATAATAATAAAAAAGATATATACAGTGTGCAAAAAGAAAAAAAAAGAAAAAAAAAACTCTCCAAAGGGGGTTTTTTATTTTTTTTATAATATTTTCACGTGAAAAGACACAATAGGACTGGGTTTCCCGCAAGATGCTCAATTCAGCTTATTTCTTATTTGAATTGAAATTGACCGCAACGATTCCTTGGGTTGTACAGTGCACTACTTTCTGTAGCTAAGAAATTCCCCCCAATAAATCGATTTTCAGAATCAAGATACCCTTCGTACAAATCCTTGGACCTTTTTGAATTTGTCTGTGATATTGAAAGATCAGCTGAGGTAAACAGCAAGAGAAAAATGGGTAGATTGATACTAGAAGTGATAACGTGGACGACAATGTAAGCTCTTGGATGATTAGAGAATTATGGTTCCCCGCCGAGCTTCATGGGCGAGGATTAACGAGTGAATAGTTATACTTGTGAAATGAAACCTAATGCTCTCAGAGCCACGCTTTATTTTTTTATATATCACCATAAAATGCACGCATGGGCGGCCTATGTAATCTTTCGTACTACCCATTTTAAGCTTTTTTCTGGTCTTGTGACGCGATAAAGCATTTCACTACATTTCACGTCCTTCTTTTTTCTTGTCTGTAATATGATAAGTTACCAAGCACCCAACGGTCAACCACCTGTTCCTCCTAGACCTTATTATGATTCAATTGAAATAACCAACGTCAAGGATAAAGAAACCGTTCACCAAGTAAAAAATAATAATAATAATACTACTACCTTGGTTTTTACGCCTTTCTAAACTATAATTGTTTTTTTTTTGTACTGCAGCGTTTTCTTTTAGTAAATGGCAGAGCAGGTTCTAGACAGGAACAATTTGATAAACCTTTAACAGTACTTTGCAATGGTTTCCCTCCAACAAGTTGGCCCTGTGTCAATTCCCATTTTAAAGCGATGGTCCATTTATTACCTGGCGCCAACACAGTTTCGTTTATTTTTCAAGTGGATGCAAATACCAAACGAGAATTACATTTCCATGTCAATTATGTTCCTCTGCTAGAGAACCCTGCGTTGTCACTTGTCATCTTTATGGGCTCGGATTCGCCTGGCACGTTTGACGTGCCGCCTCAAAAAAGGGGTCAAGACACACTTTCGCTTGCAGTTGAAAAGCTTCGCACGGCGGGGTATATGTGGCAAGCGTTTTGTGCTGAGCAAATGCACCGAAATGGTATGGGCAGACGCACGTTCCGTTTAGAAGAAGAGGTAGTACCAGATACGGTTTCCTGCCAAGATAAAGGGGTTGTCAGAAGCACAGCTAAAGTTCATATTATCCGGTCCAAGCATACCGTAGCCGAGATACGTGATATACGTCGTGCGCAGCAGAGTGATGATGAAGACGAAAGTTTTGAAAGCTTGTTTGATTTCTTTTTTGAGGATTTACATGAGCAGGCACCGTTTCATACAAGAGCTTCTTGTACGGTCGCTGGCTTGATTTTGGACTCGCATTGGGATCCAGAGAAAAATGTTACGTTAGGTCATACGGCTTTAGGCGGAGGAACAGGTGATACTCGCTTAGGTATCTTTGGCTCGCATCTTTTACATGCGTGGCCAACTTGTATAGAAGAAATCGTGCCTTGCTTTATGAATAGTACAAAGACAGATACAAGGTATGTTGCTAATGATGCAAATGAGTCTGGTGAGTGGTGGAGAGCAGCTAATATTGGATTAGGTGCTATGGTAAATTTTAATATATACATGTATACTATATATATAAATAAGTATACTAACTTTGGTTGAAATATACTAGTTACATGAGGTGGGTCATGCATATACTTTGAGTCATACACCAACAGGTATAAGAATAGTAAATTTTACTAAAGTACAGGGCTAATATGTTTGCATTACTAACTTTTATTGTGACAAGGTGTTATGAGTCGTGGTTACAATAACTTAAATCGTACATATGTTGCCAAGGAACCTGGACTTACAGGACCTATTCCCCCTGAAGCAGAACACGGATCTCACTGGCATCGCTTAGACATTATGCGACTTTTATTTCATCCTGGGTTTCGAATCCCTCGAGACGGACTTTTAAAGCAAGCAAACAAAACCTCGCCTAGTTTTATTCCACTTGAATCAGGTCATTTCTTAATCAATGCACCAGCAGGTATTTCTATGGTTGAAATGAACGTGGACGGAGGTTACCGTACACATTTTGAATTTTTACAAGACCAGCCTAAAGTGTTGCAATTAAGTTTTGATGACGTTTGTAGCAAGTGTCAGTGTAAACCACAGCAAAGGATTTCGTTGCAAGTGATTAGTATAAATCAAGAAGAGAAATGCGTAGAAAACTTGCAAGCGTTTTTACAGTCGCATCATGTCCGTTTACCCGGGGTTCAAGGTACAGTGATTCAAAGTGATGTGTTCGGCGGTGATTCCGAAGGTGCTACCAAATCCAGGTCTGTCTTTTTAAAACAGAACCAGATGAAGCAAGCTGTACGTATCACCGTTCATCACGGCTCGTTTTTAGACGGCTTTATCATTCATTGGAGTGACGGAAGCCGAGATTGTGTGGGCAAGACTGGTGGTGCTAGATCTGATTTTGATATTATGGCTGGAGAAAAGATTCAAGGTATTGTATTACGCTGTGGTGCTTGGATTGACGGTCTTCAGTTTAAACTAAGCAGTGGTAGAGTGTCGGCTTGGTACGGTGGTACGGGTGGATCACCCACTATTGTTGAACCTCCCGCAGGCTATGAGATGATTGGCTTCTTTTCCACTGCCAATGATTGGTTGGACCAAATTGGTATTTTTTATCGTCGCTCTTGCTGAGGTGTTTGTTTCAACTTTTCGAATTTCCAGAAAGACCGGAAACCCTTTTTTTTTAGCGGTAAAATAATAAAAAAAAATCTGCATTCTTTTTATTTTCTTCTTCTTTTCTTTGCAACACACACACACACACAAAATGAAACTTCTTTATGGTTATGAAATGAGTACGTTTGAGAAAGGGATTGGGGGTTGGGATTTCTGTTTGTTGTAAGAGAGCAATTAAACTAATTACTTTTTTTTTTTAAATAGATTCAGCACCTGGTCAAATGGGTCATGTCATATGTCCACCCCTTTTATCCAACAAAATTACACTTTCCAGTGCCGGAAACACTAACCGTTGGGTATTCTACGGAACCCGTAAACAAATTATCGACTGGATGCAAGATCACCATGAAATCGTGCTTGAAAATGCAGTATTTATCGGCAAAAAAGATTCCGACGTTAATATGCATACTGAACTTGTAATTGATTTACAGTATGTCTATGATCAAGAACAAGGATACCTTGATTTTTTCAAGTCTTACTTTGTCAGTATTTATGATGTTGAAAGAGTCAAGGTTGAAATTAGACCTAGAATCGAGTCCAAAGATTGCTTTATCACTGCTTTAAATAGAACTATCGTCACCAGTGGAACCAAATTGGATGATATTATTAGTGAACTTCATGACGAATGGTTTAAACCCGCTCAGACTTATGTTAAGCAAACTGTAGATTTGTTTAATGACGCTCCTACTCCTAGTCACATCATTAGTGCTAAACCACCAACCTCTGTTCATGTTGCTCAATCTCCCGAAACTGCCAACTAAACATCTCACTCACACTCACACTTTAAAAATCATACCTTCTTATTTTTTAATTAAAATCAAAAATATTCTGTAATAAAAAAAAAATCATCCCATTATTTTTGTCGTCTTAATCCCCAACATAGCAATCGTGACTGTAAGTAATTAGGTAAAATATAGAACGTCTTCCTGCAACTTTTTAATTTTAAAATTATCATATTTACATCTGGCTCCACCACAGTCTTCTTCCCTCATTATGGCATTTAGAGGACTTTAAATAAAAACAGGAGTAGCATCTCCATGACAAACAAAAAAAAAAAAGTTCCTGCAACTTGATGGCAACTTTCGTCTGAAAGGAAGAAGAAGCTTGAAGGAACACTCGTCCCTCAAAAATATCGAGGAACTAAATGGATATAAATCCATGTGGTTGGAGCAGGAGGATGTCTCTCGTTTTGAGGGGGAGAAAGGGAATGTAAGGAAAACAATTTATATGGATATAAAGCAACATTTACAGATATGATTTTAGGCTGCTGCTGGAGATAGCAACTTTAGGGTGATTGAAAACGAAGACGTCTGTTCGGCAGCTTATCCTGTTCGTGGGTTATTTGGTTCTGGCTGTGCCCGACACGATACCGTTTTCAGCTCGCCGAGAAGGGTGATATTTCACTATACTATTATACTCTTTAAAAAAACATGTACTTAACCAAAAAGCTTCTTTTATAATTCCAATCGGTTTAAGTACCCTTTATCTTGTAGAAAACCAGCCTGGCTGACAAGTACCTCTGCATGTCATATACAATGTCATGTGCAGATTGGAACCTTCCGTAAAGGTAAGTTATAACTTTTTTTGTGATACAGTAGTCGCTCTATTTAAGGGTGGCTGAAATGCGGAAGAAAAGCCACCCTTATGTCAAACGTTACCCTTATTATCGTGCAGTGAATAATTACTTCTAAAGGAAAAAAGCTCACTGAGATACCTGAGTTTAAATAATCGCTCACATAAGAAATCGCTGTTAAAATTAGCAGTTATAATAAATACATTTAAAAACTACTAGCTATGATGTATAGGACTACAAAGTATCTCTGTGTCTACTTTATTTGGTTTATACTGATTCCCTTTTTAGTCTTTCATCAGTTAATAACCATCTATATTTAATTACTTTTCCTGGTTAAATTTCTAAAGATTCACTGCTGATACGCGCTCCATTCAAGTATAAATCGACTGTCTTTATTATTTAATTTACTTTTTAAGGTTTATGTTATTATTATCTCTCTATCAATTTGATTATTACCCCATTGTTTTAATAAAATCGATTTGATTGTACACTTTTGAAGACTAAACGCTTTTATATAAGTTAAATAAGACTTTTTTTTATTATCACTTTTAAATTTATTTTATATATTTAGTAGTCTTGTGAAGTTGGATTCCACCCTTAAATCGAATAGTGGCGATAGAGTTGTTAAAGCATGGGGCCAAAGATGTTCTGGATAAATCCATCCTTAAATCGATCCTACCCTTAAATCAGGTCACCCCTAAATAGAGCCGCTACTGTATTGATTTTTTTTCAGAGTGGGTGCTGTTGGCTCAGAAACTTTTTACATCAACTGCATTAAACAAAACAAAAAGAAACCCGCTCTATTTAAGGGTGTTCACAGTTCCGCGAAATTTCACTCTCATGTTGACTTTTTGCCAAAGTCTAAAAATATCATACATGTAAAAACCAGCGGATCTGTAAACCACTTTTCCATCGTAAACAAACAAATACAATATCATGACCATGCAAGTATCGTTGGATTCAAGATTGACTCTCGTTTCTTACTTGACCATGATGACAACGCAATTGATTTGGGCTGTCTCGAAGCTGCCATAAACTCCTTTGACGCTAACAAGGTGTATCATGGTAAAGTTAAACTTTCCAGAAGAAGCGAAAGACATTGTTGATGTTTTGACCAGTAATTCCTTTTCTGCTGACACCATGTTAAAACAAAAAAAAAACTAGCATAGTATCTGTGCGGTATTATAACCGAGTGGCGAACATTCGAGCGTTTTTTTGAAAGTGAACATTCTCATGGCTGGGCCATCAACTCTGGCATTAGTTACTGATAATCTCTATGTTTATGTCGCTCAATTTAACCTTGTCTTCCCCTCTCAAGTATCTGAGCTCTCAAGCTTTTTAGACACTTTACAAACATTGTCAACTGTTATAATGATTATGGAGCAAACATCTCAAGAGATGAAAAATGCAATGGATTATGTTGATCGCTCACACGCATACTTTACTAATCACATGCTGAGTTTAATCAAACTGTTAAAAGTGGCATTCCAACCTACTAAAGCCCATCCCAAAGAAATCATTGGTACGTTGTTTTACCGGAACATGTAATGTATAGTGAAGGTATTATTTGGTGATATCGAGATCGATACCGGAGCCATTAATAATGCTACTATTGCTAATAATAATCAAAGAAAAAGAGACAATACTATATCTGATGAATAAGGTTGGATAAAAGTTAAAGGCGGCTGGTACAATGTTTATGGTGATGTTACTGTCAGCACCGATCCTTACGAGTAATTTTCACTTCTTTAACCAACATATTTTTATCACGTTTCTAACGACAGCTATCATACCTCTATACTGGCTATACTTATACCATTATCCTACTAATAAAACTCTATACAAATAGTTATTACTATTTTATTTGACCCGTCTTTCTAATTTCCTTTAATCTAGTAATATACAAAATTAACATATTAAAAAAGGTCTATGATAAATAGAACCATCTTTTCTTTTTTGTGAAAAAGAACTACTAAATCAATAAAAAACTATCAAAAGTCCCAAAAGATATTACGGAGGTTAGTGAGATATGTACATCTTTCCTATATTTGTAAACGTGTGATTTTTGCCAAAAAAAAAACGAAGTTACTGCGTAACTTTTTTAGAATAAAAGCTGAGTACCAATGAAATTTAATGCATTTTATATAAACCAAAAAATGGTAGTCTTACATCATAGCAAAAAAACGGTTCAATAGAACTGCTGATAAAGTTTCGTGGTAGAGCAAAAGAAAAGATACAGAAAGGGGTTTCAGTAGTTTGTGTCGAACCTTTTTTAAATGAATCTCAGTATGAAATACTTTTTTTGACTATGTATCTCAGCATGAAATAAAAAAAATGTGTATCTCAGCATGAAATTAAACGGTGTATCTCAGATTGTTTGACTATTAATAGGAAATTAACAAGAATGATAAACTGATCCAACAGAAGCTCTGCCTTTTTTTTTTTGAAATTACTCACATCTTAAACCCCCACCCCACCCACACACACAAGATGTATCATTTGGTATGATGGATTACTTTCGCAAGTAACCATATCAAAATTTAAAAATATTGGATGGCAGTGAGGATATTATGACAGGCGTAAATAATATTGTTTATTGGTGATCGTCATAGACAAAAGTAACTTTATTTTAAGTTTATATGAGCAGTCCAATGTCTTATTAAAGATGCGCAACAAATGACATGACATTTTTTCTTTTGAGTACATCATGTTACATACAAGAGAATCCGTTATCTTTTATCAAAATATATTGATACTAATGCGCCTATGAATACAGGTTATGATTTTTAAGTCTAAAAAAGGATTGATCTCTGTAGTTGAATATAACGGATTACTGTATAGGTCACGTTAAAAAGAGTGACTAAAAGGTACCACATAAACTAGCTCTATATGACGAATATGGGGATAGTAGTACAACATCAATAATAATGTTTGTTTTAAAAAAACTATTAAATCATGCTATTGTAAATGGACTGATTTTTTTCCCCATTTTTTCTTGATAAAAAAGATATACTCCCACACTAGCTTTTAATTTCCTTTTTTTTTTCTTATCAAATTTTTTTTAAAAAAAAACGAAACAAAAAGAATAAACAATATGGTGAGTCGTAGAATACTGATAGGATATGATCATAGCAGAATATCAAATGCGGCAATGGAATGGATCATCGAAAAAAGAATTGTATATCCAGAAGACGACATCACGTTAGCTATCATTGTGAATGATGATGCGATTGCGGTCGAGGGGGCTTTTGGATTAGAGTCAGCTATAGCGGGACCATCTGGTTGGTTAGCAGATGATTATCTAGAACGTATATCAAAGGTTGAAAAGGATTCTACAGAGGCATTAAAGACAGTGGTAAAATGGTTTGCAAGTAAAGGTGTAAGTACATTTTCTTATTAAAAAAAGAGATATTTTTTTGCTGAAAACAAAAATTATTTCAGATCACTGTTACTCCGAGGATTTTAAGTGGAGAACCGGGGGAAACATTAAAAGATTTCGCAGAAGCAAATGATGTTGATTTAGTGATTGTGGGGAGTCGAGGGTTAGGGTTTTTCAAAAGGTAAGATATAGAGAGTGTATGTGTGTGATATTCTTTTACTGACGCAAAAAGGAAAATTCATTAGACAATTGGTTGGATCAGTATCAGATTATCTTATACATCATTTGAATTGTTCTGTACTAGTCATAAAAGATGATCAGAAATCAACCGAACCCTTTTTACAAAAAAAACCTTAAATAAAATAAAATAAAAAGTGTCCAATGTTTTCCTTTACATATTTTCAACTTGTCCGCCAAAAACAAATAAGCAGTCCGAAAAAAAAACCGGCAGCTTAAATCAATTTTTTTTTTAAAAAAAAGGTATATAAAGGAGGAGGGAAAGGGAGGAAAATATAAAATTTAAATTACAACAAAAAAACTTTTTATCCAAAATTTCGTCAAGGCAAGGTTACTCTCTTTTTACTATACACTATGTTTCGTCTCCACCGTCGTACTACAAGTGGTACTTCCGATACCTCCAATTGGTCTTGCGATAGTAATAGTCCTGAAGGCGTACTTCCCTCTATATTATCCAATGGCTCATCTCAGGTCAATAAGTCTACTGTCAAATTTTCTAAAGTCCTCATTGTCAATGATACTACTACTGCTTATATCACAAAAGAAAGTTCATTACCTGGATCCGCGAAAAGAGTGATAGATCGATATTATTCGAATTAAAGTCAAACAACCAACAAGCAAATAAACCATGTAGATATATATAAACATTCATCCCCTCCCCCTCCCCCCCCCCCCCCAATTCATATTCTAATAACAATAATAATTTCCATTGTAAAATTACACTATTTTTTTTAAATAAATAAAATACACATACACATATTTATCCTAATTTATTTCCCCCATATTTATACAAATTCGTTTGCATATGCTAAACCAGTTGCCAGAGCGTGTACTCTACTATCAATAACTAATAACCCTTGTTGAGATTTCTCTAAGTCTATATTAAATAAGTTTAGTCATATATGAGAGGTTAAGAGTAATTTTGTTACCTAGCAAATGATTTAATAATCCATCCAAGGGTAAACTAATTGTTTGTAAGCTCCATTCATCCGGCTCTAATTCTTGTACGGGCGGTTCAGTCAATTGAGTGATATCAATTGTAACTTTTGCAACGTAGCAGCACGAGTTGCTTAATCCGGGTTCATAGGCAACAGGCACTTTTAATAATTGAATGTCTTTTTCGGATACACAGTAGCCCGTTTCTTCTTTTAACTCTCTTTGTGCAGATCTTACTGGATCACTTTCATCAGCATCGATTAACCCTAAGAAAAATAAAATCGAATTGATCAGAAAAATGAGCGTTGCAAGGTTTCCTTTTTTAAACTATTCACCGGATGGGAACTCAATACAGTAACGCTCAATTGCTGGTCTACGTTTTGAAGCGTTATTAAATAAAAAACTAATGAAAGACCGCCTATTTTTTACTATTACCTGTATTGAACCACAAACAAAATCTCTGGCTTGGGAGTTAACAAAATTGCATGGATATCAATAGCTAATAAATAGATAAGTATTTTGTACTTTATATACTTGGTTCTCTTATTTTACCGTCAATATCAGAAGGTCTTTGTTTTCTTCGAATACAGCGCTCCCACCTTCTTTCTATTCCTTTATTATCTTGGTATAAAACGTATTCAAGTTGAAGCCAATCACCAGCTCCCATGGGCATACCAGCGGAAGTGTTTACAGCGGCAAATGGTTTTGTTAATGTTTGACGCGACATTGCTAAAAAAAAAAAAAAAAAAAAAAAAAAACTGAATAGAAATAAAAAAAGGTTAGGCTTTATATAGTTACAGAAGACAGTCTTATTGTAAGGGTTCGAGCGCATTAGACTTTAAAGTGCGAATTATTACGAGTTGTCACACGTTTGCCTGTAAGTACTAATGGCACATACGACTAAGAAGCACTTTTCTTTCTTTTCTTTTTATTTCTGTACTCTATGCAAGGAAAAAAGTAAAGATGCTTTAGAAAAGGGTTTTTGCATTTGACGCTACCTGCTTTAATTACACGAAACCTACTCTCTTTTTCTTTCTTCCTTTCTTCTCTTTTTAAACATACAAATTGTATAAGCTTTTTCTTTTTGTTGGTGCGTATATTATCCCTTTTTTACTCCTTTCTCAAAATATATACCAGCGGCATATAAATCACTCTTTTTTTTATATGCAGATGGTTGCATTTAGACGAATATGCATTTTGCTCCTATTTCCCCATCATGTATATTTATACTTTTTCCCTCTCTTTTTATTTCTTTCTTTCTTTCCTTTTTATATAAATATATATATACACACGTCTTTTTCTTTTTTTTTTGTGCAGCAGTAACAAAAAGATGTGTGAATAATTCATTAGACTTTTTTAAAAAAGAATAGAATCATATAACAAATCAATTAAATAAATAAAACAAATGTCTAATAACAGTAGAATAGCTCGACCACTCTCAATTACATCCATATTACAAGCAACAAGTACAGCACAAACGAATAACAGAAGAGGAGTATATAATATTAGTGACCATGATAAAAAGAAGAACAAGCGACCGACTTCTCGTCTATCTAAATCACATTCAATGCATCGATTAGCAGATTCATATCCAAGTGACGATGAAGAAGAAGATTATGATACATACCAACAACTAATGCATAGAAGAGCATTAAGTAGGGCAACTACAACACCTATGCCTAGACCATCTAGTTTGATCAAAAGGTTTTCGACCGAACATCATAACAGTGGAGTATTAGTTGGATCACCTAAATCAAGTAAGACCAATAATGCTTCTGCAGTAAAATCAGAGTCATTAACTACATCCACCACATCTACTGGTAACGTAACCACATCTTCTATGCGAAGATCTTCTTCTTTAATGAACCCGGTTGATTATGGTGGCAACGATTATACAGATTTAAGAATTGGCCAAAGAGTATCTATCCCTAGCTTATCTGTATTTGGTACTGTTCGTTTTTATGGTGAAACCAGATTTACGAATGGTGGAAATTGGGTTGGAATTGAATTAGATATAAAAGGAACAGGAAAAAATGATGGCAGTATTCAGGGGTAAAAAAAAAGTTTCATACATTTTTTTTTGCTCCCGTATAAAATGTATTTAATTTTTTTCTTTTTTTTTTAGTGTTCGTTACTTTTCTTGTGCACCAGATTCAGGTATCTTTATACTATCTAATAAGGTAGTTCCAGAGAAAACAATCACTCCTCGTGCCAGTAAAACTACACAGAAATCAACTACGCCTGCTGCTAAAAAGAGTATGATCAAAAGAAATCAACCTACACCAAGTAAATCCGCTCGTATCTCTTCTCACAGTCATCAACAACCTTTACCTACTCGGAGTTCTCCTTCCATCAACAAAAAGTCTAATCCTATCGTTCCATTATCAAAGCCCGCTACAACTAAATTAAAAAAATCGTGTTCACTTTCAACCACTTCTTCCGAAACTGGTTGCCACCATCGTCATAATAATCATGAATTACCCGAAAAGAAAAAACTGATGAGAGCTAGCTCTAGCTCAAAGACTACACGTAACGAAGTAGATGAATTAAAACGTGTATCTGCTTTATTGGAACAATCTCGTCAAGAACAAAAGATGCTTTCACAACAGATGGATGGTAAAGAAGCTGCTTGGGAACGTTTATTGTCTGCAAAAGAGAGTTATGCTTTAAGAGTACAAGAAAAAGAAGACGAATTAAATAGACTTCGACGTCAGTTTGAACAAACTCGTTTGGCTCATGAACAACTCACAAAGTTAACAACTGAAAAGGATGGCGCTTTATCAAGAGCCAGTATGTCTGAAGCCATGGAAAAACAACATATAAAAGTAATCGAAAGACTCGATCTTCGCGTACGTACTTTGCAAGATCAAAATGCTAACCTTATTTCCAGTCACGAGTACAAGATGCGTGATAATGCAGCTCAGATCGATCAAATTCGTAAACAGTTGGCTGAACGTGATGAAGCCACCGCTGCAATCGAACGCGACTGTGCTGAGCTAAGGCAGTTAAATAGAGAAAATTCACGTGTATATGAATCATCTTTAATCCAGTGTAAACAAGAGTACGAAAATATGGTATCGATCAAGGACGCGCAAATACAAAGACTGCAGTATATCGTAAGCGATTTTTCTCATTGTTTACCTTCTTCTCCTTTAACACCTATTGTGGACGATACCCGAAGAAGATTAGAAGCACAGCTGGAATTATCAACGCAGGAGTTGGATAGAGAAAGGGAATTAAGAAAGACAATGTCGGATGATATCGATCAGTTAAAAGCAGAAATTAAAAGACTACATCGTGTCTCTGTTTCTTCTAGCTCACAGTTTTATTCCATTCGCGAAGAACTAGACCATGAGATTAAAGACAAGGTACGGATTATGGAAGAAGCCAATGCAGCTCTTGAAACACAGTCTCGTATAGAAGAAGAAAATGAACGGATTCGTCTTACACATGATAAAACACAACGTGATTTAGCTGACTTACTTAAAAAGTTGGCCTTGATGGAAAAACAACAAAGGTCAATTACAAACGGAGAATCTTTAATCGATAGAAATCGACAACTCGAGTTAGAAAATGAACGTATTTTGGAATCTCAAAGACAAACAGAACATGAATGTATGAGATTAATGGACGAATTGTTGGCAATTGAAAAAGTAAACGATAGTCAGCGAGAGGTCCAGGGAGAAGATGCTGATCGCATCTACAGACGAGAAATCGAACAACTAAAGTTACAAGTGGTTCGTGAAACCAAAAGATACCAGGATTTAGAAAACTCCAAACAGGTCAAATTAGAACAGTTGAATAAAGAATTAAATGATTTAGAATCCCTGGTTGAAAACAAAGTATTTAACGAAACTGAATTAGAAGAAACCTTACAAAACGAAAAGAAAAAGGTTAGGTTGCTGGAAGCAAAATTAAAAGAAGAAGAGGAAAAGAATCATCATCATCAGAAACGTGTCCTTTTAAACAATCAGCCGCCCATGTCCCCTACTTCTCCTCAGTATTCTTCCATCTTTCATATCAATAAGAAACGATCTTCTTCTGCGACAGCTAGCTCGTTTAGCTTAATGACGAGTAGTAGTTTAGATACCGTTTCTGATCATGGAAGTAATTTATTAGAAAGTGTGTACTGTGAGATATGCGAAGAATATGGGCATGATGTGATGACCTGTAACGCCTTTGTTCAAATGGATGAATACAACGATACTTTGCCATCATCATCTGTAAGTTATTAATAATAAGCTATTATCCATTCACATTTTTCTAACAAAAAAAAAAAACTAGTTTTACTGCGTCAATTGCGATGTATTTGGTATTCATCCCACTGAAGAATGTCCAAATCAGGATGAAACTTTTTAAAAATTGTATTTTTTATTATTTTTTTTATTTTTTTTTACAACAGTTTTGTTCATATTTATTTTTTGTTCTTACATATACAATTTCTCTCTCTCTCTCTCTTTCTCTCTCTTTCCTGGCATCATATATATATATATATCTTCTTCTTTTTTTTTTACACATAATTTATAATACATTTATATTTCTCGTTCCCTTTTTCCTAAAATGCAATGTATAAATATCATGCAGTATATGCAAAATCTGTAAAGATCCAACATTTTAATGCTAAACTTACAATTTATTATAATCAAAACTGTACACCTTTTTTCTTTTTGTGAGTGTAACTTTATGCATGTTCTTCCCGTTTGTGGCTATTTGGTTTGTAATCCATGCTTTTTAGTATGACAATAAAATTTGCGTTTACTCCTTCTTTTTTTATATAGTTTGAGGTGCATTTTTTTTATTATATAATTGTACCAAAAAAAAAAAAGGTGTGCATACTCACAAGGGAGTTAAAATTATGTAATGCGGAAAACAATAAAGTTCATATACGCACACACACAGAGAGAGAGAGAGAGCCATGGGTTGTTTCAAATAATGTAATTGTCATTTTTAGAGCTACAATCACAATAGTCGCGTAATATATACACGTGTATCTGTGCGTTTAGTATCCAAAAAAAAAAAAAAAAAAAAAAAAGAACGTTTGATATTAGGAGTAAGAATCATTTTTATTGTATGCCTTTTATAATTCTTTATTGACCGTATAGTAAAGTCTTGCGAGAGGAAAAAAGGGTTATTATCTTATAAAAAAAGAAATCAAAGCCCTCTTTTATTATAAACAAAACTAGTCAAGGTATAGATCGAAATTTGACCTGTATTTTCACGTATATTCAAAGTGTATATGCGTAGAGCAGAAAAAAAAAAAAAGGAGAAAGTGTACGAAAGAGACAATTATATCAAGAACAGGTTAACATATTAAACGTTGGAATAAAAAAAAAATGCAGTTTTTTTTTAACTAGATGATGATTGAATATTCTGTGCAGATACAAAAAAGTAGACTTTGACCTTTTTGATACCTTTAGCCTTAAAGAGCCGCACTGATTTTTGAAAGATGAGCTTTTACTACAGAGACAATAGCAAAGCTGGCAAGCTCCCAAATGTAAACTGGAGGCAGTTACTGTTATACCTTAATATAATCCTTTTGTATAAGGTTACCCTCTTATGCTTGTTATCGCGGAAACCTCCGGAAACAGTGATGTTTTTAAAAGTCCAAATGAATAGCGTTTTTTTCTTACATGTAAAGACAGTGTGTTCTTGCTGATTACAATGAAAAAACGATAGTCGAGTCTTTGGGGGGTAAAGTACTCAAATATATAAATCTCGCTTTGTTCCCCCAGTTACTTTTTTAATATATTATAAACTTAATGTTTATACCATACTTTATGTAAAATATTACATGTCTTTTTAAAGCAAGAGTACAGTACCAAGCTGATTTTTACGCAGTAAATAACGTTTTGTGATGCCATAGAAAGGGATACACTTCCTTCTGCTACAACCCCCGTAGGATATTTGATTACTGAGTTTAATATGATGATTCCATTGTGGGCGACTCTAAGTTCTTGTAAAACAGTGCTTTTTAGTTTTATTTTTTAAAAAAAGAAAACCACTTGTCAAAAAAAAAAAAACGCCCGAAATAAAATAATGTGGTTATGCAAGCTACGGGGTAAATCTTAATGGACTTAGTTATGTCATAGGCTGAGGAAAGACATGTATTTTAATTTAAAAAAGCCTCGTTATAGTGCCTTAAAAAAACAGGGACATTGGAAAGATTTAAAATAAGAGTAATTGCTAACTACCATCTTGCTTTAACAGAATAATTAACACAAATAAAAAAAGAGCTTTATTTCTATGGACGTGACATTAGATAGTAAATAATATTTTCGAGGTATAAATAATAGAAGGGTAGAAAAGAAAAAACCCATTATGCAGGTGATTGTACTACTAGTGTCGGTACTTCTTGTAATTCAGGAACAGTAGAAGTATCAATCATAGGAGGACTGTATATATATAGGTTAGTAAAAAAAAAAAAAGACGATGATTGAAAACAAAAAAGTTAAAACAAACCTTGGTCTTCTTCCCTTGTTTTTATGAGCTTCTTGTATTTTAGCAGCAGAAGGATGTTCCATTGGAGCTAATAATTCAAAACTACACAGTAGTTCTTCATTAATACTCATGATGGCACCAAAATTATCAAATTCACCACAGTAATTAGGAGCACTAAATACGGTCACCAGAGTTCTTTCATTAAAGAACTGATAACCATCTTCTACGACCATATGAGCTCTACAGACTAAATCCAAATCATGCTTTGCCAAGAACTCATTGACGATTTTCTTACCAAAGCAATATGAAACACCTCTTTCGTTATCCTCCCATTCTACCGAAGTATCACTTGGATCTGACCATAATAAATCATTTAAGAGGCCATACTCTGGTACATCTGTTGGGCGCATAATGTTTCTTACGTCATCCATACTATGTAAAGAAGGAGATAATCCACCATGAACACAAAAGATTTTACCAGCTACCAGAGCAGCGATCGGTAGAGTATTAAATACATCAACAAATGTCTTCCAAACCTTTACATTTGTTCTCCTTTTACACTCGTCATAAAATCCATAAACACGAGTAACATTTGCACATTCATGATTACCTCGTAACAAAAAAAAGTTTTCGGGATACTTGATTTTTAAACAGAATAATAAGAGTATTGTTTCTAAACTCTGTTTTCCCCTGTCTACATAATCACCAAGAAATAAATAATTTGAATCAGGAGGAAATCCACCCTAAACTAGTATTAATATAGCCTTTTTTTTTTTTTACACTGTGTACATATATAATTTACCATTTCAAATAATCGAATCAAATCATGAAATTGACCATGAATATCACCTAATATCTTTACCGGTGGATTCAATTCTATCAAACTCTAGTTATAAAACAAAAAAGGGTTATGAAACAAGAAGAAAAATAATAACAATAACAAATAAATAAAAAACTTACAGGTTGACTAAGAAATACTTCTTGTGCTGCTCTACAAATTGCCACAATTTCCGAATTTCGAAAGCAAATTGATTTTGGTACCTTATTCTTAACACCAGCGTCTAATAATCTACTGATACATTCATCAATATCAAGGTTCCAACCAATGGATCGAATTGAAGTAGCAGTTAACTGATTTTGAGAGGAAAATGTAAGTTGATTACTCTCTACTATTGGACTATAAGGAGGTGATATTGCACCTGTTGTGTTCTTAAACGTATTTTGTGCAGTGACGATATTAGCGGGTGCTTTATTTCTTTGAATACTTGAACTGACAAGAATAGAATTGACTGAAGTGGCTGTTGCGTTGGACAATTCATTATCTGGTACTTCCGACCTAACAATACTAGGTCTATTATCTTTTCTTTTCTTGGAAGGAATGTTACCCATCGTTTTTTTTTAATGTATATAAATGAAGAAAAAGAAAAGAGAAATAGAAAAAAAAAAAGGGTGTGAATAAATAAAAAGGGTAATTATACAATGATATTCATCACGTGGAAAATAAAATTATGGATCTGATGAAAAGGTTAAACTACGAGCGTGTCGAATAAGTGCCTTTGCCTTTTTGGTAGAGAAATACATTTGTTTTTGCACTAATTTTTCACCTAGTGCGGCACCCATGAGTATAGCCATAGCTATATCCGGTTCCTGAGGTTCTCTTATATTACTACGCCATAATAGTTGTTGATTATAGTCTTCATTTTTATCATCTGATAGAAACCCAAATGCGTTCATATCTATCGGTAGCGTGTTATCTAAATCGTCCGTATACCTTATATATCGAAACATGTATCCCTGAAAATAACATGTCTTTCTATTACATGTATACAAATCGTGAAATTCTTGTATAGGTGCCAAAATGGAAGAAGGTAGTGTACAGGCACGATTGGTCTCTAAAACATTATGTAATAAATAGGTTAGCACCTTTTGAAAATGAGTCTCATCGCCGGATTTTAAACACAGAATCAGTAAACCCCAAATAATTGAATAAGGTGCTTGCTTGGTCTGGTCAAACGGTAATCGTTGAACGATTTCATTCTTTCGATCTATAATTTCAAATGCCTTTTGACACATGCTGACAATATTCATAGGTGTTCCTTTACATTCATAAAGGATAATACAAATTAATGGTTCTATCACTCGGTCATCACACAAAAGCTTATCGAAATGCAGCCTTGATAGTAAATTATATATACTCATTGCTTTTGTGTATCTGGTCTTTTTATCTACGCTTACTTCTGGTGTATGTGTTGCAATGGAAAGTATATCGTGTAAAAAACTTGGTGCCTCTGGTTGGTCCGGGTGAAGGTACTCTGAGCACATAAATCTTGAATACACTGACCATGCCCTTGTTTCCCAGTCTGTGCGGTACGATACGTCTGCAATAGGAATCTGACGAAACGCAACCCAGCAAAGATGCATGACAATGCAAGGTGTCGATTCATTTACTGCATCTGCCATAGCTAAATAAACTTGCCACGCATACTCAAACTGATTATTGTTCATGGCGATATAAATCATTGTATTGTCACTTTCAGTACTCTTACGGTCCACCTTTAACTTTTCGGTTTCGATATTGAATTGCTCCAAAGCCCAGTCAATGGTATCGTTTTCTTTTTCTTCTAGTAATGTCAAGGCTTCTTTTCTTTTGGCTTCAAACGTTTGCATTTCATGAGTCCAGTAATCGTTGTCTCGAGATAGAGCGGCTTGATAGAGCATCCAGAGCTTAAATTGATCGTTTTCTGTAATTTCGGTCATTAATGGCATGGCAATACGAAGTGGTGGTAAATCGTTGGGGGCAGTTGGGTTAGCAATTTCTAAATATGGTTTACCATAATCTGAAAGTAATTTCTGCGCTTCTATGATCTGTTTAGGGTGCTGCATTAAATGAAGTAACACTGCAGTACGGTAGCACGAAGTATCCCATTCCTTTCTAGGTAGCGTGTACATGGCTTGTAAAGCTAACGGCTCTTGACCTTTATCAACTAATGTATTCACTACGGCTAAATGTGCGTCGGTCTACTTACAGGTAAATATTTAAATAAGTAAGTGTATTCTATACTATACTATACTATACTATATGTATGTTATTTTTTTTTCACCTGTAATACATGACCGGATTCGACTACTTTGGTAAATAAGCGCCATAGTACAGAATGATGTATATCAGACTTTCGGTCACCAGGCGTCATTTCATCTACTATTTTGGAAATAGTAGGATCGCATAATGATTTAATGATTTTCGAATATATTTTTGAAATAGCGTATTTATCTTCTGCTTCTTCTTGTTGAGCCATATCTAAATGGTTTAATGCTTGTTGGAGAATTTCAATGGCGCTCTTGACGTTATCTTCCTGTAATAGTTTTGTCATGACTTGGTTACCTACTTGAATACTACTCTTTCTTCTTGGTTGGTAAGTTACAGGAGGTGAATATGAATTACTGCTTTGCGGGTGTGGGTGTAGATCGGTACTAGATGTTCTGCTGCTAAAACTAGTATCGTCTGCATCGACAAATTCTTCTTCTAGTAATTCATCATCATCAGGTGGTGGAGTCAATGGTATATCACCCTTTCCAAATGACCAACCTTCAAAGAAACTACCAAAAAGTGGTGGTGGTTTAGTTGGTGTAGTCTCATATGACCATATTCTGTTTCTATCCATTTTTTTTGTTTAGTTATTAAAAAAGAAAAAAAGGCCAAGTACGGTATAATAGAAGGGTTTTATTAATTTTTTTTTAAATTTTGTCTCAAAGTTCATTTGATGGGTTTTTGATTGTTTTGTTCAATGACGACGACTACGACGACTTCTGTCATCATCTCTGCTACTACGAGATGACTCTTGTCGTTTTCTCTTTGAATCAGAATGATGTCTACTACTATCAGATGTGCGCCTTCTCGTGGAGCGATGTTCGGGACTAACAGACCTACGTCTACTACTGCGGTGTGATCTATCATTACGACTGCTGTCATGACGATCATGTCGACTGTCACTGCGCTCACTTGATCTCTTACTACTACCACTTTCATCTTTTCTCCAAACATCCGATCTCTTTTGTTCGTACGGAACGTTGACCTTACCATGATTATCTCGGAATGGTCTATCTCTAGCACCAAATCTTAATTGCCCACTTTCTTTTTTTCCTCCGTATCCACCACCAAATCTTCGAGGTATCCAGCCTACCATACCTCTACTTCGTTCATAGTCTACTAGTATCACATGATCATCAAGTACTGTTTCGTTAGTGTCTTTGTATGCTTCTCGCGTAGATTTTGTGTCTTCAAAAGTGACGAAAGCGTAACCCTGCGATAATCCGGTGACTTTTTTTTTACCATTAATAATATAGAAACAATGAAAGTAAAAAATAAAAAACTCTTTACCGTTATTTCGAATTAATTCTACACTGGTTACTTTACCGTACTTTTCAAATAATGGTTTTATGGTTGATTCAGTTGTTTCGAAATTTAATCTACTGATAAACAGAGTGTTGTTTGGATCGGTCTTTAAATGCCTTGGTGGTCTATCTTTTTTTTTACAGAAAAAAAAAAATTAGGCAAAGTGACGCAGCAAAAAACAAGTAAAATATCTTTTTACAATTGGAGCGTGTGGCTCTGGCTATAGCAGCATCATGTGGGTCTGTATCTGTGCCGTCAATAGAGCCTACTTGAATAGGATCATATTCTTTTGAATACCACATGTTTTTCTCTTTTGAAAATCAAAAAAATTGGGTATAAAAAAAAAGGAAAAATGTATAAGCCACGTGAAGTTTTTTTTTTTTTTTTTAAGAAAGAACCCGACTAGTGCAGGCTTGAAGAGTTTGAGATTGCCGGTGTAAGGGGGCAGTTAGTAGCTCAGTTGTGTGTGTGTGCGCCGCAGTTTTAATACACTAGCAATTTTTTTTTTCTTGTCTTTTTTCTTTTTTTCCTTTCTACACATATTCACAATGGTTAAAAATAAGGGAAAAGTAAAGTATTATTATTATTTTTCAATGACAACAAAAAGAAAAAAAAACTCTACTAGAAGATTGATTGCAGAACTTTGTATTAAAAAAAAAACCTACTTTTTTTTAGGGTGGTAAATCCAGAAGAAGAGGAAAGAATGATACTGAAAATGACAAGCGTGAACTTGTTTTCAAAGAAGAAGGACAAGGTTTGTTTCTCTATTTTTTTGAAAGTAAAAATGAATTCAAGAAAAACTAATAAGGAATATATAATAGAATACGCTCAAGTACTCAAGATGTTGGGTAATGGTCGTGTCGAAGCTCAATGTTTCGATGGTGTTAAACGTCTAGCACTTATTCGTGGTAAATTACGTAAGAAGGTTTGGATTAACCAGGGTGATATTGTTTTATTGTCCTTGCGTGATTTCCAAGACGAAAAGGCTGATGTCATTCAACGTTATAACCCTGATGAAGCAAGACAATTGAAATCTTATGGTGAATTACCCGATACTGCCAAGATTAACGAAGCCGATAATAACTTTGGTGGTGAAGAAGATGACGAAGTCGAATTCGATTTTGATATTGATGATGTAAGTCTTTTTTTCTTTAATTATCTTTTTTGAAAGTTTGTTACTAATGCTTTTTATTATTACTTTAATAGATTTAAATTGTATAAAAAAAAAACTACATTTTTCTTATATGATAAATTTTTTTGCACCCTAAAAAAAAAGCTTAGAATTTTTATTTTATTTTTGAAAAAAAAAACAGAAATAATAAAAAAAAAGTAAAAAGTATAATATCTATTATTGTGTCTTGGTCTTTAACATCAATGCTTTAGTTATTTGTTGGTAACTTTGATATAGCAAGGTGAAGGGTACCTAGAAAAAAATATATTATGAGTATACTTGTAAAAATAATAATAGTTAGTACCACCTTACAATCAACCACGGCATATTAAACGAAATGAAATAAATATAAAAATAGTAAGGGCTTGGATTACAATGAGTTGCTTCCGGTAAATCCATTATAAAGTATAATGAACATGAAAAAAGGTGACAGAGTGAAGCAACCAATTGAAAAAAGTATTGCTTTGGTGATCCATTCAATATATACCAACAAGTGATCAAACAAAGTGGTCCCCAAATAAACTTTTTTGACAGATGAAAACATTTTAGTCGAATATATAACAACAATGCTAATCATTTTATATTATACTTTACTATCGTCATCACTTCTAACGTCAATAATAATTCATCAGCTACCAAGTACCGTGAGTCACCATGAGCATATTCTTTCCATAGCTGAGCTAATATATCGTTACGGCCAGCAATGCTTGCTCTATGCCAAAGCCAATATGACTCAAATCCAACGTGTAATATGCCAGATATAAAAAACCAAGTTAATCTCGTAACTGAACTTGTCTTTTTTGACAAAGTACATGAACCGATGAAACATAACCCAACCAAACTTGTCATTATACCGCCTGCAATGACTAATAACTCGGTTGTCGAACGATCATTTGGTATGTAATGAGGTATTTCTGCATCAGTAGGATAATAAGGATGACCCGTCATTTTTTGTTACAAAAAAAAGAGGAAGAAAAAACTAAATTTTATTTTAAATCATTACAGACTCTCCTGGTTTCACAACCATATTAGGCTCACCATTCAACACTTTAATGGCTCCAGTTAGTTTATCTTCCTTGACCATAACATAATCAGTATCAAAAGTACTAACAACAAATACAGGAATATTTTGGTCCTTGAGAGGCGATACAATTCGGGCCAAGATACCAACTAAACCGAAATCCATTTGGGCATCTACTTGGAACATACGCCACCCATCCTCACTCTTGTTTGGTTGAGGGTTTGGTAACTTATACTCGGAAGGCAAAATAATCGAAAGCTCGGAACTTGTCTTTGAAACTGTGTACCATGGTGCGTTCAAGATATCAGACGAAATTTGGAAACTGCGGTCGTATTGATAAACTGAAAACCCGTCGGGCAAAAATTTCAACTGTATATTAGACATAATTAAATGGTTTGCAAAGTGAAGAAACAACAGGATTCTTTTTGGGCACAACAATTCAACTTTATTTTTTTTTCGGCTGCGGGTGTGTACATCGGGGTATAGTTTCCCCTTGCCGACAGAAATCAATCTTGGGCACTGTATAGTTACAAATCAAGTATACACACGACATTTCAAGTGTCTATGATAGAATCTTTAAAACATTGCGTTGCGACGTTATTCTCGACATGGATGATAAAAATAATTATCGTGTCTCTTGTATATAATAGAACTTACTTATTCTTGTGGAAATAGTGTAAAGATCCGTTTCGATCACGGTATCGTTGATAAAGGCATAGGTGCCTTTCTAAGCAACATAAAATTCACTTCAAAATTGCTGCCGAGTAAAAAAGACTCCAAAGAAGTGAATTCTCGTTTTTGTTTGATATGAAATAATATAAATTCAAGTGTTTTATGAAAAGCGAAAAAACATATGATGATAGGTACTTTTGATCTCAATTCATTTTAGCTCTTGTAAACCTTGTTGTAATATCTCCAACGTCATCTAATAACAAGTCAAAACAAACTTGGATGGGATCCAAGTTGTTGCAGTAAAGCATATATAGTATTACCAGTCGTATTGAATGATAACAAATAATGAGACGAAGGTTCCTTTTCTTGAATATTTGACCACCACTTTTCTAATTCGTAGGTTAAGCTGTCATAACATTGAACAAGCGTATTCCTTTGGGGTCGTCTTTTTAATCGAAAAGGGTAATTCATCTGATAACAGACACTCCATATTTAATGATAGTTAGCCCGATCCAAGCATCAATATAATACCACCTATACCAACATTGCTTCAATGCTGGTGATACATGAATACAACTGAGTTTACTTTTCAGTTGAATAGCTTTCAAAGTGAGTCATACGGACCTGTACCTGTACGTCGAAAAAAAAGAAGGTATTAGTAACCTAACAATAGTTTTTTTTTAAAGAGAAAGGGAACTTGCAAGATCTAATATTGGCGGCAGGATGATAAGTACATTGAGTTCAAGACTTGTTTTTGCTCGTGGAAAGCGTGGTTACCGCAGTGACAACAAAAGGTACGAGTCTTGGTATGACGAGTGAGGTAGTAGTAAACTTTGACTATTTTGTTTTATGTTAATGAAATCCAATGTTCTCTCATTACAATGTAGTTACGCTTTTGTAACTGATATCGCCTTATGAATGGTAATACTAACATTATCAAAAGTAATGCAAAATATCATGTTACGCACATGGTTAAAATCAGAATTCGACAAGGAATCAAATGGGGTTGCTTGTAAAGACCAAACAAGATAGGGGGACCAACGGGCGAATTGCCTCGTTCTGTTGATCGAGTGGGATTGGACCCAGTTGGTTTTTTTTATACATAAAAAAAGTTGTAATTATAATAAACTTGAATGAAATAAATACACTACGTTATGATCAAAGAACAAAAATGCTGATATACATTAGTTCGATACTTGTTAAGTTTATTAATATTTCTTCGTTAGGATACAGTAACTAGTTTATTTGCGCCTATCAAGCATTTAACGTTCCCTTTACATCTTCTTTTTTAATCTTCATATTATGGATTTTGTCCAAGTGATAGAGATAGCCTTTTCTATTCGTGTGGGCTCTACTACAAGATGCACAATAATTATTTTTATCATTCATGTCGGGAATAATATCGCGATTAATATGTTGTGGGTTGATTTTTTTCGATCTAGGTAGTCTGAGGCCATGAATCGTATACAAATGTCTTCTGTATGAATCTCTATTTTTGTATACCTTGTCACAGGCTGTACAATGGCTTCCTATTTCGTCAAGAACCGGTATTTCATTACGATTAACAGTACTTGACAATACTTCATGCGAGCGAGATTTTATATGGTGATATTTGGTCATGAATTTTGTAGGTATCCGATAATACATATATTCTATCGCATACATTACAATATTTTTTTGAAAGGTCTACAATAGGAGCTGTATTGTTATTTATAGTAGGCCTGGATAAAGCTGGTGTAGTAATATTATGAGCAGAAGACATATGCCGTCGACATCTAGAATTATATCGATATGATCTATTGCATAATGTGCAACGGTTTTTCAGAGTTTCAATATTTGCACGATCAAAATTTGGTGGTTATACTCCATGAATTTTTTTCATATGAATTCGATATAAACGTTTCACCAGAAATATTTTCTGGCGATCAGCACAATGTCTCTTATACTCCATGTTTTTCTTACTAGGGTTCTTACAATCCATTCCTTGATAAAGTTCAGGCAATTCGTCAAGATGATAGAAACACAGATGGCGTAAATAACTTTTTTTACAGGAAAGAGTTGTGTCGCACGCCGCGCAATAATTATTCTGATCGTCAATATTTGGTGTTAAATCAAGACTAGGTTCTATATCATGTATTTTTGCAAATGAGCAATAAACTTCCTCCTTGCTTTGTATTTCATATCACACGTTTTACAATAACGATTTTCTGCATCAAAATTGCTCGGTTCCGAGTAAATGTCTGGTAAATTCATTTTATGAAATTGAACTAAATGCCGTATATAAGTTCTCTTGGTAGCATATACTTTCTGACAGGCATCACAATTCAAATTCAAAGTATCAATTGTTGCTGACTTCATACTTTTTGGTTTACGTGGCTCTTCTGGTAAGGGTTTAAGATCCGACATACGATGAACAGTAATCAAGTGTGAAAAGTAGTTGTGTCGAGACTTGAACGTATAATTACATGACCTACAGTAACTGTTTGGGTCTTCAATATCAGGTGTTTTCGATGGATCTAGTTTCGGTCTGGAAAGTGGAATATGAACATTATTTAGATTCGCCATATGTTGGCAATACAAAGACCTGATTGTGAAACTCCTATCGCATATATTACAGCAAAGGGGTTTGAGATCGATAACGGGTGTCTCTTTAGTTTTATGAGAGTGGAGTTCGTAATCAGGATAATGGTCTCTTCTCGAAAAAGTGATATTACATATACTACAACGCCTATTTTTTATGCCTTTCGATGAAGCTATATATTTAATTAATATCAGGTCGTATAAAAAAAATATATATTTTCCTCTCTCGCTTTTTAACACTTACAACGCAAAATCTTGGTAGGAATACTACTTTCATACTGGCTTATTTCTAAAGAAGGTGATTCAGTTTTCACAGGGAAATAGAGGGCACGATTCAAAGCTTCTTTGCTGTCTTCAGTTTCTTGTTTAACATAAGCTCTAGTTTTTGGCCTGTCTACGTTCAAATCTCGTTTAAACGCGTTGCTTTTGACTTTTTTATCGTTTTTTTGTCGCATATTGTTTAAGGAACAGGGGAAGAAAGTTTTTCGATTCAGTCACATATGAAACACATTAAAAAGGGGTAAAAGTGTGCAGTCCTTAAAAGTCTACACACCCGGCCATGTTCATCTCATGACCAGGTGTGTAAGCAAGTCAAAGTTTAGTATGTTCAGCGTTGTGATTGGTTAAACCCATCCCTCTCTCTGCAAACAGAGCTTAAAGTACAGTAGGTACATATTATGCTAATTTCAAAACCAATTTCAAGCTTTATTTCTTTTTTTAAATGTATGAAAAAAAAGTCTAGATTTTTTTTTTGCAGTTGGTTTATTAATTATATATATTTACATTTCGAAGGTTACCAATATTCAAAAGAACAGTTGAATCTAGAGTCGTTTTCAAATACAATTTTCCTTTTCTTTTTCTTTTTTAGAAACCTTTAGTGATCAACCATTCCTTAATTTCATTGACATGGTGACCCTTAATAACAACATGTTGAGTTTTGGAGTTAACACTGAGAACAGCTTCAGGAAAATCAGCCTTGAGGTCGTTCATCAATGCATTTGAATCACCTTCAATTCTACGAACAATGGTTAAAAGGCGAGTGTTACCGTTCTTATATTCAGAGTAAACTGGAAGACCCTTGTTGGTAGTGCGTTGAATGGTATAAGCGGGTGTGGAATAGAATCGCTGGTTTTGACAGGCCTTTTGAATAAATGTACGCAACATGACTAGTGATTCAATTTTATATAAGTAATGAAGAAAAAAAAAATACAGAAATGAATCTATACTTTACCTATAGATTTATATGAAGAGTCTCTTAAAGAAAAAAAAGGGCCTGTTGTTCTTGACCTTGTAAAATAAAAAGACAGTCGAAATATTTCTACAGCCATAAGTAAACGCGGTCACAATATTTTAGTTTTTTTTACTTGCCGAGTAATAGCTACGCTACTGGCAACACCGCTTTCCCTTTCAGGAAGATGGTGGCAATAATGTTGAAATTCTCAGTAGCTAATTGATTGATTTTATATTTTATAAGGTGAAAAACAGGGCATGGTTTTCCAAGAAAACAAGTTGATGCACCTGAAAAACCAATTGCCAATGCAGAGAGGGAGTCTCTCGCCTTTGTTGATTGACCGTATTTTACGGAGACACAAGCAGGGTTTACACAAAGCAAGACGCCAGATATCTTCTTTTCCCTTACCTTTCCTTGTTTTGTTACAAGCTGACGCGGATGTTCGAGTTTCTCAAAGTAATACAAACAAGTTTGGGATGTATTGTGCTCGTTGGTGATACATACTACATCCCTTTTCCCCGCAACTCTTCGAGCCGCCGCCCGCCGTATCTTCGATGGCCTTTAATTCGGGACCCAACGCCTGTCCCCCTGTCTCCTACGAACATAACCAATTCCTGATTTTTAGAACCTATTTCGCATTATTATTAGTTTATGATGCTAGACAATGCAATATTGTCTTACCGTTTTTTTTTAACAAGGGCACGCCTTTCTCGGGTGACAAGTTGGTCACGAAAACGTTCGTTCTGAATTTCTACAGCACGTAATGATCGTGCTTGCTTCGATGTGCTGTAAAAGTCACGAATTAATTGCGAAGGTTGTTGTTGTAACTTTATACGCTCTAGCAATTGCGGTACAGTAGAAGTGTTTTTCAAAGAGTTATTGAAAAGGAACTTCTTTGCTTCTATAACAAGTCTACCTTCAGTAGTGTATTTCTTACGGCGTAACATCGTCTTTCTAGACTTTCTGTAACCACAACCAACGTCAATTTATGCTGGCTTTATTACATTTACGTTGGGAAAGGTAAGATATTGTTCGTCGGCTTGTTCAAGTTTAATATCGTCGCTGTCCTTCAATACTTCATATTGATTATATAAATTCAAATGAAATTTATATCTCTCTGTTGTGAAAGGTGCAGTTGCAGACAAGTTTACAATGCCATTGTCCGTACCCGAAAAAACTGAAGCTTAGATTGTCAGATTCGTAGAGCCTACAGTCACCTGCTTTGAATACGTCCTTGTTTTTAGAATTTAATCGGATCGTACTGTCATCCTTGCTGTTTGATGCAGTGATATTTGAGAATAGTTTACGATGAAATCGTATTGCCATTTGCTTATAGTATATTGATTGCTTTAGATTGGCTATTTCCGAACGACAACTACGGGTTTCTTTATAATTATTATAGCGTGTATTTTTTATAACGGATTTGTTCAGATATTTTTTTCCGTGCTTTTTGATCCAATTCAATGACACGCTTCTTCTTCAGCTCCTTAGCCTCCTTTGATAACAAATATGTCTTATCTTCTTTAAGCAATTCTTTCGACTTTTCCTGTAGGGGCAGCAGTTTATTGTCAGAACTAGAAATTTCTTGTCGTAAAACGTCTACTTCTTTTTTACTCTCTTCGATCACTGACGGATGCTTCATAATACGAGAAGAATAGCCAGAGGCTTTGCTCTTTTCAGGAACTTCGTTATTAGTACCCTTTTTTGATCTAAGTAAACGAACAGTTTTCATTCCAGGCTGTATTGTGATATTCTGTGCGAACTCCAAGTTGTAGGATTTACATATTTTGGTGACAGCATCTAGATCAAAAATTGCACAGAAGGTAGTATCTTTGTTTGAACGAGCATAGTCTATAGAATCGATTATCTTGTTATCAAAATCAGCCAATAACAACAGGTCAGGCTTTGCGGTGAGCATTTGATATAACGATGTGACGTTTAACTCCAGTGACTGCAACCTTGCTAAAGTAGGTTTCGGGAATAGTTTCCGGGTGAACTTCGTATACCCTATTGCATTTAAGATATCATTTGCGAAAATACAAAAGGGAAGTTGATGTGAAATTATGTAACGTTCACTCTTCTTTGACATGTACTGTTGAAGAGTCTGAATGAGTAACGTTACGACTGCTACTTCTTCTTCTTCGCTTGCATCACCTAGTTCGGTTTTTACCAATTGCTCGGTTATACGTTCCTCAGACGAAAAAAGAAGGTGCTTCGACACTGATTTTAATGATTTTAACCGACTTCCGCTTGTGTCTTTTGCTAAAGCATCGCCAGATTTTTCTTCTTCGTTACTTTCAATTTTGGAGGCAACAACATTTTCTGAGGGCTATGTAAAAGTGGGATTTAATTTTTTTTTATCAAGGAGTACACATATGCTATAAACTTACCGCAGGCCTTTTAACTTTTAGATTCTTAAAGTGGTTGGTTCGAGCCTCGTTTTTAACAATAGCTTGTTCGTATGATTCTTTCTTTTCAGTATTATTCGCTTCCTGTAACTTTTTTTTCGCGTTTATGTAAATTACGGTACTCTTTGCGAATGATATCTCGTTTCTGTTCTCTATATATCGATGTAGTTTCAGTCCCTATATCAACTATTTCTTGTTTCTTTTTGTAAGATTTTTTGTTTGTTGTTCTCGTTGGGGCTAAATGTAAGCGTAGTAAGACAGTAAGCGTAGAATCCAGAAGCTTGTTGTCATCCCACATATTCTCGACGTTAGTTACAGTTGACCTGATGACGTTAATCTTTTGTTCTGATAAAAGTGCTGGTATTCAAAAGAGTCTGCGATATCACTTAAAGGCAGTTTCTAGTCTTCAGTCCTTGAACGGTTTGATCGTAATTTGCAGTTACAAAATCTTGCCACAATTCAACTGGTCGTTTTTCTACATTATTGCCTTCCATAAAGCTTCTCATAACACCACTCTCAAGACCAGCTAGTTTAGCAGCTTCCGGCATGATTCCTCTTGGTAAAGTGGCCACTGTTGAAAGTTCACTTTTTCTGTTATGAATACGCTTTCATAGATTGATCAAAGAAAGTACGATATATCGGATTACCATCATGTTGTTGCTTGATTCTTTTTGTGATACTTGATTCGGCGGGTTCATGCGTGTTTGAAGTACGTTTGTTTGTATCATCTCGTAATTGAGGGATACTGGTTAAGCAGTCGTCAAAACGGCTTTGCTGGGTTTTTTTTAAAGTCTTCATTGACTACATAAAAAGTGTTAACGTTCAATACAAGTTTTAAATATTATCTTTACCTACTAAAACAAACAGAAAGATTGTTTTTTTTTAAAAAAAATACTTTTTTAACCAAGTAAAAATATATTTTTCAATTTTAGGAGATAACATGAAGCTGTAGCCCTCGTAGACATCAATATAAATACTTGAATTTATTTCCTCTGAGAAGAAACATTATCTATTTTCTTTACTACATTTTTGGATTTACCACAAATCAGACAGTTTTCTCTCGAATACATCAAATACATATCATATATATCAGCAACTTTCATATTTATCAGACTTAAATCAGTTTTCGGCTGTAACAAAAATGAAGGTATCTAAACTTTCCGTCCCCAACTTATATCACAATATAAAACCACCTTAGAAAAGTCACCAATGATTCAAAGCATAAACAAACGAGACGTCAAAGATAGAACATCATAGACATTCTTACCAACATCCTCCTCAGCAAAGAAGATAAGTATTTACTTTTTTTTATTAACTTTACATTATACTTTATATTTAAATTTTTATATCTTATATGTTAGATTTTGGCTTTTTTTTTGGATTTTTTTCCCCACTATAAGAACGCGGGACTGGTTTTTATTATGGCTGCGTAAAGTCATTCAAAGACAGTCCAAGCGGAAAATCAAGTAGATCTCTTTTTGTTGCCAACTTTTTTTTTTCCTTTTTCTGCACGACACGTCTTCTGCTTATACGTTAGATCCAATTCTATACTATGGCGAATGTAACAACATTAGTGAGAGATAACTTTGACTCCATTTCAGAGGTTTGAAATTGTTTTTAGATTTAAAATTTATATCAAATAATGACTAAACTATTAACTTCCAAAAAAAAAGGGGTGTTTTTTGGTTATGCCGGGTAAAAGAAGACGTCCCACAACTGAATCAAAGAGAACAAAGAAAGCCAGAGAAAAAAACAATGGTAAATTATATTCATGTTGACTTGTAATTTTTTTTTAAAAAATAATACTAATTTGCTTCGACTATATATAAAGTTTCAATCAAACAACGAGCAGAACAAGATAGTCAGGAAATTTTAAACGATGGATTTCAGCAATTGTTCAATGGACAAGAACCGATTGAATCCATGTTATTTCGAAAGGATTCTTTTAAAAAAGTATGGGATAGCGTAAACAATGATATCAGTGTAAGTATATAATTTTATATTATAAAGAAAAGTAAATGTTTATTAACAGTACATTATAGGATATTTTGTTGGATATGAATCATACTGCCGTCGAAAGTATTTGTCAATTTGTAGATAAAAGCCATGATGTTGAAGAGAGGTAATATATTTAATACCAAGAAAGAAGATTATGTATTTTTTTATTTACACGTATTATCTTAACAGTATGGTCGCCTTGCCTTTTCACGAAATTCCTACTGGCCTTGTATTTGCTGGTATCAATACACCAGATCACGATACACAGTTTGCTCACATTGCTTTCAAGTTAAAAGAAGAAACCACAGCAAATTGTAACCGAAAACAAAAGAATTTTGTTTGTTTACTACAATCTAAAGATTGCCCCAATATTAAAAACATGCTCAGAACAATGATTGAACGATTTTTAGCAAATACCCCAAACGCTCTCACAACAGATTTAGAAAATGATACAACAATGGATAATAATGAAGCAAGTGAAGATGATGTAGAAGATGACGATGATATGATTAGATCAACAGAGGTAAAGTAAAAAAAAAAGCTTCATATTTAAAGATATGTGTTATTCATATTTTAATTCGTGTATTTTTAAAGCGTGCGGCTACGTCTTATCGATTAGGTGGAGTTGCGGCAAAACCAAGTAAATGTTTACCTTATGATATGAAATTATTAGAGGGATGGTATAAACATCATCAACAGAGTTATACAAATAAGCCCAACCTAGTCATTATTCTGCAAGATTTCGAATCGTTTGAACCAGCTATCCTTCAAGATTTTTTTACAATTTGTAGTGAATATAGATCTCGTTTACCAATCATTTGTATTATGGGAATTGCAACTTCAACTGAAATCCTTCATCAATCTCTTAACAAATCAACCATTGGATTGCTTCGAATTGAAAAGTTTAAATTGGAGCAGAGTGGTGTATGGTTTAATAGAGTGATAGAAAAGATATTTTTGGATTCTACTAGCACCTTAAAATTTGGCCCTCGTCCTTACAAATTTCTTTTAGATCATTTTTATTTATACGATTTCTCCATGACTAAAGTGACAGCTAGTATAAAGGTAAATTATTTGTGCGTGTGCGTGTAGTTAGGGATAATATCATTAATCGAACAAAAATTTGTAGTATGCATTAATGCACCACTTTTACGGAAATCCATTATCCATTTTTTTACCTCTTTTACAAATGGATGAATTTGATATGACAGCAACACTACAACAATGGATGAGAAGTGAATTGATCAGTGAACATCATATTACACATATACGTATGCTTGGATCTTTCAAAAGCTATATTGAATCACTAGTTGAAACAGATCCCAAAAAGGCACTTCAATTGTTGGAAGATGATGATTATTTAATCATCGAAGTTATTCCTTCACTTTTATGCGACATCAAAATATACCAAAAGCAATTTAAAATGGGGTTCAATTTGCTCGTCTTGTTACAAACTCAATTCCCTTCCTTTTCCAGTCTACATAAATCTAGACTCATGTTACTTCTAGAGGTGTTGGAATCTAAGGATGGATTAGGAGATAATATAGATATGGTACGAAAATTAGTGAGCTTTGTTCGAAAAATTGATACAGAACATGTTGGGAAACTTTTAAAAGAAATTCGTCAACTCTTGCAAGATTATGATGATGTCAATAATTCGTTTTTAGATCAAGTGTCGATATGGGATAAACGTTATGAGCAATTGATGGAGGCTGATGGGGCTTATAATGCAAGAATGAATAAAAAGGCAAAGAAATTGGAAGGCATGGTATTGGAAAATGAAGGAAGTAGACATACTGAGACTGCAAAGAAGGTTCAAAATGAGTCCTTGGAGCATTTGAAAAGAAAGGGCACAGAAGCTTCAAAGATTGCGATGGATATTGCAGATTGGTGCGATAAAACACTTGGTCATTTACTGAGATCGTTTACAACTTTACCCTTGTTTGAATTGGTCTATTATACAAATATAAAATTACATGAAAAGGCAAGTAACACATTTTTTTTTAAAAGAAAACAAAACTCTAACAAATGTTTATATATAGTCGTTTGCTTCTCAACCTCGAGCTTCTGTTCAAACTGCATTGACTCAACCACAACATTACCTCAATTGTCCTTGTTGTAATATTGAGAAGAGTGATCAAGTTATTGCTTCGGAACATGATACGTGTATCTTGTACAAACTTTATCTTGAATGTGGTCGATTAATTAATTTGTACGATTGGTTTGTAGCGTTTGGATGTGTGATTGAAAGAGAAAAACGGCCAAAGAACAAAGCTTTGGAAGAAAATGAAGTCCAGTAAATATTATAAAATAAATTAAATAAGAGATGGTTATTAATCGTTATATTTAATTTTAGGGCTCGATTCATTCGATCTGTGGCAGAACTTCAATTTTTAGGTTTCATTAAACCTACGCAGAGAAAGACAGATCATGTTATAAGACTCACTTGGTCAAATATTTAATAAAAATAAAAATGTACATAAATAAAAAAAAATCTAGTAGAAACAACTTCTAGTACAATGAGTTGGTACAGTCATTTGATCTTGAATTTCTTTGGCCATGTCCCAGATATAAAAATCAATTAAAATAGCGTTGATCTTGAGACTGGGATCAATCTCTTCAATTCGTTGACGAGCTAATTCTACTGCCCAAATGGAATTTCCTCTGATTTCTACTTCATCTTCTGATCCGGAAGGCAAATACTCTCTTTTTTCTAATCTTTTGATCAAAGCTGGAGAATAACGAAGCAAACCTAATTGATATAAAGCCTAAAAAAAAGACTTTTTAGACAAATGAAACTTATCAAATACTTACAAAGTGATATGTACCTGAGGAACTCTAAAATAAAAAATAAAATAAGAAATACGTTATGGTTTATTTACAGGACTATAAAAGTTTACCTGTAATCAGCAAACATGGTAATTGAATCAATATCATAAAACTCTCCGTAGCTTTCACCGTCAAAACATGCCCTATAGGAATGTATTTAGATTTAAAAGTTGAGTATTCATTTGGTTTTTTACTTACCATATATCAGCAATCAATATTTGAGCTCTCTTCAAAATAAAGACTAGTAGATTATGCTTTTTTTTTAAAAATCAAATATATCATTTTTTTATAAAAAAACATACCTTTTCTTCCGTGAAAATCGTGGACATCATTAAAAGAGCCAAAATTATCAATGATAATATCTAAAAGTTTGGCTGCAGAATGATTTGCTCCAAGTATACAATTGATAAAAGATCCATCAAATTTCTATTTACACATATTCATTAAAAACTACCTTTGTTTAAACTTTTTTTTTTGTTACCTCGCATAAAACTTTTCCTGCTTCTCTCATCACTCTAATCCTCTCGGCAAGCATTGGCGCAGGTTCTTTGGTGTCAGATTTAAAAACCTCTGCTAATTCCTCATCTGAAGCCTGGCTTCCATAATACTTGGGGTTAGTAATTGGAATACCGTTATCAAGTGCTTTTTTTTTAGAAAAAAAAAGTGGATTAGATACTTATAGATTATAATACTCTTCTTTTAGTAACTTACCGCGATTAATAGCGGCACATAATGACCAATATCCAGTATAAGATACGCCATCATAAGTGATAGCGTAACGATCAGGATGTGGTACACTTTTATCTGAAACGTCAAGATCGCTCCAAAATGAGAAATTGAGCAAATCAATCAAAAAGATCCTTTTTGGTTGTAATAAATCAGTAAAAAAAAAAGCCAACTCAACTCAAAACAAAACAAATACTCACCAATCTACGGTACGACAATCGGCTACTTTAGGATGCAATGGATGTTCGTTCCAAGTCTTTGTACTATAACTTCTTTTCTTCATATTGGTTAAAATCTATTATATGTAAAGGTTAACTACGGAGAAAAAAGTTTTCAGCTTGTCGTTTGACATACTGTTTGAACTGCATTGTCCAAGTTTTCTTTAGGAATGAAGACATTTTTGCTATTCTGTTTTTTTATGTATATTTATTAGATCATTCAGGGAACATTTCGTAATTGTCTTTTTAAAAAAAACTTGTTGTACCTCTGAAATAAATCTAGCACTTTCCAATACTTTGTTCTCTTTAGTTGGCATCTTGGTTTAATCGATCAAGAGGAAAATAAAAATAAAAAAAGACAAATAAAATTTTCATGAAACGGAAAAAAAAGAAAAAAAAAAAGTCAAAATACTATACGGGTTTGACGGTTTTATTTATCCAGTTCTTTACTTGGTCTAATCGATATTGAATACACTTTTTTTTTTTACATTAAAAAATTCACTTTGACAGCTGACAGTGACCATAACACTAAAAAAAAAACATGAAAAGCGGGAAATAAAATATAAAATAAAAGGCTTAATTACACGGTGGAACATGTCTCTGATTGATAAAAACTCTAACTGTTACTTATTTGTACTTACAGTATGTGATACGAAGCGTAGTTCTGTATAATCCTGACATTCTTTTTTTCTTGTTTGCGGGGTGGCGGTCTCAGCGGAAGGAGTAGAAACAGATATGATGGTTTCCTGTAAGACAGTACTTGCATCAGGGTCATTGAGTCTATATTCAGTCAATTAAAAAATGTGGTGATAAAGAAGTTTTGGATTTGGAGCGAAAGTATTCATCTTTTGCTTTTCTGAGCTGTGTACTTTCCTTGATTGGGCTTAATGCTTACAACATAAAAAACGAATACTGTTTAATAGGTGCCTCCAAGAGAGCTGCTGTTATGTCTTCAAGATCCAGATTTTTTCTCTGTCTTTTCCTTTTAGCTATTGGCATTTGTTAAATTTCATGCGAAGGAACTTGTCGGCAGCAGGGTGTGCCATATAAGCTTTTACACGCCGAGAAAAGTATGAGCTCCTTGCTGTTTTCATAATCAGCTTCAATAGCAGAAAATTTTGATATGCGTTATATTTATACGTTCGTTAATACACGTTCCAACTTGATTTAAGCAAGATTATTCTTTTATTGCCCACAGTAGAGTTGTGCGTCGTGCATAAAAAAAAACTAACCACGTCTTTTTTTATAAGAAAAGACTTGAACGATCTTTGTCGACCTCTTGTTAGAAATTGTAGTACGTAGTCCTTTATTCTATTTTAGCTGTCATGACGATATCGACATCTATTTGTTCATTCAATTCGAGAATTCCATTACCCGTGGCGTATTGTTCCGCAGCATTTTTTTCTCCATCCGTGTAGAGCCAATCTTAGATCCGGTTTTTTAATTAGCCATTTCAATGTTAAAAAGCCACACTGGATAAACCAATCGGACACTATGTGTCTCTGATTGATATCACATCATTGCCAATGGTTACTTTATTTGTATTGAGGTCTTTTTTTATGCTTTTTTTTCGACGTATCTCCGAAAGGGGGTTGCTTGACTGTATCAATCAGGAAATGGTTTTTTGTTTTGTTTATTGGTGCGCTTATTTCGTAGAGATAATTCGAATCATTTGTAAAATAACGAACAGAACGCTTTCTTTTTAAAAAAAAAGAGCTAACCTTAAAGGTTAAATGCACAGACTTGAAATTAAATGTGTAACACAATTAACGAAAAAAAAAAAAAAAAAAAAAAAGTTGCATAAAAATTGTTTGATCTACGGACTTTTGTAGAGAACAGAAATAATTTATACAATTGAGAAAAAAAAAGGTACTGGTGCAATGGATACCCGTAAGGTAAAATATATAAGCGCGTAAACACTCGGTTATAAATATTTCGTTCGCTTCTTTTTTTCGTGAGTGGTTAATCAAATACACTTAAATATATCGGATGCGGTAATTGAATCGACACGAAAAAAAAAAAGAAATGAAACCTGTCTCTTAACAACTTTTTCAAAATCCATTGTACCAGTACACCACACACACACGAGTGGAAAATAAAACACCCCCTGCTCGGATTTTTCGAGACCAAAACCTAGAAAAAAAAAAAGATGAATATAAATACCATCAACTTTTATTTTTCGTTTTGATTCAATTAATTTCGCATATTTTTTTTTCTTCTTCGTATATTACACATTTAATATATTTATACATCACTCCTAATATACGGATTTGTTGACTATGGCCGAAGAACAACCTCGCCCCAAAGTCACTGGTGACATTCACCAAATCATGGTCGAAGACCTTTATGATAAAGAAAAGTACGATCTCTCCACCATGGAACGACAAGATGTCATGCAACTTTTACAGTACGTATTTTATCAAAACTCTCCCAAAAAAAAAGAACTAACATTTTTTTTAAAAAAAAACATGTAGGACCCAACCAGAAGGTTTAACGTCAGAAGAAGTAGCTAAACGTGTTGAAAAATTTGGTCTTAACAAGTTAGAAACAAAAGAAGTGAATCCTATCAAGATGTTCTTGGGGTTTATGTGGAATCCACTTTCTTGGGTTATGGAAGCTGCTGCTATTGTAGCCATTGCGCTTTCCAATGGTGATAACCGACCTCCAGATTACCCGGATTTCATCGGTATCGTTATTCTTTTATTTGCAAATGCTACAATTGGTTTCCTCGAAGAACGTCAAGCCGGTAACGCTGTTAAGGCACTTATGGATGCTCTAGCTCCAGAATGTAAAGTAAAACGTGATGGTCAATGGAAAACTCTGGAAGCTTGTGATCTTGTTCCCGGTGATATCATTAGTATTAAACTTGGTGATGTTATTCCAGCTGATGGTCGTCTCTTGGCTGTAAGTTATTTTTATTTTCCGCACTTTCTTATGCTTTTTTTGAAACCCTTGCATTAATTTTTTTTTTTACATGTTTCATATTAGGCACATGGTGATGTCTCTATTGATCAAGCTGCCCTTACTGGTGAATCTTTACCTGTTGGTAAAGAAGCCGGTGATGAAGTATTCTCTGGATCTACAGTGAAGCAAGGAGAAGCCGAAGCAGTTGTTATTGGTACAGGTGTAAATACTTTCTTTGGTCGTGCCGCCAAGCTTGTTGGTGATGCTGGAGATGATATTGGTCACTTACAAAGTATTCTTGCAAAGATTGGTAACTTTTGTCTTTGCACTATTAGTTTGTTCATGGTTGTAGTTATCATTGTTCAGTATGCTGCGTTCCATTACGCGTACCGACGTGGTATTGATAACATCCTGGTCTTGCTCATTGGTGGTATTCCCATTGCTATGCCTACCGTCTTGTCTGTCACACTCGCTATTGGTGCAAAGCAATTGGCTGAGCATAAGGCGATTGTTACCCGTATTACTGCTATTGAAGAAATGGCTGCTGTCACAATCTTGTGTTCTGATAAGACGGGTACGCTTACTTTGAATAAGCTTATTGTTGATAAACCTACGATCAAAACTTACAGTCCCGAATATAATGGTGAGGATGTGATCCGTTTATGTTCTTATGCTTCTCGTCTTGAAAATCAAGATGCCATTGATTTCTGTATTACACATTCTCTTCCTGACCCTACACAAGCTCGTGCTGGTATCACCGAATTGGAATTCAAGCCATTTAATCCAGTCATTAAACGTACCGAAATTACTTACAGACGTAACGAAGATGGTAAAGTGTATCGTGTTACCAAGGGTATGTCTCATATGATTTTGGATCTCTGTACTCGTGATAAGACAGAGGCTATCATTCAATCACTTAACGACGATGTTGATGAATTCGCTCGTCGTGGTCTTCGTGCACTTGCTCTTGCTATTGATGAAATTCCGTCTGGTACAGTTGATGGTGAAGGTCTTGGTTTTAAACTAGTTGGTCTCTTGCCTATTTACGATCCTCCTCGCTCGGATACGAAGGAAACCATCGATCGTGCTCAAGCTCTCGGTGTCGGTGTCAAGATGATTACTGGTGATCAATTGGCTATTGCTAAAGAAACAGGTCGTCGTCTTGGTATGGGTGATAATATGTTTTTATCAAAGACTTTAAAGGAAGGACCTCCTGCTGGCTCTGGTTATAGCGATGTCGATCATATGGTTCTTCATGCTGATGGTTTTGCTGGTGTGTATCCTGAACATAAATATGAGATTGTTGAACGTTTACAAAATATGGGTCTTATGGTCGCTATGACGGGTGATGGTGTCAATGATGCTCCTGCTCTTTCCAAGGCAAATGTTGGTGTTGCTGTCTCGGATGCCTCTGATGCTGCTCGTTCAGCTGCAGATATTGTGTTGACTGCACCTGGTCTCTCTACCATTGTTGAAGCCATTATTGGTTCTCGTCGTATTTTCCAACGTATGCGTAACTATTCTATCTATACTTGTTCTGTTACTATTCGTATCGTTGTTGGTTTCTCTATTCTTATTTGGGCGTTCGAATTTGATTTCCCTCCATTTATGGTTTTGATTATTGCTATGCTGAACGATGGTACGATCATGACTATTTCTAAAGATCGTGTCAGACCTTCTCCTTTCCCCAACTCTTGGAATTTAAGAGAAATTTTCTCTTACGCCATCGTTTATGGTCTTTACCTCACTGCATCTACAGTTGCTTTTGTTGCTGTTTGTCTCAAGACTACCTTTTTCAATCGTCACTTTGGACTCAGGAACTTTACTTACGCCAACGATTTCGCGCTTCACTCCATTGTATACCTTCAAGTGTCAACTATCTCCCAAGGTTTGATCTTTATCACTCGTTCGCGTGGTTGGTTCTTCACAGAACGTCCTTCCATGTTCCTTATTGGTTCGTTTATTATCGCTCAGTTGGTTGCTACCTTTATCGCTGTCTATGCTGATTGGGGTTTCACTCAAATTGAAGGTTGTGGTTGGCACTGTAAGTATTTTTTTGACAAAAAAAAAAAAAAAAAAAGTTTCTAAATTTCTCTTTTTTTTTTATTATTTTTTAGGGGCTGGTGTTGCTTGGGTTTGGAATTTCATTTGGTTCGCTCCATTGGATTTACTCAAGTTTGCTATGCAACGTATCTTTGAGCCCAAGGTGGGTAACGCAGAAGATGCAAAGGTCACAGCTACGCGTCGCGCTTCTGCAGTATCGGGAACTTCTTCCGCTCGTTACTATGCCAACAGAACAAAATCGCTCCGTTCCATGGAACGTCATCAAAACTTTGCTCAAAAGGTTTTGGGTAAGTCTGGAAAGACAATGAATCCTACTGAAATGCGCCGTTTCTCGTCTGTACAGGTAAAACAAAATTCAATTTTTTTTTATTAAATAACATTGTTACTAACGTTTTTTTTAAAATAGACTTCTCATGCTGCTCAAGTATTGAACTCTCGCAATTAAATTTCAGATTTCCCCCATAACATCATTTTTTTTTTCATATATTTTCATACTCTTTAGATTAATTAATAAACATTTTTTTTATAAAAATAACTGACATATTGTAATATTTTATTATTATGGGTCACACTTGTTAAGTAACTATTCTTGATCTCCTAAAATTGTTCAAGTGGCAGCAGGTAGAACTCACACGCTTGTTAACTTTTGTTTTAGTAACTTGGTTGCTAAGAAGGTTATTGTTTTGTGGGTGATTAAAGCAGTGACTAGAATTAACATATAACGAGGTAGTCTCATATTTCCTAATGCGATAAAGTTGTAATAATAGTAGTAGATAGCAATACTTTTTAACTTTTGAACAGTAAGGTCGTCTTATATATTATATCGATGGGGTTCATTCACCATAAATTTTGCAGCCTGCAACCATTGTTCTTTCTCACTTGCCGACACAAAGAAGGAGTCTTTGTAATTATCTCACAATAGCAACCTTCAATTTTAAGAGTATCTTTTTGAATATTTTCTCGGTATATTATACTGTGCTTTAAAAGCACGAACAAAATGTTCAAACCCCATTCGTTTTTAAAACAATCAAAATGATATCATTTTGATGTTGTTACTTAATTATACATTTAAACTTGCTGAATTGATTGTTCGAAAAGATATACAAAAAGACAAGATATACATTAACAACAGTACAGTGATATTATCTGTGCTTACCACAATATAAAAGAAATACCGTGTATCCGTATTCAAGATATTCCCGTGATAAAGACGCCCATAGGTTTACTAATAAAAAACAAGTATACGAAGAACATAAAGGCGTTACTTTTAGTCATTTGTTGTGTGTAACTACAATGATGGTCAAGTATCCTTCATGATACTAAGGTTTCTCAAAACAAAAAGTATAAAAGAAGCAAAAAAGACAAGTGGAAAAATATATTCACAAGTCATGTAAGAACTTTATTTATACTAGTTATTTATTTATGGGATTTACGATATTTATACTATTTGTGATGTTATTGATGTTGATGTTGTTGTTGTTGTTGTTGATGTTGATGTTGTTGATGTTGTTGTTGTTGATGTTGTTGTTGTTGATGTTGTTGTTGTTGATGTTGTTGTTGTTGATGTTGTTGTTGTTGATGTTGTTGTTGTTGTTGTTGTTGTTGTTGGTGTTGCTGATAAACTTGATTTTCTTGTCATTTCTAAAACAAGAGTTTCCCATTTATCATAGGTGAGGATGTCTGGTTCAAGTGCAACTTCAGAAATTTTTTTAAAAATACGTCGTTTTAATTCCTCGTCAATGTTGTTATTATTATTATTGTTATCAAGTTCATCATTTACAATATCGGGGGCAGTACTGTCTGATTTGAATAACATATCTTCATCATTTTCAGAAAAATACAACTGTTTTACATGTTGTTTAAATCTTCCAGATATTTTATGTTGCATAAAATCGAGATGTCCACCCTCACCGAAATTTTCACACAAGTATTCCAATTTTCATGACTATTCAAACTTCTGAAGGTTATGGGAGATTGGAGTTCTTCTCGCTCTTGTTGGACAGGTCTACTATTTGAATTTTGTAACTCTTGACATAATCTCTTTGATACTTCATTATCTAAGTATTCAGTCGTATGCCTAGCGGTGTTCAGCAATTTATTAATTCGTGTGGAGGAGCAAATCGTAAGATTGGATTTTTCCACTGATTTGACTTTATTTTTCGTTGGTAAGATTCCTTTTTATGCAGATAAAACCAAGTTGAGTGAGTGCAAGAAAAAGTTATAGTACCAAAAAAAGTTTCCAACTGTACCAATTAAGACTAAAATTCTGTAGTTAACATATCGTTATTATTTTTCAGCTTATTCTCTCAAAGCTATGAAACATATAGACTAAGCGCATCTCTTTGTGATGAAATTTCCCTCTCGTGTTACGCTTATTTTTGGTTTTACATTTTTTGATTTGAAACATCGGATTATACTTTTTTCTGCTATATTTATCACATTTAAACTTTTTAAATCAGAAGATTGTGCAGGACGTGATATCTAGTTATCTAGATTTAAATGTCTAAATGAACTGGGCAAAGGATAATTTCAAAGTAGTATGATTTAATCAATTTAGCTATTATTTAAATCGCAATTGATGGCGGCATAGTTTTTTTTTTTTTTTTTGCTAGCTGCGATACAGTCCATGTATTGCATGCTAATTGGTCCTCGCGTAGTTTAGTTTCATTGTACAATATACAAATTTTTATCAATTGGTTGACCCGTTGAAATCATTAAAATGGTAAGTCACAAGTGTATAATTCCTTTTATAACGAATGAAAAAAAAAACGCGCATCCAAAGGAGAATAAGCGGTATTTTTTATTGCATCTTTTATCGAAATAAAGTTAAATGATTTAATTGTTTCAATAATTCTTTTTAAAAAAAAGAAACACAAATCGCCAAGATATGCAATTATGGCTTCTCAAAATAAAAACATAAATTAAGATTAAACGGGAAAACCCGCTATAAATAATTTTTTAATATGAGACTGAGATATTTTTTTTTTTTAAATCCGTCATTAAGAAAGGTAGGCATATCAAAAAAAGAAATATCTCTTTATGACTCTGTTTAAGTGAGTGGTTTCTGTATGAGACCCCTGAATTCAAGGCCAAAACATAAGCCACCTCGCTTATTTACGATACACACTTTATTGTTCAGCCAAGAGAAAGTTTTTTTGTTGTTGTTAGCAAGCTGCAAAAAAATAATAATAAATCGGCACAGTTATGAACGTGTTGACGGTAGTTTAGCTCATTTTTGAAATATGTATTCTTTTTTTTTTTAGTTTCTGTGACACCCCTTAATAGAAGGTAATAGACTACTATTGTCTTAATGCTGATGAGTCATCAATATATTTACCTCGTTAAACTCTCTCTCTCAATCAGTACATTTTATCCTAAATAGTTATAATGGTACTCTGTCTTATCTGATCCTTTGGCTCAGATGGACCAAATAATGAGCCTAGTTTTTAATGTATATTAAACTATAACGAGAAAGGACAGGCGCGCCTGTGATCGTCAAGAGGAGAAAAAAAAGATTTTTGATGTAGTGTAACAGATAGATCCGAAGATTGTGTTATATAAAGGAAAAATAAAAAATAAAAACCAGATGTGAACTAGTAAACTAGTAGTTATAATTAGGATCTGATAAAGAATTTATTATAAATCTTTTTTTATTGATAATAAAAGAGAAGATATAAGCTAAAAAAAAGGGGACTAACAGAAAGTGTTTGTGTAAACAACTTCTGATTTCTTGAATCCATTGAATTGAGATGCAGCACAAATAGTGTAAGCACCCATGTTCTCATAATAGAGCCAATCTCCAGGCTCAAGCTTGGGTAAAGCAGTGGACTTGTTTAAACAATCAATAGAGTCGCAAGTAGGTCCCCAGACACTACTTTCGAATTCAGGTTCGCACACATCTTGGCCAAACAAGAATTCATCATTCTTCATCAACACCTGAGGTTCAACGATTTGATGATCGAAAATGATACAGTTGAAAGAACCATACATACCATCGTTTACATAGTACATATACTGTTCAGGCGTATCCTTCTTTTCTTCCGTGATAACAGGAAGAGTCACAGTTCTTCTACCGATAATGTTGGTACAGATAGTGAAAGCGGAAGCAACATAATAACGACCAGGTTCAGCAATTACACGAATATCAGCAGGGAATAAACGATCCACAGCAGGGCCCAATACAGCGGCGACCTTTTCAAAGGTAATACCGTCTTTTACATCCGCACCAGGGAAACCACCTCCAACATCAAGGATAGTGAACTTGAAACCCATCAGAGTAGCTTGGTCAAATACGAGCCTTGCTCTCTCCACGGCATCAGTAAAAGCGTGTTCATCAAGACAACCACTACCGACGTGGAAACTAACACCGATTACATTTAACTCTAGTTGTTGAGCAGTTTCCAACAGGTGTTGAACAGTGTGCAAAGGAGCACCAAATTTAAGACCTAATTGACAGAGAGAAGAAGAGTCGTCAGTCAAGATACGCAAGATAAGTTCAGCATCAGGGTAAAACTTTTTGATCTTGTAGAGTTCTTCTGCGTTATCAAATGTCATGCGGCTGACGTTTTGTTGCGCGGCGTAACGGACAAAAGAAGCTTGTTTACAGGGATTAGCGTAGACAATACGGTGAGGTTCAACACCAACGTCCAAGACTTGTTGAATTTCTTGCTTGGATGCGCAATCAAAACCACAGCCTAAAGAAGCCAATAACTTGATAATCATAGGATCTGGATTACATTTTACAGCTACACAGAGAGATTAAAAAAACTGAGTTTTTTTTAAAAAAAAGGAAACTTACCAAAAAAGGGTTCAATTCTAGGAAGTAAAGACTTCCAGCGTAAATGTTGACGAAAAACTTCGCCTAAATCACCTACGAAAAAGGCATTTTCTTGATCTGATTCCCACTTTTGGTTCGTGATGGAATCAAGTCTTTGTTGAGTGACTTCAGAAACAGATCTGTTATAGACGTTCACGTCAGGTGAAGGAACGGACTTGAAGAGGTCTACCACATCATAAGGTGGGTTAAGGACAACAGTTTCGAGGTTAGCGTGCATTTTTTTTTTTTGTTCTTGTAAAGAAGAGGAATAAAAAAAGAGTTTGGGAGTATTTAAAAAAAAAAGGGTGGTGATAAGATAGGTCAAGTGTTAATAGTGTGCAAGATAGAGAGTGCGAAAGTAGAGTTTTTTTTTTTCCTTGCAGAAAAAAAAAAAGTTTTAGGAGAGGGAGGTTAAAAAGGAACAAGCAGAGAGAAAGAGATTTTCTTTTGAGTCCTTAACGAAATAGTTAGAATAGTTATGAAGGTTATTTAAAAATAGGAATTTGATGAAAATAGTAAGTTTCAAGAAAGCCAAGGAGGGAAGCCTCGCCGGTCAAATAAACTGTCTAAAAGTCTTGTTTCTGAGGCCGTGATGGGCAAGGACGGACTGAGCGGGTTTGCAGTCCGATAAAAGGATGAAATAAAAAAAGTGTTGTTAAGTTGCGAACTGAAAATACTTTATGAAGGAGTATAACAGCAAGGATATTTATAGTTAAAAAAAAAAAGAAAGAGTTGTTTTTTTAAAACAGAAGGTAAATGCGGTTCTTTTGCGGTTGGACCTTTTCTTTAAAAAAAAAAAGAAAAAAAGAGAGTTAAAAGAGAAAAGGGAAAGAGGAAAAAAAAAAAAAAATTTAAGTATCGGTAAAAAACCGAAAAGTACGAGAAAAAAAATTTTTTTTTTGATTTTTTTTTTGATGACGATGAATGGATAATCTAGCTCTATGTTTACAAAAAAGGAAATTATATGTTCTTACGATCTTCTGGTCAGTAATTTTTCTGTGATTTGAATTAGTGCTGATCTTGCATCTGAAGCAGGTAACCTGATTAATGCGTCGGTAGCGTATTTACAATGAATTTCAGCAAGGTTTAAAGTTTTTTTTAATCCATCACTTTGATAAACAAGATCTCTAGCCTATTAAGTTATAAATTTTAATATTAAAAATAAATAAAAAAAAATCGGACAAAAAATATTTTACCCGTTCTTCGTCGCCCTTCTTTGAAAATTTACGCTTAATTAAAGACTCTAATTCAGGATATTCTTCCCAAGCAAATAATACAGGTGCTGTGGCAAGACCTAGTTTAAGATCTGCGCCTGCAGGTTTACCTAGTTCGGCAGCTGTAACTGTGAAATCCAACATATCATCTACAAGCTAAATAAAATAAAAAAAATACATGTAAAAAAAAAAATTAGCAGGGGTATGCAATAAATTAAATTTGTATTACCTGAAAGGCCAGACCCAAATTCTTTCCAAAGTCATAAGCAATATCAGCCACTTCTCCTGTAGACCCACCAAGCACAGCAGAAGCTTTACAACTCTGTGCAATTAAACTACCTGTCTTCATATACGTCTTATCCATATAATGATCAAACGTACTTATTTTTTTAACCTTTCCCCCTTCTTCTTTTGTATTTTTTAACTGCATAAATTCACCTTCCACTAAATTCGCAATACACGTAGCCATTAATTCAATACATTCTGCATTTCTCAATCTTGCTAATGCAAGTGACGCTCTAGCCAATAAAAAATCTCCTCCAAGAACTGCCATTTTATTTCCAAAACTTGCATTTGCTGATGGTAAGTTTCTTCGCGTCATAGAAGCATCAATCACATCGTCGTGTAATAAAGAGGCTGTATGGATCATTTCTGATATTTCGGCTAGCCGTCTTTGTGTAGGTAAAATAATGCATCCTTGGTCCGTAACAGAAGGTGTATAGTGGATCTTTTTATCAAATACATCATGTGACGTGATATTCTCTAATCCATGTGAAATCGGTGTATCGATAGATCTGTAATCAACATTGGATAACGTGTTCTTTTTATCTGCAATGCTTGTTGCTTGTGCAATCAGAAGCACCAGCAAAGGTCGAACATGCTTACCCTCTCCACTGAAATAATGCTTGGCTACCGTGTTTAAAAACGGGTGTCCACTGCCTAGTAACTTTGAAATGTTGGCTTTAATCTCTTTTAAATCATCTCCTACTAACTTTGCTGGATCAATGATACGGTTGTGACTCTTTTCAGTTACCAGATTTTGCGCTTCTTGAATGGCTTGATTCCAACTTTCTGCTTCGCCTGTAAATAATATTGTATCCTCCGATTTGGCTGGGCCGCCTAAAACAGCTGACTTTAACGAATGTGCGAGTTTACCCAAGGCCGGCATGTCGGTTGCTTCATTGGGTGTAGCAACGGCGCGAAGTACTTGACTTGTATGCAGACTTGCAGTTGCAGTTACTCGTATAGCATGGTGTGCCAAACGAGCGGAATGGGTTGAATGCCGAATGACTGATAACATATTTTTGTATTGGTGTCTTATTAAAATTTATGCACTACGGTAACAAAAAAATAAATAACAGAAAAAAATAAAAAAATATCCCCTAGAACACAAAAAAAGGACAAGGGCAAGAAAAAACCAAAAAAAAAAAGAGAGTCAAGTTCTGAACTGGTGGCTGAGCTCAATTCAATGTAACTATTTATTTCCGTAATGAGCCAATGACGGGTTATTAACATGTTATCCAGGGTACTTTACTGCTGCTATTTTAAAAGCTGCTGTATCTGTACATAAAGTGAAAAAAAAAAAAAAAAAAAAAAAAACTGTACTGTGACACCCTACTACTTGTCACAAATTAAACAACATATTTAATAAGGATAAGGTTCTTAAGTTTATTCAAATTGAGTATATTTTAATTGTACTACTTTTTGTTATTGGGATTAAGAATTATAAGCAACCTGTCAAACTAACATGCAGTGTAAAAAATAAATAAAAAATTTCACCTCGCTTCATTTAAAAAACTACCGATTTTTACAATTGAGCTCTCTACTTAATTCATGTTTACTTAATCAGAAGCGGAACTTTTAGGTGCGCGTTACTCAAAAAAAGCACGCGTTTTTAAAATAAAAAAAAAACACCTAAAGGAATTTATGACAATATGATGACTTCATCTTTATTAAAATGTTTTTTTATGCGTTGAATTGTCGCTTATGTTCAGCGTCTTGATAACCAGTAGAAGAGTCCCAATTACCTAGCGAAAAGTCTTCCACAGACCCCTTTTCCGGACTTGTAAACGTATGATCGGTTTCTTGCCCCTTGGAAACAGGCGTAGTACTTTCTTTGTGTTTTCCAGCAGACGCTTTACGGTCGTTGGCCAGCATTTTAGAAAAGTCGCTCCAGGGAATATCCATAAACGATGTGTTTGACGGTGTGATCGTACTTGGGTCTTCGTTTACGAGATTGGGCACCGTCTTCAAGTGTTGCATTAATTTATGACCAGGATCCATTTTTGTTACGTGTATTATTGTAAGAGATATTTGAAGGGAAAAAAATGAGAGAAAATTAAAATATCGGCCGGTATTTATTCTAATTTGCTCTTCGCATAGTTTGATCTGTGAGTCGTCAAGTTTTTGTTTCTGATATTTTGAGTATCCGATGGGACAAAAAAAGGTTTTTGCAGTAGTGACAAATACTTGACGATGTTCTAAACAAAACAGGCTAAACTCCTCCCCCCACCCAAGGATGGACATTATTGTTTTACCGTACCGTAAATCGAATGTTACCTTTTTTATGCGTTTGCAAAGAAAATAAAAATAACCCTAGTACTTTTTTGAGCGGTAAACTACGTACAAGAGCTACGCTTTGATCTTACTTATTTTGTATCACTTTAAGCTAACTCCATGTTGTTGTTTTTTTTGGGTCTCATATCATCATCATTTTCCCCCGCCTCCTTTTTTTTTTACCCCAGATTTTTAACGAGCTAAAGGTGGTTCCTGTTCCAAAAAAGAAAACTCTTTTTGTTTCAGATTATCATTTATAAATTCGTCAACAAAAAGAGAAGATGTGTCAGCACAGCGTACGAAATAATATTACGCATCGTTTTCCTTGCGAGTGTTTTTGTTACAATGTTATTTGTAAGTCTGGTTCACTGGGCTTTTAAAAACACTCTATTTTCAAACACAAAACACTGGTCGTCCTCTAGCAGCCTGTACAGCTGTAAAATAAATCATCAATTTGGAATAATGATAAAAAAGAAAGATGTCGCTCGAACGAAACCCCAACCCCAACCAACCCCCGCCCGATCGCTACTTTGTGATATAATACACTATTGACATAATTTGGCTCGAAAGAAAAGGAAAGAAGGGAAGTTGAGAAAGTGTATCTGCAAGTATAGTCTTTAATAGCCATCTAGTGTTCCCAGGGTAACTTTGAGTTGTGTCACTCTATAAACAAAGTTTATTTATGAGACCAGAAGAAGAATTATTTTCGATCCTTTTATTTCTTTTACACTTCACAAAAAAAAAAAGGTACCAGTATGGAAGAGATGTACGATCTTCATCGGCACACTTACTGTGTAGTTATCCTTAAGTACTTTAAATATTGAGGTATTTTGTTTTTGTTTTTATTGAGGTTTTTTTTATATCGATTACGTAGATATGGGAAAACCTTCAGTTTATGTAGCTATTTTTTCTATAACTAGATCTGTCAAATCCGAAAAAGCATTATTAAGGCACGTATGTCCTACGAAAAAATTACACTCACATTATTTTAACAAGCTTAAACTATAGACAAGATACTTTTATTGTGTATAATAAACGAAAAAATCATATTTTAAGCTGGGGAAACGCTTGTTTTGAAAGCGTCAATAAAGATGATGTACGGGTAGATAGATTTATAGAGCGGGCTATACCAGCTATTTCAAAAGGATAAACTTAGCTGGAACCAAGATGATCACAAGGACAGGCTTTTGTTCTGTTCTGATATAGAATCTATTTGTTACAGCAGTAAAGATGTAAATAATGTAGAGTTTTCCTTAAGGATAGGAAAAGATATAATTTTGTGTGAAGTCCTAGCCATCGAAGAAAATCAAGCAATGATCAAGTTGAATTTAATCTCAAATTTGTGTCCTCTTTTTGATTTCTCTGGGTCTACATTATTATCGAAAGCTGTGCGGTCAAACTTGCTTTCTCTTGACATCGATGATTTTAAAAACGGTATAAGAATGCTTATTACATAAAAATGATGAAATAGATCACACGAATAAAAGTAATTATTTTATCAGCCCAAGGAGTACTTATTCTATCCTTTTTTTTAGAACAATTCACTTTTCTTCCTCTTCCTCTTTATCTTTATTATAACGCATCATACCCCAGTAAGTATTTTTTTATTTGTGTACTTTTTAAGGAACCTTATAACTATCTTGTATTCATTTATTATTCTGTTTTATTTTAGCATCTCTGTTTTCTTTATGCCCGCACAAAAGGATACGGTTCTTCCTAAAGCAACTGCCAGGTCTTTTTTTCAAATAAAGCAAGAAAGTGGGCCCTAAGAAAATAAAAAACAATTTAAAGATATTCTGCGATTCATGTGGAATATCTTTAAATCACGTCTTCTTGAGAGGCTCTTCCCTCCATGGATTCGATCAGGAGGAGGTCCACAGAATCCTTTTACAATGCTCACCGGTAAAACTGATCCGGGTAAAAAAGAGTAACTTTACATACTGCCATCTTCATTTCGCTACTCAGAAAGAAGCAGCAAATTTTTTTTCTCAACCCAGTAATATGTACACCCTGCGTATGACTTCGACCAAAGAGAAGTTAAATACAACCAAAGTTTAGTTGACGAAGAGTATGTCAATAGTTGTACCTGCCAAAGACCTAATACTAACATTATTAATCCTAGACAGTCTTATATATCGGGCGGCTCCATATACTGTTATTACTACTGCTATTACTACCGATTCTATATCTTTAGCTGTTCCCCCAGTAACTGTGTACTCTGGACGCAGAGAATATTTGGTCGAAGAGATAAATCGAGATGAAGTTTCGATGACCCTGAAAAGAAAAAAATTAGAAGAAGAGGAGGAAGACTTGCCGAACGCAAAAGAGAACTATATCATTTGGATAAAATATTAAAGTATCAATAAAGATTTTTTTAAAAAATAAATAAATGGGAAATTCAATAATATGCTATTAATACTTCTCGTAATACTGAAACTAAAAGGTCTTCAATAGTCCTTTATACTAAATTTAAAAATGGAGTCGCTATTATCAGAACTGAACGAGTACGTTTTTATTTTTTTTGCTTTGGAATTGGGTCTTCTAATAAAGCTTTTAACTATATGTGTTAGGGAAGTTTATTCACTTTATTAACCAATAATACTACTTATTATATGCCTGGATTGTCACTACTCAACCAGGTCGCGAAGTTTTAGCATAAATACACCAGTAAGTTTATATTTGACACAGGTGTTGTGATTACTGTATGCACATCATTTATGATGTATAATACCTTAGTTTACATTTAATTAAATCATAAATAATAAAGTCTTCTTAAACAAAAGGTACGAAATTTTTCAAAATGAAAGGCTATTTCTTTTTGGTACACGTTCTATTTACACGCACAGGAAAAAAAAAAGTGCGACATATTTTTTTTTCCATACGCTCAACTTAGTCTTTATTCGCATAAAAAGGAGCTTGTATGAATCAAGTTGGAGCAAACAGTACCTATTACGAGTATGCGAAACAAATAATTACATAATACTTACAACATAATGAGTAAATATATCACGCAAGTATTTTATCACTTATTTATCGCGAGTCTTTTTCTTCTTCTTCACTTATATTCTTACTTCTAACTTATACGGGCCCTTCTTAGATAAATTGATATTCATAAAGGCACGTACGTGAAAAGTGATCTGCCACCTTTTTTTATACTGAACGTGTAAATAGAACGTGTATCTTTTTTTTTTCTCCCTATTTTTATCGACATTGAGCGAATTTAGCATCCATTTAGTTTTTTAGTTTTTTTTTGGAATGTTTTATTCATTTTTTTTTTAAAAATCTATTAACAGAAGATAACGAGCTTTTAACGTTCGAGCTGCCATCGACTCTTTTACCAGGACAAGATGCTTTATCAAAAAGAATACTGAAAAACCAAAAAGTGATAACTTTAATTGCAAGTTCGTTATTGAATATACCAGCAGGAACGTACGGCGTAGCGCCTAGTGAATGGCATAAAAAAACGGGGAGCGACATTTTATACCAGTCTATGCTTGATATTCAGAAATAATTTCCGCCTGTGCTGATAGAAGTGCAAGCAATAGTAGATGAAAAGTTTATCTTGAGATTAATGCAGTACACCTTCAATAGCATTAAACAATATGTTTCGAAGCCTATGGTGCTGGTTTTCTGTGCCGGAAAGGTGTCGCCAAAATCATTACTGGCACAGTTTACTCAAGATTCCTGTCATCAGAAATACTTGTGGTCGTTCCTTTCGCCTGTTTAGGCTCAGAGAAGTTCCCAATGAAGGAAAAATTAGAAGATCAAATTATTTAATGATCCTTCGGTATCCCTCAAACATCTAGTAATAATATAGGCCACAGTAAAATATAATATTACTGATGTTTCTTTATATTTGAAAACAGCGATGATGATGCTGTTGTGCGTTCTCCCTTTGAGGCACCTGAAGCCATATCATCTTTCTTCTGTGAGAAAAAAGCGACACTATTTGAACACTCCCATAGTGAAGACAATACTATCAAGCTTTTATACAGTATAGCTAAAGATGTAACAGCCGAAGAGATACAGTATGAACATAGTTTGCAACATACTTTGGGTATCGTCTTGACAATCAACGAGAAATGTCTCCATCAGATCAAGACGTCTTTATTCATTTTTACAATTTTTTAGTTTATTATTTTCACAACTACAACTATGGATTCAAAAATTGCTAAATTATGTGAACTACTCACTATCCCGGATTCAATAAAGGATGATGACATACTTGCAGCAGAGTTAATAAAAATTGGTGAGGTATTTAAGGTTGTATTCAAATTATTAAAGGAATTTCGTAAGTTTTTTTTCTTTCTTTTACTCGTATTTCCGCGTAACTCACGTTTTTAACATCTAAAATAGATCCTGTAAATTATAAAACCACCGTCATGAATGCGCTCAACGAAGGTAATGTTGCTAACAAACGCAGGTGTTGGCAACTGTAAAAAAAAAAAAACTGAAAGATTGATCGAGAAGGGCATTAATTACAATACCAGTCTCACTACAGGAATAAGAAGATTTACCAACTATTTAAATACGTTTAATATTTTGTTAAAATTGCATACTATTCTGGTTTCGGATCTCACAAGGCGAGATTGGCTTTGAGTAAATAGTTCAATACGAAATAAAAAAGCGCTACACCTGTGCCTGCTTCCATATTTTCCTACACCAAATAATAAATCATTTTTTATTTTCCTGTTCAGACCAAGAATTAATCAACACCAAAATTAATCATAAGTTAGCAGCAGTTTTCTTTTTTATTTTCGTTTTTTTTTTCTTTTCTTTTCTTTTTTTTTCGTTTTTTTTTCGTACAAAGCTAAATATGAGCTTCAGAAACAAAAATACGTTGACCAATTATGCTCAAAAGAACGTAAATATGTTTCTTCTTCCGGAAACACCGTACCAATCTTGTTCGTTGGAGACCGTGAATACGGTATTGGGTCCCAATTGAAGGGTCATTCCCGGCAGGGAGGTATATGGAAGCCTAAAAAATACGGCCTGTATACGTCCGTATGCATTACAAACGAGCATAACACTTCCCAGACTTGTCCTTTCTGTTTCGGAAAACTTTTTCACCCTGCAAGAACTTCGTATAATAGATCCGGAAAAAAGAAAACCAAGTCGGTAAATGGTTCTTTTGTATGTTATAACCAAGAATGTGTTTCGGTGCTCGCGTCAAAAAATACTCATGGCAGAGACTTTTTGTCGGCTTTCGCTATTGGCTTATCTGGGCTTGCAATGCTCATGTTTGGCGCTACATTTTCCACTTTCGCCCCTAATACCAGTCACTTCAAAACTGAGTTCTTTAACCAAAAAGCCGTGGCTTTCTTAAATCGAAACGCCAAAAGGCCTACCGTCGATGACGTGTAATACTTTTCGAAGGTAATAATGACATATTTAAGTACAATTATGATTTTTTTATTAATAGTGTATTTTTTGTATTTGTTGCTACTTGCCATCCACTTTTATGTAAGTAAAAAAAAAAAAGGCTCTAATTCAAATACCAATGAATTTCTTTTTTATTTGTCTCAAATTTGGGATCCGCAGTATATTTACCCTCACAGTATTAAAAGAATGTTGTCTGAGGTATCCCAGGATTCTGAAAGTGATCTGGATTTTCCCGATGAGCTACCTGTTGGCATCAAGCGTAAGATTACAACGCCTCAATTAGAAGAGGAAATTGCGTTCATAAAAAAACTCAAAGAAAAAGCTGGACGTATGGATTGGGCTCTCTGTCTTTCAGAAGCTCACGAATCTGACCTCTTCAAACGTTATTGTATTGGATCTAGTCTTCGTTCCAATTCCAAAAATACTTAAAAGTTAAACTGTAGATGAGAAATTCATCTTGCGCATGAAAACAATCTTCAACAACACACTTTGAATATCCTGTTGAGAGATAATGAAAAGTGCTTTAACCAAATCAAAAAGTCACGAACGGGTGCTGTTGATATCAAGCGATTTCAAAAATGTAAAGTTTTGCAAGTCAGTCCATAAATAGGAGTATCACTCGGTTTTATATTTATTATATGCATTCATATATTGGAAAAAACAATAAAATAAATAATCAAAGATGTTATCCTAACCGCTCTATTGTAGTAGGTTGCTTATATACTTAAAATGGTACTTGTATTATACGTGTTAGTGTATTTTTGTATTATAAAGTGAAATACCCAAAACACATTGCAGAGTAATTAGAACTTGCATGATGTTACACATGGCTTGTTCCCCCAACTGGATAAATAAGCCAGAGTAATTGGTTAACTTGTATTGAACCTCCTTCAAATGTGACGCAATTAAGGCTATTCTATTGGAAAATTTTTTATTTCCCTTTTTTTTGTCGCACCCTGTAATATTTACAAGCAACCTCTTCTTTTTTTTTTTGCCTTTTCTTTACCCTTTTTCTTTTTCTTACCCTCCCAAAAAAAAACTAATCTTAACAAAAATGAGTAATCTTGGAGCTCTCGATATGGCACTTGACGATGTCATCTCTCAAAACCGTACTAACAACAAACGCTCAAACAACAACAGCAATAGTCGCCGCGGTAACTCTCGTACTACTGGTGGTGGAATCAACAAGAACCGCTCTTCAGGTGTTCGTTCTTCGGTATGTTATTAAAAAACCAACTCTTTTCCCTCTTTTTATTCTTCAAGTAAAAAAAAAAAAATTAAAAAAAAGGAAAAAAAGACAGAAGAAAGTGGAAACGAAGGGAAGAAGAAAAAAAAAAAAAAAAGGATGATTGCATCATCTTGCTTTTTTTTTTTTTTTTTTAAAAAAAAGGAGATGAGAAAGGTTTACATCTCTTCCGTTTTTCTTTCTTTTTTTCTTTTTTTAATTTTTTTTTTTTTTTGTACACCCATCTACACTTTAAAAAACTGCAAAAAGGAAAAAGAGTTTATCATAGAATGGAATTTTCATGTTGAAACAAGGCAGTTTTGTGTGCAGAGATTTGTAAAGAAAATGATGGAATATCGCGTCTTTTTATAAGTTTTTAAAAACACTCCTTTTTCCTTTTTTTTTTTTTTTTTTTTTTCTACTCCTTCTCCTTCCCCCTTTTTATTTTATACATGTTTGAAATAATCAATATCCTAATCGTCAACCTCTCTTCGATCCTTTTTGTTTGCGTTAAAAGCCATACAATGGAGCCAGACCTGCTCGCAATAACAACAACTCATCTAGACCCAGTAGACCCGTAGATAGCAGAATTAATAACTCAAGCAACCGTATGAGCAACAGTCTTGTTGTTGCCAATTTACATTTCAATGTCACTGAAAAAGATCTTTATGTAAGTTACAATATTTATTATTCATATTACAATCTTATTTACCCTTTTCTTTCTTTAGGATCTTTTTGGTCAAATTGGTCAATTAAAGAGAGCTTTCCTTCATATTGGTCCTAATGGTAAGTCAGCTGGTATTGCTGATGTTGTATTCGCGAACGCAAGTGATGCCGAAAAGGCTCGTAACACATATAATAATGTCGAATTGGATGGTAAAGTAGTCATTTATCCCCTTCTTTTTTTTAATATGTTTATTAATCAATCTTTCATTTTCTTTTTTAGGTCGCCCTATGCGTATCACAAGTGCTTCTATTATTTCTGCTGTTGCCGCAGCTCCTTTAAACACTGGCAGACGTGGAAACATTCGTGGTGGTAATACCAATGGTCGTGATAACAATGGTCGTGATAACAATCGCCGTGATAATAACTCCCGTGGTGGTCGTTCTGGTGGCGGTAGTGGTGGTAGAAGAGAAGCTCGTCCTAAGCCTAGTCAACAAGATTTGGACGCTGAAATGGATACTTACATGGGTTCCGCCAACAACGAAGATATTCAAATGAACTAAATCCTCCCCCCCCCCAAAAAAAAGAAACTATTATACACTAGCTTCGCCTTCTCTTTCTCTCTATCTTTTTTTTTTTAACATTATGTTTATATATATAAAATAACCACACATCGCAATCATTTCAAAAAAAGTAAAAAAAAAAGGTGTCTTCTGCTTGTGATATCAAACTGGGTTCTACTGTAATCGTCAAAGCTGGCCTTCTCCTCGTCAGAGGTCGAGTTGTAAGCCGAAAAAGTTTCCAAGATGAGAATTTCATCAGTGCACTCAGAGCGTACAATGTCAATCTGTCTTGTAGATGTATCGGCTGTCCTTGAGGCCTTATTGCTGTTGCTGCTTCTCCTAGGAGGACTCTAATGACATAACACCTTTTTCTGAGCAACAGATCAGGAGCCTTTAAGCAACGGAGAGACAAGTCATAGTGAAAGCAAGGTTCTGAGTGGCACAGCTCATCTTCTTCATCTTTGTATAACTCTTTAAGTCTATATGTAATGACTTTGTTATTAGCTTTCCAAAAAAAAAAAAACAATAGCACATAATAATTGAGCCGATCTCAGAGCCTTGTGCTAGCTTATGTCCGGCGGTTGCTTTAGGAAGAACCGTATCATTTTGTACCGACATAAAGAAAACGGAATAATAACCAAATAAACTCCTTTAAAAAAGTACGCATATAAATAAAATCACCGGTAGTAAGCATAGTAAAGGAAAACAGAAAGAAAAGTGGTGTGTCTATTCTAAATAATAAATACTGCTTAAATAGGCTGATAAAATGGAAGTTATTAAAAAAAACGCTATGATATTTTTGCCTTGGATGATTTAATCCTACCGACAACAATCTTGCCAAAACATCATTACGCTATCGATGATAATATTTTAAAGACAAGAAAACTTTTGAAAAATAACCTCATAGCTGGATCAGGTCTCACTCTGTCAGCGAAGAGCAGTCTACCGAAGCAAGCTTTGTCATGAAATTCGGCCTTACTTCAAAAGGACCAGATGCAATTAATAAATACAAACCAAAACAATAAAGAGCTGTGAATACTTTTTTTTTAGGACAAAACAATCATTAACGCTCTTTTTTTAATTCATATATGATAGAGAAAGCCAGCTCATATCACTAACAGTTCATTATTTCATTCTTTCTTGTAGAAGTTTTCTCTTTTACTTCTTTCCTTCAGAGGTATGCTGTACTAGACCATCATCATAGTTTTTAGCATTTAATCGAACGAATTCATCTTTTGATAAAAGAAAGTGAACCCATTCTCTTTTCTTCTTAATCAATAGGAGTGGGTCCCTCCATTTGGATTTTTTATGAGACTGTAAGCGCTGTATATCGCAGCAAAAAAATATGATTGATTCCCTTTCGCTCTGTCCAATAAGTCTTTGAAATAAAAATGTGATAGCATTAGTTGCAAGAGAAGCGCACATAAATACTTTAAATAGTGAAAGCAATATATGACATGTCAAAAACATGTCGGAGTATTGGCTATCTTATCCCCTTGAGCGCGAGCACATCCTTTTTTTTCTTCTTCTTTCTTTAACCTGTCAGTATGAATACTTTAATCAAAGTAATACCTTAAACTACACCCTTCCCCCCAAATAATCACACGACAATTATTCATATTATGTTTTATATAGCGTACACTCACTACCCAACCCAAGCCACGTATTGTGTTTTCCGGCATTCAACCTACAGGAACACCTCATCTTGGCAACTACTTGGGTGCGTTAGCCAATTGGGCCCGGTTACAAGATCCTGATGTTGTTACAGGTACCAGTTCTGTTAATTACTACAGCATTGTTGATCTGCATGCCATTACCATGCCACAAAACCCAGCTACGTTAAGACAAGCCAAACTTGATGTTGCAGCTACTTTATTAGCATGCGGTGTAGATCCTAAACGATCTGTTTTATTTGAACAAAGTCGAGTTCGTTCTCATACGGAACTTGCATGGATTTTCAACTGTATTACACCAGTAGGTTGGTTAGGACGTATGACTCAATGGAAAACTAAAATGGAAGGTAAAGGGATGGGTCATGCTCAAGTATTGGCGGATGAAAGTTTGACAACTGGGTTAAAGATGGGGCTATTTGATTACCCCGTTTTACAGGCTGCTGACATCTTGCTGTATAAGGGTACGCATGTCCCTGTAGGAGAGGATCAAATGCAGCATTTAGAATTGGCTCGTGATATTGCTGGTTTGTTTAATAAGACGTTCACAAATGTGTTCCCTAAACCTACCGCCATTGTTCCTCCTGCTGCTAAACGTGTAATGTCCTTACGTGATCCTTTGGCAAAGATGTCAAAGTCCGATCCGTCTGACTTCTCAAGATTGAACTTGGTTGATACACCTCAACTGATCCAATCAAAGATTGCAAAAGCTACAACAGATGGTATTCGTGGCGTGTCTTTTGATCCTGTCAATCGTCCCGGTATGTCTAACTTGGTATCGATTTATGCATCCATGCGGGATATTGAAATTGACGAGGCGGTAAAAGAATGTGCTGATATTACAAGCACAAAGGATTTTAAAACTCGTGTATCCGATGCTATCATTGTAAAGTTACAACCTATTCAATCTGAACTTGTTAGATTACAAGCAGATGAAGGGTATGTTAGAAAAGTATTAGATGACGGTGCAGAAAAGGCAGAACAAGTAGCTAATAAGACAATGGAAGAGGTTTATAAAGCAGTTGGGTTAAGATAAATACGATTTATTTAAATATAAAGTAAAGCGCTAATTCCGTAATGATCTATATATGGCGTATTAAAAATGATGTAATTTATAAATATATGTATTTTTTTTTTTTACCTGATATTTGAGTGAAAGGTTGATTTGTTTCATTACTTGTAAAAAAGGGTTCAACAGTAAGGTTTCCAATAGATATATGTGTATTGTTATTACTAGACCAGAGTAATCGATCAATACTTTGTACGGTCATAAGCTGGTTATGACTTGTCAAGGTAGTTTCGGCAGGTACCAGTGACCCATTATCCAACTTTTTATAGTCACCAAAGGTAATAGGATGATACCCGTATGTTTTGTAGGCAATATCTGTCAAATCATTTAATTTCCAGTCACTTCCATACACTGTTTCAGGCGATGTCTTGTTATCGATTAAATCAAGACGTGTTCCTTTTCCTGTAAGTACATCCATCATCATGGTATATGCCAGTGAGTTATGACGAGACGGTTGATCAATTGCATCATCGTGTGTGGCGGCATCTACATTTAAGTCACCCATTAATAAAATCGGATGTGTGTCATCTTTTGCTGTGTCTGATATAAACTGATGTACTGCTGAAAATTGGCTTAATCTCACTTTGGTGTCATCAAAATTAATGGCTCCTCCATTATCATAAGATGCTTGGGTATGTGTTGTATACACATGAATATGCTGTGTTGGGTTTAATTCAATTAAAGCGTGTAAAGCACCCTTGAACGATAACCTAAAATAAGATTTGTTACTAAATAAATAAAAAAAAAATAACCCGTATTTTTTTTTATGTTACCAGTCTGAGTGTACACCACGGGAAAATTCTATCCGGTTTGATTTTTTAATAGGAAACCTTGATAAGATGAGTAGGCCACCGTCACCTGCTAAATGCCACGGGTAATGCCTGGCAGAAGCAACATGGTAATAAAACCCTTGAGCAAAAGCAGCAGATAATAAAGTATCAATACGCCTGTTAGCGTAGGCAAATGCCTCTTGGATGGTTATGATATCATAATGGGGTAAAATATTCTGTACAATGTATTCCAAACGTTCGTTTTTAAAGTCATCTTTATTATTCTTTATACCGGGTGGTCTCATAAACATGTTGAGTGTCAGTAGACGAGGCGTAGTCGTCATTTGTTGCAAGCTAGTAACTTGGTCTAGTGGAATTGTGTCAGTTGGTAAAGATGCGGCAGAGAAATAAATTGAACAGAATAAGGTAAATGATAGTATGGGTAATAAAATAACTAGCAAGCATAAAATAATAATGCTAGATTTTTTTGAGGTACAACAACAAAAGGTGGCTCGGCAATTTTGCCTTTGAAGACCCTTTTTGTTTCGACTGCAAATGGCAGGCGGTGCTGCGAATATATCAGCCCCCTCTTCTTCACTTGGTGTCATTGATACTCGTCCTTCATTTAGTAAAGGTGATACTTCAAAGCTACGACGATCACTTTCTGTCATACGCGATGGTATACTATGTTCTGTCAATTTAATGCCTTTCTTAGCAAGGAGACTCATAATAAAATATACAAAAGAAAAAAAAAGAAGGAAAAAAAGAAGTTATTGTTTAAAAAAAAAGCACAAGTTTTTTTATTTATTTATTTAGGATTTTTTTTAGACTTCCGAGAGAGTCGCCATTACTAAAGCTCGGTACATTTAGTTTAGCCGTAGTTTATTGTTGTTCTTCATCTAACCAAGTCAAGATATCAGGCGTATAGTAAGTCAAGACAAGAGTTGCACCAGCTCTAATAAAGTTAGTCATGGTTTCCATAACAATACTCTTCAAGTCAAATACACCAGCCTTGGAAGCATGATACAACATGGCGTATTCACCAGAAACTTGGTATACGGAGATAGGGTAATCAGCAGCAATTTCAGCAGCTTCTCTTACAATATCAAGGTAAGGCATACCAGGCTTTATCATAATACAATCAGCGCCTTCTTCCATATCACGCTTAATAGCGCGACGTGCTAAACCACGAGCGTTAGGTGGTAATTGATAGCAGCGGCGATCACCAAAAGCGGGAGCAGAATTAGCGGCATCACGGAAAGGACCGTACCAGTTACCAGCAAATTTAGCAGAATAAGAGATCAACATAACTTTATGCGCTAATCCAGAATCCATTAAACCTTGCTTAATAGAACGAATACGACCGTCCATCATATCTGAGGGGGCTACACATTGAGCACCGGCCTTTGCATAGTTTACAGCAACCTCAGCCAATCTCTTGTTTGATAAATCGTTGTTTAATGAACCGTCGTCTCTTAAGATACCACAATGACCGTGCGACGTATACTCACATAAACATACATCACAAGCAACAAATAAATCGGGAAACGTCTTGCGAAGTAACTGTACAGCCAAAATAGTAGGTCCCTCTGGATCATCGGCACGAGAACCAGTCTTGTCCTTGACTCCTTCCTTTAATGGAACGCCAAAGATAATAACAGATTTAAGACCCTTTTTAATTAATGGGTTCATGAATTCAACAAGTTTATTAGTACCAATACGGTATTGACCTGGTAATGAAGCAATGGCATCAAGTGCTTCAGGGTCGTCCGAAATGAACATGGGGTACATGAGCATGTCCTTTGTTAACGAACGCTCCGCTTGCAAGGCACGAGTTAAAGGGTAGTGCATTCCACCGTGAAGAATAGATTTAGGGCTGCTCATAGTTTGGGGGTTTTATTTTTAAAAAAAGGAAGTAGGTAAAAAAGAGTTATCAAGCAAGTAAAGTAAGCGTATTTTATGGTTTTTTTTTTGTCGAGGAAGATGACTGTTGTTTTCGGGGCCTTCTCCCCCCTTTTTTTTTTGGGTAATCTTTTTCACTCTGTTTGAGTCATACAGAAAACTTCTAGTAAAAAAAAAAAAAGTGTATTGAATTCTGATTTTATCAATTTTTATTTTTTGTATGGTAGGTACTCTAATATTCAATTATCAAGCTATGGGGTTCTACATGCCATTTTATATGGCAAGGACTAGAGTTTTAGTCTAGGTTACTTAACGTATTTGAAGCGATCAGCAAGAGATTTCCATGTACATAGGGGAAGGGAGGGGGGAGGAGTAACTCGGAAATATTCGTTTATAAGTAAATAATAACGCTAAGAAAAATAAAGAGCAGTTACTAGAGGCAGATCCCTTTTCCCAAAAAAAAAAATGAAACGCGATGGTATTTTTAGTCATATTAAGTTTTACCCACAATGCATTAGTGTAGCATGTGGGATGAGGGACAAGTAAGGTTAGGACAGTGACATTTGAAAAGGGCTTCTTTTGTGTTACTTTGACTAGATGATTTTATTGGTAGTGACACCTCCCCGTCAAAATCTTACTCATCAAACTTTTGTAACGGAAATGCTGGCAGCAATTGATTTATTTTTAATAAAAATAAAAGTAAAGAGGCTAGTCTTTCTTTCTTTCTTCCTTAACCCTATCTTTTCGTTTAATCAGGTCTTTATTTAGCTTTTAGCTGCTTCATGCATTATAATCTTAATAATGATGTACATCCATGGTTTAAGGTTATCTACAAGTAACTACAATGTGACCTAGGCAGGATTGGTATACTTTACATATTGAAAAAGCTATTGCCCTGAGAATTTGGCAGCTGTTCAACTTTCTTTTTCATCTTAAGCTGACTATCTCGATGACACTTATTTGTGATATGACGTTATTTTTTAAAAAAAAAAATTGAGGGCCAAAGGTTATCATAATACTCGAAATATAAACGAAGAAAAGTTAAATCTGTCTAATTCCTATTATTAACATTCAGCCTTAATCGATACTAAATAACACGGAATTAAATTGAACGCTACTATTGTTATAAGAGAAACAAAATTTATTTTATTATTTAGAAATTATAAATATGTCTCGCAGAAGCCTTTTCTTTTTGATTTAGTGAGGTAACCCTCTGACAATTCTTGAACTTTTTTTTTTTTGAAAACGGATATATCAATGCCTTCATTAGGGTGTAATTTTATTCTTCTGCGTCAAATTCATCTTGGTGTTTTTCTATAAAGTCAATACCTCTATTCTTAAGTGCTCTTTTTCTGCCACGCAAGCCATTATTTAAGACTGATCTAAGTTTATAGCCTCCAGATACATTGTCCAAGATAGTAACCTGTCTTTCTTGGAATTAGCTTCTGTAGAAGAGAATAGCGTGCAGCTAGCAATGGCAAAGGTAATAAAAGCAGTGGCGCGCATTTTGATTTGAATAAAAATGTAGTATAAAGAAGAAGAAAAAAACGTCTTTTAAGCTCATTGTACACGAGGTAAGATAGACTTACATATTCTTGCATGTCTCTTTACGCTCTGTTAGTTTAGAGTTTACTTTTATCCTTTACAAGCTCTATAAAACTACTTAGACGGATCGGCGCTCTCTTCGTAAAAAAAAAATAACAATAAAAGTAATTTGACTTTCTAGTTCATGTTGACTTATGTAGCTACTGCTACTGACATGAAATATATATATGTGTGTATGGGAAAAGACTCAATATATAATGAAATAATATACACGCACATATAACTATGAGTATAGATGCGAAAAGATTTATAAAACTAGTTTTTTTGTTTGTTTTTGAAAACAAACAATTTTCACATATCGAATCAATGTTCGTTTAAATAATTTTCATACTGTTTTTTAGAAGCTCTTTTCCACAAGGGGGGAACAAACAAGACGTTTGTCCCGAAAATGATGTCAGTCTTTACCATTAATCTTTCATGGCTTTTTTTTTTTCACTTATTACTGTTGATCAAAGCTATTCGAACTTGAGTTTGTATCCAGCAATTTGTTAACTCAAGCTGGTTATAAACCTGAACATTTTTATTTTTTGAGTTCAGCTTTTTTTAGGGTCTAGAATAAGAAAGAAAAAAAAAAGTGCCCTTTTTCTTTTTCTTTTTTGCAAGTTAAAAAAAACAGTTGTTTCTTAATGTCGAACTTTATAGTCTATTCTTGTCATTGTCTTAATATAAGAATCCATCTCGCTACCAAGTACACGGCTAATGCATTCGCTGAGTTAAAAGAACAAGCGGCTGTAAAGGAACCGTTTCCTGGTTTGGAATTTGAGCTTGGAATGGGTGGAATTATTATTGTAAGCTTTAAATATATATTTGTATAAAGTATTATGCTTACAGAATATTTTTATTTTAGGAGTTTAATACGTTGGTTCATACAGAAAGAAAGTCAGGTTGGAAAACCACTAGTTGTCTTAACTGCAACTGTGGGAAAATATATTCTGTAACGGAATCTTCTTCGCTTAGTAAAGCAGTTGTTCACGAAAATGCAATTGTAAGTATATCTTATATATTTGTAGCGAATAAAAAAAAAGTTAAGCTAGTTTATAGTATGGTGAAGAAGCAGAAAAAGTCAAGCAGGATCCTCAATATTCAAGTATCTTCAAAATTAAATTAAATCAAGATACAGAAGACTTGGTGCCAATGCCTAGTGCCGAAGGTTTTTATCATTTGTTTATGGAGAAAATTGTATTGACCTTTTATTATTATTATGTTAGATGTTCCAGGAAAACTTGTATCTACACATCAACAAATTATTTCATTAGTAGATCTGTCGATTGAAAAGATTCGATTAGAATCCAAGTTACGTATTGAAGAATTTAAGCAAAAGGAAGAAAAACAAACACAAGCTTTAATATCAAAGGCAAAGTTAGAAAATAACCAATTGTGGTCGAAAATCATTCAAATAACTGATCAAAATGTGGATGAAAAGAAGGGTCATGTTACATTTGCTCCAGCAGCGGCTGAGAGCTCAAGTACGAAGCCCACTATTAGAAAAATCGGGTTTGCATTAAGTGAGTCTGATATTAGTACCAGTCTCAAGAACAAGAATCTTGATCACTATAATTTGAATATGCTATCAAGTTAGTTTGTCATGTGCTTTTTTTTTGTTTATTTATTAATATTTATGTAATTTAGAGAATGATCAAGAGGAAGAAGAAGAAGAAGAGGATATGTTTAATTTAGATGAAGAATTTTCTGAAGAAGAAAAGGAAGATGAATCATTAAATGAGGATAAAGAAGAAGAAGAAGAAGAAAAAGAAGAAGAAGAAAAAGAAGAAGAAGAAAAGCAAAAAATTGTAAATAAGAAGGATTTGCTATTATCTTCTTCTTTACAAAAATCTATTTCAGAAATTGATCAAAAATTTTCTTGGATCAAAAAGAAGAGAAATACTAGCAAATATATGCGAAAAGATTTTGATTTAAAGACGGATGTCAAAAAAGGTACAGACAGCAACAATAGTGAAGAAGATAAACATGTATCTTTATTTGCTACATCTGTACCTATCACAATTCACTACCCTATACCTGAAGATGAAGAAGAAGGAGAGGAAGCAGCAGAAAAGAAGGATTCGAAAAAGAAGGATTTGGTTGCTTCAAGTTTTGTAAATTTTGACTTTTCATACTCTGATAGAATGTTATCTGAACAGTTTCCTGAATCAATTGTTAAAAGAAAAATTGTCCCCTCTAATTCAAATGTATGCTTAGAAACCGATAGTATAATTGGTAAATCATTAGATACAAGAGCTTTAATGGAGAAGAAGGAAAAAGTCAAAAAATAAAACACTAGACTTTTTTTTAAAAATTCTAGCCCTGAATTCTTCGGGTCAAAATTCAAACCCCCTCGCTTTTTTCTTACCTTTACACACCCCAGGCTTTTCCTTTTTTTAAAAAAACACAATTCTTACATTATGTCTCAGTGTCCTGTTGATCACCAAAAAGTAGAAGAGCCAAAATGTCCTGTAGACCATAAACCTATTGAGACTAAAGCCGAAGAACCTACCTGTCCCGTCGATCATAATTCATATAAAAACTTCCTTCCACCAAACACAGAGGAACCTCAAACATGTCCTGTTGATCCTTCAGCTTATAAACACTTTTTACCTGCCTCTAAAGAAGGTTGTGTTTCAGACGCTATCGATAGTACCAACAATATGCCCAAGATTTCTGAACAAGCACCTCAACCTGATCAAAAGACACCTCTTGCTAAAGAGAGAGAGACATCGACCATTCCCCGCGCTAACTCTGACGATAAGTTATGGATTTATCCTTCAGAACAAATGTTCTTTAACGCTATGAGACGCAAGAATTGGACACCAGAAGAACAAGATATGCAAGTAGTCGTTCCTATTCATAACGCTGTTAATGAAATGGCATGGCAAAAGATTTTGGAATGGGAAAAGTTACATCAAACGTAAAGTATACATGTCTTTTATGAGTGACAACACGTTGAATAACAGGATTTTTTTTTGTATTTATGTGTAGTGAGTGTAAGCAACCCATGTTGGCAAAGTTTGAAGGACGTCCTAAAGATATTACACCTAAAGCTCGTATTCGATCTTGGTTTGGGTAAGAGAAATAATTATTATAAATAAATATATATTATTTACTGACATGTACTTATTAGATATGCACTTCCATTCGATCGTCATGATTGGGTTGTAGATAGATGTGGGGAAAAGGTCACTTATGTTATTGATTTTTATTCTGGAAAGCAAGATCCAAAGAAACCAATGTCTCTTAGCTTTTATTTAGACGTACGTCCTGCAGTATCTCCATCCGGTATGTGGGATAGATTAAGAATGTCATTTAGAAAAGGACAATTCATGTAATATTTATATAGAATAATAAAAATAATAAAAAAAAAGAGGAATACATGTAATGATAGCTTTTTTCTGTAGTCGAGAATTTTGGTTTACGGATGTGTAGATGCTATTAAAAAAAAGGTAGGGAAATGTTACGTAGAGCGGGGTACCTTGCTCGTATTTTATTTCGCTTCAACGTTCTGCCTCCCAAGTTCTACAAGAGGAGAGGATAATTATATATCCCGTGTCTTTTATTCAACGAGGCTAGCAGCTCATATTTTAAATCATTGCTCTTCCCGTCTTCTTTCATTACTACTGTTTTTTTTACGAGATATTCATTTTTATATCAAACTTTGAGAAATTTATGCAAAGTACAAACAATTCTTCTGAATTCAAATTTTATGTTATAACTAGATGTAGCCATCACTGTGCATAACTAGATTCGTTTAAGGAAAGTTTAATGTTAAAGCATCGAAAAAAAAAAAGGGTTTGAAAAAGTGCGCGTTTACTATGTCTTAAAAAGAAAAAAATACGTATACTCTACTGAGTGTATCTACCGACCTGATTACAATACTATACTTCACACTCTCAAACCTATTTCCAAAACATATGGTGATATGTTTATCGTTCAGCAATGGTTTCGTATTTTACATCGATTGACACATTATTTGCAAGATATTCAATAAATGGTTATGCGTGGTACAGCTGCTCATTATTTGTGGTAATTCTTAAACAGCGATTGCTCTTTCAGTTTTTGCATTATAAATATTATTTAAAATGGATTAGAAGCGTCTAAACAAGTGCTATGCCATCCGTGATTTTTCTCAAAGATAGGAAAATCGGATTATGAGTAATGGTAAAATAACTACAAAAACACAAAAGGGGTTGATCCCCAAAAATGAAAATAGAAAAAAAAAGCAAAAAAGTGCGTTTTTAATTTTTTTTATCAAAGATATATTTAAAACAACTATTTTATATTATAAAAGTAAGGTCCAAAAAGCGTTTAAAAAATAAACGAATATTTATTATAAGTGCTAATTTTAGCAATGATTTCTTATGTGAGCGATTGTTAGGCTCAGGTATTTCAGTGAGCTTTTTTCTTTTTAGAAGTAATTATCCACTGTTCGATATTAGGGTATGTTCGATATAAAGGTAGATTTCTTCCGCCCGTAAATAGAGCCGCTACTGTAGTAAAAAAAAAAACCATTATTGTCTATGAAAACTAAAAAGTGTATTCAAAGACTCAGAAGCTTAAGTTTTGTTGTAACGAGTAAAAAAAAAGTTTTATGTTTATATGATAATCGCTTGGCTTCTAAAATGATTTTTTTTAGAAAGAAGGCACAAAAAATTGCATAATTAAACGACATGGCCATATCTGGAAGAATGGAGAAGCATTTTGTAGATCATATTGATCCCAAATTTCTCAATGAGTTATGGACTGTACATGTCAATATCTATACCAGGCGAAAGGTGCTGGATAACGTAGTTGTGTTTTATTTATTTATCTTTTTATAAACACCACAATTGGGCCATAATGATTAAGTCCCGCCGTTTTTGTTATAAAAAGGGTGACTTTTTTATTTTTTTTATCTATTCTATCTATTTTTTTTTAAAAAAAAACAATATGTCTACTGGATTTGATCTTTACGACTACATTATAAGTATAGGTAAAGTACATTATAATAGTAAAAAAAAAGGTACATACATGTAATCTAATAATTGGATAGATATCGGTACCACATTTTCCGGCAGTTGCTTCTCCTACACTAAGGACAAAAAAAGCATTGTTCACGTTATAAAATGGTAAAACACACACACACACACACATACACACACACACACACACACACACACACACACACACACACACACTAACAAAACGTTAAGCTGTCATACTGACATAATTTTTATATTTGCAGGCCTGAACAAAAACCAGACGACACATTTGAAAAGACACCTACCGCCTGTCTCTACTCCAAACCAGACCACACACTTTTGAAATGGGGTAAATCCGCTATTGACCATATCACTGCCACTCCAAACGACCCTGACGTCCTCCTCATCGACCAATTCAAACTTAAACTTCACACCATCTTTCAAAACTATCGCACTAACAACAACTCCCAGCTCACCTACGAAGAAAAGCAATACTGGAACGCCGCAGTAGATTATCTTCGAGAAATATATCAATATACGTGTCACCAACTGATTCAAACTGTATTACCACGAAAAGCATCTGAGAAAGATTTTAGATTCGTATTGACTGTGCCTGCAACTTGGGTAACTGAAGATAACGCGTGCATGCGGTTAATTGCCATAGAGGCTGGGTTAGTTCAGGATTCGGATCCAAATGAAAGGTTAGCCATTATCAATGAAGCCTTTGCTGCTTCCTTGTTTTGTGAACGCGAGTTTTGTATCAGAACCGAGGGTGACACAAAGAAATTAGTGAAAGGGCAGCGGTACTTGGTATGTGATGCTGGTGGTGGTACAGTTGACCTAGCCACTTATGAATGTACTGATACTAGTGTGGAGCAAAAAGGACATTGTCAATTGGCTTTAGAAAGCGGGGGATGTTGTGGCTCTACTATTCTGGATAAAAATATGGAAAGTTATTTAAGAGATCAAGTGTTTCTTGGTGGTGTCAGTGATAGTACTTTGAAACTGTTGGTGGATCAATTTATAAAGGAAATAAAGCACTACTTTGGTGATGAAACTGGTAGAAATAATTATATTGCTTCTACTGCTGCTACTACGGTTGTTAAACAAACTGAACCAACAGATGATGCTACCACTTTAACAACGACTGATGATACAGTAATGAAAGATGTTCATGAAAACGATTACGATTACGAACAGGATTACTTAAACCATTCAGATAACGAAGAAGAAGAAACGGAGCAAGATGAATCATGTTACGACGAAGACGACGTTTACATGGACCAAGACATATTTAGTGACGATGATTTCGTTCAAGATCTAACACCTACTGACTACGTCTACTTTACATTACCACCACACGACGAAAGCTTCATTCCCTCTGTCATCGAAAGTTTAGATACGACTGGAAACATTGTTCGTCATGCCGAAACAGCACAGCTACGTATTAAAAGCACTGATATGTCGAAATTTGTGTTTGAACCCGTTGTTGAAAACGTAATGAGTTTGATCCGTAAGCAGGTTAGAAAATCACATACAACCATTGAAACTCTGTTCTTGTTGGGAGGGTTTGGTCAATCATCCTATCTGTACAAAAAGTTACATTACGAGTTTATCACTTGCACAAATGCTATTCAGCACTTGATTGTACCAGAGGACGGGTACCGTGCTTCGATGCGAGGCGGTATTTATCATGGTATTGATTGTATAGATATTATAACCAAAGACCAATCCAAAATCAATACGGATCAGTGTAGTGGAGAATCTATATTTATTGAAAAGTACGATTTGTTAATTGGTATAGGTAAAATAAATACATATTTATATTAAAGAGTTTAGTTATAAACTAAAATGCACATAAATGTAGATATAGACTTGTTTGATCTGACTGCCACGTTTAGTTTTTTGACGTTAAAAGGAGTTAACATTGTTACGCTAAACGACACTTTTAAAGAATTATTAGAGAGAAAAAAGTAAATACCGTAAAAAATACACATGTTTTATAAAAGTTAACTCTTTCTTTCTGAATTTGCAGTTTCCACCATGGATATGATTTCTTCCGTAAATTCAGGTTTGATTCTGAACGGTAAATATATATACAAATAAACTTCGTTGTACTTGTAATATACTAACGGGTTTTAAATAGTTTTATTCAATATAATTTTAGGCATATTGTTGACACTGCCTGTGAAGATCTATCTTTACTGATAGTCCGCAGCACAAGTGGCGATACCTTATACTATAAATGCTTGATCAAGGCATTTATCCATCAACTCCACGAACAGATTCAACATGATTATGAGGAATTATATCCAAAAAAGAAATGGCAACCCAATGGTGTACGATACTGTATCTCTATTGCACAGCAATCGACAAATAATCTAAAAAACGAGCAATTTGATACACTTATCGAAACACCTATGTCGATTTTAAAACAAGATTTACTTAAAATGATGACCAAACTCGATCAATTATTTCAACCGAAAGATATTATCAAAGTACATAGTAACATATGTCAATTATTTGATTACAAGGCATCTTTACATGTAAACAAAGAAGAGAATTTATTAAAGATGCACGTTCTTAAATTCGCATCTGAAATTGGTATGATGAAAGGCGCGGATATAATCCAAGGATATATTGTATGGGTAGGCATATCCAACAGATCTTGTAAAAATTACCCATACTTTGACATCATTTGTGAGGATTTTGAAAGTAAAGGAATAGATGATAAAATCCAGGCTGTAAAATCGATGATAAACCAAATGATTAATAAAAGTCAAGAAAATGTAAAAATTCGAACCTTGACATTGGATCTAAAATTATTTTCACGTCAAGTTCCAGTGGAAGACATTGAAAGTACTGAACCATTGTTGCCTGCATTTGGACCTAGTATTTATTGGGAGTTTGAATCTATAGGTCCTACAGAGGTCGAAAGAAGTATTGATGCGGGAAATTATAAGGTTGAAGAAATGTTGAAGAATTTGGCTGGCATGATTAATTTTATGGGTCCCCATGTACTTGACTATATCAATCGTCAAGTCATTGAAAGTAAACCGTCTGCAACGCATACTCTCGGTGACTTGTTTTTGATTCCAGGTACAGATAAGCTTATGTTTATGCAGCTACCATTTTATTCAGTTGTCAACAAGGCCGGTCTACTGTACGCCATTCGAAGATTCAAGCATCATGAAATAACAAGCAAACTGATACAGGACGTCTTAATTAGATCTTGGATAAAATATCGATTAATTTACATGATTAGAAACGCCTGCGAGTCTTATCTTACCGACCCGCCGCAAACGTTATACTTGTTTCTCCCTGTCAATACGGGACTAAAAGAGTTTTTTAGTTTAAGACTCCATATTGAAGAGATCTTTGGTGAAAAGTTTTATCTTTTGTTTAACGGTGATGTGGATTTCACTAGGCATGTGGCCTGCTTGGCGCTCGGTGTCAATACTAAAGTGATACAAAAATGGACAAGAGTAACTGAACGAAGGTACGCGGTTCATATCTTGACTCATGATGTTAAAAAACAAGGTACTATGGCTCAACACATGTATAGTCGATTGTTTAAAAAGAGAAAAACCAAGGACAACGAGAAAAAAGACAACGAGAAAAAAGACAACGAGAAAAAAGATAAAAAGAAAGAAGATGCATATGACGAGGTCTTGTATACAACTCAAGAAGGTGCGTTTTCGTTACTTCACTCGTTGGTTGATTTCAATGTGTCTACTTCTTCAATTGTACCAAACTATAATCCTTTCTTACAGTTTAAAGTACCACATGCATGTTCAATCGCTATTGGTAAGATGACAGCACCACATTTTTATTTTTATTTTTTTTTGCTGACTTTTTTTCTTTACATGTCCAGTTTTATATGCCTCTCGTGAAGCAGAATCGTCAAACAATACTATATCGAACAACAGCTTCAGGAAATTACATCGGTTTATATTTCCTATTAAAGACATAACAAAAGCTATTGAGATTAGCTGTAAAGTAGAAAAATACGAGCTTATTTTTACTGTTAAACAAGACGACTATGAAGCTGATTACAGATGTATTGACTTTTTAGAACTCAATTAAAAAAATACACAAAACCCTTTTTTTTTTTGCTTTAATAAACTTTACTTTTTTTTTTTTCTCTCTTACTAATGAATGACAATTCACTTTCAAATAGAAAAAAACGTTTACAACAATACTTGTCTTCTCAATATGTAGACTTTGATTTAAAGTTTACAACAGACCGTTTACGGTCTCTCTACTCTGACTTTTCTAAACTAAAGACACTTAATCCTTATGGCCATGAAGCTAATGTAAACTATTGGCGCGCAGTTATACTCAGTTGTAATTTACACGGTTATTTAACAACAAAAGAGTATAGTTGTTTTATCGATAGAAATGAAATATCTGAATTATTTTATCGACCTAGCAAAGGTACGCCGCTTTGCTTGAATCATGTGATGGTAGGTGCCGATAAAAATACATTTACGTTATATATTTGTGAGGGCTTAAAAATGTGCTTAGGTGCATATGGTTGAAAAGACGCACGATTTATTAACACAGCAAGAATTTGAAAAGAAATACCCTTTATCACTTCATACATTGGATTGGTTTCGATGGATTTATAACAAACCCCTTCAATGGCTTATACCTCAAACAGCTTCTCATCTCTATATTGTATTACCTACCATTGCAGAGTATGCCAAAATTATTATCCAACAACATTACAAAAAGCCACTTTGTAGTTCACTTGATAATTTATTTACATTTAGCGAGTTTAAACAAAGTTATGACACCATACCATGTTTTCAAGAAACCATTATTCAATTAAGTGATTTAGATATTTGGATGATACTACGATATTTACATCATCATTACGGAGTGGATTTAGCAGAAACAGCAAATACGCTCGGTTCAAGTTCTACCGTGATTAAATTTGCTGATAGAAATGAAGTAGAACGTGTGAAGGCAAAAATAACAAGTAATGATAAGGCATTGATTAATTTGAAAATAGCTTGTACCATGTTACATAGACAGGTGGATGAGTTACAAGTGAAATCAGAAGAGTAAGTCATTCCTTTTTATTATTATTGTTATTTACTTATAACGTCATCATCACCAACTGTAGATTCTTGTTATTAGCGAGGCAACATTTCAAGAATGGTCGTAAACCACAGGCCGCTTATATGCTAAAGAAAAAGAAAAAAATAGACGGTATTTTAGAAAGTCGATTAAAGACATTAGAGACTATGGAGACTATCCTATTAAAAATCGAAGCATCACAAAATGATTTACAAGTACGTATATATATATATTGTAACCAAAAAAAAAAAAAAAAAAGATATTAACGTTATTATGATATGATAAGGTTGTACAGGCATTTAATATGGGAGCAGATGCATTACGAGTTTTATTAAACGACAAAAACTTGAGTTCAATTGATGAAACAATAGAAAAAGTAGAAGATGGTTTAAAAGATCAAAAACAAGTAGAAGAAGCAATGACAGTAGCAAATCAACAAGTCACGGATGCTTATTTACCTGCTGTAGATGAACAAGAATTGGAGCAAGAATTAAATGAACTTGAACAAAATCAAGTTAGCTTAACAAAACCAATTAATACCGAATCCGAACTTTCAAGATTGCAGAACGTTCTATCTACTTTAGATCGCCCTGCTCAAAAATTCGTAAAGAATAATACTCGAAAAAGAGAATTGGCATGAAAACTATAAAAGAAAACCTCCAAGCTACGTTGGATTTCATTTTGTATCATACGCTTTATTAAAATAAATTTTCGTTTTGCTCATAAGAAAACCTTTTTCTTTTACAAGGCAATACTTTTTGTAGTTGGCTGTTAAACAATGTGCATTAATTACTATGTTGTCACTGACGACTATTATGTACAGTAACTTGATCAGCAGATTATGCCGTACCGTTACGTTCTTATCATCACAGAATTATACTTATGAAAACATATAAATACTCAAGTTCAATTTAATCAATAAAGTAATAAATAACATGATAAATATACGCATTAGTCCTAATCGCAGGCCAAGTATAAATACTCATGCATTTCCTGACTCAATTATTAAAGTAAGTCTGAAAATAAAAATGATTTCGTCCAATGAAGAAATCGTCCGAAAAAAAAGAAAAAATTGTACTTTTAAAAGACTGATTGGGTTTTATGACACACAGACCAGAAAACATTCCTTTTTTTCTTTTTTTTTTGGGTGTATTTTTTTTTACACTTTTTTTAACAGTAAAAAAAAATAGTAAATAATAGTAAATGTCTTCAGATAACCAACATGTTAGTTTTAGTTCTGATAACTCAACGTATGAGGAACAATCTTCTGAATTAAATTACACTAATTATTATGCACCGCTTTCACAAACTTACAATAGTAACGATAATAATATACCCTCAACATTAGAAGAACAACAGAACCATTATACAAATTATCCAACTCGCACCTCTTTTCAACATAGAATGGATAACTATAATATACCTACTCCTAATGAAATAAATGATGAGTCTGTTTCTCATGACTCTGAAAAAGTAGTCGAAGTCTCCCCAAACGAACGTTATGTCAAGTTGAATACTTTACTAGGTAAAGGTGCTTATAAAGTAGTTTACAAGGCTATCGATCGTGAAGAAGGATATGAAGTTGCCTGGAATACGATGCAAGCTATGCAATCACCCAACAATAAAGACTTGGAACATGAAATTCAAATTTTAAAATCGGTTCGTCATCCCAATATTATTGCCTTTCATGATGCTTGGTATGGAGAAAACGAGTTTGTATTTGTTACTGAATTAATGACATCTGGTACTTTGCGTGAATATATACGAAAGTTAGCTCCTTTACCTAATCTCAAAATTATAAAACGTTGGTCTCGTCAAATCTTGAAAGGTTTAGCTTATTTACATGGACACAATCCTCCCATTATTCATCGTGACATCAAGTGTGATAATATCTTTATTAACGGTGCTCACGGTGAAGTCAAGATCGGTGATATGGGAACTGCTGAAATGAAATTAGGTAAGAAATATACCGTTATTGGTACTCCAGAGTTTATGGCGCCAGAAATGTATGAGGAACAAGGTTACAACGAAAAAGTCGATATTTATGCTTTTGGTATGTGTCTTTTGGAAATGGCTACGGGTGAATATCCTTATGGCGAATGTAAAAATGCTGCTCAGATTTATAAAAAAGTGTCTGCCGTAAGTTTTATATCCTTTGTATTGTTATTTTTTTTTTTATTTATGTCGATGAATATATGCGCATGTTTATATAGGGTGTTAAACCTGCTTGCCTGTTAAAAGTACAAAACCCTGAAGTACTAGGTGTGATTGAAAACTGTCTTAGTAACGAAGACGAACGAATGTCAGCACAGGAGATACTAGAACATTCATTTTTGGCAGTTGAACCCGATGTTGTATTATTAGCAGCTGACCCCGATAATGTTCATTTGACTTTACAAGTAGTGTTTAAAGGCATGGATAAGCTATCAGTCAAGTTTGATTTTAATGTTGAAACCGATACAGCCGAGGAAGTAGTAAGAGAGATGATTGAAGAACAAGTATTACCAGAGAGATATCAACATCATATCACAAAAGAAATTAATCGTATCTTGCGTGATATTGATAAGCCAACTGAATCAGAACAAGCTGAGCAAGTACGTAGGTCGGTTTGGAGAAGAGAAAGCGATATTAGAAACGAATTAGATCGTACGCGTGAGGAATTAAATCAGGCTACTGATCGTGTGTTGGAAATTGAACAAAAGTGTGATTCTTTTGAAAGTAGAGCTCGTGCTGCTGAAACAAGATATAGAGATGCTGTTAGAAATTTAAGAGAATTAGAAGAACTTAAATCTCCTTTGACTGAGGAAGATTTAATAAAGAGACCTCTGCTAAATGAAGCTTTGGCTTCGTTATCTGTTCATAGTAGTAATACTGCAAGTCCTACTCCTCATGGTTTAAATACTCCTGAAGAACGAGAAAAATTAGTATCTCATATATTAGATGGTAAAAAAAAAATTAACAGCATGACTTTTTTTTTTATACACATGTATATTGTGACTAATACAAACATTTTAGAATATTCAGATGATACTGATATCAGCGTATTTGTCACAGATTGTGCTTTAGCGTCGCATCGTGGTACAGATAAGGCTCATGAATGGGCTAGAAAGTTACAAAATCAAGATATTATGACTGTAGGTGACTTGCGTGATTTACATGACGAAGATTGGGCAGGTATTGGTTTAACTGTATTTGCCTTGAGAGCATTAAAAAATATGCTGAAAGGAAAGAAATTGGCTGCAGTTCAATTACAACAACAAACTTATCCTGCATCTCCTCCTCCACCTTTAGCTCAATCATCTCCACCACAACCATCTTCTTTAGCTTAAGTATATACACATCTTTATTCTAATACAAAAAAAAAAAAAAAAAAAAAACCTTGAATTGTCTATTTAATTTTATTTATTTGAATTATTTTGTTTTTAAAAAAAAAGAGAGAAAAAAGGGTAATGACAAAAGTGAAGCATATATTTTAGAAAAAAAAAGAGGAAAAAAAAGGGATTTCCGTGTTAATAATAAATACAGTATACACGTTTTTTTTAATCCATCATCATAATATCATCATCTTTTTCAAGTAAAATTTCATCTCTAGCTTCAGCATGAACGATTTCACGACGAACTTCAGGAGTAATACCATTATGATACTTCTTCTTCATTACTTCTAATAAAATATCCTTTTGTTCACCAATCAAATCTTGTTTATAACGTTGAACAAAGACCAACATGGATTGATGCCAGAGAACAGGCATTTCACGGGGATCATTCATGAAACGAGCGAAATGCATGACAAGAGCATCAACAACCTTGAAAGGCAAGGCATATTTTTTATCAAGTAAGATACGAATGAAGAGAGAATTGGGACCAGTATATTCCATTTCAGCTAAACGTAAGATGGCAGCAGAAGAGTGAAGAACAGGAATAGATACCTTTGTAAGGACACTACCGAGAATAGCAGCTTCTTTTAATGTACAGTTACCAGATTCACATAATGGGAAAAGGATACCCTTAAAGAAAGCAGCAGGCTTATAAAGAGCTTTCTTTAATGCAAGGTAAAGATGATAACTTAATTTCTTGTTATCTGCAATATCATCACGAACACGATCCAAAAGTACAAGAGAGAAGAATCTTTGAACTTGTCTTGCCTTCAAGTTGGACACAAACATACGGGTGGCTTCATAAGTAGCATGAGGTGTCCAGGTCTCGGGTCCTGTGAGATATAAAATTTCTTCCCAATTACCCAAAGAAGGAATAATCTTGAAAGCCTTGGGTAATTTACCAGACTTATAACGACTTAATAATTGTCCAACCTTTGAGTATACTTCAACAACCTTGGGGTTCATAGAAGGTGATAATTCATCTTCTTTCTCAATAGCATTACGTCCTTCAGCTGCGTTCTTTTCATTAATCTTTTCCATAATTAAATCAGCTAAAGTCTTCTTTTCTCTAGGTGCTGAAGGTAAGAACTTGTCTAAAATATCGGCATCGGCGGCATCAATTTCGAGTTCCTCATAATCAGCATCTTGATCAATTTCTTCAATTTCCTCTTCATCGATTTCAAATCCTAAAGGAAAGCTCTTTTTAGTAGTATCTCTTTCCTCTTCGTCTTCTTCAGCCTTTTCAATTTGCTCTTGTTGTTCTCTGGCGATCTTTAAAATTTTCTTTGACAACTTGGCATCCAAGTACTCCTATAATTTTTTTAAAAAAGAAATGAGTATATATGTTGGATCCTCTCGAGAGGGAGGGCGTATAACTAAGCGTTTATTTTTACCTCACCAGTTTCTTCGGCTCTATTGTTACGATCAACAAACTTTTGACGGGGTGCCTTTTTGACAGTAGTGGTTTCGGGCATTTCAGCTAATTGAATATGCAAAGGATCGTGACGTTGAGAACGGCCTCCCTTGGATTTAGATGCGTCTTTTCCCATGATTTGAATATTTATATAAGCTTTAAGAAAAAACAAAAAAAAAGGTACTTGTTTTTTTTTCTAGGTGTCAAAAAAAAAAAAACTTCAAAAAAAAAATGAGGCTTGTGACTGTGCTCAGTTTTTTGAGTCGTTTTGAGATTATAAAAGAGAGGGAGTAATTTAACTTGGTGAGAAGATTTTTTTTAGAGTGACCAACGCTCTTTTTGGCTGTCATTGCAAGGTAATTTCTATGCCTCTGTTGGTACGTGCGTTTTTTCTACATAAATCTGTATATCAGTTTTTTATGGTTACTGGATAAAACGTTAAAAGTTTTTTTTTCTGAAACATTTATCAAACTGTATCTAGTCGCATATATTTATTGTTTACTTTAAAACGCTAATATAGCCTTAATAGCTGAAACAAAACTCATTTTACTTTTAATCAAGAAAAAGTACTATGAGAATCTTTGTAGGCTAAAAAAAAAGATTAAAAAAAGGGCGAGCATTTGCCGTTTCTTTTTTTTTCCAAGAGTATACGGACGAAGAGGTCTAGTTACTTGTCAGTAACTTAAATGTCTCGTACTTATTACAGTGTCCCAAAAGCTCTCTATATTTTTGGACTATTCGCGCATAAAAAAAAAGAGCTGTGTAACTGTCAATGATAAAAAATCTTACTTTCCCCGCTATTGCTTCAGAAGTAATTAAAAATAAATGACAGTGTGTGTCCCTTCCTTCTCTCTCTGTTTTTCCTTTTACTACTTAGCATCGGTAGATTCTTATAAGCCTCTTGATATAAAGTTAGTTATGGCTGACATGGGATAACTATACTACCAATTTCTTGTACGAAACTAGTTACAACATGGTTTCATTTAGCTTATTTTAACAAATATGTGTAGGTTGCACCCAATCAACGAGGCTAAAAAAGCTGCATTTTTTTTCTTCTATTACCTTTTGAACCCAGTCTATGTGACGCTTTTCCGTGACACACTTTTTCTTCCAAACAACACTCACACACACATAAAAACCAGCTTTTTTTTTTTTCTAAACAGAAAAAGAAAAAATATTTTTTTTTATTAACGTATATACAACATGGCAACAGATAACTTGAAGGAAGTCAGTCAAATGTTTGACACAGTCCTTATTTTGGACTTTGGCTCTCAATACTCTCACTTGATTACTCGTCGAGTTCGTGAGTTTGGTGTTTATTGTGAACTTTTACCTTGCACACAAAAGATGGCTGATCTCCATTTCAAGCCCAAGGGTATTATTTTATCTGGTTCTCCTTACTCAGTGTATGATAAAGACGCACCTCGCGTAGATCCCGCTGTATTTGATTGTGGAGTACCTATTTTAGGTATCTGTTACGGTCTTCAAGAGATGACCAACCTTATGGGCGGTAAAGTTGAAAGCTGCGATCATCGTGAGTACGGCTATGCTATGCTCAAGTTAAACAAGCACCCTCAAAACCCTATCATGGACGCCCTTTTCAATTCGCTTGATGGCGAGGCAGAAGTTTGGATGTCGCATGGTGATCAAGTCACTGCCACCGCACCTGGCTTTGAAGTTATTGGTTACACCAACACTGCTCCTTTTGCCGCTGTTGCTCATAACGAAAAACCATTTTACGGTATTCAATTCCACCCTGAAGTCACTCATACTTCTATTGGTAAGACTGTATTGAAGAACTTTGTAGTTGATATCTGTAAGTGTGACGCCTCTTGGACCATGGAATCTTTTATCGACAAGGAAATCGCTCGTATTCGTGCTCTTGTTGGTCCTACTGGACGTGTTATCGGTGCTGTTTCTGGTGGCGTTGATTCTACTGTTGCTGCTAAATTGATGCATGAGGCTATTGGTGATCGTTTCCACGGTATTCTTGTTGATAATGGTGTTATGCGTTTAAATGAATGTGCTAACGTTAAGAAGATGTTGGTTGACAAGATGGGTATTAACCTCAAGATTGCTGATGCTTCTGATTTATTCCTTGATCGTCTTAAAGGTGTCACTGACCCTGAAACCAAGCGTAAGATTATCGGTAACACATTTATTGAAGTCTTTGAAGCTGAGGCTGCTATCATTGATAAGGAATGTGGTGGTGAAATTGAATACTTGTTACAAGGTACCTTATACCCTGATGTCATTGAATCAATCTCTTTTAAGGGTCCCTCTGCTACCATCAAGACTCATCACAATGTCGGTGGTCTTTTGGAGAATATGAAGCTCAAGTTAATTGAACCTCTTCGTGAACTCTTCAAGGATGAGGTTCGTAAGTTGGGTTCTCTCTTGGGTCTTGACGATGAATTAGTATGGCGCCATCCTTTCCCTGGACCAGGTATTGCTATTCGCGTCCTTGGTGAAGTCACTCGCGAACAAGTTCAAATTGCTCGTTTAGCTGATAACATTTATATCGAAGAAATAAAAAAGGGTGGTTTCTATCGTCAAATCTCTCAAGCTTATGCAGCTTTACTTAACGTTAAGGCTGTTGGTGTTATGGGTGACAAGCGTACTTATGAGCAAGTTATTGCTTTAAGAGCTGTCGAAACCACCGATTTCATGACTGCTGATGTCATGACTGGTGCGGAATGGTTTATGACCTTGAAACGTATTTCTTCTAGAATTATTAACGAAGTCAAGGGTGTTAACCGTGTTGTATACGATATCAGTTCCAAACCTCCTGCTACCATTGAATGGGAGTAAATTTATCATTGTTTAATAAGATTGTATAGAAAGAAAATAATAATAAATGTTTATAAGTTGCATATTTTTTTTTTCTTTATGGGTTAAAATGTGTGTGTCCTAGTGATAGTTTTCTAATACTTTGATAAGTAACGTAACTAAAAGCAAATGATACTTGTCAAAGTATTTAGTTAATATAATAATACGAAATAATAGGGGAATTCGCCTCTATCCTTGAATATTAAACTTTTTTGTCTGTATCTTCTTGCTTACTTTCTTGGTTTTTCATATTATGGAATCTAACCAAGTGACGATTATATTCAGATCTACCAGAGTAAGTTCTATTGCATGAGACACAATGATTATTTTTATTATTCATGTCGGGAATAATACGGTGGTTAATATGTAGTCGTTTATACTTTCGTTTAGATAGTAGGATGCCATGAATCTTACGCAAATGATCTGTATAACCGTCTCTAGTTTTGTACGTTTTGTCACAGGCTGTACCATTGTACAGCCTATTTCGTCAATAACTGGTTCTTCATTACGATTAACTATCTGTGAAATCATTCTAGTTGCGAAGGACTTTACGTGGTGATATCTGACCATGTGCTGTCGATAGGAACTCGGTGATTTATATAATTTATCACAGACATTACAATGCTTGTATAAAGGGTCAACAATAGGCGCTGTATTGCTAGGTATGATATGTCCCGTGCGTATTGGAAGTATAAGCAAATTATGAATATTAGCTGAGTGGAGACGATAACCATATCTGGAAGTATATGTTCTATCGCATAAAGTACAATGCTTATTTGGATCGCTAAGATCTGGACCATCACCATTTGGCAATTGTTTGAGTGGGTCATCGACGCCGTGGATTTTACTTTTATGAAGTCGATGTCCATGTTTCAACAGGAATACCTTTTTTCAGTCAGCACAATACTTACTATACTTCACAGGGCGGGTACAATCTATTCCTTGGTAAAGTTCTGGTAATTTGTCAAGATGAACGGAAAACAGATGGCGTTGATAGTACTCTTTAGTGGAATATGTTTTATCGCATGTAACATAATAATTATTTTGATCGTTCATATCTGGCATCAAATCAGAAAAAGGCGGATTTGCTGTAGAATGAGTTTTTCGCAAGTGAGTAGTAAAAGCTCCTCTTCCCAAGTACCGTACATCACACACTTTACAATAAAGATTTTTAGAATCAAAATTGCTTGGTTCTGTGTAAGCGTCTGGTAAAGTCATTCCATGATCTCTAACCAAATGCCGTATATAAATTTTCTTGATATCAAATTTTTTTTACAGGCATCACAACGCATACTTAAAATATCAACTGTGGGCCTCATACTTATTGGTTCTGTCAAGGGTTTTGGATATAGCATACGATGTATTTTAATCAAGTGATTATGATAGATGTATCGACTCTTGAAAGTGAAATCACATGAATTACAGTAATTATTTGGATCTTCGAAATCGGGCGTTTTCGATTGGTTTGCTTTTATTCTTGGTCTGATAGCTGGAATATGAACATTATTTAGAGTGGCCATATGTGTGCGATATTCTCTTGTACTTTTGTATGCCTTATTGCAAATGTTGCAGCAACTGCCTTTTAGGTCGATAATTGGCGTCTGTTTCGTTTTATGCGAGTGAAGTTCGTGATGAAGGTAAGTTGGTCTTCTTTTAAAAGTGATCACAAATAATACAGTGATTGTTTTTTATATCTTTCGATAAAGCTATATATGTATATATATACGTAGTGAGTACCTTGTCGTATTTTTAAACAAAATTGTTCTCCTTTCTATATTTTAACACTTACAACTTAAAGTCTTTGAAAAGCCGCCTTTTTTCATACCTGCTTATTTCTAAAGAAGGCGATTCAATCTTCACTGGAGAATACAAAGCGTATTTCAAATGTTATTTGCTGTCTTCAGTTTCTTGCTTTATGTAGGTTCTAGTTCTTAGTCTGTCTACATTTAAATCACGTTTAAACGCGTTTTATCTATTTTTTGCTTCATATTTTTAAAAGAAAAAAGTGACTTTTTTTTGTGACAAGTATTTTTGTTACACTTGATTCAGGCATATATCGAAGCATAAAGTTGTCTTATGAGATGGATTGTTTACATAGTTCGATAGTAAAGTATGTCTTAACACAACCTTAAGGTGCTGTATATGATTTAGATAGATACTTAAAGAGAAGAGATCGGATTTCCCAGTGTCTAACTATAAAATGTGTAAAATGCGTCGACTAATGCGACAGCAATCTAACTGGAGTTGAGCGATTATTATACGATATCGTCAATTGGAATAGACACAACTTTTTATTTTGGATATATAGATTATCAACCACTTACAATGAGATAGGGGAACCACGGTTAAGTATTATTCTTAGTTGAACGTCTTTAAATACTTTAGAGAAAGAGACGAAACACGTTTTGTTGTTGTTGTTGTTGTTGTTATTGACTGCATTATCTACACGACTACATTTTTTCTTTGAAAGGGGGTCTTCTGCCCTTGTTGTTTCAAGACATTTTATAAATAAGTAATCGAAAATATGTAATCGAATGCAAGGTTTCTTAGTTCCGTCCAAGTACTAAATTTTGCTTGGCTGCAATGATCCTCACACGAGTGTGCGTGATATCACCTTGGCAGAAAAGGTAACCAATGAAAAAAGTTTATTTGTTTTTTTTTTCTGTACCTGTTTAAACATACAGGTACGCGCACTTGATGAGCGAAACTACAACGACTCTTATAACATTAAATGCGTTATTATTAAATGCAGAATGACAATCATGCTCCACCAAAATGTGCTGCTTATTTCTTCGTCATATTTTCGGGTTTGGGTTTTGGGTGACTTGTTTCCAAATCAAGATGTTTTTAAATTTTTTAATATAAAAACCAGTAATTTGTTTGTTTCTCTTTTTTTTCATTTCATTTCTATTTATTTATTTTTAAAAAAAAAATGGTTGAGCAAAAAGAAAAGAAGGAAAAAAAGGACAAGAAGGAAAAGAAGGATAAAAAGGACAAAAAGGACAAAAAGGATAAAAAGAAGAAGATTGAAGATTTGGGAGAAGCAGTTGACCCAGTTAACCACAAATATACAGACGAATACCTTGACAGTGATAGATTCAGGCCTGTACCTAATCCCTCATTCAATCCTGCATTAGCATCACCTCTTACATCTCCAACTCCTTCTTTACGGTCTAGTATTTCTAAAACAGACGAAAAATGGGCTACAACTTCAAGACGTTCAGGGGAATCTTTATCGAATAATTCAGAAAACACTCCAACTCCTACTGAGCTTCAGGGTTTTGCTGCTTCTAAATATGTACCTAGCAATGGATATGCTCATTTAGACCCATCCAAGCATGAGAACGCTCACTCTGCTTTTGATCATTTACAAAAGGTTGTCATGGCAGGTGAACCTACTCCTACTCAAATTGTTCCTCGGCAGTCTCCTAGACAACTGTCTCCTTTACAACAAAATTCCCAACCTCGTCTTCTTCAACAACAACAACCACAGCAACAACAGCAACAGCAACAGCAACAGAGAGGAATTGCACAACCTGCTCAGCAAAACCCTTCTCCGACACAGCCTACCGCCGCTAAGCCTAGATCTCGCCCCGAGCGTTTAGAAGATGGTGCATTTATTTTACAGTATTGTAAGAACTAGCCCTTTTTTTATTATTATAACTATTATTAAAAAGAAGAAGAACTAAAGCTTTATATTTATTATAGCTCGCGCATTATGGAATTACACTGCTCAAGTAAGAGATATAAAAAAAGAAATAGCAATAATTTGATTAGATAACTGAACCCTGCTTTTTTTTTTTAGATTCCCTCTGAATTATCGTTTAGTGCCAACGAGAATTTTGCTATTCTTAATAGACAACCAGATGGTTGGTGGTTTGCTGAACAATTATCGCAGAAAAAGAGAGGCCTTGTACCTGGTAATTATATGGCACCCAATTAAAGAAAAAGAAAAAGAAAAAAAAAGAAAAAAAAAACGACCAAAAAAGAATCCGTATTTTGGTATTATTTTACCGATTTATATGTATAAAAATAGCATTAATGATTATAAATAAATAAATAAAATTATAAAGCATATCTAAATTGAGGATGTTTATCGTACAAATCTTCGATAATGAGTCCAGACATATCACTGGATTCAGGTACACCGTAAAGTTCATTTCTTTTACGATTCTCACGCGCCAACAAAATTCTTAATAGACAAGCTGAACAAGCTGCCAAAGAAAGAAAGATGAGACAAATTGTATGACCTTTAATATATTGAGGTCCGTCTTCAGTTCGATAGATTTGAGTTCCCAACATTGAAAAGCATTGAGCAATCATACTAGTCATGGCAATAGCAACACCTCTCTTGGTATGCCCTAATTGGTTATTAGAGACCCAGGATAAGGTTAATGGAATAATCGGGTATATGCCACAAGCAACAAGAACTGCTCCAGTGTAACGTAATCCAATCTTGGTTGTTGCAAGTAAAAGAACGTACCCTAAAACTCCGATTACACACACCACAATAATGTGATACGCTCTTTGAAGTGTACGATCCGAGTTCCAAGAGACCACAAATACAAGACAAGCTGCTGCAATATAAGGTGGAATAGATAAAAGTTGTGCTTTCAATGAGCTAAATCCCATATCTCGAATAATAGTAGGTAAAAATATAGAAAAACTAGCAAGTGCAATATTTAAGCCAATATATATCACAACTTTTTCAAAAAGTATTAGTCATGGAGAGAGAATACTTAAGGTAGTACTTACCTGAAAACCAAACCTTGTAATCAATTAAAGCTGCAACAAATTGCTTTTTATCAAATGATTTTTCATCAGTGTTACCACTCCTTTCAGTCCTTTCAATAGCTACTCGTTTTTCTTCTGCTGTAAGCCATTTACCTGCTGTTTCTGGTGTATCTGGTAACACCATAAAGCTCAGAAACCCTAATACAATTGTAGGTAAGGCTTCAACAATAAATAACCATCTTGAAATAATATACAGATTAGGAAATATGATAAACATAAAAAAATATATACGTGTATATTACCTCCATCCTGCAATACCATGTGCTCCTTCTAAAGTACCAAGTACGCCATAAGCAATCGCACCTGCAAATGCACCTGCTACTGTAGATGATCCAAAATAAATTGCTACTCTCGTAGCCAATTCATCTCGCTGATACCAAAAAGAAAGAAATAAAGGTGTAGAAGGCCCTACACCTGTTTCAAATACTCCTAAAAAGAATCTGCACGCAATTAAACCAGCTGCATTGTGCGTAAACGCTTGACTATAATCCTATCATCAGTAAACTATATATGTATGTATATATATATATATAACACTTTTACCTTAAAGAACAAACGCCCCAAAGTATCATGGTACTAGAAATCCATCTGGAAGGCCTTAATTTCTTTACCAATAAATTGGAAGGAATATGAAATAAAACGTAACCTGGTACGACCTATAAGTTTTTTTTTTTTCCTAACTAGTGTGTAACTATTAAAAACTTACCAGCAAAGAAAATAGTCAGGGCAGTGTAATAATCATTTCCAACAAGATTCAAATCCTTTTCTAGTGTACCAAGTCGAGCATTTCCAATATTATTTCTATCAAGACTAAGTAATAAATACAGTACGGATAACCAAGGGATCAATCTATATAAAGAAAATACCAGGTTTATTAAAACCCCCAAAAATCATAACTTTATTTATTTTGCTCTAATACCTGAAATCAAGCTTACGCAATAACCTCCGTTCAGTCACCTCAACTTTTTCTCGTTCTGTACTCGATACAGAAATAGAGTCATAACTACGAACTACTTCTTCCGATGATAGAATAGATACGTTTCTTTCCCTTTTTCCCATGTATCGTATAGTAATAATAAAAAAGAAAGAAAAAAAAGAAAGGGGAAAAAAAGAGAATATGCATCAAAATAAATGGACTAGTTGTGAGTAAGTATGAATACATCATTTTCATTGGCTAACTTTGTGCTAGGCGCGAAAAAATAAATAGCTTTCAGTAAATGGAGAGACATAATGCTGGTAACTATCTTACGCAAATACGAAACTCTGTAATCTAGCGCCAGAAGAAATGTATCTGTTTCCATGATACCGAAATAAGTAAACAGCTCTTTTCGGGCTGACCACATAAATTGACTGTGTGTTAAAGTAAATTACTTTTTTTTTGGATTAAAAAAATGCTTTTTTTTTTTGCATGATTTAGTGAAGAAAAGTAAAAGGGAATACGCATTTTTTTTTTTACTAAATGAAAGAGAAAATATATCTATGTGCTTCCATTCTTATATCCTTGAAGAGATTCAGAAGGCTCTACCGTTGTTCTGCTGATGAAATAGTCGCCCTTTTTTCAACTAAATCCAGCAAGACATTTAATAGCATCTGTAGGAAGACCTGATAGGTAGCAACCAGCCATTCTATCTGTTCCCCATCTTCCGATCATACGTTGTTAATTGTCAGATACGTCCTCCTGTGCCATCATGTTTAAGGCGCTTTTTCGGTTTGCATGAGTTACCTTAGACGTATGAATGCCTATTTTTTTTTTTTTTTGAAAACTGCGGCATATGTAGCATGTTGTGCTTTATACTTTATGGCAGAAAAGAGATCTTCGATTTTGAAAAGCACGGTATTGTACCAGTTTTCTCTTGCAATGAGCCGAAATTCATTTAAAAGTCGCGATGAGGGGATTAAAAGACTGAAGCTAAATTATAGAATTATTCTTCAGTCTCAAAATACTTCTCAATATCATATTCTAAAGATGTAACTTCCACAATATAAACTCTCTTTTCCATACAACGTTTCAAATTGATTACAAATTGTAACCATTTTTTCGTGTCCATTTCTTGCATCTTCAATACTAAGACTGTTTTTGCTCATCGTAGTAACAGCATCAGCAAACATCATCCAATTATCGTAATTAGCTGTTGGTATACGAGATTTGAACAATAAAGGAGAAATAAACAAAGTAAACACGCCATTCGTCTGCTTTCATATAAGCGAATCCATCGCCAATAACAATCTTACGTGACAAAGACGAAGAATAAGACGCGCGTCTTTTTTTACGCACTTGTAACAAAAGGCGGAGGCTAGTACCCAAGGCCTTTCTCTTTGGTATGAGACGGTACAAAGCACTGTGGTAGGATTCAATAGTGTCGGAAGTACGAGACTCATGCTTACGCAAATCATCCTTCATCAACGTTCTACAGTTAAAGATGGTGCTTGTAATTGAAGGTTGTAGCCACCATTTAATCCAGAGAGGAGCACTCGGAAATCCCGTAAGAATCTTGCGACCAGATTCGATGAAAACGCTTCTATTGGTAGTACTTTGCAGTTGATATGTCAAGGTTTCAAAGAGGTTGCTCTTATTAGGTGGCACAACTGCATAGTTGGAGACAATTATTTGCACAGATTGCTTCCAATGCATGTAACAGCCTTTTTAAAAAAGGCATTGCATGAGCCTTGTCAAGCCAAAAGAAGAAAAGAGCGTCCCCGAGAAACCCCTAACTTTGGGCCAACGAAAAATCCATGATCATACCGAGGAAGGTTTCGGGAACAATCTCGAATAACTTGAATAACGCCTCGAAGTACACGGCGAATTGATTGGTATCAAGCTTTTTGATGATTGCTTGGAAAATTACTACGTGTTTCTTCAAGTCGGGTACGTAAATTACGGTGGAAACCAAGTAATACCCTACACATACAGCTTTGTATGTGTCACCCGTCATCATGGGCTGCGTCTCAAAAGGAAGCTTAGTCTTGGTCATCTCAGGAGCAGAGAACATGATACAAAACTTCGAAGAAGCAGATATTATGCAGTCAGTAGATTCGCCTTCAATCTTCGCGAACTCTTCAAAAGGGAGGTCTTTGTTGCGAAGACTGCTGAGAAGACTTCTAATTTGGGATTTTCTAATTTCTGTGCTTCATTCTATTCTTATTTAAAAGAATAGGATTTATAGCCTCGACGTATTCTTCAGCATCAAAAATTCTGACGGGGTTTTTTTAATCATCTTATCCACCTTAACCAGTTCTTCTTCCATAAGGTGTTTTTGAGCGTAAGATCCGTGAACATACATAATCCCTTTTTCCTCGTCAACGTCACGTCTTATGGCGCAATTCAGTTACTTAACACTGAAAAATATCTGACTTGTACAAGACGCCTGATCCAAAGCCTTGCAGTTTCGCACTGAAGAGGCACTTCGGACATTTCTTCTCGGCACGACGATCAGAATGATCTTCTTCTTCTTCCATACTGTCTCCCGTCTTCTTTTTAGCTGCAATAACAAGATTTTCTAACCCTCAATGTCTATTCAATATAATATTTTTTTCCTTGTAGGGAAATGAATCTTAATTGAAATACACAAAGAAAACCGAAGTGGCTTATTAGAAACCAGGGTGTAACATTAATGTTTGTACTACTCTCCCAACCTTATTTTAAATGAGTGTTTATAGTGGCGTTAAAGCGTGGTAAACTGGAAAAAATCTCTCCCTTATAATAGAACATCTTTAAATAGAGCCAATACTGTAAACTAATAGTCAATTTGAAAGATAAAAATAAAAGATGAAAAAACACGATAAGGTCCCTTGTTAGATTAATATATTTGACATAAATTATTTCCGATTGCGGATTGAAATACATTTTTTATTTTAAAACTGTTGAAGTTTATCAACCTCTGGGTACACATTTCTTTGTTGACCTTTCGCATTGTCCCACTGGAATATCACCTCCGATTGCGCGCGCCTTGAGTTGTTCTTGAACAGATGATGGCTCTTGAGTCCCGCGTTTTTCTTGACCAGAGGCAAACTCATGATCTAAGGAACGATTAACTCTCTCTCTTTTTAATTTTGTTTTAATCAAGTACGTTAGTATCATGCTTACTAAACTGAATAGAGCCTTCGCCTTGGTTTTTATTAATGACAAGAGCACTGGTACAAGTAAAAATCATAAAACTTATAACAAGCGTTGTACGCATTTTCTTGAGTGTGAATATATTTCTCTGATGCCTCTTTTTTTCTTTGCATTTTATATATAGTTGATCAATTTTTTTTTATGTACATTATAAATGATATATGCGTAACACTCTGGCTTAGACCTACTGTACATACATGATTGACGTGAGTATAGTTAGAATAAATAAAAATAAAAGATCCAATTTTATTAAATATTATGTCGAATAAATATTTATATTGGAGAAAGGACTCTGCCACTGTCTCATGACTATCAATAAGGGGAAACAATTCTGAAAGCTGACCGCGTAGCTGCTTTACTAAAGGCAATATTAGTGTAAGGGATTATACGTAATTATATCTTTTTTTCTTTATTTACCTTCTCTTTTTTACCGTGTGTATTACCAATATATTCTTCAAACATACCAGTATTCCAAAGTTCTCCTTCATCTAATGATAGACGTCGTTTTCTATTGATTGTATATGCGTCGCCACCAGTAAAAAGTATAAAAACAGCAACCATGAAGGCAACAAGGGCAACAGTGCGCATTTTTCTTGTATACGCAAAATTAATTAATTATAAAACTGCTAGACATAATTTTCATCCATTTTATATGTAATGCTAATGATATTTATTTACTATATGAGGAGGGAATGTACATAACTAATATCCGTTTGAATTACATATACCAAGCTTTTCTTTTTTATATGCTGCATCCGTATGATTATCTTTTGTTGCATATCGTCTAAACACAGAACAGATAGGATTCTCTGTTTATATATGACACTTGTATTTTTTTTGATAAATATCTATAATATTATCTTGATAGTTATGTCTTGATAGTTTAACTTGACGCCTTGATACAAAAAAAACTTACTTAAAAGAAACTTAAAAAATACAATATGTTTATAAATACAAATGACTAACCAAAGAAATGTAAACACCAAATATTTGAATAGAAGTAAAGCGCTTTAATAGTAAATGATTGAAGTATACGTATATATGTCTAAGACTCCTTACAAAATGTACGTTATTTATGTCTTTTAAAGCAAGATAAGCAACAAAAACAAAAACTTTTTTGTTTTCGTAAATTATGGGTTGGTGGGTAATTTTAATACGAGTTAGACTTGACATTAGATATTAAAAGTTAAAGTAGTTAGTGTTTTTGTCCATATCCCCCTTTTTTTAACGGAAGCAGATACTTTTATTTGGCTTATTGCGTTATTACTTTTTTTTTCATAGATATGCAATATAAACCATAAGTAACACTCTGACCTAATTAAATCGAACTGTTTTTTCTACTAGATATTAACTAAAAATGAATCTTATTATATTTGAGGTATGTGAAAGGTTAACTAATGATAATACAGTAGCGACTCTATTTAGGGGTGACTTGATTTAGGGGTAGGACCGATTTAAAGGTGGAATACAACTCACAAGTTGGTTTTTTAATTATCTTCTTTTTTATTTATTACACGATATCGAACAGATTACAAATCATTTTTTATTTTATTAACAATAGTCTGGTGTTGATTGGTAATTTCTTTTTTTAGATCTGAAGCCATTATTTGTAAAGCAATTTCTTTGGCAATTGCTTCGTTATAGCGGGCTAGAAAGAAGCAAGGAACTTTCATTTCCAGAGAGCCAGGAATATTTACCAGACTGCAAACAATACCGTTATTTTTGGCACTTTTTAAAACAACAGAAAGCGTTGTAAAATTCGCAGGCATGATTTTGGAACCCACTATATTTTTTCAGAAAGGAATTACATACAAACTCCAGTTTTACAAAACTTGGCATTTTAATTTAGACTAGTTTAATTTACTGATGATAAAAACTACTAAAAATCATGCATGATTGTTTTTTTCTTTTGACAAAATCCAGAATAGAATGGTGATATTAGCTGCTACTGAGATTTATGTACAAGTATTTGGCTTACAGCAAAACCCAAGAATATTGTTCAAAGTGGGCACACACTTACTGGAGATTTAGCTTTTGGTGTTTATATTTTAGAAGGGGTAAACTACAATGTAGCATGAAATAAATTTCGTCATTATTCACGCTTTTATTTTGGTCACTTTCTGATAAACTTTAGAAAACAAAAAATAATATTCTCATTATTTCATATTAATATATTAAATTTTTTATTGATATCAATTAAAATAGTACACAACTATTTATTGGAATACCACATAACAATACATTTAAGAACTACTGGCTATGATATATAGAACTAAATGGTATTTTTGAGCTCACTTTATTTGGCTTACACTGCATTCCTTTCCAATTTTTCATCACTTAGCAACAGTCTGTATTTAATTCCTTTTCCTAGTTAAATTTCTGCTGATACGCGCTCCATTCAGGTATAAAATTGACCGTCTTTATACTTTAATTACTTTGTAAGGTTTATGTTACTATCCTCTCTCTATCAGTTTGATTATTATTCCTTTGTTTTAATAATATCGATTTGATTGTGTACTTTTGAAGACTAGATGCTTTTATATACAGTTAAATAACTTTTTTATTATTATTATCACTTTTATATATTTAGTAGTTTTGTGAAGTTGGATTCCACCCTGGAATCGAATAGTAGTGATAGAGGTGTTAAAGCGGGGGACCGAAGATGTTCTGGTGAAATCCACCCTTAAATCGATCCTACCCTTAAATCAGGTCACCCCTAAATAGAGCCGCTACTGTAGATCATATGATCAAATAAACCCTTGCTTTATCAACGCTATAAGTATTTATTTTGCTTACAATAAGTTACGATTCTTTCATTTTTTTTTCATATTACTATGATGTATAGTTACCAGAAAGTATTTTTTTTTATATGCGTATCTTTTAAAAAAGTTTATATCCTATATTCATTTATTGTTCTGTTTTTTTAGCGGTTTTGTTTTCTTTATGCCGGTTCAGACGTATATGGTTCCTCTTAGAGTAATCACATCTATTTAATGGTTCTGTGAAATTGGATTCTACCTTTGAATCGAATAGTGGTAATAAGTGGTGATTTTAAAGTGGGGGGGGGGACCGAAGAAGCTCTGGAGGTTTTCACCCTTAGATTGAGCGTACAACTAAATAGAACACCACTGTAGGCATAACATATTCTTTCTTTTCGTGTGGCATTCATAAGTAATTATTTTCTTCTTATTACTTTTAAAATACCACCTAAAAAATTTAAACAGACTATTCTTTCTTTCAGCACGAAACCTGAAGTGGAAATGCCGAAAGAAAAAGTAGAAAAAGTAGAAAAGATGTACAACGATGCTACCAAAGAGAACTGTCTCTTAAGATAACAGCTAGAAGAATTCAAGCATCATATAGACAAAACAATCAAACAAGATAACAAAGAGTCAGAACAGTTAGTCATTATAAAAAAAGAAAATGAATTAATGGGAATTGAACTTGAGCTAATAGAGAAACTCTTTGAAAAAGAACAATAAACTCTTTCTTTGTCAAATATTAATTGGTTTACTTGACTGGTATTAGCTTGCTATAAATTAGAAAAATATTTCATTTTTAAAATAGACGGAAGTAGTACGGGCCAACCGTTTGTACAATAAGATTCAAGTATGATGCTACTGCTGTCATGCAAGTATACGATAAGGTATTGCTGTATTCTGTGGTGTTTCCTTCTTTTGTAGAGCCAAAAAAAGGGGGGGGGGTAACTAGAAAAATTCAGCACAAACGACTGCGAGACGTTGAACTTGTTTGTAACAGGCTGCTTTATTATTAGTTGACAAGTAATTATATCGTTTTAAACGTTTTATTCTTATTAAAAGTGAATTATCATTCATTAGAAAAGTTTTTTTTTCTTTAAAAAAAAAAGGGGGTTTGTATGTGTATATATATTTTTAATTATATAACTCCAAATAGTCAATACATCGATAATCAGCTTCATGGTCGTCTTGCTTAACAGTAAAAACAAGCTCGTATCTTTCTACTTTACAGCTAATGACAATAGGCTTAGTTACATCTTTAATAGGAAATATAAATCGATGCAACTTCTTGAAGTTGTTGTTTGATATAGTATTGTTTAATGATTCTGCTTCACGAGAGGCATATAAAACTGGACAAATGAAGAAAAAAAGTTAGCAAAACAAAAAAAACAAAAAAACAAAAAAACAAAAAGTTGTGCTGCTGTCATCTTACCTATAGCAATGGAACATTCGTGTGGCACTTTGAACTGTAAGAAAGGATCGTGGTTTGGTATAATTGAGGAAGCATATACGTTTAAACCAATCAAAGGGTGAAGTAAGGTAAGCGCATCTTCTTGGGCTGTATATAAAACCTCCTCATATTCAATATTTTCATTTTCATCTTCATCTTTTTTTATGTATTTATTCTTTTCGTCACTGGTCCTAATCTTTTTAAACAATCGACTATATATGTGTTCCGCCATATGATCTTGCCTTTTTATATCATGGCCCAAGATATGAACCGCGTACCTTTGTTCGGTTACTCTTCTCGACTTTCGTAGCACTTTATTATCGACACCGTGTGCTAAACAAGCTACTTGTCTAGTAAAATCCACATCACCATCAAACAAAAGATAAACATTTATATCAAATGTGTTTCGAAGATAGTTTTTCAAAACATCGTACAACCTATTTCCAAACTCGATACTGTCACTAGTGAGAAACACGCATAACTTTTGTGACGGATTGGTAATATAAGTATCGCAGGTCTTTTTAATCATGTACATTAATCGATATTTTATCCAAGGTTTAATTAAGATGTCCTGTATCTGTCTGTTTGTTATTTTGTAATCTTTGAATTGTTTAATGGCGTACAGTAGACCGACTTTGTTGACAGCTGAATTAACTGGTAGTTGCATAAACATAAGCTCGTTTGTACCTGGAATCAAAAACAAGTCACCGAGAGTATGTGTCGCAGACGGTCTATCTAAATCGACATTACGGCTGATATAGTCACGTACATGTGACCCCATAAAATTGACCATGCCTGCTAAATGCTCCAACAATCCTATTACGGTATAATCTCGTATCATAATCTTTCTATCAATACCAGCAGGAGGTAAAGTTTCGAATTTCCATGAAATAGTAGGGCCAACCGTAGGCTCTAAAGGTTCAATATTTGTCTTTTTTAGTTCTTGACGTAGAAATACTTTTAAATTCAATGTCAAGATTTGAATTTTTTCAGCGCCTTGAATTTTGTGGTTGGGCAATAATGATCCTTCGATAGGGATAGTATCGTACGTTTCCTGATTTTGGATACTGTCGCAAATGACGTCAAAGTATGGGTAACTAGTAAGAGATGTACTGGATACATCTACCCATGTAATAGTTCCTTTATAGATATCGGTAAAGTTCACCATACCGATTTCAGATGCAGCACTAAACACGCTGGTCTTTAAAAGTTTATGTTCTCCCTCTGAGCAGTACGTTACCTTGCAATCGAACAATCGACATATGTTATCGTGTGCCTTGGTAAGTGTTTCTGGTGGAAATAATTGATCGAGCTCAGTCATCTTTTTAAGTATCTCTTTTTTTAAAGTTTCCATGGGCATTTCAGTAAATATATTAAAGTCTTCTTTATTGGGATTGTTTGTTGAGTGTGGTGCGATAGAGATACAGTATCGTACGTTGTCGGGTAGCCATTGCTTCTTCGGGTACAGGGTCTCGTAATCATTTTGGATCCATTCGTAGAGCTGGTGAATAAAGGCCTTGATTAAGCACTTGTAGTAAAAGGTACCCCAGAGATCCAGTAGATATTCACCTACGCTTGCGGCGTCAACAATTTGGTTAAAGTTATACTGAAGAAAAGTTTCAGAATCAAATTGAAATTTTCGGAAGAAGCCATATCCAGATTTGATACTACAAATTCAAAAAAGGAAAAAAAAAAAGTTAACTTTTATAAAAAACCCTGTGTATTTTTTTTTTATACAATACTTACTTTTTTTTGCCTAATAATTCTGTAAAAGTGCCGCCGGGTGGAAGGAAACGACGTCCTTCTAAACTCAAAAAACTAAACGTGGCAGTCAAGTCAAACAAATCGATATCTATGCCAACCAACAAATTACGTTTTACATCCGCTTGAGGATCTTCGTTATACTGAAACGGTTGGATTTTAACTCGATCTTTGGGTATAATATCTATACAATCAATACCATGATAAATACCGCCTCGCATCGAAGCACGGTACCCGTCCTCTGGTACAATCAAATGCTGAATAGCATTTGTGCAAGTAATAAACTCGTAGTGTAACTTTTTGTACAGATAGGGTGATTGACCAAACCCTCCCAACAAAAACAGAGTTTCAATGGTTGTATGTGATTTTCTAATCTGCTTACGGACCAAACTCATTACGTTTTCAACAACGGGGTCAAACACAAATTTCGATATATCAGTACTTTTAACACGTAACTGTACTGTTTCTGCATGGCGAACAATGTTTCCAGTAGTATCTAAACTTTCAATGACAGAGGGAATGAAGCTTTCGTCGTGTGGTGGTAATGTAAAGTAGACGTAGTCAGTAGGTGTTAGATCTTGAACGAAATCATCGTCACTAAATATGTCTTGGTCCATGTAAACGTCGTCTTCGTCGTAACATGATTCATCTTGCTCCGTTTCTTCTTCTTCGTTATCTGAATGGTTTAAGTAATCCTGTTCGTAATCGTAATCGTTTTCATGAACATCTTTCATTACTGTATCATCAGTCGTTGTTAAAGTGGTAGCATCATCTGTTGGTTCAGTTTGTTTAACAACCGTAGTAGCAGCAGTAGAAGCAATATAATTATTTCTACCAGTTTCATCACCAAAGTAGTGCTTTATTTCCTTTATAAATTGATCCACCAACAGTTTCAAAGTACTATCACTGACACCACCAAGAAACACTTGATCTCTTAAATAACTTTCCATATTTTTATCCAGAATAGTAGAGCCACAACATCCCCCGCTTTCTAAAGCCAATTGACAATGTCCTTTTTGCTCCACACTAGTATCAGTACATTCATAAGTGGCTAGGTCAACTGTACCACCACCAGCATCACATACCAAGTACCGCTGCCCTTTCACTAATTTCTTTGTGTGACCCTCGGTTCTGATACAAAACTCGCGTTCACAAAACAAGGAAGCAGCAAAGGCTTCATTGATAATGACTAACCTTTCATTTGGATCCGAATCCTGAACTAACCCAGCCTCTATGGCAATTAACCGCATGCACGCGTTATCTTCAGTTACCCAAGTTGCAGGCACAGTCAATACGAATCTAAAATCTTTCTCAGATGCTTTTCGTGGTAATACAGTTTGAATCAGTTGGTGACACGTATATTGATATATTTCTCGAAGATAATCTACTGCGGCGTTCCAGTATTGCTTTTCTTCGTAGGTGAGCTGGGAGTTGTTAGTGCGATAGTTTTGAAAGATGGTGTGAAGTTTAAGTTTGAATTGGTCGATGAGGAGGACGTCAGGGTCATTTGGAGTGGCAGTGATATGGTCAATAGCGGATTTACCCCATTTCAAAAGTGTGTGGTCTGGTTTGGAGTAGAGACAGGCGGTAGGTGTCTTTTCAAATGTGTCGTCTGGTTTTTGTTCAGGCCTGCAAATATAAAAATTATGTCAGTATGACAGCTTAACGTTTTGTATATGTGTGTGTGTGTGTGTGTGTGTGTGTGTGTGTGTGTGTTTTACCATTTTATAACGTGAACAATGCTTTTTTTGTCCTTGGTGTAGGAGAAGCAACTGCCGGAAAATGTGGTACCAATATCTATCCAATTATTAGATTACATGTATGTACCTTTTTTTTTTACTAGTATAATGTACTTTACCTATACTTATAATGTAGTCGTAAAGATCAAACTCAGTAGACATACTGGAGATTATTTTTTTTTATAAAAAAAGAAAAAGAAAAAGAAAAAAGCATTCCCCTTTTATAACCATTTTTCTGTAAAAACTGCGGGACATTAATTATGGTGTCACTCACTTTTGTTAACGTGAATCTCATCTTTCCAATTACTCGATTGAAATAATTACTTTTTTCGGTGAAGCGTTTTTATTTTCTTTTGGGAAGTAAAGTCATCGAAATAATTTAATTGATTTCAGTTGGTATAATTGTCCTGATAGGTACTGACAAAAAGGCTGGTGGTATAAGATGACGGCTGAAGGGAATTGCTGAGCCTGTTTTAATCAGGTAATCCGTTCATTGTGCCACAAAAAGTATAACTTAGCATTGTTCACCCAAAAAAGAAAAAAAAAATAACCACTGCACATAGTATTTTATATGGACTACTGTTACAAGTCTCTGTTTTATTTTATATCATCACAACAGATTTATGGCGCATCTAATTACTCGAGAAAGATTAAGCGTGGGTTGGTTTTTCTTTAAATAGTTGTTCTACAAGGTCTACAGGAGAAGGATCATCGCTATCATTAAAGGGAGTCACTTGTCGACAGTAATGAGGCTAATTTTGTTTGTTTGTTAGTGTGTGTGTGCGTCTTATCAAAAAACGAAAGGCTTTTTTTTTTTTTTTTTTTTTTTTTGCTTACCAGTGAGATAGCAGATTGTGATTTTTTGAGTACTGGTGTTTGTGAACGAAATGAGGTATCAAGATTATTACTGGTGCTGTTAATAGCGTTCGAGGTAAAGCTAGCCGAATCTGTATAATACATAATGAGCACCAGTATATACTAAAGAAGAAGAAGAAGAAGAAGAAAAAAACTTACGTAAAGAACGTTCATCGTATAATAAAGACCTTTCTTTCCTTTCAGTAATCATGGAAGGTATATCTGTAAATATCTGTTGTTTCTTTAATGGTGGACTATTAAGAAAGAAAAAAATTAATATAACTCGTGTAAACCCTCCCCTCCCCCCCCCTTTTTTTTTCTCTTTTTCTGTGCGTAATTACATATCGAATTGCATTAAAGCATCGGATCTTTGATCTACTTTAATTGAGAGCTAAAAAGAAAAGAAAAAAAACCATCGGTTAACTTTTGATAAGTGAATTAACGTACATGCTGATACAATACCTTTATGGTGGAGTTAAATTTACAGTCATCTAACAAATACCTTCTTGTTGTCAATCCCGAACTAGCATACTCGGATAAATTTATTGTTAAACTACCAATTGGAATTGTATCCTTACTACCACCTAATTCTTGATACACTTCCAGTTTAAACTCACAAGGTCCCAACACATGTTGTTTCGAGATTATTAATTGAGCCATGGTGCTTATGGGATGACCCCAAAATATACAATGGTCTCGAATAGGAGCTCTATTTCATTTGAACAACATTTTAATTAAAAAAAAGAAAGAGTAATGATAGTATGTGAATACAAACCGAACAGTTGAACCATTGTTATGTGTTGCGTTCTTTAACCTCCATTTAACATAATATAAACCACTGACAAGAGGTACATTAGTTAAATCTTGAATGAGTATTGTTAACTCAAAGTCTATTTTACGACTTTTAGATATAAATATATGAGAAAGAGGCATAATAACTAGGTGCGGGGTAAGATTTTTTTTTTGCTTTTTTGTTTTATTTTATACAAGTGTAAAAGAACCCCGCTTTTTTGTTCTTTCTTTCTTTCTCTTTTTTTTTTTATATATAATAAATAATAAATAATCTTTTACATGTCAAGTACATTTACAACAACAACGACAACAACGACTACAGCACCCTCAATACGAAAAAGAAGAACCAAAGTATTCTTTAGTCATGTATATGAATATGTTGCTCTCACTTACAACTTTGTATGTGCCTTGATACTATCGAGAAAACGAATAACCCAAAAGATACCCAAACTCAATACAGATATGCAATACTATAAAGGAAAGACACTTATATTAGACCTTGACGAAACACTTGTTCATTCGGTTCGACTCGGTTCTGAAAGTTCGTTTAAAGAAGTCAGTCCTTCGATTATCAGAAAAAAGGTGGAAGTACAATGTGACAAACAAAGCTTATTGTATGAAGTATACAAAAGACCTCATGTTGATTTCTTTTTAAAGACGGTAAAAGAAAGAAAGAATCTAGCATATTTTATTGTCTTTATTTATGTTTATGTTTATTTTAGATCAGTCAATGGTATAAGGTTGTTATTTATACCGCATCTATGGCAGAATATGCTGACCCCGTGATTGACTGGCTTGATCAGGATAATAATGTGATTTCACAACGATTCTTTAGACAAGTAAAAAAAGATATATTTATACTTTATTTCGTTGCACTAATTTATATCTAAAGTCATGCGTATTAAGAAATGGTAATTTCTTAAAGGACCTTACTTTAGCTGAAGAAGACCTTTGTAAAGTATGTCTTGTTGATAATAGTCCTATTGCATTTGACATGTACAAAGGTAAAAATTTTCTATTTATTTTTTGTTGGGGTAAAAAAACTAAATCTTTTTCCCTCAGAAAATGGTATTGCATTACCAACTTGGATATCAAACCCCAATGATGAATCCTTATTAGATCTCCTACCTTTCTTAGATGCATTACGGTTTACTGCTGATGTTCGTAGCGTATTAAGATTACAGCATAAATTAACTTAGTGTTCTTTTAACTGTCTTGTAATAAATACTCTTTCTCTTTCTTTCTGTGCCGGAATTGGATCCCGAGTATGCCTGCCTTGCTACACTACCTTTTTTTTTTTTTACGATTATTATTTGAAACGCAGTGGGAATATATTTTATGTGTGTGTTTGCACTCGCAGAAAAATTTTCCTTCGTCACCCTTCTTTTTCACTGTTTGTCATACTAGAATAAAAAAATGTCCTTGGCTGTAAAGAGAGTTCTCAACACTTCAATCAAGAAGGTACATGACACGCTAAAAGCGCAACAACAACAAAACCAAACCGTATCCAGTCAACTAACTGAAACCCTTTTTTTTACTGTAGTCCTTGTCAAGTGCATCGTTGATTCAAAAGACCCCAGTCCAACTTGGTGCCATTGTAAGTTAATTAGTTTACAAAAATAAATAAATATTCAACTCCCCTTTTTTTTTTTCTTTAGAGAGCTACTAGTTTAGTTGCTTCACGTTGGAACAGTACAACCACAGAACCTCAATCAGATACCAAATACTCTACAACCACAAAAAAGATCGTTTATGGGTTAGCAAAAGTAATGGGTTATTACTCTACCGGATCAACAGCTATTAAAGCTAGTCATAGTCTTTATAACGTATGTGCTGAACAAATGGAATTAAACAAGGAGTTTTATATTAAAGGTAATATATACAATAATATAAAAATATTTTTTAATTTTGACAGGGGCATTAATTTTTAATTTTTTTAGAGTGTAATCTTCCTGATAACTTTCAATCATGGTTTTCAGTCACTCAGTTACACGTTTGGATGTTGATGGTTCATCTTCGTGCTGAAGGTCAAGGTAAACTTTATATTCAAGAGTTAGTGAACCGTTTCTTTGATGATGCAGAAGTTAGAATTAGAGGACACGGAGTAAGTCTACTTGTAAGAGTGAGAGAATAAAACGAAACTGACGGTGTTTTTACTTTAGATTTCACAACAAAAGGTAATCAATAGTTATGTCAAGGATTTATTGGCACAATTCCACGGTGGTGTTGTCGCTTATGATGAGGGTATGTGTAAGGACGATCCTGTTTTAGCCGCTGCTTTATGGAGGTAAAAAAAAAAATAGTATAATCGAGCCAATATACGCACATAAACTAATTCCTCTATACAGAAACTTGTTCGCTACGTCTTCCAACAATGCAACTGATTTAGCACTTGTGGTACAATACATTAGACGTGAATTACAAGCATTGGAACAATACGGCGGAGAAAATCTCAATGCGGGCATTGTGAAGTTTGATAAACCCGATGCAACATTTGTATAAATAAAAAAAATAAATAAGAGTTGATTTTTTTTTAAAAAATGTATTCTTTTATTTTAAAACAAAAACGTGTATTTTTTTAATATGAAAACGAGATAGTAATTTAAAGATCCTTCTTGAGAGTACCCATGAATTGGTGCTTCTCGGCAGGAGTTTGGAAACGACCGTGACCGAACTTGGAAGAGGTATCGATGAACTTGATGGCAACCTTTTCCAAAGCGGAACGCTTGGTGTGGACAGTCAAAGACTTACGAAGAGTGATGACTCTCTTCTTGGAACCGGCACAACAACCCTTGATCATAACGAAATCGTCATTGACGACACCATAATGAGGGAAACCACCCATGGGGGTAATAGGCTTCTCAGTCAAATCGTACTCAGTAGTACCAGACTTGGCATCGGTACCAGTAGCAATACGGTAGATCTTCTTGTTAATTTCGGTACGACGATGGTAACCACGTTGACCAGCACGAGCGACAGAGTACATGACTCTGGAAGGATGCCAGGCACCAATACAAGCAACCTTACGGAGACCACGATGAGTCTTACGAGGAAGCTTCTTAGTACCCCAACGAGCGGTAACACCTTCGAAACCGTGACCCTTGGTGGTAGCAATGATATCAATCATCTCATCTTGTTCAAAGACGGAACCAACAGTGACCTCCTTTTCGAAATGTTCACGAGCCCAATCAACCTTGGCTTCAATGGAACCACCGTTCAATTGAACTTCCATAAGGTGAGCCTTACGTTGATGGAGCTTGGCCTTGGCAATTTGAGTGTGAGCAATGACACGGACAACGGAACAGTACTTCTTGATACGTTCAAGTTCACGAGTGACATCCTTGGCACCGGCAGCATACTTTTGGGCATACTTGGTGAAAGCCTTCTTCTTGGAACGGTACCAGTTCTTGTAGAATCTACGCTTAGCTTCTTCGGAAAGATGCTCGGCCCAGACAGTAGTCAAAGAACGGAGACCACGAGGAGTCTCGACGTAACCGACAACACCGATAACAACCATAGCGGGTGCTTCGATAACGGTAACGGCTTCAACGACTTCCTTCTTGTGCATCTCTATCATTTGTTTATTGTGTTTAGTAAATCATTTTTATGCATAAAATCTTTCTTTTCTAAAAAAAACAACTTACTGGATCCAGGACGCTCGAGATCACGAACAATGTGAGTCATACCGGCCTTATAACCCATGAAGGCAGTAAGGTGGACAGGCTTCTTGGCATCATCCTTAGGATAAGCCTTGACGCGACCACGGTGAGATCTAGTTCTCTTACGGGGGCCGAAACCCAAATGACCGTGACGGGGAGCCTCGAATTTTCTGTATATGTAAGGGTTAAAGAGTTAATGATATTGCGCTAACAAAAGTATAATGATGCAAAATAAAAAGTAAAATAGATGGACATGATTCAATTTAAAGTTGAAGTGTCCATTATGTAAATCAAAAAAATGTTGTCCGATCGTGCAAGAAAAAAAAATCGTGTATGTTTTTAAGAAAAAAAACTAACCTGTGAGACTATAAAAAGAAGATGGATTAGTATATGTTATGGATGGATGCGATGCGGGTGCGTATGTAATTGCTTACCATGTTTAATACACCAAAAAGACGATGAGGAAAGAGGAAGAACTAACTTTAATCTCGCCATAATCATTACCATAATTCTCGCAAAAAAAAAAAAAAAAACCTGTCCGGCCCATTTTGAAACTCCCAATAAATTTTTTTGTCCGGTTACAAGTATATAAACTGCTTCTGTTTTCTGAAGTTGCAATAAAGATTTACCCCCATCACTCTTTTTCCGGTTTGTTTATTTTTAAAAAAAAAAGGTTTTCTACCTTTTTGTTTGAGTAGTAAGCGTAACGGGAAAAAAGGTTGGATGGATGGATGTTAAAACGTAAGTACAATTTATACAAAAGTATGCACATATACACTGTAAAAATAATGTCTGAAAGTGATGATTTACAAATCTTATCTACATTGCCTGAATACTTGATGTGAAAACTGTTTACTGATATCATGACATTATTTTACTTGTATATAACTACCTGTTATTTTTTGAAGCAATTATTAACTTTTCTTTTCTTTACCAGGTCTTCTTCTATCCACTCTACTCTTTTTAATTATTATTTTTTTTTTCTCTTTAATAAACTTGATTTTTTTCGCTGTAATTCTATTATTTTTCGTTTCAACTGTAATTCTGAAGTTTTCTATGTTACCCCATGATTTCCACGTTATTTTCTCTATTATTGTTATTTCTGCTGCTGCAAAAAAAAAAAAACTTTTTGCAGTTGTACCTCGCGTGTCGAACTGTCACTTGGTCTAGACATGTTTTTTTTATTTCGCCCAGTAGTCAATTGAGTTCTGATATGTGTGTGCGTGTCTGACTCCCACAGCCCACGAGACGGACCGAGGTAAAACCTCTAGGTTACCGCACCTTACCGTTCTCAAAAGGATCATTTATTTTACTCAGTGGTCGTGTTACCTGACAATAATAATTATTACAAGCACTAGAAATACCTTTTTGTTTAAAAAAAAAAAAGCGCAAAAACTACAAATTTTCGCTTTCTGCTGTTTACTTTTTTCGTAGTAAAAAAGTAATGTTCTATTCTCTCTCTCTTTGACGTATGGGAAAGGCATTGAATAGGCGATTCAATAGACTCGTTTTTTCTCTTTTGCAAGAAGGACAGAAAAATGAGTAACCAAAAATGATTTACAATAACCTATTTTATTTTTAAGGTTGGATGTAATTAAATAAATATTTAATTATTTTGAACCCTTTTTTTTTTATTGTCCTTTTCTCTTTTTTTTCCCCTTCTTCTAAAAAGTTTTTAAAACACACAAAAATAAAATAAAAAAAAAATGTCACATTTACCCAAGTTAGTCACTAGTAATCTTGCAGATTCATCTCAAGATAAACCATTGTCAGCATCTAGGCTAGGCTCTCCTTTAACAATGTCTAATGTCAATAACAGACCACCTTTGAACAATAACGACTCAACTAAATCTCGGGAAAGAACTAAATTTAAAGGTGTTATCACTAAATTCATGGGAAACTTTAATGGTTGGGTCTTCTTTTGTTGTTCGTTTATTCTATTGTTTCATACTGACATATTTTTTATGTGTAGAATTTTTATCTAGTAACAACAATGGAAGTCATAGTCATAAGAATATACAACAAAAACCAATGGATATTTCAACACCCTATAATACAGTTCATGTTACGCATGTGGGATTTGATCCTAATACAGGTGAATTCACAGGTTTGCCCAAGGAATGGACTATCTTACTGACTCAAAGTGGTATTACCAAACAGGAACAAGAAAATAATCCTCAGGTACTTTTTCTTCATATTTTTTTTTTTTTTTTTCATGGTAACTTACTTTCTTTTTTAAAAGGCTGTAATTCATGCTATTGAATTCTTTCAAGGTGCAACACAAGAAAGTATGGATAATGTCGTTTGGAATAAAATCCCAAAAACAGCTGATAGTGATAAAACGTTAAGTAAATCGCTAAAACGGTTTTCAACACTAAGAATCACAAAATCCAAAGAATTTGACCTTGCTGGTGGTTTGGTAAAAATATTACACACAAAAAATAGTTGCTGATATTAACTTTTTTTTTTCTTTTTAGGTTTCCGAAAGTACAAATACGACAAAAACAGTAGTTGATCATAAAAAAAAATTAGAAGATGGTACAACAACCAATATATGTAGCAAGCAATTATAGTTATTGATTATATATATATATATTTTTTTTTTCTTTGTACGTGTGTGTAGAATTTATTGATGATGTTGGTTCTATTCACTCTGAATCTACAGCTTCTTTTACTGAAGAATTTGGTAGTGACGATGAAAAAAATTTACCCGAGTTAACACGATTAACTGATACCACTACTTGTTCGAATGAACCTGCGTCTTCTTTATCTACAGGTCCACCTGGAACTGTCAAAAAGAGACCTCCCAAGGAAAAGGGAATGAAGGATCAAGATGTCTTGATCAAGTTGCAAGAAATCTGTGTTAATTCAGATCCACTTTTAATTTATTTTGATATGGTTAAAATTGGTCAAGGGTAAAAAACAAGAATAAACCACCGTTGTAAAAAGAAAAAAAAATATATATATATTAAATTATTTTATATTTAGTGCTTCTGGTGGTGTTTATACTGCTTATCGTCAAGGAGAGCCAAGGCCTGTCGCTATCAAACAAATGAACGTAGAAAAGCAACCAAAGAAAGAATTGATCATCAATGAAATCATGGTGATGAAACGCTCTCAACACCCTAACATTGTCAACTTTATCGAATCCTATCTTTGGAATGGAGATCTTTGGGTGGTGATGGAGTATATGGAAGGTGGTAGTTTAACAGATGTCGTTACTTGTAATATGATGATGGAAGGTCAAATTGCCGCTATTTGTACACAGGTTTTGGAAGGCTTAAAGCATCTGCATGCAAATGGTGTAATTCATAGAGATATTAAAAGTGATAATGTCTTATTGAGTATGCAGGGTGAAATTAAATTAAGTAAATTATTGTATTTTCTGTAATCACCCCCCTTTTTTTTAACTTTCTTTTTTTGATAGCTGACTTTGGATTTTGTGCTCAACTTCATGAACCTTTATCAAAGCGTACTACTCTAGTTGGTACACCTTATTGGGTAAGTTTAGGGCTATTATAACAAACTTAAAAAAACTTATTTTTTTTTAAAAAAAAAATGTGTAGATGGCGCCTGAAGTTGTAACTAGAAAAGCGTATGATCAAAAAGTAGATATTTGGTCATTAGGTATTTTAGCTATAGAAATGATTGAAGGAGAACCACCTTACTTGAACGAAAATCCGTTACGTGCACTCTACTTGATTGCTAATAACGGTACACCTGACTTGCAAAATCCTGAATCACTTAGTGATATCTTTAAGGATTTCTTGTTACTATGTCTTCAAGTGGATCCTGCTTTTAGACCCACTGCAGCGGAACTTTTGAGACACCCATTTTTGCGTAAATCAGATCCATTTTATACCTTGACTCCATTAATTAAGGCTGCAAAGGATACCATTCAAGAACAAGAATAATTATAAATAAATTAAATTTCGTATGTATACACAACTCATAAATATTTAAAGAGTTTAGTACCTGCTACTATACTTGCCTGCCATTTTTTATTTGAAGTTTATTTATAAAGAAATAGATTTTCTTTGAGTTAGGATTTATCAAGAAAAAAAATCTGTAGTTACAACTTGTTATTTTATTTGCGTCGATCAAATAACTTTTGTATCTTTTTTAGTGTTCATTTGATGGATTTTGGTGAGGCGGCGAAAATAGCTTGCTTTGGATGAATACACTATGTCGCATGAGGCACAATAATTATCTTTATCATCCACGTCAGGAATAAAATCTTGGTGAATCAGCGGTGCTTTTTTATAGATCGCTCTGGGTAATAAGATGTTATGGATCCTATTTGAATGAATTCTATACGCTCTTCTACTTTTGTAAACTTTGTCACAAGAGGTGCAATGGTTGTTTATTTCGTCAATAGTTGGTATTTCATTAAGATCAACATAACCTGACTGTGATTTCGTTAGGCGGAATTGTATATAGTGATACCTTGTCATATGATGTCGGTAGGAATCCAATGTTTTATATCTTATATCACAGACATTACAATGATTATTTAAACGGTCCGCAACAGGTGTTTCATTATTCATTTTATACCATTGACGAACTGTAGAGGATTTAATTAATTTATGAACATTAACCAGATGTCGTCGATATGTAGTTACATCACTATACGTTTTATCGCATAACTCACTGTGGTTATTTAGATCACCAACGCTGGGTAAATATTTCGGTAGTTCGACACCATGAATTTTTTCCCTGTGAATTTGACATAGACGTTTCAATAGAAATACTTTTTGACAATCAGCACAGTATTTTTTAAAGGATATGTCTTGATTACTAGGGTTGTCACAATTTACACCTTGGTAAAGTTCCGGTAATACATCAAGATGAAAGAAGGTCAAGTGGTGTAAGTATGTTGTTCGATTACAGAAGCTTCTCTCGCATGCAAAACAACAGTCGTCTTGATCGTTAATGTCTGGTAGTAAATAAGAACAAGAAGGTGGCTCGATATGATGTATGTTGTCCAAGTGCCTTTTAAAGCTCTGTTTGTTTTTGTACGTTTTGTCACACACTTTAAAGTACAATTTTTGTACATCAAAATTGCTCGGTTGCATGTAAGTGTCTGGTAAGGTTATTCTATGCATTCGAATTAAAAGCCGTATGTAACTTTTCTGGGAACCAAATATTTTCTCGCAGACATCGCAATACAGATTTGAAATATCAATAGTTGGCTTCGTATTATGATTTGATTTACGCGGTCCTTCGGAGGATAGAAGGTGCGACATATCATGTACTTCCATCAAATGCCTAAGGTAATTTCTCCCGGACTTGTACGTAACATTACACGACTAACAGTAATTGTTTGGATATTTGATATCTGGTGCTTCCGATGGAATATGAACATTATTTAGATTACCCATACGCCGCCGATAACTTGTAACTTTGTGAAATTGCTTACTGGAAATATTACACCAACGGCTTTTTAGGTCCATAATCGGCGTCTCTTTAGTTTTATGGCTGTGAAGTTTGTGGTCAAGGTAAATCTTTCTCGTCGCGAAAGTGATAATACATATACTACAGCGTCTCCGTTTGATACTTTTCAATAAAGTTATACATATATTGAGTGAGTATCAGGTCGTATAAAATCTCTCTCTCTCTCTCTCTCTCTCTCAATATTGATTCCCTTTTTCAACACTTACTACTTTTATACTTACTCATTTTTAAAGAAGAAGGTTCAACTTTCACTGAGGAATATAAAGCGCATTTCAAAGATTCTTTGCTGTCGTCAGTTTCTTGCTTAATAGAAGCTCCAGTTTATGGCCTGTTTATTTGCATATCTTGATTAAACGCGTTACTTGCAATGTTTTCTTCGGTCTTTTGTTTCATATTGTCTGAAAAAGGGGAATAATGTCTTTTTTTTGTGTCAAAGTCCTTATCCCCCTTAATATGTTTCATATTTGACTGAGATCTACAGTAAAAGGAGAAAAAAATAAGAAGGTCGTGAACTAGAGCGTACATTAAGCAAGAAATTGATAACAGCATGCGACACCGAGTTCCTGTAGATGTCATATGTCCATTTATTACCATGTAAAATTCAGCACATCGAGAACACTGTCTTCTCACGTTAATCGCAACGAGTTACCGGTTATAGACGAAATACGCAATCATTGTACTGCCTGTGACAGAGTGTACAGAGTTAGAGACTTGTATAATGTTCATGACTTCTCACTAGCTAAACGGAAATTAGCCGCACTGCAGATGAATCAAGATATTGTTCCGGACCTGAACAATAAAAATAACCTTTGTAGTACATTATGCAATAGAACGTATACATTCAAAAAAATATTATTTGTAACACTTCACTCATATCCATCATATAAAAACACTAAATGTTGATCTATGCGAATACCGTATTTAACTAAGAAAAGTAATTAAATACAGACTGTTACTAAATGATAAAATATTGGAAAGGAATGCAGTGTAAACCAAATAAAGTTAACGCAAAGATTATTTATAGCCCTCTTTATTATAGCTAGTAACCTTTAAATGTATTGTTATGTGGTATTAAAATAAATAGCTTTGTATTATTTTAATTGACATCAATAAAAAAATTAATAGAATTTACCATAATTTTAATGTTTGAGCTCTTGCAGAAAAAAGATACACAGAATATTTTTTGGTAAAATAACTTGGGTAAGCTCAAGAACTATTGAAAATAATATAAACCATCATTGCCTATCCGTTATTCCATTAAAAACGCGTCTTTTTAAGTGAAGGTTTAGAGGTAACTTTTAAAAAAGGTTATTTTTCGGTGTTCGAAAAAAGATGTTTTCATTGTATGATTAAACATCAGGAAACGATTCTTTTACCCACGTTACTTAGTAAAAGTTACTCCTTAGGATGTTTTCTTTAACATCAAAACTAAAAACCGCATGTTGTTTTATATTTTTCTCGATTTTTTATTTTTTTTCAGTCCATCATTTTTGATCATTTTGGGGGTCAACCTTTTTGTGTTTTTGTGATTATTTTGAATTTATTCGACATCTACTTTGCCTTTATTTGCGATTACGTAAAATGTAAACCAATTAATATTTGATAAAGAAAGAGTTTATTGCTCTTTTTCAAAGAGTTTCTCTATTAGCTCAAGTTCAATTCCCATTAATTCATTTTCTTTTTTTATAATGACTAACTGTTCTGACTCTTTGTTATCTTGTTTGATTGTTTTGTCTATATGATGCTTGAATTCTTCTAGCTGTTATCTTAAGAGACAGTTCTCTTTGGTAGCATCGTTGTACTTCTTTTCTACTTTTTCTACTTTTTCTTTCGGCATTTCCACTTCAGGTTTCGTGCTGAAAGAAAGAGTAGTCTGTTTAAATTTTTTAGGTGGTATTTTAAAAGTAATAAGAAGAAAATAATTACTTATGAATGCCACACGAAAAGAAAGAATATGTTATGCCTACAGTGGTGTTCTATTTAGTTGTACGCTCAATCTAAGGGTGAAATCCTCCAGAGCTTCTTCGGTCCCCCCCCCCCACTTTAAAATCACCACTTATTACCACTATTCGATCCAAAGGTAGAATACAATTTCACAGAACCATTAAATAGATGTGATTACTCTAAGAGGAACCATATACGTCTGAACCGGCATAAAGAAAACAGAACCGGTAAAAAAAAACAGAACAATAAATGAATATAGGATATAAACTTTTTTAAAAGATACGCATATAAAAAAATACTTTCTGGTAACTATACATCATAGTAAAAATGACTTATTGTAAGCAGAATAAATACTTATAGCGTTGATAAAGCAAGGGTTTATTTGATCATATGATCTACAGTAGCGGCTCTATTTAGGGGTGACCTGATTTAAGGGTAGGATCGATTTAAGGGTGGATTTCACCAGAACATCTTCGGTCCCCCGCTTTAACACCTCTATCACTACTATTCGATTCCAGGGTGGAATCCAACTTCACAAAACTACTAAATATATAAAAGTGATAATAATAAAATAAAAAGTCTTATTTAACTGTATATAAAAGCGTCTAGTCTTCAAAAGTACACAATCAAATCGATATTATTAAAACAAAGGGATAATAATCAAACTGATAGAGAAAGGATAGTAACATAAACCTTACAAAGTAATTAAAGTATAAAGACGGTCAATTTATACCTGAATGGAGCGCGTATCAGCAGTGTATCTTTAGAAATTTAACTAGGAAAAGGAATTAAATACAGACTGTTGCTAAGTGATGAAAAACTGGAAAGGAATGCAGTGTAAGCCAAATAAAGTGAGCGCAAAAATACCATTTAGTTCTATATATCATAGCCAGTAGTTCTTAAATGTATTGTTATGTGGTATTCCAATAAATAGTTGTGTACTATTTTAATTGATATCAATAAAAAATTTAATATATTAATATGAAATAATGAGAATATTATTTTTTGTTTTCTAAAGTTTATCAGAAAGTGACCAAAATAAAAGCGTGAATAATGACGAAATTTATTTCATGCTACATTGTAGTTTACCCCTTCTAAAATATAAACACCAAAAGCTAAATCTCCAGTAAGTGTGTACCCACTTTGAACAATATTCTTGGGTTTTGCTGCAAGCCAAATACTTGTACATAAATCTCAGTAGCAGCTAATATCACCATTCTATTCTGGATTTTGTCAAAAGAAAAAAACAATCATGCATGATTTTTAGTAGTTTTTATCATCAGTAAATTAAACTAGTCTAAATTAAAACAAAAAAGCAAAAAAAAATCTTACCCCGCACCTAGTTATTATGCCTCTTTCTCATATATTTATATCTAAAAGTCGTAAAATAGACTTTGAGTTAACAATACTCATTCAAGATTTAACTAATGTACCTCTTGTCAGTGGTTTATATTATGTTAAATGGAGGTTAAAGAACGCAACACATAACAATGGTTCAACTGTTCGGTTTGTATTCACATACTATCATTACTCTTTCTTTTTTTTAATTAAAATGTTGTTCAAATGAAATAGAGCTCCTATTCGAGACCATTGTATATTTTGGGGTCATCCCATAAGCACCATGGCTCAATTAATAATCTCGAAACAACATGTGTTGGGACCTTGTGAGTTTAAACTGGAAGTGTATCAAGAATTAGGTGGTAGTAAGGATACAATTCCAATTGGTAGTTTAACAATAAATTTATCCGAGTATGCTAGTTCGGGATTGACAACAAGAAGGTATTTGTTAGATGACTGTAAATTTAACTCCACCATAAAGGTATTGTATCAGCATGTACGTTAATTCACTTATCAAAAGTTAACCGATGGTTTTTTTTCTTTTCTTTTTAGCTCTCAATTAAAGTAGATCAAAGATCCGATGCTTTAATGCAATTCGATATGTAATTACGCACAGAAAAAGAGAAAAAAAAAGGGGGGGGGAGGGGAGGGTTTACACGAGTTATATTAATTTTTTTCTTTCTTAATAGTCCACCATTAAAGAAACAACAGATATTTACAGATATACCTTCCATGATTACTGAAAGGAAAGAAAGGTCTTTATTATACGATGAACGTTCTTTACGTAAGTTTTTTTCTTCTTCTTCTTCTTCTTCTTTAGTATATACTGGTGCTCATTATGTATTATACAGATTCGGCTAGCTTTACCTCGAACGCTATTAACAGCACCAGTAATAATCTTGATACCTCATTTCGTTCACAAACACCAGTACTCAAAAAATCACAATCTGCTATCTCACTGGTAAGCAAAAAAAAAAAAAAAAAAAAAAAAGCCTTTCGTTTTTTGATAAGACGCACACACACACTAACAAACAAACAAAATTAGCCTCATTACTGTCGACAAGTGACTCCCTTTAATGATAGCGATGATCCTTCTCCTGTAGACCTTGTAGAACAACTATTTAAAGAAAAACCAACCCACGCTTAATCTTTCTCGAGTAATTAGATGCGCCATAAATCTGTTGTGATGATATAAAATAAAACAGAGACTTGTAACAGTAGTCCATATAAAATACTATGTGCAGTGGTTATTTTTTTTTTCTTTTTTGGGTGAACAATGCTAAGTTATACTTTTTGTGGCACAATGAACGGATTACCTGATTAAAACAGGCTCAGCAATTCCCTTCAGCCGTCATCTTATACCACCAGCCTTTTTGTCAGTACCTATCAGGACAATTATACCAACTGAAATCAATTAAATTATTTCGATGACTTTACTTCCCAAAAGAAAATAAAAACGCTTCACCGAAAAAAGTAATTATTTCAATCGAGTAATTGGAAAGATGAGATTCACGTTAACAAAAGTGAGTGACACCATAATTAATGTCCCGCAGTTTTTACAGAAAAATGGTTATAAAAGGGGAATGCTTTTTTCTTTTTCTTTTTCTTTTTTTATAAAAAAAAATAATCTCCAGTATGTCTACTGAGTTTGATCTTTACGACTACATTATAAGTATAGGTAAAGTACATTATACTAGTAAAAAAAAAGGTACATACATGTAATCTAATAATTGGATAGATATTGGTACCACATTTTCCGGCAGTTGCTTCTCCTACACCAAGGACAAAAAAAGCATTGTTCACGTTATAAAATGGTAAAACACACACACACACACACACACACACACACACACACACATATACAAAACGTTAAGCTGTCATACTGACATAATTTTTATATTTGCAGGCCTGAACAAAAACCAGACGACACATTTGAAAAGACACCTACCGCCTGTCTCTACTCCAAACCAGACCACACACTTTTGAAATGGGGTAAATCCGCTATTGACCATATCACTGCCACTCCAAATGACCCTGACGTCCTCCTCATCGACCAATTCAAACTTAAACTTCACACCATCTTTCAAAACTATCGCACTAACAACTCCCAGCTCACCTACGAAGAAAAGCAATACTGGAACGCCGCAGTAGATTATCTTCGAGAAATATATCAATATACGTGTCACCAACTGATTCAAACTGTATTACCACGAAAAGCATCTGAGAAAGATTTTAGATTCGTATTGACTGTGCCTGCAACTTGGGTAACTGAAGATAACGCGTGCATGCGGTTAATTGCCATAGAGGCTGGGTTAGTTCAGGATTCGGATCCAAATGAAAGGTTAGTCATTATCAATGAAGCCTTTGCTGCTTCCTTGTTTTGTGAACGCGAGTTTTGTATCAGAACCGAGGGTCACACAAAGAAATTAGTGAAAGGGCAGCGGTACTTGGTATGTGATGCTGGTGGTGGTACAGTTGACCTAGCCACTTATGAATGTACTGATACTAGTGTGGAGCAAAAAGGACATTGTCAATTGGCTTTAGAAAGCGGGGGATGTTGTGGCTCTACTATTCTGGATAAAAATATGGAAAGTTATTTAAGAGATCAAGTGTTTCTTGGTGGTGTCAGTGATAGTACTTTGAAACTGTTGGTGGATCAATTTATAAAGGAAATAAAGCACTACTTTGGTGATGAAACTGGTAGAAATAATTATATTGCTTCTACTGCTGCTACTACGGTTGTTAAACAAACTGAACCAACAGATGATGCTACCACTTTAACAACGACTGATGATACAGTAATGAAAGATGTTCATGAAAACGATTACGATTACGAACAGGATTACTTAAACCATTCAGATAACGAAGAAGAAGAAACGGAGCAAGATGAATCATGTTACGACGAAGACGACGTTTACATGGACCAAGACATATTTAGTGACGATGATTTCGTTCAAGATCTAACACCTACTGACTACGTCTACTTTACATTACCACCACACGACGAAAGCTTCATTCCCTCTGTCATTGAAAGTTTAGATACTACTGGAAACATTGTTCGCCATGCAGAAACAGTACAGCTACGTGTTAAAAGTACTGATATATCGAAATTTGTGTTTGACCCCGTTGTTGAAAACGTAATGAGTTTGGTCCGTAAGCAGATTAGAAAATCACATACAACCATTGAAACTCTGTTTTTGTTGGGAGGGTTTGGTCAATCACCCTATCTGTACAAAAAGTTACACTACGAGTTTATTACTTGCACAAATGCTATTCAGCATTTGATTGTACCAGAGGACGGGTACCGTGCTTCGATGCGAGGCGGTATTTATCATGGTATTGATTGTATAGATATTATACCCAAAGATCGAGTTAAAATCCAACCGTTTCAGTATAACGAAGATCCTCAAGCGGATGTAAAACGTAATTTGTTGGTTGGCATAGATATCGATTTGTTTGACTTGACTGCCACGTTTAGTTTTTTGAGTTTAGAAGGACGTCGTTTCCTTCCACCCGGCGGCACTTTTACAGAATTATTACGCAAAAAAAAGTAAGTATTGTATAAAAAAAAAATACATAGGGTTTTTTATAAAAGTTAACTTTTTTTTTTTTCCTTTTTTGAATTTGTAGTATCAAATCTGGATATGGCTTCTCCCGAAAATTTCAATTTGATTCTGAAACTTTTCTTCAGTATAACTTTAACCAAATTGTTGACGCCGCAAGCGTAGGTGAATATCTACTGGATCTCTGGGGTACCTTTTACTACAAGTGCTTAATCAAGGCCTTTATTCACCAGCTCTACGAATGGATCCAAAATGATTACGAGACCCTGTACCCGGAGAAGCAATGGCGACCCGACAACGTACGATACTGTATCTCTATCGCACCACACTCAACAAACAATCCCCATAAAGAAGACTTTAATATATTTACTGAAATGCCCATGGAAACTTTAAAAAAAGAGATACTTAAAAAGATGACTGAGCTCGATCAATTATTTCCGCCAGAAACACTTACCAAGGCACACGATAACATATGTCGATTGTTCGATTGCAAGGCAACGTACTGCTCAGAGGGAGAACATAAACTTTTAAAGACCAGCGTGTTTAGTGCTGCATCTGAAATCGGTATGGTGAACTTTACCGATATCTATAAAGGAACTATTACATGGGTAGATGTATCCAGTACATCTCGTACTAGTTACCCATACTTTGACGTCATTTGCGACAGTATCCAAAATCAGGAAACGTACGATACTATCCCTATCGAAGGATCATTATTGCCCAACCACAAAATTCAAGACGCTGAAAAAATTCAAACCTTGACATTGAATTTAAAAGTATTTCTACGTCAAGAACTAGAAAAGACAAACATTGAACCTTTAGAGCCTACGGTTGGCCCTACTATTTCATGGAAATTCGAAACTTTACCTCCTGCTGGTATTGATAGAAAGATTATGATACGAGATTATACCGTAATAGAATTGTTGGCGCATTTAGCAGGCATGGTCAATTTTATGGGGTCACATGTACGTGACTATATCAGCCGTAATGTCGATTTAGATAGACCGTCTGCGACACATACTCTCGGTGACTTGTTTTTGATTCCAGGTACAAACGAGCTTATGTTTATGCAACTACCAGTTAATTCAGCTGTCAACAAGGCCGGTCTACTGTACGCCATTAAACAATTCAAAGATTACAAAATAACAAACAGACAGATACAGGACATCTTAATTAAACCTTGGATAAAATATCGATTAATGTACATGATTAAAAAGACCTGCGATACTTATATTACCAATCCGTCACAAAAGTTATGCGTGTTTCTCACTAGTGACAGTATCGAGTTTGGAAATAGGTTGTACGATGTTTTGAAAAACTATCTTCGAAACACATTTGATATAAATGTTTATCTTTTGTTTGATGGTGATGTGGATTTTACTAGACAAGTAGCTTGTTTAGCACACGGTGTCGATAATAAAGTGCTACGAAAGTCGAGAAGAGTAACCGAACAAAGGTACGCGGTTCATATCTTGAGCCATGATATAAAAAGGCAAGATCATATGGCGGAACACATATATAGTCGATTGTTTAAAAAGATTAGGACCAGTGACGAAAAGAATAAATACATAAAAAAAGATGAAGATGAAAATGCAAATATTAAATATGAGGAGGTTTTATATACAGCCCAAGAAGATGCGCTTACCTTACTTCACCCTTTGATTGATTTAAACGTATATGCTTCCTCAATTATACCAAACCACGATCCTTTCTTACAGTTCAAAGTGCCACACGAATGTTCCATTGCTATAGGTAAGATGACAGCAGCACAACTTTTTTTTTTTGTTTTTTTGTTTTTTTTGTTTTGCTAACTTTTTTTCTTCATTTGTCCAGTTTTATATGCCTCTCGTGAAGCAGAATCATTAAACAATACTATATCAAACAACAACTTCAAGAAGTTGCATCGATTTATATTTCCTATTAAAGATGTAACTAAGCCTATTGGCATTAGCTGTAAATTAGAAAGATACGAGCTTGTTTTTACTGTTAAGCAAGACGACCATGAAGCTGATTATCGATGTATTGACTATTTGGAGTTATATAATTAAAAATATATATACACGTACAAACCCCCTTTTTTTTTCTTTAAAATTTTTTTTTTTCTAATGAATGATAATTCACTTTTAATAAGAATAAAACGTTTAAAACGATATAATTACTTGTCAACTAATAATAAAGCAGCCTGTTACAAACAAGTTCAACGTCGCGCAGTCGTTTGTGCTGAATTTTTCTAGTTACCCCCCCCCCTTTTTTTGGCTCTACAAAAGAAGGAAACACCACAGAATACAGCAATACCTTATCGTATACTTGCATGACGGCAGTAGCATCATACTTGAATCTTATTGTACAAACAGTTGACCCGTACTACTTCCGTCTATTTTAAAAATGAAATATTTTTCTAATTTATAGCAAGCTAATACCAGTCAAGTAGTTTTTTATCACCGTGTTCTAAACCTTCACTTAAAAACACGCGTTTCAAAGAGAATAATAAATGAAAAATAATGGATTAGAGAGCACTATAAATAGTCCTTGAATCGGCCCTAGTTACTGAACAAAAAAAAATGCTGTGTATCGTTTTCTGCAAGAACTCAAACATCAGAATCATTTTAAATTCTATTAAAAGTTTTATTGTTTTGCGAAATTAGATTCCGCCCTTAAATCAAGCAGTGGTAAATAGTGATGTTAAAGCGGCGGAGAAAGCCACCCTTAAATAGAGCCGCTACTGTAATAGCTTCCTATTTATAGGAGTGCCACTTCGAATGAATATGCCGTGAGACAACGCTCTGTTCACGATAATTATAAACACCCGTTATAAATTTATACCTGATATTTAGAGAGCAATAACAGAATACAGTATAAGTAAGAAGTAAATAGCATTATAATATTGGTATATAGACTTGTATAAGTTGATATGAAGTATATCACAATTGTACTTATGAAAATATGCAAAGTTGCTTTGTTTATTTTAAAGTAGCGAAAAAAACTAGGTAGTGCTTGCGCAGGAATCTAAGGATACAGATATATCGCAGAGTACAGTAAAACTCGGGTCACCCTTTGGTCCTCCATATTTAATAATACGCTGTTCTTTTGTTCCATTTGTATATTTGATCAAGATAAATTTATGTTCTTTCGTAAAATGGCTATATGTACTTGTATAATTAAAGCTCTTTAGTTTTTTGAACCTTGTTAAATCAATAACAGGAACTTGGAATTTGTGACTCCAATCTGCAGCTTTTAATGATACAATCTCGATATTATGCAAATGAGTTGTCACCAAATCTAAAAGATTTTCAGTTGGTCTAATATGTTCCATTTGTAATAAATTGATATCACAGTCTTTTTGATCAGAAGAAATTCGCCCTTCCTCGGGTCTTAAACTAAGAAAATGATATAAAGATCCAGATATGTCGCATTTGATATTCAAGCTTCGAAGCCTAGGACAATTTGAAAGGGAGTAATTTAAAAATTCGATATACATCATCGTGATTGTATTAACGCAAAAGATTAAGTTCAATAATTTGAAGTATTTTGTCATATTGTTTTCGTCGTTGGCTCGTTCTTGATACTCTTCGCGCAGTATAAAGCGAACGTATGTTCCATCAATACCACCAGCTTTTTCCATAAGTCTTAATGCAAGATCCATTCCAACAATTTCAATCCAATTAAAAATATTTTGACGAGAGATCGTGATGTGTAAGTCAGTTAACTGATTTGGAAAGTAATCTACGAGGTATCTTGTATACATCGCCGATAGAGATGGTAGACATAAATTTAAACAGGTCAAACTTGAAATAAAATTCAAATTGATTCTTCTATTGTCGTCTAATATATGTTGCATGCCACTGTCGGAAATTGGATGAAGACTATCAAACACAAGAAGTTCCAGATTGGGACAACTATCTTGTATTTGAAATGGTGTCAAATTGATATCATGCCTATTGTACAATTCTAGTTTTGTCAATTTCTTAAACCGAGTTAATAAATTTGATATATTGGTTTTTCGCGAGTTAATTCTATTTCTATCATAAACTAAACTGATACAGGTAAGAGAGTTAAGAAATTTGTAATATACTGAAAATAGTAAGTCGCTTCGGATATCACAAAGGTTGAATCCAATATCAATGTGGTTAATATGCTGCATATCAGCATCTAACAAATATCCTACATATTCTTCAGGATTATACACTAGCTTAAAATCAATCTCTAAATTTGGTAACTGATTCAATATCTCTAATAATTCTAGTCTATTGAAGGTATACGAGACTCTACGACTCCTAGTTTCTCGAAAGACTAACGTTGTAGTAAGATAACTATGTTTGAAATATTGATTGTTATTTATTAACGATAAAGCCTCATTATGGTTATAACGAAACCATAATACCCGCATCTTCGAATTGAGATTGGTTCCATAAAAAAAAGTCAAGTCAGAGAATATAAAAGTTTTGAATAGTTCAAAAGTAATTTAAGGCTGTATATGTACCACACCATTGCCTACATCCGGGACCAATAAATCATCTCGTATATATCATATCTATTTAATCATTTTTGTATACATGTTCTACACTAGCAGTTCTATTTAAGGGTTGCCGACATACGGAAGAAATACACCCTTATATCAAATAGCGGATAATTAAATACTGCTAAAGAAAAAAAAAAGCTTATTGAGCTAGTTATCTTTTTTTCTGCAAGAGCTCAAACCATTTTAAATTCTATTAGTTAAAAAGTTTATTGTTCTCAATTAAAATAAAGTGCAGAGCTTGTTCATTAGAATTCCACATATAACAATACGTTTAAAAACTGCTAGCTATGATATACAGGACTAAAAAGTATCTTTGTGCTCACTTTATTTGGTTTACGCTGCATCCGTTTTAAATCTTCTGTCACATAATAGCGTCTCTGTATTTACTTGGTTACTTTTTCTAGCTGACTTTCTAAAGAAAACTCGGTGGTCGTCAACAAGCGTATACCTAGATTTTAATTTTTGTAATAAATTATGCATGATGTGTTTTTGCTGCGCAGCTAAAAACCCTCAAAATAATTTTTTGCAGTCACGAAAATGCGCCTTACAAAGAAATAGACCTAGTTCTCTCACGTAACATAGAAGCTTATTACGTTCACAGTTAGTTGTAAAAAGATATTTTTTCATTTTCGTTTTATATAAAAAAAAAGGGGAAGTAGGAAGGCCTGTGCAACTTAGCTTGCATACATAGGACGCTGCCTGAGTCTATTCTCTTATCATACCCATCCCCGAAGACATGATCCTCATTGAAAGCCTGGAGGAAACAGCAGAAACCCTGGATCCAGGACTACTTATAAGGAAAAAATTTGTTGTATCCAAATTGTGGTATGAAAAAGTTAAAAAAAAAGTTGGTTGACGGAACTTGAAAACCTTTGGGAGGAGAAGTATCGCTCACATTAGAAATCACTGCAGCTGTAATGAAAAATGGGGGTTTAATTTATAAAGAAACAGGAAACGCATTTTGGACCCGAGTTGTTTAAAACAAAATAGTTGTTTTAAATATATCTTCGAGATAAAAAAAGCCATTTTTTCGTGTAACCACATTAGCTTTACGCGGAAAAAACAATGATAATAAAGTGCTCTTTTAGGCGTATTTAACAGCGATTACTCTTTCAGTTTCTGCGGTAAAAGTATGATTTAAAATTGATTGGAAGAGTCTAAACGAGTTCTATACCATCCATGTTTTTTTCACAAAGATAAGCAAACTGGATCCGAAGCAAATATAAAATAACTACAAAAACACAAAAGGGGTTGATCCCTAAAAATGAAAATCGAAAAAAAAACAAAAAAGTTTGTTTTTAATTTTTTTTTATCAAAGATATAGTTAAAACAACAACTGTGTATTAAAAAACTTGAGTCCAAAAAGCGTTTCCTGTTTATTTAAAAAATAAAAACCAATGTTTATTATAACTAACTGCTAATTTTAGCAGTGATTTCTTATGTGAGCTTTTAAAGAAAAAAAGCTCACTGAGATACCTGAGCTTAGTTATTCTTCACTGTTTGGTATAAGGGTATGTTTGATCTAAGGGTGAGTTTTCTTCCGTATTTTGGCCACCATTAAATAGAGCCGCTACTGTAATACTTGGATTTTTTTTAGTCCACAGAAATCTCAACACTTGTTTCTTTGTAACAGAGGACAAACATAGTTTTACGAAGACTAATCACTGTAATAACGTGGCAACATTTCTACCACTGAATTGGTTTCCGCGAAGACGTATAGATAACACAAGTAATTATTAACTGATAAGATACATATGTCGGCTCTAAAATTAAATAAAGAAACCTATTTTGCAGCGTGTAAATAAATATCTAAAGGTGTAACAGGGAAAAAAAAGGGGGTTTTACATTAAATGTTGGATCGCTGTTCACAGGCACAAATAAATCCAAAAATTAATAAATTGCAATGTAGGTCGAATAATAATTGCGGCCTGAGAGGAAAAAAAGCGAACGCACGTGGTCTTATTGATGTGAATATCCGGCTGGATGTTTGTACAACATTCACGAAGCAATTGAGAAGTTTCTATGCATATTTTTCTTAGACGCTATAAATATACACAGACACTTATTAAGACATTGTGGTTTGTTTAAATGCTATATGTAATAGAGATGGAAGCATGAATATACCGATAGTATACACTTACAGACAACATATGACATATTCTATCTTCCGGTTTCTCATCATTATGATGGCCCAGATATTATATATAAACATGATTTTTATGAATTATATTAACTTTCTAAAGCTTTTTCGAGCAGTTGACGACAGAACTATACTTGTGTAAACTTTACAATAAAATCTATTTTAGCAGTTTTTTTTTTTAATCGTGAGAAAAAAAAAAGGCGGAGATAAAAACATGTAAAAAAAATATTCGTTTATAGTCTACTGTCAATTAAGACTTGGTGATCGTTTTGAATCGTAAATTATGCATTGTTCAACCTAATGACTTATTTCATCTGGACACATAAATCACTTGTATGTGCGACAACTAAATGCATGCTTTGTCAGATTAGAAATTCAAAAATAAAGAGTTTTGATTGGAGGGGGGGTTTTGTGTAAAAAAAAACTGAATATTAAAATAGACAACCAACTTTATAATATAATAAAGTTTAATAGAATACACGTATACCAATGATATGAATTCCCGGCGACCTTAGGTTCAAAACATACTTTGAGTCGCCGCATAACGGTGGGGAAATGAATGTGAAAAGAGGAAAATCCGGGGAAGAACGAAAGTCCGTTACTTTATTTTAGACGCAGATTGTAAATAAAAAAGGGGGTATGGGTGGGATAAAATAATATACAATTTCTAATTACATAATGGACTTAAGCCATTACTAAAATCGAGAATCATGATTCGCTTCTCTTGACCAGAACTATAATAAAAATCATTAGTAATTTTCATGTCATACACTTGTTTATTCAAATACTTACCTAACAATTCGCGTTCCACTCATCAAGACGTTAAATATCCAATTTGAATGCCCACTTTGGAAACTAAGAACACATGCGCCCGTCTTTATGTCCCAGACTCGAAGTGAACGATCATAACTACCACTGACTATTTTTCCATTTAAACAATCGATTGAACGGATCATGCCAGCATGACCAAGTAAGGTATCAAGACATTCACCTGTTTCAACATCCCATACTTTAATTCTTCCTTCTAATCCACCGCTATAAAGACGACCATCACAGTATTTAATACACGCCAAACCAAGTTTATGGCCTTTCATAGTTCGAATACATTCACCAGTTTCTACATCCCATAGTTTTAAAGTGGAATCTCCAGAAGCCGAGACAACCCGATTTCCGCCAACAGGTTCAATAGCATTTACAGAAGCAGTATGTCCAAGCATTTGCCGTAATTCTGCACCAGTATTTTTATCCCAGACTCGCAATGTGTGATCTCTTGAAGATGTAACAATGCGATTATTATTAACTAAGCATACGTCCAAGACATTATGGCCGTGACCTCTTAACTTAAGTATAGGTTTTACTTGTGGTAAAGACCATATTGTACATGTAGCATCCGAAGACCCAGTCATTAAAAGTTGATTTTCTTTATCGACTCGCATACATAAAATACTGCCATCATGCTCGTCTTCAATAGTACGAATACATTTACTGGTAGGTATATGCCATATTTTGAGTGTTTTATCTCGACTACCGCTGATTAACAGGTCCTTGGAAATCCAAGCCAAACAATAAATACTGTCTTGGTGTCCCTGTAAAAAGCGGGTATTTACCTTTCCGGTTAACCAGCGTTGATCCAGTTTAAGATGATTTCGATATAATTTTAAATTAAAAGAAGAGGCTAGTCGTGTGATACCCTTTTTCCGCTCTAAAGTTAAGGCATTTTCTTGAATAAGAGGAGGCACGGAATGGAAATCGGCATACAGAAATCGACGCCATAAACGATCATCGTGGCAAATGGGATACATTATACTACATGTTCGAGATAACTTTTGAATGGTGATGTAATCTAAATAATATAATATGTTCGAGATAATTTCATTTGGCAATGTTACTAAAGCTATTATATAAAAAAGAGTCAGTTTTTAACACACGAGAATGAAAAAAAAACAGGACAATAAGATACGTACTTGATCTGGTGACAGGTTGTAGATTAGAATTAAAACTATTGTCAGAATAAATAGAAGAAGGGCGACGATGGTATGATGATCCACCAACATGAAATTTAGGTAAAATAGAAGAGAAATTGGAAGAGGAAGCTTTCAATTTCCTTTTCAACGGTAGTAATGTTGATTTTGACGTAGTACGACGAGGATTTAATCGTTTTGTCTTTGCTGTTGTTCCATCTTTTCTAGGACAAATGGTGATATAAGTAGGTACCGCCATGGTCTTCGTTTCTGGTTTGTTGTTGGGAGTATATCCTGCGGATGAGAATATCATTGAAAATGATATATAAGCCATTTGAGTGTGTGAAAGTTTGTTTTATAAATAAGAAAAAGAAAAAAAGCTAAAAAATTTAATACTTTTTTTTTATATCCTTACAAAAAAAAAGAAACCCTGTGGGACCTAATTTTTTTAACAAAAAGTAATTAGAATACCGTCATTTGCGGGGGAAAACAAACTTTTCATGACGCTTTGGTGTTACTTGGTTTTTTTTTTCTGTTCCATAGAGCAGAGTTTTGAAAAAAGAATGGCGGAAAAGCCCTTTTTTTTGAAAAAAAATAGGGAACGTTTCAACCTCTTTTAACTTCAAAATATAATAATTTTTTTAGCGTATATAGTAATTCTTTATTCCTTCTTCTTATATTGTACTACTTTTTTTCTCTCGTAAGTTAATTTTTCGCTGGTAGCCACCTTCTATACTCGAAATAGTAATATCTCCGAGCCAAAAAAAAAAAAAAAAAGGGAACTAAACAAACGGTATTTATACAAGTACTGCATTAAAACATGTTTCAAAAAATAGCGCCAGGTTTTTTTTAATTCACAAATAAATATTTATTATTTACAAGAGAAATTAAAGAACCTCTCTTGTATTTAGTACCGAAAAGTCGATTTTCGAAATCGCTAGGTATGCTTAAACCGCCATGGTCGTCCACTTGACAAATCATGGTATCTGCTTCAAACATATCACCACAAATACAATAAAAATTGTTTTTATAAATAATGTAATATGTACCAGAATATGTTGTAGAAACCTTAATCAAAAGTAAAACAAATTCTTCAATCGTTAACGGTCTGTCATCTGGATATGGCCACCAATCATCAGGTACATCTTCTGAGGCTTCTGAATCGCACCGCAGCGCCACGAATGCTTTGTAACGGGCCTTTGCTTTATCTTGGTCAAATTTTTGTTTAATTACTTGTAAATTAGTCCTTTCATCGTCAGTATGTCCGACTTTATCAAAAGCTTCATATTCTATTAAGCACTTATCTAGCTCAAAGAACGTTTTAAAGTTTTCCTCGAACCTCAAGTCTGTTAAAGAAGATAGCTGAAAATTATAATCTCTACTGAAGAGGTATTCTACTGGCTCACTATAGATAACAAGTGTGTTATTTACTACATTCTGATTGGTGGGGGTAATAAGATTTACATAATGTGTTCTAACTCTGAGATATTGAGGTATGTAGTTTGGTCGATACAGTATTATGTTGGTTTTGTAAATGGATGCAATATGTTTGACTGTACTATAGTTTTCCCAACGACCCGTTAGAAAAGGTAATGCAGATCGGTGATAGTTTGTGCCTCCTAGTTGATATATCAGCGAAAAAATAACTCTACTGTGTTGTTCAAATAATATATTTACAATGATGTTCCAACATTCTATATTGATCAAACGTGTCATTTGATAAAGGTGCCATGCTATTTCTCGCTTGTATAGTGTTACGTGGTCTTGCGGTATCCATCTTATCGGGTCGCTTTTGAAAACTTGTACTTGTGTAGTCTGAAGAATATGACTTAAATTTTCTCGAAAAATTATATCCGTTGCGTAGTTTGTTTGAGTTTTTCGTGGAATCATGGATTTTCTACGTATGTTTACCATTTTGTTATTTTTTTTTTAAAAAAAAAGAAAGAAGAAGGGAAAAGGAGAAGGGGAGAAAATAGGTGCGTACATATTTATTTTTTTAAAAAAAAGGAAGATGTAACGTTACTCAAGCATATAAGCTGCGTCTTTTTTTTTATCCCTTCACGAGTTGGTGCTATAATGCAATGTGGTTTTACTTGTCGGATATTTTAGTTTAATACAAGCTAACATTCCTTCTTCATAAACTTGACTACGCTAGATTTGTTTATTTTCAAACCAGCAAAAGTCTTTGAACCGCGTCGTTTATCGTTACTGTGTTATCCTCATCGAACAAGGTTTTTAGGATGGTCTTTGTGTTTTTCATTTAATCGACTAATAGGTCTGTTGACAGTATGGTTAGTTTTTTTAAGGCCGTTTTTTTTTTTGGGTCATGGTTGTACGCTTGTTTCCATGTGAGTGCGGTATGGTAATTGTTATTTGCTGCCTTGACTGTTCGGAGTCAAAGCTTTTCAGTTAAAAAGTAAAAATACTTTCTACCATCTTCTTCAGTGTAGGTACTATAATCAACTATCCTTTCAGCTTTAAAAGGAGCTTCCTTCATCTCAACATCAGGAAATGGTTCCACAAAAACCTTTTTGTGTTTTACGAGCTTTCTTAGATCAGTTATTTTTTGGGCGCACGTTCTATTTACAAGTTCATGCAAAAAAGTATGACGTTTGCTTAACTTCTTGTATGACAAGTCCTAATAAATTACTTGTCTTTCTTACACCAGTAAGTATTTTTTTTTATGTGTGAACCTTTTAAATAAGCTGAAGCATATCTTATATTTTTCATTATTATTTTGTTTCTTTTTATGTCCGTACGAACGGATGCGGTTCAAAGCAACTCCCGTGCATAAGATCACTTGCTACGAAACACTCAAATGTAGTCTACTCGAATGTAATACTTTAAAGTTAAGGCTACTTTTTTCAGCACTTTATAAAGGTACGCAAAAAAGTAATACACCGCACTTTCTTTTTTGAGCGCGTAAATAGAGCGTACACCTACTATAAGCGAATATACTACAGTATTTGAAAACTAAACATCTCTGTAATTTTCTACCCTGTGCAAAAATTAACGATTACAATTTTTAAATGGAAGAGAATTCAGACAGGATGGAATTCGTATAAGAGATTTATTATGGTAATCCTAAAAAGCAAACATGGCATGGCTAATATGATTCTTGGCAGATGATATAATAAAGTCAGTCTACAGAGTATACATGTATCCACCTGCAGCTACTCATCTACATCATTTTTGAAAAATAACGATAAATCGGATCAAGTCACTGGGTAAAATAAAACATGGATAAAAAATATGCAAACTCTAAAAGATCATCTTTATCGTTTAATTCACTGTAAGTAACGTATATTGCTTTTATTCTTGATAAAAAAAAAATACAGGTTCTATTTCTTTACAGCGGTAGCTAACTTTTTAACATCACTGCCAACCACCTCACTCTTTCCACTACTATAAAAATTCATCATACATTCTAATTTCCACTTTTTCCAAATATCTTCAGACGGGAACCCCAGCTTTTCCCATTCCTGCTCTTCTTCTTCTTCCATATCTTCGTCTTCGGATTCATCTGCCTGATCTTCGTATCGTAACAAAAAGTTTGGTTTATGATCAGACGCTAATTCCGAAACAAACTGTGTGGCATCTACAGCTAATCTATCATGTCGTTGAAGTAACTGATTCCATTGTTTTAATTGTGTTTGAATCAATTGTTCATCGTCGACATTTTTACCAGCAAAGCCATTGTTTAAGTTTGAATCCATTTGTAATTCTAAGGAGATCGTAGCCTGTGTATCTGCTTCCAGTTTCTCGATATCAGGAATAAGTTTGGTACGAAGTAGGACACTAAGGATATTGGTATCACTTTCTTTGGTTGTTGGTACATAGGGATGTAACATAAGTTTAGGTAGAGTGGCATTACTTCCTGTTTCTGTATAACTATAAAAATCTTCTGATAATGACGCGAACTTTGCTGTCAACATGTTGAATTTGTTTAAAAGATCAGGCCAGTTAAACGGGTATCTAGGTTCTGTCAACGAAGCTAAATGAGTTGAAAAGGTCTCTTGCAGTGACCATAGTTTTCCTCGCAGTGCTTCCAGTTCTTGGTAAGTGTTAGGATCCAAAGTTGCTTGAATTTGTGAATTGTCCATAATGAGAAGAAAGAAAAAAAAATGCAAAGGAAAAATATAAATAAATAAAAATCATTTTCTATTTTTGGGAATATAATTGATAGAATCGACTGTGTTTTCTATCAGCCAAAAATTGAGACACTGTTCCTGATTCAGCAAGACTTCTGATATGATGTTAAAGCAATGTGGTTAATTTTGTACTTCCCAGCAAGGAGCGAAGTACGTTTTTTAATCTTGTCAGTTGAATTCCATTTACTTCTTTACGCTTTTGATTGTCTGAAAACACTCTGTTAGAGTTGACCTCCCATTGCCAAAGCTTGTCTCCGAGCCTTCTAACTCTTTGAAGTTGTAATAGTACCTTTAAAGGTAAGATTATAAGTCGGCAGACGCTACTTCATCCGTTAAATTAGGCGAAGGATAGGCATCCGCTAGCAAAGAGAGCAACAAAAGACACTGAATATTGTAGTGTCATCCGCTTCAACAGTGAGGGGATAAAAAATAATCTAAATAGACTTGCGAGAAGCATTTTCTTCAATAGAGACATGCGCCGTAGTGCATGATATTCTAAAAAAAACCCCCACGCAGGAGAGTTAAGATGTGATGTTTTTGAAAAGATGCGCCATAATACTTGATAAAAACAACTCTTTTTTTTTTGGCAGTAAGAGGAAACAGGAGCTATTGGTTTCTTGTTGTAAAAGTAGTCTAGTGATAATTGAGCACTAAGAGAGAAAAACAAAAAAAAGGCCCGTACTTTTATAGTGTCAGAGACGCAAATTATAACCTTTGCTTGCTTTTAAAATACTGTGTACGTATACAGTATACACTGTATTATACACATATTTCTCAATTACAATTAGCTTTTTTTAATAATACACCAGTGACAAAAAGCACACGTCATTATAGACTACTATCTACTTTCACAACGTCCATTCTACAAGATGCATCCGCTACTACTCTTTCAAAGATATTGATTTGATGACGTACTTCAAACGAGAAAAAAAAAAGCTGAAAAATAAGCGGGAACAAACTTTTTTTTTCTTACAATTTCTTTTTTTTTTCTTACCCTAATAGCTAAATAATCAAAACAGGTTCGTATTGAATAATGAACATGGCTTTGCATTATAATAACACGCGTTTTTTTTATTTTTAATCTGTATTTAGGCTAATATAAAATGGGAAAGACAACTACACCAGAATTGAAAAAGTACGTATAGATGAATGCAATTCATCGATCTTTTTTTTTTTTTTTTTTACTAATTAATTTTTTCTTCTTTTTTTCATCATTAGGTACATGGACAAGCGTCTTTCACTTCAATTAAACGGAAACCGTAAGGTGAGCGGTGTTCTCCGTGGTTTCGATCCTTTCATGAACATTGTTTTGGATGAAACTATCGAAGAGATTAGTGCAACTGAAAAACACAATATCGGCATGGTGGTAATATACATTTATTCTTTTTTTTTAATCATAACATGAATCAGTTTTTTTTTAATATTTTATATTATAATAGGTTATTCGTGGTAACAGTATCTCTATTATGGAAGCTCTTGAACGTATTTAGATTTTTTATACAACACAAAAAAAAAGGAAAATATATAACAATAAATTCAGTCAGAAATCACTCTTTATTTTTTTTTTTAAAAAAGAAAACTTATTTATCTTTCTTGGATTCCTTATCCTTCTCGGATTCGTTTTTATCTTCAGGACCTCCTACTTGACCATATTCATTGGCGCGAGTGGGATCAACTTTATAAGCGTGTCTTTGATAAATATATACAAAAAATACGAAATCATCACGAAGACAAGCAAGTCTATGCAAAGTAGGCATCTTGATAACAAATGCGAATAAATCATCAATGAAGGTATTGAGTGACTTATACATTAATGTCTTCCAAGGCATATGTGCAACCTATTTTTTAAAATAATAAGTAATATGTTCTTGTCTTCAAATAAAACAAAATATAACTTACACTCTTGAGACGATAGTTAATATACAATTGAGGTAACATGGTAATAAAACCAAACATGTACACGAATTGGACCAAAGTATGAATAACAAAGGAATACCAACTCTTGTGTTCATCATAATACAAGGAGTACATGGCATAACCAGCCAATAAAGGATATGAAAGCCACTTCAAGTACTTGAATGCAATAGCATCATATTTAGCAGTTTCATCTTCTACATCAGTTTGTTCTACAGCTTGTTGACCTAAAGAAGGAATAAGAGAACCAGGAGTCCAGATCAATTCATACTTGAGAGCCTTAAACACCTTCCATAACTCAATAACCAAACCAAAACCTTGACTAATCAACACCATCCAAGAGGTTTCTTGGTTGTTATCAAACAAGTAGAGGAAAATAACAATTTGGAAAAAGATATTGACAATCAATGTACGAACAGAGATACCAGCACTATTGGATTTTTGTTTCCAGAATGCAATATCGTTTTTGAAGGCAAGCATTTCAAACAATGAATGAAGACAACTGACAGCAATGGTTGTGCCCAAAAGAATAGGGTTGGTTTCGATAAACATACGTTTTACTTCATCCATATCTCCACTGGTCATACCTCCAAGCGCACTTTGAGATTGTTGTTTCATGGATTCGTCCAAAGTAGCATAGATATTAAACTTCCACATTGAAATAGGTTCAACACGAATATTTAAAGGTAAAGTAGTGATAGTTTCGTTAATAGCATAGGCATTTTGTTGAAGAACCCAGAAATCGTTAGGGAACAAGATAGGGCGGTAGAAACCAACCTTGTTGTTAGGTTTACGAGAAAGACCGTAATCAAATTGAACGTGTCTCATGACAGGTGGTTGTAAACCGTTCTTGGGGAGAGGTGCTTTACTGTTACTAACCAAACTTAAAGTGACATTGGGGTGCCAGTAAGCTACTAAAGGTGCACGACGAGTCAAGTTACCGATAAGACCAGCACCAAGACCAACAATACTTCCTGCAGCACTTTCGTCTTCATGTTGCTGTTCTTGTACAGGGATACTTTCAACATTTTTCTCCTCTTCCTCCTCCACTTCTTCTTCATGTTGTTCAGACTTACCCAATAATTTCTTTTGTTTGACAACAGATTTCTGAGGGTAAAATTTGGTCAAAGCTTTTTTTTTTTTTTTAAAGAAGCTTGATTAGTTAAAAATTTGGTTGGGGTTTTACAAATGAAAATTCGTGTTACCATGTCTGGCGTAAACGGTAGCATCAGGGACAAAACCCTGTTTGGTTGGATCTAATGGTTTTCCAGCTTGTGAAACAAAGATATGAGCATAGACGGTACCGTTATGTTGAATCGACTAATTATAAATAATTAATTGGGTACGTTAAAAAAGATCGAATCAATTATATATACCTTTGTAGCAGGAATTTCAATTTTATGTTCTCTAGGTTCAAAATCTTCACCGTAGTAAATATCAGTCGTTGTCCAGTCAGGTTGTCTTTGATAGTCAGTGAAATATTCGTCTTCACTTACAAATACAGTAACATCCATAGGAGTTTGGTGAGGCCAGAGAGGTACGTAGGTATCAGCGACATCGGAAAGAGGAAGAGAAGGATTAGTAAAGTAAAATACATTGTCGGGTACATTAGCGTAATCACGAAGTGTGCTTACGCCAGGAATGAATTCAAGAGCAGGTTTAGTAGTAGCATCATCAGAGGTTACATCAGGTTTAGTTGTAACATCGACAGAAGTTTGGAAACCTTAAAAATAATTTTTAATTTTTGACATTTTCGAATAGATTATGTTTTTACCTTTTGTTACTAACTGCATCACTAACCAGAAAATGACCATCTGCGCGATCGATCCACCATACTTTTGTAAAAACGTCTTTTCTTGAGGACCTTGAGCTGTAGTCGCAGGACCAACGACTGGAGCAGCCACTTTATTGTCGTCTGCCATATTAAAAAAAAAAGAAGAAGTACAAAAAAAAAAAAATGATTTATTTTTTTTGAAAAAAATGTTGCTTTCACAGTTGAGTCTCCGAGTGTGAAACGTCAAGCTAACAAAAAAAACCAAAAGAGAAAGTAGGATATTTGCCACAATAGCGTTTTAAAGGTACAGTGACGATAGTAACTTGTTCCAAGTAGGTAAAGATAAAAGGTTCTCACATGACGGAAACCAATTTCAAGGACGATTTGCTGCTGCATAAATATTCTTCCAGTCTTTTTTTTTTTTCGTACGTGTATTTTTTCTGCAGTAAAAAAGAAAGCCTCGGGCAAACCCATTTTTTTTTCTCTTTTTCTCTTTTTTATTACAAGAAAAAAAAACACGAATATAATGTCGAATACAGACTTTCTCACGGTAAGTATAAAGTTTGTCATCTTTTTATAAAATAGATGAAAAAAAGGATGCTTAACGAACTTTTTTTTTAAAAATATAGAAAGCTATTGACATTGCTAAAAGGGCAACAGAAGAAGATCATAAAGAGAACTATAAAGAAGCATATAGTTTATACCAAAATTGTCTAGAATATTTCATGACAGCTATTCGATGTAAATAGTTCTTTCCTTTTTTACTTCTTCTTTTAAAACTAACCTTGTTCTTTTTTTTTTCAAGATGAAAAGAATGACAAGTTAAAGGAACGCATTCGTGTAAAACTTATGGAATATTTAAACAGGGCAGAAACTCTAAAGGAATTTTTAAATGCTCAAGAAGAAACGAAACAGACTGCTAGTCCTACAAGTGGTGCAGCTGGTAAAACTAAAAAACTGTAAGCATTTCTTGTACCTTATATATTTTTATGCAGTTGGTTGATCTTTTTTTAAAAAAAAAATAGAGGGTCTGATAAAACTGAAGAAAATGAAGATGATGCTGATATGAAAAAGATGCGAGCTAGTTTAAGTGGTAAGATTATATGTGTAATATATTAGACTATTAGTAAACGACCCCCAAAAAAAAATAGGTGCTATCTTGACCGAAAAGCCTAATGTCAGTTGGAACGATGTTGCTGGCTTAGAATTAGCAAAGGAAGCATTAAAAGAAGCTGTTATTCTTCCCATCAAGTTTCCCCATTTGTTTACAGGACAACGTAAGCCTTGGCGTGGTATTTTACTTTATGGACCTCCCGGTACCGGTAAATCTTACTTGGCAAAAGCAGTAGCTACTGAATCCAACGCTACCTTCTTTTCGGTTTCATCGTCGGATTTAGTTTCGAAATGGTTAGGAGAGAGTGAAAGATTAGTAAAACAATTGTTTCAAATGGCAAGAGAGAATAAACCTGCGATTGTATTCATTGATGAAGTTGATTCGCTTTGTGGGTCAAGAGGTGAAGGTGAATCAGAAGCCTCGCGTCGTATCAAGACTGAGTTCTTGGTACAGATGAATGGTGTAGGAAATGATATGGATGGTGTACTTGTTCTTGGTGCTACCAATATACCTTGGCAGTTAGATGCTGCTATTAGAAGAAGATTTGAAAGACGTATTTATATTCCTCTTCCTGAGGTCAATGCTCGTGCCAATTTGTTCGCTCTTAATATTGGAAATACCCCTTGTACATTAGGACAAGCTGAATACAAGCAACTTGCTGACTTAACTGACGGGTAAAGATATATAGAGAGTGTTTTTTTTACAAAAACAAAAAAAGTAGGACAGTGAACCAACATGATTTTTATTTAGTTATTCTGGATCTGATATTGCAGTGTTAGTAAGAGATGCTTTAATGCAACCTATTCGTAAAGTGCAATCTGCTACTCATTTCAAGTCCGTCGTGGCACCTTGTCGAACTAATCCAGGCACAGTTCGTGAATATTTTACACCTTGTTCACCAGGTGATCCTGATGCGAGAGTCATGAATTGGATGGATATTGAAGGAGATCAATTATTGGAACCTGAATTAACCATTCAAGACTTTTTAAAGGCCGTCCAAAGTTCTCGACCTACTGTCAATGAAGCAGGTATTACACAGCATGTTGAATTTACGCAAGACTTTGGTCAAGAAGGATAAAAAAAAAAAGACATGTAACAAATAATAATAGATTTGATTTTCAAACTTTTTTTTTCTTTGGTAAATGCAATATTTTTTTTATTTTTTGCGAGTTGTGTGTATATATGTGTGTGTGAGAGTTTGTATATATATATATATATAAGGTTTAAAACGAATCAGTCATTTTATACGCAACAAATGACTCTACGTTGTGAACAAGTGTAGAGATTGACTTTAATCGTACGTGTTCTCCGCCACCTGCAATTAAACTAGGTCCACTATCTGCCCATAAAGTTGGAACCTCGACATCTTTATCTGCATACACAAGCACTTTGAATGTATCTATCATATATGTATAAAATTGTCAAATCATTACGAAAAAAAAACAAAAAAAAAAAGACTTACATTCATCTCCTTCTAACGATGGTAAATAAGATACACTAGAAGAAATTTGACGTAAAACAGTTTGAATTTGTAATACAGTACGTCTTTTAATTATTTCTGCCCTACAGAAAGAGAAAATCAGTTTATAGTTCCCAGTTATTTTTTCTTTAAGTAATTTTTACTCTGCCGGAGGTACATTCTCTGCCATTGGCAGACCATTCTCTCCGTTCACTTGAATGTCAAAATGCCATCTTTCAACAACCTCCAAAGTTTCGGCAGAAGAAATAACAATGACAAATTTACTAACAGTGTTACTGGCTAACCAAACTAGAATACAAAAAAAAAAAAAAAAATTGGTTAAGTTGGTTGAAAATAGCATAATATGTAATTTTCTCTTTTTCTTTTTACTCTTTAGTTGACTAATGATTTTTTCGATATAGGCTGTCAATTCAGGATTATTTGAAGAGTATACTTTGATTCCATATTTCGTTGTCATTTTAAAGTAATCTTCTGGGTATAATCCACGCAACATTAATATGCTAGTTTTAATGGTTTAGCATATTTACATGTAAAAAAAGAGAGTGAATTGACAATATGCGTTACCTGTTAAGACCACACTCTTTTTTTTAAAAAAAAAAAAGAAAAATAAAAAAAAGTTAGTTAGTATTTATCGAGTTTAATAGAAAGAAAAAAAACTTACCAAAGAACTGAACAATTAAAGAAGAAGAACCTTCTAAAGTTATGGAAGAGTTAATACCTGTTCCCTGAGCCATTACTTTTTTTTAAAGGTACAACACGTATACAACAAAGAAAAGAAAAATAAAAAAATGTTTTTGTTAGAGCACAGCCGTGAAATATTTTTCTACCTTTGGCAAAAAGATACGTGCACCTCATTTTATGTAAAATTAAGCAAGTACCCAGATAACTTTGTAACTTATACTAGATTACTTAAAGATCAAAAGAGAAGGTAGTATAGAGTTTGATAAGCCACTCTGTTTAGAGGATGTGGTAGAATCGAATAGCAAATTCAATATTATCTGAGCCAGTTCAAATGATGGTAGTAAACATCAAGAGAGTCGCTCTGTTTACAGTAATAGGTTAACCTCGTATACGTATACAGTAGTGGCTCTATTTAAGGGTGACCGAAATGTGAAAGGCATCCACCTTTCTATCGAATATACCCTTATTATCGTGCAGTGGATAATTACTTCTAAAGAAAAAAGCTCAGTGAAATACCTGAGTTTAAATAATCGCTCGCATAAGAAATCACTGATAAAAAAAAATTAAAAACGAGCTTTCTTGTTTTTTTTTCGATTTTCATTTTTGGGGGTCAACCTTTTTTGTATTTTTGTAGTTATTTTATATTTACTTCAGATCCAATTTTCCTATTTTTGTGGGGAAAAAATGCATAATATAGAACTCGTTTAGACACTTCTAAATTATTTTAAATCATACCTCAACTACAAAAACTGAAAGAGTAATCGCTGTTTTAGACGTTTTTTTTCTGGGTAAAAAAATACACTTTTTTAGTGTAATATTGTGTAACCATTTTCAGAGTTTCGCGATTACGTAAAATATAGTTTTTTATTACCGTGTTTAATTATAGCACCGAATGTAGATATTTAAAAACTATATATTGGATATTCATAAATAAAAGTGCTACGTCTAAAACTGGGCGAGAAAACGCGCTTTAAAGAAACCACCAATTTAAGGACAGCATAATTCAAATTTGAGCGAAAAAAAAAACGTCTAAAACGATGATTACTCGGTCAGTGTTTTTACTAAAAAATACAAGTTTAGATGGATTAAGTGCGCCTAAAAGAGCACTTTATTATCATTGTTTTTTCCACAAAGAGAGTCAAATTGAATCAGGAGCAATTTCCAAATAAGCACAAAACACAAAAGGGGTTGGCCCACCAAAATGGCCGGAAATTATCAAAAATGATCAACTGGAAAAAAAATATGCAAAATCGAAAAAAAAATAAAACAACAAGTAGTTTTAAATTTTGGTATTAAAGACAACATCCTAAGGAGTAACTTTTACTAAGTGACGTAGGAAAAAAAACCATTTCCTGACGTTTAATTATACAAAGAAAACATCTTATTTCGATTACCTTTTTTAAAAGTTACTTCTAAACCTTCACTTAAAAAGACGCGTTTTTAAGATGACAATTTATGAAAAATAATGTATCGTGATACTTGCAATAGTCCTTGAGCTCACCTAAGTCATTGTACAAAACAATATGCTGTGTATCTTCTTCTGCAAGAGCTCAAACATCAAAATTATGTTAAATTTTATTTTATTTTTTTATTGATGTCAATTAAAATAGTACATTTAAGAACTACTAGCTATAATATATTGGACTAAAAGGTATCTTTACGCTCATTTTATTCGGCTTAAACTGCATTCCTTTCCGATCTTTCATCACTTAGCAACAGTCTGTATTTAATTACTTTTCTTAGTAATATTTCAAAAGACTCACTGCTGATACGTGCTCCATTCAAGTCTAAATGTATTGTCTTTATATTTTAATTACTTTGTAAGGTTTATATCATTATTCTCTCTTTATCGGTTTGATTATTATTCCTTTGTTTTAATAACATCGATTTGATTGTACACTTTTGAAGACTAGACGCTTTTATATAAATTAAATAAGGCTTTTTTTTTTTGTGAAGTTGGATTCCGCCGTTAAATCAAATAGTGGTGATAGAGGTGTTAAAACTGGGGACCAAAGAGGTTCTGGAGGGATCCACCCTTAAATCAGGTCACCCCTAAATAGAGCCGCTACTGTATATGATATATTGGAAGATATCTGTTGTGGAGACGGATTCTGTTCAAGAGTAATTAAAACGTTTATACAATATGCGTAAGCGGAAAATAATACTTTGAACATTAAATCAAAGTCTGACAAACGCCAAGTATATAGATTGAAATACTTACAAAACTTCGATTTTCTTAACATATATTGGCTCGTATGTATGAAAGGCTTACACAGTTAATAAGATGGAAGTGAAAAGTGTTTTCTATGTCAGAGGTTATGTTTAACTGATTATGCAATATAGGATATTACTGTAAATATTGGAGATAGAAATGTGTTCGGTATATTGAAATATGAATCTGGTGTACATAGAGTTCACTGTTGCTATTTTACCAGAACTAACTGAAGTCGATGTTCAAATTAAAGAATCCGATCTTAAAAATGATGTTTATCGTGCTCCTGGTGCATGTAAATACAACAGATAGTGCAGCTAGAATGACACATATACCAACTGGTTTAGTAGTAGCTATGCAAGATGAAAGATCCCAACACAAGGCAAATTAAAGAGTATTTAGTATATATTAATTTGTATCATAGAATAACTAATTAAAAGAAGGGGTGATTTTTTTTAAAAAAAAGAAGGAGGTTTTTTATTATTATTGAGTAAACTCAACGTAAATCATCTTCATTATCAGATCCACCAATATCAACATCTTCATCCTCTTCATCTTCATTTACCAGTGTATGAGTTAACACGTCGTTTTCTTCCACGACAACAATATCAGTATCCATTATGATAGATAATTTCCTACTAGCATCTTGCTTACTCTTTTTTAATTTTCGTCTTTTGCGCCTAATTTTACTGGTACAACCATGTTTATGCGGTTTCAAAGGTAATTGAATTGGTTGGTTTTCAAATAAATCATCATCCAGCTGCATTGAATTTCCAATTTCCATGGCTGCAATCGCCCTATCTCTTAGCTGCCGTATTTCTTTGCGTACTTGCTCCACATCGTTATCGGTATCAGTTTCTTCATCTGTACTGTCACTGATTTCTTGGTTCAAACAAGGTTTATCAATTACAGTAATTTGCCTGTCATAATCTGCATCAATAAAGCTACCCAGTAACGGTGCATGCGATGTATTGATTTCAGCCATCTTCAAAATATTATTAGGGTTTAATATCTGATTTACCACTTGTTCATTTTCTACAACAGGATTAGTATTAGTACTTTGTTGATGCTGACTGGCACGCCTTGAGATGGGTAGCGGAGTAGGAAATAAAGACTCAATATCTTCATCCAAGAAATCACCTAATGCATGCTGAATGGAACACGTTGCTGCTAGTTCTTGTGCACGCCTTGAAGGAATCCAAGTTCCAAACAAGTTACTTTGCTTGTTAGGAATACGTACACGACTCATTTCAAAACTTAGAATCATACTACGCTCACGTTCAGTCTCAATACCTCCAGCAGTTAATAATTGTGTACCATTGATAAATCCATTGTCAAGACGACGCATCAAAGTATATTCTTTTTCTATACCTTCTTCTTGTTTTTTTAATACGGCTGTACATACTACAACATGATCTAGCATAGAAATAGACATGGCAGGATTGGTAGGTTGTAAAGGGTAAATAATGACAGGTAATACTTTTTTGGGTATCAAGGTGTTATCCAATAAAGGAAACAGAGATCCTGATGAAGAAGATGATGAAGAAGAAGTACCATGGTATGGGAAAAAATCATTCAAGTAATCTTGTTGAAGTGCAGAGAGATTGAAGTTTTGAATATTTAATGATTTTAATAATTCAGATGTAGTCAAGTGTTTGGTTAATGGTGCAATTTTACGTGGTGTCGTTGTTGTTGTTGTTGTTGTTGCTGTTGTTGTTGTTGTTTCTGTTGACGTCAATGATGGTTTTTTTTCATCTTTCACTATTGGTTTGATATGATTATGATGATCAACAGGGTTATCACTTAATAGTTTAGTTAATCCAGCTGAACTTTCAATTTCAAACTCTTCAATTAGCTCTCTCGCTCTATGCAGCGGTACCCTATAAATAAATAAATATATATACACATGTATATGTATTGTATATATATATGTTTGGGTGCGTGTGTGTTATAGACTACAAAAAACCCTTTTTTTTTCTGTTTATATCAATTAGACTTACCATGCTCCTCTACTTTCCACAGGTCCATTTGTAATAACGACAACAGTTTCTTTCTGAGTATCAAATACACCCTCACCTAATACAGGTACAGCCGCTCTTCGTAAATGAGTGGCATTAATATAACCTTGTTTTAGACGAGCAATTTGATCATCTGGTTGTGTTAATTCAATAAATCGTAGTACTTTTATTTGATCGTCATCATTTAACTGATAACATTCCATATTGCCAATTAATATTTTTACAATTTTATATGGTTGCTTTGGAATCAGAGTAGTGTTTGTGTTATTTACAATGGGCACCATATCGTTTGAAGTCCGGCTTGGGTTTAAAGAACAATGAAAATTGTTTGCATGGTTTGTTGTTGCTGTTGTTGTTGTTGCTGGCTCGACTTTTTTTAAATATTGTGATATACATGAGGAAACTGTAGTAAAAGATTGCTGACCACTATTTTTTTTTTAGTAAGTTAGCATGATATCATGGATTCCGCCCCCCCTTTTTTTTTCTCTTACTCAAGTGTCGTAAGTTTATGTTTCATAATAGTATTTGCAAGTTCTTTTGGTGAACTTGGTGCGTTTCCTAGCCTAACTAAAGCACCTAGGATAGCAGAGGATACTTTATCATGTTCAGGATGAATGGTAAGACAATCAGTTTTCTTTTCTTGGGACATTAACGCGTATGTGTGTAAAGATGTCACTTTTAATATTTAGACGGTTTATTTATAAAGAAAGAAAAACAAAGCGGGTATAAAGAACGATGAACAAACATAAAAAGAAAGATAAAAAGAAAAAGAAAAAAAAAGGAAACTATAGTTACTCTTTTTTTTTTTTTATCACAAATAATTAAAAAAAAAGGGCCTCAGAAATTGATGTGAACTGACAAATATATGTTTGAACGGGTTTTTTGTGATGTAAACACGTCTCTTTTTTTTTGTACCAAGTAATAAATAAGACGGCGGATTTATTTATTCTAAAGAGAAGCATATTTATATTCATCGTACTGATTTTCTTTATAATCCTTATATTCATCGTCACTATAATAGCCAGCAGAACAAGACCTTTTAGCCCTTATAGCAATGGTACTATCATAAGCGCCTAAAAAATCTAAATTTTCCAAAGCTACGTGACATGAGTATCCTTCAAACTCTTCAGAATCGCTTGTTGATTCCCTTTTTTCAGTTGTATTTACAGGCCGATTGTACGACTTTGCAAATTTAGGATCTGTCAAATAATCCTATAAGTTTTATCATTTTTTCTTGTTTTATCCTTACCTTCTTGAAAAGTCATATTCAACGGTTTTCTTTTGAGGGGAAACTAGAAAAATGGATATAAAAGAGAGTGATGGTATTTATATCTAATAGGTAAAGAAACAAAGGCGCCAGTAATAGACAACATCTTGACATCTAATAATGGTTCTTTCATACGATCTAACTATAATTTCGAAAATTATTCTTTGTTTATAATTAACCCTTCTTCCATTTGTCATTATCTTATCAATAATAAGCGGCTAAGTGACGACAAAAGCTTAATCCAATAAGCAAGTTACGATATTTTTCAGTGACAACCCGTTTATTATTTGAAAAACTAGAACATTTATCAACGTTTGATATTAATTAACATCATAATAAAGTTAATGAGAATAACTCTCACAAGTGTTATATTTAATAAGCATTCTCAGGATCATAAGAAGAATACTTGTAAGTGTTATAATCACTATATTCAGGATATGTAAAAGGATGGTCGAAAACCTACCAATCATCATCCTCAGGATACCTTCTTCTATCAAAATAACGAGAACGATACTTATAAGCATTATGATCATCCAAATCGCTAAAACCTGGATACTTGTCATTAGCATTATCATCATTGGAATTATCATCGTTAACATTATAAGCATTACTAACACCATCATCGCCATAGTTAATATCGCCATCGTCATCAACATCAATATCACCATCTTCTCCATAGTTAATATCATCAGCGTCTTCCTCCGGAAGCTGTAGAGCCTCGTATTAAGTAACAAGTATGCTGTCAGTGTCTTCCCAATCGGCGGGGAAGAAAGCACTAGTAGGATTTCGCGTCCTTATAGATGAAGAATCAGGTGAGACGTGTTCATAAAAGCACGTCAAATCAGTGCTGGTTGATTGTTCAGGCCACCTGTACGACTTTACAAATCCAGGATCCTTTTAAGTTTTTACTTGGCGAATTTTCTTTCAAATGTATACTCTTACCTTGGTCACGCGCGTACTAAATCACATGATCAAATACGTCTTTCATTGTTGGATTACTGGTAGTGAGTATGGAGAAAATTATGCTTTGGTTAAAACTTATGTTAGAGGGTTTTTTTTTTAAAAAAAAAAAAGAGGAACAACAGAGAGAGAAAAAAAACATTTGATTATTCGTATTTATTTGTAAATAGAGATTGAATACAGCAGTAAAAAACCAACTATTTTTCAAGTGCATCTATTGCATGTGAATTATATTCTGCGTTAACTTGGTTTATTCTGACGTAAAATAAGACATCATTTAGCAGTTGACGAAATTTATAAGGTAGCCTTTCTCCGTAGCTAAAAAGTTATAGTAAAAACTCCATTTTTATTTACTTATCTGAAAAACTATGTTAGAGATAAAGATTGTAAACAATAGAGAATCAACTTTATGTCTATCTACGTCCTTTCTTTGAATTTTTAATCTATTTGAAAAATCGCCTTTAAGTACAATAAATGACTAAGTAACAACAAGAGCTTAATTAATAAGCTAGTGTCTTTTCAATACACAATTGTATCGGCGTTCGATATTGATTAAATTAACAATACACGTAAAAAAAAGAGCCAAAAGGTATTTAAGTTACAACAGAACTCTCATTTATTAAAGATAATCGTTATAATCATATTCAATGTCACAATCATAAGCATCATCATAATAATTATCATAAGCATCCTCATAAGCATCCTCATAAGCATCATCGTAACCATCACTATAACCATAATAACGAGCATCATCATAACCATCATCATAACCATAATTATTATTAACATGGCGGTTGAGATAATGAGAATAATTCTCATACGCGTTTTGATCATAGTAATTAGAATATTGAGAACAATTATTATAATCGATACAGTTATCATAAACTTCATTATTCGGATGCTCTTCATTATCATCACAAGCATTTGAAATAGCATAGCCATCATCATCATTATCATCATTTTCACCATTGTTATTATCATCAGCCTCTTCTTCTAAAAGCTTTAAACGTTCGAATATGAATGAAGTAGCTTCTATATAGTCTGCACTTTCCGGATTGGCAGAAAAGAAAGTGCTTGCGGATGAAGGACTAGATGAGACTAGTTCGTACGAGCTTGTCAAGTTAGAGTCGGTTGATCGTCTTTCAGTTGATTCGGGTGTATTTGTAGGCCACTTATACGACTTTACAAACGCAAGATCTACCAGTTAATCCTTTTAAGTTTTTGTTTTCAATAAAATAGATAATCTTACCTTGGTCGCACGCATACTGAATTGCACGATCAAATATGTCTTTCATTGTTGGATTATTAGCTGTAAGTAAGTAGCGGGTTAAATTTTGGTTGAAATTCATGTTACATTGAGGTTTGTTTTTATAAAAAAGAAAGAAGAGAGAGAGAGAAGAAAAGGAAAGATAATTAGTGTATTTGTAAAGAGAAATTGAAATGCAGCATGTGAAATGTATTCCGTATTAACCTTGTTTAATTATTCTGGCGTAAAATAATATATCTTGCATTTGATTAAACTTATAACGCTGTATTTCTTTGTGAATATAGGCTAAACTATTTTCAAAGACAAGATGTTTTTATTTATTTATTTCTGAAAAGCTATAATATTTGATCAACAGTATATGTATTTATACGTTAAAAGAACCAACAGTATTATAGCTGTAACACTATTCAATTACATCATCATCACCAGCATCGTTATCGTCATCATCATCATTACCGTAGATATAATCATGTTTTTCGTTTGAAGACGCTGATAAAGATTGTACTACGTGATTTAAAAATACATCCCAAATGTCTACGAGTTTCTGATCAAGAGGGACAGAAAAAAGGGTCTCTTTTTGAGCACTTGTTGATGAAGATTCAGGAGTTTGATCAATAAGGTCTTCTTCATCCGTGCGCGTCAGATTAGAGTTAGCTAGTTGTCTTTCAGTTGACTCAGATGCATTTGTAGGCCACTTGTAAAACTTTACAAATTCAGGATCTATCAATTAATCTTTTAAGTTTTTTTTTCGTCGAGTACATGTATACTCTTACCTTGCTCCTTAGCATGCTGGATCATCAGATCAAATGTCTCTTTCATTGTTGAACCGTTAGTTGAGGATAAGTGATCGAGTAAAGATTTTTTGAAATTCATGATAAAAAAAAAAGATGGAGAGAGAGAAAGAGAGAAAGATGTGCATAAAAAATTAATCAATAATAAAAATTGTAACCAATAAAAAATAACTCGATATTTTCATGTTTGCTGCCTTCTCAGATATTGCGTACTTCGTAAATATATTTCACTGTGATTTGGTTTATTCTTAGACGAAAATAATAAGATGCCATAAAACAGTTCTTATGTTTGGTGAGACTTATAACGTTATTTTTCTCTGCGAGCGCACCGTTACAAAAAAATAAAATAAAAAATAACGAGATATTACTTCTAAACAATAGTGAAGTAAGATATTGTTGTTTCCTTGTCTTTCTATAGGATTTTGTGTTACATGTAAACCTTTATTTAATTTTCTCTATAAACAAAAGCTTTTACAATAAATGATTAAGTGACAACAAGAGATTGGTTAAATAATATATGATACTTTCAAAGAGGAGCGGTTTTTATTTTATTTTATAAGCTTTAAATAATATATTTATGCATGCAAATAACCACAAGTTATTCAAGTTGTATTTAACATTACTCGTACTCTTCATCTTCTGGATAGTATTCATCGTCAGAAAAGTAATTATTCCTATTCTCTCCATCTGGTGGCATTGTAGCTTGTAACGAACAGAAAATAGCGGCCTGCATGCTGTTTTCCGCAGAAGCTTTCCACGCCTCTATAGTATCATTAGCTAATTCATGATAAGATAAAAATTGTCCATAGGAGCGCGTCGAATTAGAGTTGGTTGATTGTCTTTCACTTGGTTCAGCTGTCTTTCCGGGCCACTGGTATGACTTTACGAATCCAGGATCTATAAGTTACACCCTTTAAGTTTATACGTTTTTATTTTTTTAATAGAATAGATATATGTACTTACCTTGTTCACGAGCATACTCTATAAAATGATCAAGCACTTGTTTCATTGTGGGATCCTTGGCTGTAGATAGGTAATTGAGTAAATAATGCTTAATATCCATGATTATTTTTTTTATAAAAAAAAAGAAGAGAGAAATTGAAATAAAGTCGCCAAATTTTAATAAGTGATAAAAAAAAATTACTCGAGTATTTTCAAATTATTGAAATCAGGAACTGTCAAATTATTATTGAGAGGTGCCACAGATGAAACCCCTAAGCACGCACCTCTTAGCTCGTTTAGAAATAGCTTGCAAGCTAAGGAATAATACCTTTTTTTTTTGTCTTATGTCACTTAATAGAGTAATCTCAACTCGTAACTACACTGGTATTCATAAAGTACATGTTGTTGCTTCTAAAGGCTTCAACTTGCAAACCGATGCTTACGGTAAACACCAATCCCCCAAATACCAAGACAATATATAGTAACCTCTGCTTTTATTTCATATGTATGCAAATAGCTAAAGCGCGTCCAGGTTACCCTACACCACTTGTAGAGAAAATCAAGAGTCTAATAACTAGCAAGAACAATCGAGTTGTAGATTTAGCAGCAGGAACGGGATTAATGACCAAACATTTGGTCAATGCAGGACTTCATGTTACAGCAGTGGAACCGGCGGAAAATATGAGACGGAAATTAAATGAGGTTTTACCTTTGGTACCTTGTTTACCGGGTACGTCATGGGATATTCCTTTGGAGGACGAATCGTTGGATGCAGTAGTGATTGCACAAGCGTTTCATTGGTTTGATGATATTCAAACGTTACGGGAATTGCACCGTGTGTTGAAACAGAACGGGTACGGTATTTTGGCATGGAATTTAGAGAGTCACCGCAGTGACTGGATTAGAAAGTTTCGAAAGTAAGAAAAAGATGTTCCTGTATTCTGTTTAGAAAGAATTCTACTAACAAGAAAGTTTTTAAAAAAAAGTGAGTATGAAGTTTATGATAAAGATGTACCACAGTTTAGAAAAATGAAATGGCGTAAAGTATTTGAAAGTAAAGAAGCAGACTTGTTATTTAAATTACCTTTTCAAGAAGTTAAATTTGAAAATGATATACATGTTTATAAGCCAGATATTTGGAAACGAGTACTAAGTAAAAGTTATATTGCTTGCCTTGATAGCAAGGAACAACAAAGACTAGAAGAACGTATTGAATCCATTTTAAAACAAGTGCCAGTTGATGATCAAAACAGAGTGTTAATTCCACATGACTCTTTTTTAGTTTATTTCGAGAAAAAAAAGCATAATTAAAAAGGGTTTTTAGTATTTACAAAGAATTATTTTTTTTCTTTTTATATAATCTATTGAGGTCCACCGAGGGTAGTACCGGGACCAGCAGCAGCAGCAGCTAAAAGTTCTTCAGAGGGAACACAAGAGTTCATAACTCTTTGTCTACCGGGAGAAGGAAGGACAACATCTAATAGTAATAGCAATTGTCAATAGCTATTCTTTTACAAGTATCCATTTTTTTTTATCTTACCAGTCATTTCTTCCTCATATTCAATCAAACCCTTACTGGCTAAAATTTTCTTTTCCTACAGATCATAAAAATAATAATAATTAGTTCCATGTCGATCTAAACTATATATATATATATATATATATCTGGAGTGCTTACGTTTCTTAAAGCTCTTTCGAAAGCCTTTTGCTTCTTCTTGGTAACAACTCTCTTTGTTGTAACGGAAGGTCTGGTGGGGTTGTTGGCCTTCTTGATACTTCTTGCAATACGCTTGTAACCTTCTTTAGAATGTCCCTTGACTAGATTAAAAAAAGACAAATAGTTAGTTTTTTAAACTATAACATATTATTATAAAATATTTACTCTTGTTAATGTTGTGTACTCCTCCCATATTGATTGTTGATTGTTAAAAAGATACAGAGAAAATAGAAAAAAAAAAATATGTCTTTTTTAAAAAAAGGTTCTGAATTGTATAAAAAAAATTAAAGACGGTCACTTTGGTTACTGTTTCCAAATTTAGAACTTTCTTTTTTTTTGTTGTGTGGTGCATAAGCCACCAAAAAGTGTCAAAAAAGTAAAATATGTGTGTGTGAGTGTATATATGTTTTTTTTTTATTTGTATTAGGATGATCTGACGTAGAACAAAATATAAGCTGTTTGACCAGCATGTAATTTTTCGGATGTGCGGGTATTCTCGTCAGTAACCAAGACATCCTGCTCAGAGACGGAAGTAATCGTCGTATCATCAATATGAAGCCATTCGCCAGTTTTTCTTTTAATATCACACGTATAATGTCCACCTCCAGCAGATGTACCATGATGATAAACACTACCAAATAATTCATAAGTAATAGGTTCACTTGGGCGTAAAGAAGGTACCATCCATTCAGGATTAATAACTAATTTAGATCCGTAATTTACTTGTTTTGATAATTTTTGAACACCACCAATATTATCAAATACAAATCGCTTCATGTGTAATATAAGAACTGGCGGTAATCCTTCTAAATAAACTTTTTTTGTTGCATCTACTTTCCGTCCCTCTGGCGAAGTATAATCTTGCATCGTCTCCGCTACCGTCATATTACCAATTGCGTCTTCAATCGAATGTACATTTTCGGGTTGAATATCCAACGGTAAAGATTGATAAGGTTCCTGGTTAATAGAATCTTTGGCTCCAGGGCATTGTAATACTGATCTTAATTTACCGCAAAAGATCCTTGAAATAGGTGATTCTTCAAATCCAGTCTACAAGAAAAAAAAAAGTGTCTTTTTTAGTCCAGAATACCTCCCTTATATTATTATTATTTTTACACTTACCGAACGTAAATTACTCGTCTTATTTTTGGCTCCAACTTCTAGCCAACCTTCTCCTCCGTTAGCAGCTGCAGCTTCTGCTTCCTTTTTATCCGACTGTTCTTTAAGAACAGCTGTCATCTCCTCGTGCAATCCATCTAGCAAGTAACACAGAAATTCTTCGGAATCTTCTTGTCTACCACGAAGTGTATCGAATTTCTTTTGTCCACGTAATGCGTTATAAACGTATTCAGGTACAAATGGTTCTCCATAAGGTTCCAAGTTATCGAGGCGTTCAAATTGGAATTCATCGATAAATTCGACACTGAAAAAAAATATATTTAGTTACCACATACACACACACACATACTCTATTTTTTTATACCGTTTACTTACATTGAATCCAATAAAGGAGTTTTACTCTTGAAGGCATGTTTAGTTTGTTTACTAATAGTCTTGATAAGATTGTAAAATGGTGCACAATGAGACAATGGTTGTAAAATCTAAAATTCCCTTCTAATTAGTATTTTTTGACAGTTTTTTTTTTTTTAATCGTATTTTTCTGTACTTACAACGTTCATAAAACATGTATTGACGTTATTGATCAAACCACGAGGTTGAAGTAAAGGTGCATTGTAATTGGGTTCATATTTGTTGATAATATCTATACACATTTTAACAATTTAGTATTTGTAACCGTGTTATATTAATTTTTTTTTCTTACCTGCTACACCAGTGAACTTAGTACTTGAGGAAGTAGGAGAAGAAGGCTTGGCAGATTTAGCGAGTGGCTTACCATTTGTAGCGGGAGTAGCAGCGACAGTAGCAGCCGCTGCCTTCTTGACAGGTTCTGATTTCTTTAAAACGGATGCCCAACTGGTGATGGGAGCAGGAACAGGAGCAGCGGCAGGAGCGGCAGGAGCAGTAGCAGCAGTAGCAGGAGTAGTAGTAGCAGTAGTGGGCTCAGGTTGAGGAGAAGGAACTTCAACAGGTGGAGTAGTAGATGCTTTGGCATTATTTACTTGTTTTGTTGCTTCTTTCTTGATAGTGTTCTTTTGTTGCTTGGATTGCTTTTGTTGCTTTAGTTGCTGAGGTTGAGGGTGAGGTTCAGGCTTTGATGTTGTTGTTGGTGGTGGTGGAGGTGGTGCAGGTTGAGTAGGTTTCGATTTTTGTTGTTGTTGGGGTTCGGGTCGAGTGGGCTTTTCTTCAACGACTGGTTTTTCTTCAATCGCTTTTTCCTCTTCAACTGGTTTAACAATAGGTTTTTCTTCAACAATAGGAGTTTCGTCTTCTTCTGGTTCGACAAAGACAGTCTCAAATTGTTGCTTAGGTGGTGGTGAATGAATAACTACTGGCTTCCTGTATTGAATACCAGTAGCAAAAGGCGTCTAATGACGTGTCTTGTTAATTATTATCGAAAAAAATTTGTTTTTTTTTTTTTTTTTTTTTTTTACCTTTTTTGGTGGGGATAATGAGACACCTGCAATATTGAGGACAGTGTTGATTTCATCTCGACTGATTTCTCCAAAACAAAGTGTTGGCATTAAAATCTAATCGAGATTATTAAATTAGTTCATGTATTTTTCTTTTTTATAGAAAAAAGTTACTTACTTTTCCAGATGGCATTTTGTTGAACAAAAAGAGGGGAAAAAAAAAAAGGGTGTTGTGTTTTCGTTATAGTTGTTGTTCTTTTTTTTGTTTTGTTTTAAAAAAAAAAGTTTTTAATTAGGTGTAAAAAAAAATGAGTTGTCAAATATCGTGTTTTTTTTTTAATATACAGTCTAGACTTGATCTATTAAGTTTTTTTTTATATATAAAAAAAGAGAGAAAGGGTTTGTTGTTTTCGTTGTAATGGTGTAAATGGGTGTATGTGTGTATGATACAAAGGAATCAAAATAGTTATTGCTGGTGTTTATAATACGTAAGAGGTATTTGGTATACGCATAATTTAATCAGATTGGGTTGAATTATGTATAATGGACTATTTTGACTTTTTCTAACAACTTTTTTTTTCAAGAAAAAAAAGAGTTGAGTGAGAAATAATAAAATTTGAACTTGTTTTTATAAGAAAAAAAACAGCCAGTGTCAAATTGAAAAAAAAAAAGGTATTCTTTTTTCTTTTTTGATTGTTGCTTGGGTTTTTTTCCCCCTTTTTTTTTAATAAATAAAAGAAAGGAAAAAAAAAAAAGGAAAAAGATTGCAATTCACGTAATAAAAGAAAACAGTGAGAAACTGAAAATATTATAAAGAAAATTAAATGTCCGTTGCCAAAGTTCGTTTCGTTTCTCAGTGATTTTGCGCTTGATATTCAACACTTTGTAATACATTCAAATTATCAATTCTCTGTGAGATGGAATAAGTTTCTTAGCTGTCAAGCTATTGAGCTACCAAGCCAAAAAAAAAAAAAAAACGATTATTAAGAAATACAATGCTTCCACTGTCAATTGTAAAAAAAAGTTTAAATATTATTTCAAAAAGTAGTTTAATCCAAAAAATAACTATTCACCCAACAATAATAATTAATAGATGTGCAGCTCTAATAACAATTTAGCGTCGGGAGAACCTATTGAAGCCGCTATTTCAAGCCATTTGGTTGTTGTTTTTCTACACTCCGACCCTCACAATTCATTTCAATCATTGAATTTACTGCTAGCCAGTAACCTAATTTATACGCCTTTGAAAGACATTCAGTTGCTTTTTGATAATCTTGAGAGAATTGTCGTTTTCATGCTGATATAAACAGATATGCCGATCCGTGATCGTCATTACTCTCATTCATAATATACTCTTTAAATAGCCTAAGTGCAGTTGAACAGTTTCTTTCAAAGCCGTTTCCATTGTAATATAAAACGCCAAGATGAAACGAAGCCGAAGGAGCTCTTCCGGAATTGTATGCTTTTTCAAAACATTTCTTAGTCTCTTTATAACCCGGCTCTATACCTCTACCGTCCGAATAAAATAAACTCAATAATAAGAGACCCTCTTCATGATTGTTCTTTGCCGCCTTCTTTGCCCGGTATAAGGATTTATCGATGTCTTTAAGTAAAACATTTTCGAAATAAATAGACGAAAGAATAAGTTGAGCTGTTGATACACCACTTGATTTTTTGTTTGTTAGTAAATTCCAGAACCTTACTTGCCGAAGCTCTTTAGAATTCGGCATTCTGGGATCACACTCTTGCTTTATATACCTAACTGGGGAAACTAAACGATACCCTTTCAAATTTAATACAGACATAATTTCCGGCTTCACATGTGCCATACTCAATTCAAAAATTTTATTCCCAAACAGATAAGGTACACTGTTATTAATTAATTCGGCATCAGTGACATCGCTGTCAGCAAATTTTTCCAACGCAGGAATGATCGTATTAAGTTTATCCCCTACATACAAAGCTTGTAAGTAAAGCAATCCGGTGACAATCATAGCATCAGACCCGCCATTATTTGCAGCTAGTAGAAACCATCGAGCTCCAGTTACCTCCAAGTTTATAAACTATTTCCATAAGTATCACGGAAAAAAAAGAGACATAAATAATGAACATATAATAAATAAAAAAGACGTCTGGGAAAACTAGACTTTTTTTAACTTGCATGAAACAAGCAAATAAACGCGAATTATTTTATCAAAAAAAATTAATCTCTTTTTTACATATACCTGTAAGTATTATTTTTGTACATCTTTTTGAGCCTTCTCAAGCAAACTTCCTCGTCTCGGTCTCCTATTAACCATAAACATTTTAAAGACAATGGTAACCCTAAAAGGAAGTTTGTGCATTAAGTTCGAGGAAAGCTTATTTTACGGCAATTTTATTGTGATAAAAGAGGGGTCACTTTACTCATCTATTTAATCGCTTTCATGCAAAAAGCGTTTTTTATTTATTTATAATACTAGAATATTTTTATTACTTATATCTTTCTTTCTCCTCTTTTATTTCTTCTTCGTTATAAGTATGGAAATCATTTATGAACTTGGAGGTAACTGATCTATCACTTTGCCAGTAACAGAGAAAATAACGTAAACGTCTCTTTTATATTAGATTTTCCAGATCCTGGTGATAGAGATCTCTATAATGGAATACAAGAGATAAACAAGAATAACTATAAAAAAGCTTTAGAATATTTTGAAAAGTCTTCGAGATACGAGAACGAGTATGGTTCACTTTTTGCAGCTGTTTTTCATTTCGCTGGCTTTGGCTTAACAGAAAGAAATCCTTCAAAAGCGCTTGAATTATTTAAAGTGATTGCATCGGCTTGGAATAACCACGTTGCTCAATATTTAATCGGGGCGATGTATTTTGAAGGAGACAGAGGTGTAACTATGGATGAAGAAGCTGGAGCTCGATGGTCTCTACTAGCTGCAAATAATGGCTGGTTTGACGCTATGGTTGTCACCGGATTGCTTTACTTAAAAACTTCGTACGTAGGGGATAAACTAAATACGATCATTCCTGTGTTGGAAAAATTTGCTGACAGCGATGTCACTGATGCCGAATTAATTAATAACAGTGTACTTTATCTGTTTGGGAATAAAGATTTCGAACTGAGTATGGCTCATGTAAAACCGGAAATTGTGTCTATAATAAATTCGAGACAAGAGCGCCTGTCATGTTCACCAATTGAATGTATAAAACGCGAACGAGATTCCATAATGCCTAATTCTAAAGAGCTTCAGTTAGTAAAGTTCTGGGACTTATTGACAAACAAAAAATCAGGTCGCATATCAGAAGCACAAAAATCGCTTGCATTTATATATTATTCGGAAAAGTGGTTACTTAAAGATGTCAATAAAGCCTTATATTGGGCGAAGAGAGCGGCAAATAACGACGAAGAAGAAGGGTTCCTTTTGTTGGGAATAATTTATTCAAACTGTGAAAATGTAGAGTGTGATTATAAAGAAGCGATGAAATGGTTTAAAAAAGCAGCTTCACTGGGCTCTATAGAGCCGAAGCTCATATTACAGAAAGGTATCTATCAATTTATTTTATTATAATAATGAATAGTAAAAAAAACGTCAAATACATAGTTTCCCGGGGAAGGCGAATATATCTTTGTTTATGTTTATACAAAGATTTGAAACATTTTAGCCTGGTGGTACGTTAGCCCGTTATGCAACCATTTTATAAATAGAATAGTTACGTTTGTTATTTACATCTCTCTTCCTACTCTTTTTGCTGATTTTTTCTTTATAATATGGAAATCATTTATAAGCTTGGAGGTAACTGATCCATCACTTTTCCAGCAACAACTAAAATCGTTAACGTTTCCTTTATACCAGATTTTCCAGATCCAGGCGACAGGGACCTCTACAATGGAATACAAGAGACGAATAAGAATAACTATAAAAAAGCTTTAGAATATTTTGAAAAGTCGTCGAGATATGATAACGAGTACGGCTCACTTTTTGCAGCTGTTCTTCATTACGCTGGCTTTGGCTTAACAGAAAGAAATCCTTCAAGAGCGCTTGAATTATTTAAAGTGATTGCATCGACTTGGAATAACCGCGTTGCTCAATATTTAATCGGGATGATGTATTTTAAAGGAGACAGAGGTGTAACTATGGATAAAGAAGCTGGAACTCGATGGTTTCTACTAGCTGCAAATAATGGCTGGTCTGACGCTATGATTGTCACCGCAGATTTTTACTTGCAAGTAGGGGATAAACTCAAAACAGTTGTTGCCTGGTTAAAAAAAGTGGCCAAGAATGATGACTCTGATGTTGAATTAATCGATAATGGTACACTTTATCTGTTTGGAAATAAAGATTTTGAATTGAGTATGACACATGTGAAGCCGGAAATTATGTCTATATTAAGTTTGAAAGGGTATCGTTTAATTTCCCCAGTCAGCTATGTAGAGCGAGAGTGTGATTCCAGAATGCCGAATTCTAAAGAGCTTCGGCAATTAAGGTTCTGGGATTTACTGACAAACAAAAAATCAAGCGGTGTATCGACGGCGCAAATGTTTCTTTCACGTATATACAATTCCGATGATAGGCTGCTTAAAGATGTCAATAAAGCCTTATATTGGGCGAAGAAATCGGCAAAGAACGAGAATGAAGAAAGTTACATATTTTTGGGATTATTTTACTCGGTCGGTAAAGATATAGCGCCGGATTATAAAGAGGCGATTAAATGGTTTGAAAAGGCATACAATACTGGGAGAGTTCCTCCGGCTTCCTTACATCTTGGCCTTTTATACAAGGGCGGAATAGGCGTCGAAAGAAACTATACAACTGCACTTAGGCTATTTAAAAAATATATTAGCTATAACGTTGATGAAAACGGATTAGCATATTGTTTAATGGGTCAGATATACCTAGATGGAGACGACGGTGTCTCTCAAAATTATATAAAAGCCTTCAAATGTCTTTTAAAGGCGTATGAATTGGGTTATTGTAACGGAGCAACTGAATTAGGTGGAATGTATTTTAGAGGTCTGGGTGTAGAAAAAAATGACGGAAAGGCGATTCAATGGTTTGCCAAAGCTGCGGCAATGGGTTCCTCCCAAGCAAAACTCATATTAAATGAGCTCATCAATCCTTAATTGACTTTCTTTTTTAAATAGTTGATTTTTTTTTATGTAATAGATAAAAAATAAAAAATGGGTATGAAAGTAAAAAGCCAAGTCTCGTTTCTCACTGAATATTTATATTTGTATAAAAGACATACTTACATAATTAAATAAACATGTTATAAACATGTTTGTTATTTATATCTTCGTAGGTACTCTTTTTACTATTTTTCTTTTCTTCATAATATGGAAATCATTTATAAACTTGGAGGTAACTAAGCCATCACTTTTGTTAGCAACAACAAAAAGAGTTAATGTTTTTCTTTAAACCAGATTTTTCAGATCCTGGTGACAGCAACCTCCGTAATGGAATACAAGCGCTGAATAAGAATAACTACCAAAAAGCTCTAGGATATTTTGAAAAGTCGTCAAGATACGTGAACGAGTACGGTTCACTTTTTGCTGCTATTTTTTTTTTCATTTTGCTGGCTTTGGTTTAACAGAAAAAAATCCTTCAAAGCTCTTAAACTATTTAAAGTAATTGTATCGACTTGGCACAACCGCGTTGCACAGTATTTAATTTGGGTGATGTATTACGAAGGAGACAGAGGTGTGACTATGGATGAAGAAAGTGGATTTCAATGGTTTATACTAGCAGCAAACAACGGCTGCTTTGATGCTATGACAAGCACCGCGAAGTATTGTATCGGGGTTGAAATTGTAGGGGATACACTCAAAACAGTCGTCGCTTGGTTAGAAAAGATGGCCAACAAAGATGACTTTTATGCAAAAATAATCAATAATGGTACACTTTATCTGTTTGGAAATAAAGATTTTGAATTGAGTACGACTCATGTAAAGCCGAAAATTATTTCGATATTAAATTTGAGAGAAGAATACAGGTTAATCTCACCAATCCAATATATAGAACAAGAGTGTGATCCTAGAATGCCTGATTCTAAATAGTTTCAGCTAGTAAGGTTTTGGGACTTATTGACGAACAAAAAATCAAGTAGTGTATCAGCGGCCCAATTTTATCTTTCACTTATATATTATTTCGAATATACTTTACTTAAAGACACCGATAAAGCTCTATATTGGACGAAGAAGGCAGCAAAAAACAATGCAGAATACTGTCTCCTTTTCTTGGGATCATTTTATTCAAACGGCGAAAATATAGAGCCGAATTATAAAGAAGCAATAAAATGGTTTAGAAAAGGATACGATACGGGGAGACTTGCTTCGGTTTCCTTTGATCTTGGCGTTTTATATAACAGCGGAAAGGGTGCCAAAAAAAGTTGTTCAACTGCACTTGAGCTATTTAAAGAATATAATAGCTATTTTGGTGATATTAACGCAACGGCATATTTTTTAATGGGTGACATATATCTGCAAGGAAACGACGGTGTCCATCAAGATTATCGAAAATCCTACGAATTTTTTTTTAAAGGCGTACGCATTGGGTTATTGCGAAGGGAAAATAGATTGGGGACAATGCATTATAAAGGTCAGGGTGTAATAAAAAACGACGAAATGGTGATACAACGGTTTACCAGAGCAGCAGCTTATAATAACCCAATCTCGTGGCGAATTGACAGAATTTGTGATATCATTTCTTTTTTTCTTTTGTTCGTTATTATTACTTTTATATATGTATATATATAGCTTTAAAATACATGTAGTTTTAAAATAAAAACTTCGGACCTAGTTACTCAAGCTCTTTTTTTCTTTCTTTCTGGAGTTTACTTTTTATTAATGCTATACATTATTATATTATTTCTGAATAACTTGGCTAACTACTTACAGTTTTGATTGCGTAGCAGCATCAGTCGCAGGGAAGTACATTGCTCTTGGTGGAAGTTGCCGAACTTTGTTCATCTGAGAGCCTTTTTTAATATCAGATACGCTAATGTTTACTTTATAAGAGGGTGAGTACACCCTTTTTTTTAAGCTAGCAAATAATCAAGCCTTATTCTAGTTGTGAATACATTATATATAGCGCATGTTAAGAGAGGAAAAAATAAAAACATTATATCTCGTATTTGAATAGCTATTCTCTTTCAGTGTATACTTTGCTGAGCGTACTAATGGAAAGTCAAGCCGCCATATTGCTTTACTAGAGAAAAATATACAAAATTATGTACTTTGATACTTGATAGTAGACTTTATTTATTTTAATTGTAATGATTTCAAGATATAAAGGTCAGGATAAAGGTTGTTACACGAATACAAAATAGACAACGAAAAAGTAATTTAAGTAGCAGAGATGGGCGCTTTTGATTACTTAAAAAAATACACTCGCAAGGCTCATGAATAATGCGCAGAGGAGGGTGATAATTAACGCATAATTTCATGTACCTACAGTAAAAATGAGATCTTTGTTGTATAGTTGGTAAAAAAAAATTCTATGCAAGGTGGAGGGATTCGGTCTTTTTTCAAATTAAAGAGCTGTTGGTGGTTATCAATGATACTTTTCTGTTTACCGGGAAGCTACTGCCTAATTACGTAGAAAGACTTGTTACTTCAAAAAGTTGATTTGGCGATGAAAGCACTTCACGTGTGTACATAACAGTCACGATCAACCTCTACTTTTATTCTTTTCGCTTCTATTGTTGTTGTTTTTTAAGCAAAACATGTCAAGGTAATATAAACAAAACAAAAACGCTAATGGCGGGATAATTTAGTTGTCGCATATATTTTACAACAAAAAAAAAGCACCTGATGACAAATACAGTTTCGTTTTTCTATTCATGCTGCGGTTAGTTTTTTTTTTCGGAAGAGTCGGGGTCTGTATAAAAAGAGAGAAAAGGTTTTTTTTTTATTTTCTTCTTTCTTTCCTCCTTTGTTCACTTGCTAGTATTTTTTAAAAAAAATGGTTATTCAAAGACCTTCTCAACAAATCAAGTAAGTAAAAAAATAAAAACAACGGACCGCTTGTTTTTTGTTTTCGTTTATTTATTAAACCCCAAGTATAATAGACTTACCAACGTTTCTATTGTTCGTCTTCGTAAAGGCGGTAAACGTTTTGAATTAGCTTGTTACAAGAACAAGGTTATGGAATGGAGAAGCAATGTGTAAGCAACTTTTTTTTAAAAAAAAAAAAAATAATAATAAAAAATATACTAACAAATGAAAATTGATTTAGTGAAACAGATTTAGATGAAGTTTTACAAATCCATAACGTATTTTTCAACGTATCTAAAGGTCAAGTAGCCAGTAAAGAAGATTTAAAGAAATGTTTCAAGACGGAAGAACAAGAGAAAGTAATTCAAGAAATTTTAAAGAAGGGAGAATTACAAGTAGCCGAAAAGGAAAGAACGGATCAGTTAGAGACAACATGGAAGGATATTGCTAATATTGTCACTGATAATTGTGTGAACCCTCAAACCAAGAGACCTTATACGGTTACCATGATTGAAAAGGCAATGCAAGATCTTCATTTGAGTGTCAACCCTAAACGTAGTACTAAATCGCAGGCTTTGGATGTGATTAAACAGCTGCAAGAAAAGCAAATGTTGCCTATTCAACGTGCTCAAATGCGTTTAAGATTAACTCTTCCTCAATCAAACGAAACTAAAAAATTGCGTGAAAAGATTTTACCTTTGCTTACGTCAATTGAAGATGAAGATTCTGGATCCACAGAATATGAATTGGTAAGTTTTTTATAAAATTCAAAAGAAAAAAAGTTATTTATGTGTATAATAGATTGCTTTAATTGATCCTGGTAAATATCGTACTATTAGTGATTTGTTACAAAACGAATCAAAAGGAAAAGGACAATTAGAGATTATGAATTTAAGAGAAAAGGAAGAAGGAGATGAAAAGTTTTAAAAGACTGGAGAATTCAAAATGAACAGGTTTTCTTCATTTTTTTTAATCCATCTTAATAATTGATTTGAACTTGAAATAATTAATGGTTTTGGTGTATCAGAAGGAAATACAACATATAACTCGAACGAAGAAGTGATCTATTTTTTTTTTTTTGCACGTAAAAATGGATTATTAAAAAAAAATTGAATACGTATACATATATAAAAAAAAAAGTTTACCCATCCTAATAAAATCTCTTTATCGCTATTGACATAATATAATTTTAACGGCCTTGCTCTACTATGCATTCTATCATGTACATGCTGATATAATCTAAATAATCTTCTCCTATTACTATCATGAACATACGGACCACTAAATCCAGGTGTTGTAAACTGTACGTGTATCTTTGATTTATACATAAAATGAAGTAAAGAAGGTATTTGTATTTCTTCCACCATATATAACTTATCTGACGCTTCCTTTATACTAGCCAAAACATTATTCTTTTCCATTTGTTCTACCAGGGTTGTTTTCCACTCGCTAATTTCAAAGAAATTTCCTTTATCTGTACTTATAACGACAATAGAAACACCTTGTTCGATATAACAAATATAAGCGTGTAAAAAGCCTCTTGAATTAAACTTTGGTAAACAAAGTGGAGTCCAAGATTCAGCAGTGTGAAATGTGGTGGAACCGGTCAACATGTTGAATAATAAGTGTAAATCGGATGGATGTAAACTGTGCTTTCTGGGTCTTAACAGTGTGACTAATTTACCGTCAGCTACGACCATGGCGTACAATAAATTTTTTACTTTGCCATCTGTCAAAATGCCACCTGCTTGGTCTCGAACGGTTCTGTTTAATCGTAAACATTGTAGTCCGCTCAACATAAAACTGTGGTCGTTGTTGAATAATGTTGATAAACTATCCAAAAATACTTCAGTGCCTCCTAACAGTCTACGAAGATCAAAATTTACACGTTGTTCAAATATTCTTGTGAGTTGTACGCTGGTTAATACACTAAGAATTTGATTGTGAAGATATAACAGTTGATCACGCAGCTAGCAAGGTATATAAGTTGATTGGTTTTCTTTTTTAAAATAAAAGTAAATTTTTCTTTAATACCTGACTTTCGGATTCACCTGTTCTTGAAACTGATACAAAGTAAAGGGGTTCCTTTAAAAGGAAAACAAATTTATGATGACCTGCATTAATCGTCCTATCATTTCCACCCAAAATAAAAAATTAACATTTGTTATTGTTTATTCAGTCTCTGATGACCTTACTTTATGGTATCATCACTATCTTGAAAGAATGATATAATCGCTTGAATTACTCCCATAAACGAAGATAACCGAGATTCATCACCATACCTAAATAACAAAAATCCTTTAGTCATTTCTTTTTTATTACTTTTTATGTTTTACCTTGTCCAAACAGGTTTGCCAGCACTACTCAAGATAAAAAAATGTTTCTTGTGTTGTAGCCACGTACTAGGTTCTATTACATTTTTAAAAAAAAAAGTGAATAACAATTCCTTAAAAAAAAGGGATGGAATCAAAACTTGCCTGATGTTGAGTTTACAACAACTGAACTTCTAGAACCTTGTCTCTTTAACTTGTTGTAACATTTCACTGGATCACTTTCTGTTGAATTAGAGGAATAACTTGATACATACGAAGCTGGCTTCATTGAGTTATCGTCGTCAGAAGAACTGCTGGTATCTCTTTCGATAAAAACGGGTTGTGTTGCCATTATGGATGAAGAGTATAAGGAGAAAAAGCAAAAAAAAAAAAAAAAAAAAAAAAAAGGATATTTTTTTCTTACTGGTTTTAAATCACTATCACGTTACACTCTTTTTGAGGGTTTGTGTTGTTTTTTTTGGCTTGCCATTTTGAATATGTATACTGTCTGCGAGGTCTGATTATGCTTAATACATAATAAATAAGGCTTATTAAATGTTGTTCTTTTTCTAGATGATTAACATACTCCCTTTTCTGGTGTAATTAACTCTCTCTTTTTTTTTTTTTTGGTTCCGGATATTACTTTAATAATCTCGCATCTTTTTTATTAAAAACGTAATAGTTTATGGTTATTTTAATCAACGTAAAAATGATTCTACTACATGTAAAATTTAAGGTCCATGCTCAAAAGCAAATGGCACAATATTTTTTTTTTTGCTTCGTCTACAAAGATAACTTCTTTCAGATGTTTTTTAAAATGTATTAAACTAGCTATTTTAATCAATTTCTTTTTTATATCTTGGCAGTGTTTGCTTTCAAATGATTTATTTGAGTATTCGGTAAGACTAATATCAATATTTGATTTGCTTCTTTCCTTCACCATAACTCTCAGGTCTAATTTGCATTGGTTGTCGTTAAAGCTACAAACTAGGAACCTACTGTCACCCTATTGGCAAAATTAAAACCATTATTCCCTATTTTCAATAAAATTACAGAGAAAAAATAATAATAACTACCGTTTCAAGCGACACCAGCTTCCTCTGAAAACTGCTTCCATGATTAGTTCATCTAACCTGATTAAATAATCCGCTTCACTATTATCCTCCTTGTCATTGTAGCGGTACAAATCGTAATACATATTTTCGAGATAAATCAAAAGAGTTTAATAGATTAAGCATAATTTACCTGACTCTTGGCAAGTGTTGACACCATGAGCATCCCATAATACAAAACAATTGTATTCGTAGAAAAGGTGTGTAAAGCAAACAAGAACGGTGAAACTAGAGTATATATCGAGGAGGTTATCAAGCATAATCCAGAATCAAAACGATCACTAAAGGCTGTCGCCTTTGTACTAAAAGTGTTTGAATAACAAACGTATTTATTTGATCATGTTGCAGCTAAAACTCTTTGTGCTTGGTTACCTTTGTTGAAGAAATGTCTGTATAAGGTGCGTCTGGATTAGGATGAGACAAAACCCCCTCCCCGATTCGATTTCGCGACTCACCGCTTCATTTTTCAAAAAGTTATCACACCTTTTTCTTGTCGATTTTTTTTTTTACTTTTAAAATATTATCATGAACAATGAGTGTGACCCTCAACCTACTATTTATTCTGCGTTTTTTTTTATAATAGTCACTTTCTTTCTTTTTATTAACTACCTATCTATACCGGTAAGTATTTTATACATATGATCATCTTTTAAACAAGTTTATATCGTATATTCCTTTATTACTTTGCTTTTTTTTTTAGCGCTTTTTATACCCTACCAAACGGATACGCTTCAAAGCAACCGCCTTGTTGCATAAGAGCACTTATTGCTCAAATGTAACTATTCCACCCGACCGTAACATGAGTACCCAGTAAAATTATAATGTATTATATATCCACTGTACATGTTACTGCAAATGCTATAAAATACAACTCTTTCAAGTCTGATCCAGCCAGTAACATCGATATCAGCATTTTCAACATTTTCTTTTACCTCAGACCCACATGTTATACAGTAGCGGCTCTATTTAGGGGTGATCTGATTTAAGGGTAGGATCGATTTGAGGGTGGATTTCACCAGAACATCTTCGGTCCCCCGCTTTAACACCTCTATCACCACTATTCGATTCAAGAGTGGAATCCAACTTCACAAAACTACTAAATATATAAAATAAATTTAAAAATGATAATAAAAAAAAAGTCTTATTCAACTTATATAAAAGCGTCTAGTCGTCAAAAGTGTACAATCAAATCGATATTATTAAAACAAAAAGATAATAATCAAACTGATAAAGAGATAATAATAATATAAGCCTTACAAAGTAAATCAAAGTACAAAGTAAATCAAAGTACAAAGACGGTCAATTTATACCTGAATGGAGCGCGTATCAGCAGAAATTTAACTAGGAAAAGGAATTAAATACACTGTTGCTAAGTGATGAAAAATTGGAAAGGAATGCAGTGTAAGCCAAATAAAGTGAACGCAAAGATATTCTTTAGTCCTATATATTATAGCTAAGTAGTTTTTAAATGTAATGTTATGTGGTATTCCAATAAATAGCTTTGTACTATTTTAATTGACATCAATAGAAAATTTAACATAATTTTAACGTTTGAGCTCTTGCAGAATAAGATACCAAGAATATTTTCTGATAAAATAACTTGGGTAAGCTCAAAAACCATTCAAAGTGTTATAATCCATCATTGTTCATCCGTTATTTTATTAAAAACGCGTGTTTTTAAGTAAAGGTTTAGAAGTAACTTTTAAAAAAGGTCATTTCTCGGTGATCGAAATAAGGTGGTTTCTTTGTATAATTAAACGTCAGGAAATTGTTCTTTTTTCAAAGTTACTTAGTAAAAGTTACTCCTTAGGATGTTGTCTTTAATAAAAAAAATTAAAAACTTGTTGTTTCATATCTTTTTCGATTTTTTCTACTTTTTTTTTGGTCGGTTATTTTGGTCATTTTTTACCAATTTGGGAGGTAAACCCCTTTTGTGTTTTTGAGGCTATTTTGGAATTACTTCCAATCCAATTTGACTCTCTTTGTGGAAAAAGCAATTATAATAAAGAACTTTTTTTGGTGCATTTAATCCATTTAAAATTATATTTTTAATAAAAACATTGACCGAGTAATCACCGCTTTGGACGTTTTTTTTCGCTAAAATTTGAGTTAAGCGGTCCTTAAATTGGTGGTTTCTTTAAAGCGCGTCTTCTCGCCCAGTTTTAGATGTAGCACTCTTATTTATGAACATCCAATATATAGTTTTTAAATATCTACATTCGGTACTATAACCAAACACGGTAATAAAAAAATACATTCTACTTAATCGCGATACTCTGAAAATGGTTACACGATGTTACACTAAAAAAGTGTATATTTTTACCCAGAAAAAAAACGTCTAAAACAGCGATTACTCTTTCAGTTTTTGCACTAGAATTATTATTTAAAATAAATTAAAAGCGTCAAAATAATTTCTATTCCATCCATGTTTTTTCCACAAAGATAGAAGAATTGGATCAGGAGTAATAGTGAAAGAACCACAAAAACACAAAAAGGGTTGACCCTCAAAAATGAAAATCGAAAAAAAAGCAAAAAATTTGTTTTTATTTTTTTTTATCAAAGATATAGTTAAAACAACAACTGTGTATTAAAAAAACCTGGGCCCAAAAAGTGTTTCCTGTTTCTTTAAAAAATAAAAACCAATATTTACTATAATTGCTAATTTTAGCAGTGATTTCTTATGTGAGCGATTATTTAAGCTCAGGTATCTCAGTGAGCTTTTTTCTTTAGAAGTAATTATTCACTGCACGATAATAAAGGTATATTTGATCTAAGGGTGGATTTTCTTCGGCATTTTGGCCACCCTTAAATAGAGCTACTACTATATATTTTTTAAAAATATCTAAGGCATTGCTGTCATCAGCCAGTACATTGGATGGTATAACTGACTGAGAACAATCACGGTTGGGGGGTGTATAATATGATGGACGGATCCATCGACTCAAAAAGTTTTTTGAGTCGTTTCTACTTTTTTAAATGTACTGTCGTGATTCAGGTTAAAATAGGATATGGTATTCTGAGCTTCTAAAGCTAAATCATTCATACTTTGACAAATAGATAGTAAAAATTTGAATGTTTCGGTAAATGTAGAAGAGGCGAATTTTGAAGGGAACTGGATTGGTGATTGTGGTACAGCAACATAAATGCCAGATTTTGTTAATTGAATAAAGTATAATATTTTTCCATTTAAGCCAGAAAGTTGAAGTATCCAACTAGTGACACGAGTAGTTTTTTTCTCAAGTAAAACGGTTTGAAATGACTTATCAAGTATATCCTTTCCTTTACGAACAAGTTTGCCTTCATCTTCAGCTATTTTGTCAGTTAAAGGATCTTTAGTAACTGTAGTTATGATGTTTCTCCAACTAGTACAAAAAAAAGTCTTTAAATCATCTAGCTGCTTATATTTGCAAGGTTTAAGAATCATCTAGGCTTCTAGTTAAATTTTATCTCTCTGGTCTATTGACTCTTTAATGTGCCATTAAGACTTTTTCGAGTATTTGTCTAGATTAAATAAAATATGCTACTAATTAAAAAAGGCTCTAGGCCGATGGTTCCGTAAAAGGTAAAGCAATCAAGGTGCTTAGAGCATACCAACTCCAAATTATATCATGAGGTTTTTTATCAGAGTATTCTATCTATACACTAATTTATCTTTAAACTGATAGAAATCCTATCATCATACATTTGAGGTCTCATGCAGCTTAAGTAGGTCATGATTACTCTCTTTCTCTTTCTCTTTCAAAAAAAAAAGGTATATATATATCCCAATTTATGCATGAAATAGCGTGAAATTTTACTGCTAGCTTTTAATACAGTCATAAGCTACCGTTTTAAACGATTGTTTAAATAAGTAGCAAAGGACCTTTTTTATTTATTTAGTTATGCTTCGCGAAAACTTGTCCAATCCAAAATAGGCAGGAGTTTTTCATTCAATTGCCCCCCATTTAAAAAAAACCGAAAATCTTTTTTTAGTTTGTATGCAATTCAAATTTGAAGGTTTTCTTTTGCTTCTTTTCCTACACGTATAAATAGAGAGAAAGACTCGCGTTGTAGTTGATTGATTGGATGTATTATAGCGTGGCTAGAATGAATTTTTGCGTCTTCTCGTACCTCGTTATTTATTTTTTTGTTTGGATTAAATAGGAGAGATAAATAAAGCTAAAAAAGGGGCGGTTATTTAAGAAATATATATTTGTATATATTTAGACGCTACTATTATAGAGATATAGTAGGGGCTGGACTACAGTTGGAACTAGATATATAATATAAAAAGGACGTTTTTCTTGCTGCTTCTTTTTTTTTCCTCTCTCTTTTTTTTTTTCCTACTTATTTCCCTTTCTATTCTTTTTTACACACACACAAATATATATAAAAATGACTGATTCCATGTCGTATCACAGATCAAAAATGTCACCTACTCGTATGATGGATGAATCCCAACAAGATAGAAGAGGTAATAATGGTATTAGAAGGGACTCTTCTACCGCTACACTTTTAACTCGTGAACAACAATTAAGAGAAGAAATTGCAAGATTGAGAAGAGAAGAACAAGAACTTAGAGAAAAGGATCATTGGGTTAAACAAAATATTGTTGCCGTTAGAGAGAAGATTGCTGCTGAAAGAAGACCATATTAGTTTAATTTTTATCTATCTCCCTTTTTTTTGTTTTTGTTTATTTTGATTAAAAAAAGGTTTATATTTACCTGTGCTATTTAAAATGTTGTCTAGTTTTTTTTTAAGGAGCAGCATGAAAATAGGGATACTTTCTCCCGCCCCCTTTCTCCCCCTCTTTTTTTTAAAAAAAGTCCCATAAACCAGGTACAGTAAATAAATGAATAAGGTACAACACACACACACATACACACATTCTCCTTAAAAAAAAAGGTACATGCTAAGATCATCATAGATTTACACTTCAAATTATAGTTACATTTTATTAAATAAACATTCTTTTTTATTTTTCAACTTTTTTTGTTTTTTTGTTTTACTAATCTACTCTCCAAGTTGAGGACCCTTTAATGAAGTTCTACCAGCACGCATCATTTCATCGACTAATAAAAGATTACTTGCAATGACGGCACAAGAATGAAGCATATGACGATGAACACGATAGTTATTCCAGATACCTTCAAGTCTAGGATCCATGGTCTCACCAGTTTTTAAATCGATACCAACAATATGTCCTTCCATATGTTCTTCTTGTAAGGCAACAATGACATCTTGTGCATCGAAACCAGCATTTTGTGCAAGAACCTTGGGGATAACCAACATGGCATCAGCGAAAGCTTGAATACCCATCTTGGCACGACCCTTTACTTCCTTTTTATATTCAATTAAATGTTGAGAAAGTGCAACTTCGAATGCACCACCACCGGGTACAACACATTTATCTTCAATAGCATTCTTAACAGCACGAAGACCATCACGAACAGCATCGTTAATTTGAGCAATGGTATGAGGGTTAGGTCCCTTAATTAAGATGGTGACACTGTAAGGATCCTTTACATCTTCAATGAATGTAAATTTATCTTCTCCCAAGACTTGCTCGTATACTTGACCAGCATAACCAAGCACTTCAGGTGTTAAATCATCAACAGAGTTTTGAGCAACACCACCACAAGTCAATTGAAGACGTTCCATATTTCTTCTCTTTGCTCTACGGAGAGCCAAGATACCGTTCTTGGCCAAGATATCAAGTGAAAGAGGATCAATACCCTTTTGGTTAACAATGACAAAGCCACGACCAGCATTCTCACCACTACAAACCTCATTTTTGAACTCTACCAAACGACGGACCTTATCATCAACATGTTTACGCTCACTCTCAACCAACTTGTCACGTTGATCAGGTGTAGAATAAAAGAAACCAGAGTTGATCTCGGATTTCTCGTATTCGAGACTGACGTTCAAGGTTAAAATAAATGCATCCTTTACCTTCTTGGGCATATCAGGGTGACGTGCACCATGATCCATAACAAGACCACGAATCAACTTGGATTCAGAATCAGAACGATGTTGCATCTTCATGATTTCAACCATGTGGAGATCAATAGGCTCTCCTTCACGACGAATAGCTAAAACTGCATCGACAACTGCTTCGGTTAATGCGTCGGCTAAAGCACGGTGAACCTTGGTACGAAGAGAAGTACGAGCAACTGAAACAAGTAACTCACGATCAATCTCAACATCTTTGGTCTTGAACTCTTCCAAAAACTATTTTTAAAAATAAAAAATTTAAAAACACGTGAATAAACACACTTTTTCCTTTCTTTTCTTTACCTTGATAGATTCCTTTTTGGCAAGGTCATAACCTTCGGTAACAACACGAGGATGAAGACCCTCAGAGATATAACGTTCAGCTTGCTTTAAAAGTTCACCAACTAATAAAACAATGGAAGTGGTACCATCACCAGTAATTTCATCTTGGGCAATGGAAGCCTTTGCAATCATGGCGGCAGTAGGATGTTGAATTTGCTATTTTAAAAATAAAATAAACGTGTTAAACTTTTTTATATAAATAACCAAACATAATAATACGTTACCATCTCACTTAATAAAACTTTACCATCCTTGGTAAGTTTAATACCACCAGCACCGTCAACCAACCTACGTGATACAAAAAAATTATTAGGTCCATGTCAAAAAGGATGATGACACGAAAAAAAAGACTTTTTTTTTTTTTTTTTTTTCATCATCTTTTTTTTCTATTAGGTTCTTACATCTTGATGGTTCCTCTGGGGCCCAAGTTGGATTTCAATACATCTTGCAAACCGATCGCAGCAGTAATGTTGAGCTGGAGAGCTTGACCACGTCTAGCTACATCCGAGTTAGGATTAATCATTTTCAAAGCAGAGGAGGCCCTACATATATTGATAGTGTTAATAAACACGTCCTTTCTACTCTTTGCATACTAAAAAAGAAGTTTATAGCTTGATGAGCTTACATTTTATCTTTTTTCTTTTTTTTTCCTGTGTAGTTGTCAAAAAATAAAATAAAGAAGGAGAATGAAGGATGTGGAAAGATCTTTTTTTATAATAAAAAAATTTCGTCCTCGTTTTTGGCCAGCGCGATAAATACGTCACCCTTCCCCTTCAGACATAAAAAAGAAAGAGGCGGATATCAAAAAGTTTTTTTTTTATCCCCCCTTTTTCCCCTTTTTCTTCAAAAAGTGATTGACATGACAAATAACATCTTTGTGCCTCAAACTTTTAATGGTGAACGCATGGTGAATGTGAATTTACCTAATCGTAGGGTAGGTGCACAACCTGCAAGTGAAACACCTACTGTAGTGACAACACCGACCACCAACTTGACACCGTCATCGGCTACACCTACACGACTTCGAATAGCGCCATCTGTTATTCCAGCAGCAGAATGCTCCACGAGTCCCAAGAGCCTAAAGACACAAGTGTCACCTCCGCCTCCCGCTCCTGCACCTTGTTCTTCGCCCTCTGGCAAGTGCTTACAAAAGTATTGGTCCGAAGCCAACATTGCGATTCTGATCCAATTACATCGTAAATATTTTAATAATACAGAGCAAACGGTAGAAGGTTGGACACAACTGACCAAAGAATATAATAGCATTACCAATGATGAACGAACAAAATCAGTGTTAGTTAGAAGATGGAGTCAAGTGATGAGAAAATACAATGCAGAAAGAAGTTGTCTAGTACAGCAGAGAACAACACAACAAATGCCGTTGGTTTCTTATTGGAACCACTTTCAGTACTTGGACGGGTACTTGAGCCATTTGCCTATACCAGAGGATAGCCTTTACATTCAAAATGATGACGAGTATGAAGATTACGATCAAGTATCGGATAGTAACAACAATAAAAGAAAGTTTGATCAGGTCGCTGATGAACCTTCAAATGAAAGACTAAAGTCGTTGGAAAATGTGTTGCAGCAAACGATGAACAGACAACAATCTCAAATTGATTCTATCAAGATGCACTATGATGATATGAGCAAGATGAATATGAAGTTTGTTGATATGTGTGAAAAAGTAACTTTAAAGACACAATCAAATGAAAATCGTTATTTGGATTTATTAGAAAAATATATAAAAAAGGAATAAAAAAAAAAAAAAAGAGAGACAGAAGAAAGCAATTTTTTTTTTAAATTTTTTTTTTGTTTTTTTACTGTGATTGACATAATACTGATAAAGCATCAACACAGTTACCTGGATAAATACCATAGCCAACTTGCATAATTAAACAACTAGCGCCTGTAAGCGAATAACTATCTCCATTCCATGATCCAATAATCATTTTACTTTGTCCTAAGCTCTTTAATTTATTTGAAATTCCTTGAAAGCTATCCGTTGTAATCGTGGCAACTGTGGCTTGATTCACCTGGCACGATGAATTAGCTGCAACCGAACTATGCTGGTTTTTAGAAACAATGTGAAATTCTTCACCGTCCAAATTAAATTTAGACACTGAATTAACTACTGTCGTTTTAGGCACTTCGATAAACGGCTGTAAGTCGGTTTCCGTTTCTAGTTGCGGGAATACGGCTGTAGGTAATGGAGCTGTCGTGGGTTCCGGTGCGGGTGGTGTTGTCATTTTCATGCCACTTGGTATCATTGGAATGGATTGCTAAGAGAAAAAATTAATATCTTTTTTTGCTTGAAAATAATTTCATTCTTACCTGACCCCAGAATCCACAAATTGCTCCTCTAGCCATACTACATACTGGATGACTTTTATCAAAATGACTGAATCGATTACCACTAAAAAGTATCACATTCTTTGTTAACTATCCAATAAATACGTTTTTTCTAAATATATTCCAACTTACGGTTTGACTTGAACACATCCAATCCCGTTACCTTTTTATACATATAAAAAAAAATACGGAGCATTACTTACACCAAACAAAAAAGAACAAAAAATATAATAGTAACTTACCTCCTTCTGAATCTTCTAACCCTAAATGATTCTACAGAACAAAAGAATATATGAGTTTATACAATAATAAAAAAAGTTATTAGGTGTGATATTTTTTTTTTTACCAAAAGATAGCTCTCTCCCACTTTTAAAAACCCACTGCTTGCTAAATGGTTAGCAGAGGTATCCATTAGGGTCAATTTATTCATGTCACCTCGATTAGCAGACTGTGTCACAATTTGCGCACCACAACTGTAATAACAAGCCTCTTGTCCTGCAAGCGGGTTACGCACGTCGTCTACGTGAGCCAAGGCGAACGTGTAGTCTACACCTACGGGTTTTAACGTGCCCATACAGGGCTGTAACTGGTACGATAATGTTACTAGGTGTGACAGTACCAAAAGTCCTGAAAGTCTTAATAAATTACGAGGCATAACGGTATATATATATATATAAAAAAGAAGAAAAGGTGAAGAAACTTGAAATATGTTGTAAAAATAGTTTTTCTTTTATAGACGTTATTGAGCATGTATATGCTCTAGTGTCTGTAGATCGGAAATACCAATCGTAGTTACATCTTGAATAACCTAAAGTAATACATAGTAGCCGAGACTTTTTTTTTTTTTTTCCTTCTGTTTAACTAGATATAGGATCTTTCATTCCTCAGATAAATTAACGGCTTCGTATCTGTAAACCTATTATAATGTGATATCAAGTTCGTTCGAGCCTTATTACTCTTTTCATTTGATACTTTTTAACCAGTACATACATTGGCTGTGTAGTTAGCGATTGTACTGAGAATAACGTTCAAATGTAATGTTTATTCTAATTTTTGGAAGGTGGCATAAATTAAAAAACATATCTCTCGATACTACAATATGATGGAACAATTTATACAACAACAACAAATAAGGGATCAAAATAATATATTATAATTAAAAAAAAAGAGAGAAGGGGGATTTATTTTTTTCTATGCGTTGGCAAAAGTGTAAAATGGTACAGCAGCAACAGATAAAGGTAATCTGCGCTTAAATTTGAATAGATTTTGAATAATGATACAGTCTTTAGGAAGTTGGGTATGATCACGAGTTGAGAGCCCACTGGGACCTTGATTCATCTTTAAGACGACTTGGTCAATTTGATCTTGGTCCAATTTGATTTGAGTGGAAAGGAACTGACCGAGACCTGATTCTGTTTGAACTGAACTGTCACCGCCGTTTTCTGTAATTTTCTCTTTTAAATCGTCTTCAGATAATTGTGTTTTATCTACAAGTTTAAGGTATGTCAAGACAGGATACAATTGATCTACATTATAACGATCTTCCTCTTCTCCCTCTTCGTCTTCGTTGCCGCCTTCTTCATCTACGTCTTGTTCTTTCTTTGTCTTTTGTGATTGAACGTGGACAGAGATAGCGCTTACTTTTGAAGAGGAAGGCATAATAAGAGAATCGTAAAATTCCAATAATGATTCCTTTGTGATGGTCTTTAATTCTTGTACATCCTTTACGGTGTCATTGAACTCGTAATACCCAGATTCAATATCAGCCCAATACTTTGCACCTTCCTCCCATAAATTCTTGTGCTTTTCCAAACAATCAGCAATCAATGAATCTACTTGAGATTGATACTCCTTTTCAGTCATATCTGCAATGGTCTCTCTTAAGGACTCCAAAAATTCCAAAACACGGTTCTCTAAATAAATTGGGTTCTTTTCACTTTGGATGATTAAACGGAACGCCAATTGACTTAATTGTCTACGGATACCACTGAATACCAAATACCCCAGTTGTTCACGTGTACGAAGTTGATTAAAACAAGGTTCTTGCGCAATAGCAGCTACTAAACCAAGTCGGTTACGAAGAGAAATGTTCTTGACGTCACATATTTGAGTGTTGTAGTTGATGGCAGAGTTGACATCGTCGAGGTCACGCACAGGTAACTGGTACACGAATTTTTTACCCTCGGGTAAGATGAAACATCTGTCGCTGATGAATTGACTGGGTTGTAAAGCACGAGGTTGTAAAACGTCTTGCACGGATTTAAAGGTGTCGAGGACTTGGTCCTTTTCCATAGACCCGTGTGCCAAGCCTTCTATGTAAAGTGTACTGATAGCAATGGGGATAAATGTTTGTACGTCTTCCATAGAGATGTCCTTGATTTCCTTCAAGTAATCGTCGCAGTTCCATTGGTTTTGGCATAAAACATCAGACAGATAGTAGGCAGAGTGTTGGTAAGGGGCTTCTAAAAAGAAGTTTTCGTATCCTCGGGTTAATTCATCCTTGAAAATGTCGAATCGGTCTTGTTCAATTTGAATGTTCTTCATTTTATCAATGACTTTGGCGAGTAATAAAGGAAGTTTATCACTGTATCCTCCAACATGTAACTAGAAGAAAAAAAAGTATACGTTTAGCATGTTTTTTTTCAGGTTCTTTTTTTTTTTTTTTGTTCTTACGGCAAATCCTTGACTTTCTTGGTCTATATAATAAGTTAATCCAGCAACTTCTGCATTGTAAGAGTATTCAGATAAAGAATCTGTTAATAAACTTGTATACAACCTAAAAAAAAAAGGACGTTAGAATTATATATAAACAAATATATCAAAATATAAAATACATACTTTGACATGACAGCGTTACGAGGAGTAGCTTGAAGTAAAGGATTTTTAAACAAGATCCATAAATTAGTTCTAGGAACCCAAAAGGTATCATCTCTCTTGTACCAAATTCTAGTAAGTTCAGTATCTTGAATTAAATCAGGCTCGGTCTTCTTTTCAGTCACTTCAAATTTAGGCACGTCTAAATTAGAAGGAATGAATTCGTTGATGGCAGGTAAAGTAAACTCATCATTTAAAGATATATTGGAAAGTCTCTAAAAAAAACCCCCCACACAATACATATTAATACAAATAAATATATACTTTTTATATACATATATAGACTTACAGCCATCAATTCAGGTCTTAAAGGCATATCCTCATAATCTGTAGAATACCACTTTTCTACTTTTGTACACTTGATACCATGAGGAAACTCTTGTGCGGCCAAAGTTAATCTAAAGTTATCAGGTCTTAACAAATCCAAATGCTCTTGAATTAATTCAGCGTCATATTTACGGAGGATATGAGAGCCGCTGATAGTCCATTGAGGTGGCAAGTTTTCTTGCATCTGTTGAGACAAGAAGGAAGTGTACTGTGAGGGAGGGCATTTTTCAGAGAACCTGAATTCAATTTCAGCTAAAGATTTGATTTCGTCAAAGATCCATTTCTTGATACCAGTTTCTTTAATCATTTCAATATATTGAAAGATGGTGACAATAACATCCTCGTAATGTTCTAATATACACACACTTGTAAGTTTTCCCCCTTTTTATCTATTTTAAAATACATATATTTACCAATTCCTTGTTCTGTTAAATCTACGCTGACGTGAAAGAAGCCAAATCCAATACCACCAAAACACATGCCTGAACTTAAATAAGTTGCCCAATTCTTCTTTTTCAAAAAAGATAATATCGAGCCAGGACCTTCATGACCAGTCAAATGAGATATATAGTGAGCAGGCTAACCAATAAAAGGTTAGGTTACTTTTTTTTTTTTGTGTGTGCGTGTTTCTTTTTTTTACTGTACCTGACTTTCATAAAACGGAGCTTGATCAGGAAAAGGAAAGGTGACATCTAAAGTACGTGTCTTTTTGACGGACTTGATAAAGATTTGCTTTGTGATTTCGTTCTTTGTGAGAGGATGACCTTCGAAAGAAGGTACAGGAATATTTCTATTGATAACATTTGAGAATTTCTCTACGGTCCATTCAGTCAATTGATCCAACGATTCTATACAAAGACTTTAAACAGTCAGTTCTTACAACAAAACCAAGTATATAAAAAATCCACAAGAAAAAAAAAAATTACCTTTTCCTATCACGGTTAATTTCATGATATTAGCAGAATAATAAGTTTCATGAAACTTTAATAACTCTTGTCTGATATCCAAGCCCAATTTCTTGGGGTTATCCATTAATGTCTCCAAGTTACCGGTTTCGAATAAATGCCATGGATGGTTAGGGTTACTAAGACACTTTTCTACTTGGGCAATACGCCAACAATCAGATTGCAAATTCTTCTTGTGCTCAGAGTCTACTGCTCTTAATTCTCTTTCTGTACAACTCTCTGAAAATAAGGGGTCGATGAAAAAATGCGAAAATCTATCTAAAGCTCCTTCCAAAAATTGATGACCGACTTCAAAAAAGTAATTGGTGTTTTCTGTTCCTGTAAATGCGTTGGCAAGACCTTTTCATTTGTTATAAAAAAGATTAGTGTTTGTTTTTATGCATATCCTTCTCTCTTTTTAAGTGTTTACCAGAATGCTCAGAGAGATAACTGTAATAATCGTTTTCTTTGGGATACTTTTTGGTTCCCATAAATAGCAAGTGCTCACAAAAATGAGCTAAACCTTGTAAATTTTCCTAAGGTTTATAAAAGTTAGTATCTCAAATATTATATATGTGTGTGTGTATGGATTAGGAACTTACGGGATCACTAAGACTACCAACATGAACATCAAGCGCGGCACTAGCACGATCCGTATCGGGATCGCTAATGAGTAAGACTTCAAGTTGATTGGCAAGCTTAATCAAACGATACTCACGTTCGTCATTAGCTGGTTTCTCCAAAGGTTTGGTAAAAACTGAATATGCTTGGTTTGTTTGCCAATCATTCTGATTAGATACTGCAGACACCATTAATAATTTATATAAAATTAAAAATTAAAAAAGAGAAGGGAGGGGGTTGGTTAAGGGGAAAGAGTCACTTATATTTTGTACAAAAAAAAAAAAAAAAAACGAGCCACATCATTTTTTTTTTTTTTTTTGTAGATCATTCAAATTTTCGTTTGTCAACCCCTTTTTTCTGCGCATGACTGAATCACTTGATTCAATGACCTTTTTTTATGTAGCACACGATTATAGGAAACATATGGGTGATGGGAAAAGTGTGATTACACTCTTGATGCCATAGTAACCAGGAACCGTTTTTTTTTTACAGTACTTTTTTTTTGTTTGTTTGTTAATTCGTCATGGAAACCATTCATCTTTTATTCTCAACATAATAAAAATAAAACCAAAGGTCGATAAACCATTTTAATCAATCAATTGAGCTTTAAAAAAAAGAAATGTATAATTCTTTTTTTTTTTTTTTGACGGAATAAGCTTTTTAAAGTACTTTTTTTTCTCAGATATCGTCAACAATATATATAAAAAAAATATTCCCATGAAAAAAAAAATTACTATTACTGTTTAGATCTAATCTTGTCCTCGTTGTCATTTTTCTTTTCCTGAATTAGTTATAAATATGTAATTACGATCGAAACAAAAATGTAACTAACTACTCGGACTTGTAAATCTAAAAGGTAAAAAACAGTACCTCTAAAACGAGAGAGAGAGGGAGATGACCTATATATGTCCCATTGACATGTAAAAGGGCGATGTGTATGCTTACTGCAATCATATATCTTTTTTATGTACACTAGCGCTTGATCTTTAAATATTTTAGTGCGACCACTCCTCAACTGATACATCCGCTTAGTATATGCATAATTGTTTAACTGCGCGTGCACTGTTTTTCAAATTACGTAATGGTACAAAAATTCTTAAACTATGCCACGTACCTAAATTTAGGCTTGATGCAATGTTTGTTTCAGGTACCACATAATTCTAGCATTAAAAGATAATAACGACAAAATTCATGCAAATCATTTATATTTATAAAGCTACATCTATGTTTGGAGAGAACGCACTGGTTTTTTTTTGTCCGGTCTACAAAAAGAAGGGAACCAATCTCGATATATGGGTTTTTGTTTATAATAAAAAAAAACCTCGTTTTTTGTTTTGTTTGTAACATTCTATATGGCTCACAAGACGGCAGGCCCTTTTTTAAATTTCGCTGGGTAGCATAGTTTTCTAGCCCGGTATATGCATTACGTAATTATAGCTGTCAAATGTTTAAACGGTTGGGCATTATAAAAACCCCAAAATTCGATTCGAAAAAGAAATACAGCCATATTTTTATTTTATAAAGTGGACTCCTAGTTGGTTTTACAAAGTAACTAATAATGTGCCACCAGGTTTAAATCTTTCAACTTTTTTTACATTTCCCTTTGGAGTGATAAACTTTTTTCTTTAGGCACTTAAAGTATCTGTTTTATAGAATTTATAACCATCCCTCTTTTTCGATTTTTGATCTTTATGATGACTTTATCAATCACATCCTTCTATAAAAAAAAAGTTGGAAACAAAAATAATACTTCAAGGTCTATTGGCTTTACCTGTAATGTTAAAAAGGTAATAACCACGCGAGGAACAAGACAAGCATCCTTTGCATTTCTCGGTAAATAGAATCTTTCTGTCACATACGTTCACACGTATCCGCTATACAGTATACTATATAGTCACCTTTAATCAGAATCCCATAAATAACGGGTTCGGCAGCGTTTAACGAAATCAGTTGGTTAAGCATGGCTTGAAGCTCTAAATTAATTTTTATTGCGTCGCCAGCGTCTGGTGTGTAGTCCTTACTTATCAGAGAATTTCTCTTCTTGGTATTCAAAAAAAGTTTGAAGTCCGGAATATATTTACTGCAACCTTCAACTGCCCTCTAATGAAGCCCTTCTATCGGCTCCTAAGTAGGAAACTGCTCTGTATACGTTCTACTTAGATACTTCCTGTGTGAGGAACTCGTACGAATCATAATCTGGCGCTGTGGGTGACATACTTTTTTTTTCTCACTGTGATAAAACACCTTTTATTTTTACTTTTTTTAATTTCATGTGACAAACCCTTTCTGCTGAAATAAACGTATTCGAGCTTCGTCTTGTAGGCTTTGTTCATACCGAAATTATCTGTTCTAGTACGCTGCTCCCAAAAAGGGTGTTGAACCCTCTTCTTCACAAACTATAGGAACGAAAGAGGGGGGGACGGATCAACTCCAACTCTAGTCTTGTACTCTCCTCGAAAGCCAATAAAAGATTGCGAAAAAAACAAGTTCCTCAACTAGCGCCATTCCTTTACTTCATCCTTCCATCATTAAATGGGATTTTCTCACGTGATAGGGTTTTTTACGTCCTATCCAGCGTCTTCACTCCAACCCTTCATTGAGCAGAATAAACTGACTGAGATTAACCGCAAAGTTAAGTGAGAAACAGGCTGCACAAGAATATAAAAGAAGACATGTTTTATTGAAAGAGTCAAGTAGCCTGCATTATTATGACGTATAAAGCTATAGTTTCTTTGAAAGTACCAGATATTAACTACCCAGAGGCAAAACATAAACGGCGAGGGGGAGCGAACACTTTACATAACGTCAAATAAGAGCTTTTTTTATCTTCACCCTCAATCAAAAAGAAAATGAAAATAGTACGTTGCTCCCAAAGAAGGAAACCAATGCCTCCTTCTTCTTCACAAAACTGTTGGAACAAAAAAAAGGAGGGGGAAGCCAACTCCTTTTTCACCTATTGAGCTTTGTTTCCGAAAGTTAAATAAATGATTACACAAATTTAACGTTCCTCAACTAGAGACATCGTCTACAGTATAAAGGAAAAGAGAGAAAAGAAGAAAAGATAAAAAAAAAACGCATTTTTTTTATTTATCAGACAGTAACAAGCACATGATTGCTGCGGGAAGAAAATCAAAAAGTGGCTTGAAAACCTGTATAAACAAATAACACACAGACAATTAAGAGTGGCAGTAAGACTTGTGTTCAATTGTGTCGTATACGTGAACTTTGCAATTTATTTTATAAGATATTATTAAAAGGGCAAAAATAGTTTTTTTTTCTATGCTCCTAAAGAGTGTCAGTTTAGTTTATCTTACAGGTTTAAACTTCTAAAAATAAACCCTGTTTACTAGCAAAAAAGAAAGAAAAAAAAAAGGAAAAAAAAGATAATAAAAAAAAAAGAAGAAAAAAATGTATGTACACATGTAAAAAAAAAAAAAGAAGAATGAAGGATTAAATCTTTCCTCGTTCAACATAATCCTTGAACTGAAATGACTTGTCCGTATTTAAAAATTCATGGTCCAATAACTCAGTAGCAGTGGGTCTTTTCGTAGGATCACTAAAAGAAAAAAAGAAAAGACAATTAAGAAACTTTTGTACGCTGTGTGTAATTTACAGCGTTAAAACTTACATGATGAAACATTTACATAGAAAGTCTTTTGCACAGTCTGAAATGTCGCTGGGTAAAGTAGGTGTATTTAATCTACCAAGCTAAACAAAAGTAAATAAACAAAGAACAAAAATGCAAGAAACTGAACTTACGTTGTAGATAGCGGCGATTTGGTCCATGGATAACCACGGTCTTTGACCGGTCAGCATCTCAATGACGGTACACCCCAAACTCCAAATATCGACTTTTGCGCTGTAGGGTTCGTTCTTGACGACCTCGGGGGCCATCCAGTACACAGACCCACGCAGCGACATGCGCGAGTTCTGGTCGTACACTTCATCATAATCGTTCTTTTTCGATAACCCGAAATCCGAGATTTTGCATACCCCGTCCGCCTCGACTAAAATATTTGCTGCTTTAATGTCCTAAAAAATTCATAAAGGTTGTTAGCCCAGCCCAATTTATTTTATTTATTTTTTTTAAAAAAAAAAAAAAAAAAAAAACTCTCATTTACTCTGTGTAATATATTTTTTGAATGAAGGTAAGCAAGCCCTGAACAAATTTGCCTTGTAAAATACCGAGACAGAGGCTCATCAAAGGCGCCGTGTAAAGCGAGACGACTTGCGACACTTCCACCAGACACGTACTCTAAAAAGATATTGATCATACCTTCAGTATCGTCCAGGCCGTACCCTAAATACTGCACAATGTTCTCATGGTCCAGGTCTCGCAGCATCATGATTTCCTGGTACAGAGATTCGACCATATCGTTTTGGTGCTCGCTTAACAGATCCGACGCGGTGCGCGGTATCTCGACCTGCTTCACTGCAATCACTTCACCGGTACCTACATTAAATGCTAAATAGACACGGCCAAACGATCCCTTTCCAATCAATTTACCGCGGATCCACTGAACTTCATCTGCTGTGGTATTGGACTGGTTTTTATGTGATAACCGCATATGCTCACTGACCGAGGGAAGCCTCTGTGCACCACGACGAGACTTGACCTCCACTACCTTGTGGCCCCACAACTTTGTACTTTTTCGACGCAGCATGTGGTTACCAGTCGTACTTTGATACTTTCTGCTTGCTTCACGCGCGACGACACGTATGGATTTAGTGTGGGTTAGTTTTCGTGTGATGGGTTCAATGACAGTGACTTCTTTATCGAGATCTTGACTATCAAAGTACTGTTCCATATGTTTAAACACGATTTCTGCAGGAGGTCTTTCGCCCCAGAATTCAGTGGGTATGTCAATAGGGGTAGGTGGTGCGACAGCCCACAGCTGGTGTTGTTGTTGTTGTTGTGACGAAGGCAGTTTCTTTTGTGGCGCAACCGCCCATAGGCCAACTGCTGGCTGTGGTGGTGGTGGCTGTGGGGGCACGATAATTGAGAGCGTGTCGTGGTGGTGGTGACGACACTGTTCCAGGTATTGGCGTGTAGGCGGGTCCGAGAGTTGGATGCCCACTGAAGTCTTTTTTGGCGTGTATGGTCTGCGTGCTGCTTTACGAGATAGCGGTCTAAAATTAGGTGATGCAGATTGACTAAAAGATATATATGTAAGTAGGCATCTCATACATATGTGCGCGTAGCAAACTTACATTTGAGGATCAGATGTGGGAGATTTACCTAGTTCGGGAGTGGATAAAGCAAATGGGTAATTACCATAGTAGTGATGTTGAACTGGTTTAACTAAAATACGATGAGAAGCCGAATGATCTGCAATAGAGCATAAATACATTAATTCCTGAGGATCCATTGGCGCATCTATATAATAAGGAGACTTTATTTTTTTAGTGGTTGAAATGATAATTATTGTTATATTATATTTTACCTGGATCAGACCCATTTTCATGAAAATATTGATATTGATCACAATGTCCTTCATAATTCATTCTTTTTAAAATGTGTTGTTTAATTGCGACAGGATCTCTCATGTTTGTAACATTTAAACTATACCAGGTTTCTTTATCGCCTGTGATTTGAATGCGTTGAGATAGAGAGGTGGTGGATTTCTTGGGTGTGTGCCAGTGCGTGTAAGTGGCCCAGAACTTTGATATTTTGTCTGGAGTGGAAGATACACGTGCAGGTATTTGAGGAGACTCATGCCGCGGACTTGTGTTCATTGTGTTGTTGTTAGCGGAAGAAGGTCGAAATGAATTTTTAATCTTGTTGTATGCTGCTTTGGGTGAATAGGAACTATTTTTTGAAGTGGGAGAGCCAGAAGAAGAAGGTGATGAAAGGTATCCAATGCCACTGTCTCTTACACTTGTTGTATTATCCGAAGGAGTAATAACTCCTTCTATTCCCCTATTATAATCTTGTAAATTTGTATTGATTGAAATCTAAATTAAAATTTTAATATTTTTTTTTTGCTTGTTTCTTTGTATCTAAACTACAACTTACATTGGTAGGAGTATTCCGGCTGGCTTTTCCTGTTGGTACAAGTGATCGAATTTCATTTAAAAGTCTCCGTCTTTCATAATAAGTCGTCACTGTCCTATAAAAGAAGAAGAAAAAAAAAATTGCATAAATAACGGGGCAAAAAGAGAGATCTTTATCAAAAGAAACCTTGGTAAGTATTCTACTAGTTCTGCTAGTGTTATTTGTAAAAATCGTTCATGGCAAATATCATACTCTAAAATAGTTTTTCAATAAAAAAAGTATATGCATACATAAGAAAAAAAAAAGCAAAAAAAAAACCAGTTTATTTTACTTTCAAAAGTAGACGTAAAGTGTCCCCAACCCTTCTCTTCTAGCCAACGTGTAACTTTCTCTTGCGTCCAGGAATCGACTATTGCGTCTCCGAGAAGAGTGCGAATGTCTGTTGGTGATGTTGAATGTTTAACCATTCTTTTCTTTTTTTTTATTTCTATTTAAAGAAAAAAGAAAAAAGAAAAAGAAAGAGAGAAAAATAATGGATACAAGGCATTAAAGGGTGAAAAAAAAAAAAAAAAAAATAAGGAGTGGTAAAAAAAAAAAAGGACGTTTTTATTATGAAATAACTCCATCGTCTACCATGGTATCAATTAATTCTTGTAATGGTTGAATCTCTTTTTTATCCAACAAGTCAAACTCCTTTGCAAAGGATATGAAATGAGCAAATAACGAGTTCAAGTGAGGTTCTTCGTGCAATGACAATATTTTATCATAGTGATGATGGTATATATGAGCAAATAATCGAAACAGTTGTCCAAATATTCGTCGAACAAGCTGGATAAAGTCTCGCGGGAATTCTCGACCGGCTTTGGTTGGAAACAAGTTCTCGTCTCCCATCATGTTTTGTATACTCGACGCCATGTAGTCAATGTACTGTGGTGCTGATAACTTTATTTTTTTTGAAGACGCATCTACCCAAGCATACTCGACACTGGATATAAAAAAAAAGAGTTTAGTTTAAAGAGACTATACGATGTTGTTGTTACTATTACTTTACCCAGGACCGGCAGACATGGAAGGACATACTTGAGGAGTACAAAAATCGGTAATGGAACCATAAAACATGTTGATGTGGTTAAAGAATTCAAATGCTATCATGTTTTTGTGTGTGTTAGACAAAAAGTTATATATATTTATATTGTCCCTTACTGTTGAAAGCAAGCCATTCTTCTAAATCGATAAACTTTGGTAACTCTGTAATTGTTTTGAAATTACCCTTCACGAGCATATGAGTGACATAAGGACTACTGAGAAATAGCGGTTTATTATCAGAGCTGTATAAACTTGTTGTTGAAGTTTTTGCTTTTGAGGCCTTATTCTTCTTGCCACCCAAGCTAATAAAAAAAAGGTACGGGTTAAAAAAATAGTAAAATGAGTAAAAAATATATTAAAAAGATTACCTAAAATTAAGAAAACTCATTTGCAAAACAACAACAAAGAAAGAAATTGTATTTTATTTTTTTATTTTTTTTATTTACAGATTTTTAGGTTTTTTTTTTTTTTTTTTTTTTTTTTTTTTTCTTTAATAGACTTCAGCAGCGTGAGCGACACCTTCGCTGTACCAAACAATAACGCCTTTTCTTAATTCTTTTTGCCACAAGACACCTTTATACTGAAAGGTCCAGAAGCTCCAAAAGACAATCATCATCAAACCACCTACAGTGCTGACCAGCAACAACTTCATGATATGATGTACTTGTAACAGATACTTGAAGGCGAAGCCATCTAATTTAGCCAGCAAGATGTAGAGCAAGCCCCAAAAGCTGCCAGTGCCAAGCAAGCACCAGATACGGAAAACGAGCAATCTAAAGCTACCGAGTTCCCATAACTTTAATGGCTTCTTTTGGCTAGCAGCAGTCGTTGTCATTGTTAGCCTACTAACATATTCCCAGACAATAATACCCCACGCATTTCTTCGCTCCAGCATGAGTAACCAAAATAGAATTGTTGTTGGGTGTGTGAAACCAACAGAAACAACAAGTCGTTGAGAGAAGAGCAAGGTACTGAGAAGCCACCCCGTCCAGTAGAGCCACGTACCGTACACCACGCAGTGTCTTTCAATGAGTAACCAGTTAAATAGATGAGCAGATAAATGAGCAGTATGAAAGAATAGATGAAATAGTGTAAATATAGGTGGAAATGTATGAGCCCAAGGAAATGGCTGATGTATAATTGTATGAATAGATAGTAATATGATAGATAATGTAAGGGTATAAGTTAAAGCTGAATAAGATATTTGACTACGTTAAGAAGAAAAAAAAAGCGTTAGTGCTGTTTTATAATATATGTATTTTAGACTTGGGGAATTTACATTGTGCGATTGCTTTTTAAAATTGGAATTTCATTTTCAAATGAAGAAGATTGTTGTTGTTGGTGGTGGTCGTTAAAAGGTGGTTTTTCGTCGGTGTGATATCCTTCGTCTGTCGCACAAGAATCGTACGAGGAAGAAGAAGGTCGCCAACTAGATCGGGGTAAGGGATCTGAATCGTAGAATTCATGTGTAAAGACCATTATATAAATATATTTAACATTTAGTTTTTTTGTTTAGTGCGTATATACAAAAGAAAAGAAGAAAAAACGTATTATTTTTATTTTTTTTGTGTTATATATAATCTTTGACACGTGAAGAACCTTTTCATATGAAATTTTTTTCTTTCGTACGCCTTCTTGTTTGTTGTACATCTTTTTTTCTGTGTGTGTTTCTAACAGCTTTCTTTTTCTATCACAAACCATACATCAATAAAAAAAAAGTTACTTTCTTATAAAAAGGAATAAAAGAATGAGTTTATATTATACAGCAACAAAAAAGAAATATTCCTTATTAGTAATATAAAATGTTATCTTTATTATGACAAACTTTCAGATTTTGTGTATGGTATATAAACATGTGCTATTCACTAATACCTTTTATATGAGCAACACAAACAAATAAACTTTTTGTAAAAAAAAGAGTTGAATCTGTTTGCACATCTGATTTATGGTACTGATTACCTCATTTTTTTAAGCCTTTGAACGTACATCTTAAAACCCCATAAATTTATATATTTACGACTCAAAAAAAAAAAAGAAACTAGTGCCTTGCAATATTGTACAGGCAATATAATATAAAAAAAAGAACCCGAGCCAATCTTTTTATATAAAAAGGGGGAGGCTTATTTATTGATATCTTGATTAACTGGTAATAGAGATCTCTCCTTTTGTATATTTACTGTATGTATCTCGGGACAGAAAATTGGTTATTAAATTTTGGGGTGAAAAAAAAAAAAAAAAAAGTGAGGACATTTTTATTTGCAAAACAAGTTATTTTATAGTCATCTGTCATAAATAACCTTGATCTCACTGCTAGTCATTTTTTTTTTTATGTAATCTACCTTACAGTAGCAGAGTCATTTTTTTTTCTTGAATGATGGCACTGTATATATATGCTTACACACCTGTATCAATCAATTAATCAAAGGGGGTAAATGGTCTTTATATGAGTAATCTTATTTTCCATGCTTTTGGAACATGAGCTAGTTACAATTACTTAATTTGCCGCTAGATATCTTATCAAAAAAGCAACCAGCATTTTTTTTAATAGTGGCATGTTTCTTATTAACTGTATTTTTGGGATTTTTACCGTACCCGTGATAAAATAGAGTTTTTTTTATATGTCAATCAAAAAAAAAAAAACTATTAGTTAGTTCTTTTTTATTGGCAAGACTTGACGGACCAGGCCATTTTATTACAATCGAGACTCTTTGTGCCTTTTTTGTATGAAACAATAAATTGAATGTGAGTGTGTGCGTCTAAAAATACTTTAATATTAAAACAAGTTATTAAATTAAATCCGCAGCTTCAAGATCAACCAACTCTGCTGTACGTCTTGTTAACTGGTCAGGGCACCACCACTAACCAAAAAGAAGAAAAAAGAAACTCGTTCGTCATTTTATTGAAGTATATATATAATACGTTTTCTTTGCGGTAGTATCAACATGTACGTACAAGCGTAATGTGTTCTTGCACTGTAAATCATTATGTACATATAACACGCAGGGAAAAAATATGTGTGTATGTCATTCACTTTTTTACACAATGAAAAAAAAAAGGACACGAACAAACAAAAACTGTTCTTAAATGGTTCTCAGATAGAAATATTTATAAATTACTAGATTTGGTACTAATCAAAGCAGAGTCTTTTTTCGCCGCTTTTTTTTTTTCTTTTTTTTTTGTCATCGTGTTAATAAGCAGACAAAAAGTGTCCTGCTTTAATATTATATAAACGAAGCTGCAACAAGAATAAAAAAAGTCATATAAATTAATGCCAAGTCATTCATTCAGTCATTTGTTTGTTTCGTCTTCTACTATTAGAAGTTTAAACAACTCCGATACAAAGAGAAAGACTAACCTTTCAAAAAAAGTAAGAGAGCATTATTAGTTCCAGAACTCCACTCACCCCCTTATACTAAATTTCCTCCTTCCCCTATTCGTTTTCAAGGGAACAGGTCCCGAAAAAAAAAAAAAAAAAAAAAAAAAAAAACCCCTATAAATACCAGGTGTTGTTTTTGACAACCTTTTTTTTTTTTTTCTTACTTTACATCAAAAAAAATAAATAACGCAGGCCGTTCTCTATAAAAAAAAATGCAATTCTCTATTTTTATCACAGCTTTAGTCAGTTTAATAATGACAGTATCGTCAGCACCTATTGAAGCTCGTAGTGCAATGTCTGGCGATGCCACATTCTATACAGTTGGGTTAGGATCCTGCGGAAGCACTAATTCGGATAGCGAGATGGTAGCAGCACTCTCTTCCTCGCTTATGGGGTCAAAATCCAACTGCGGTAAATCGATTTCGATCAAAGGTCCGTCTGGTTCTGTTACCGTCAAGGTAGTTGATACATGTCCTGGGTGTGCTGAAAGTGATATTGATATGAGTCCTGCTTCGTTCAAAAAGATTGCCAAGTTAGATGATGGTCGTGTTCCTATTTCTTGGTCTATTTAAAGAAGAAGAAGACAGGTTGCTTCTCTTTCTATATATTTATATATTGTATACGCTACAATATTTTTTTTTCTTTTATTTGATGTATAATCAAACTGCATATATTTACAGTTTTTTAAATAAATAAAAATAAAAATTTAACAGTGCTTATATTCAATGATTGGACCCCCAATTTCAGTAATTTCAGGTAGAGTACAGTTTAGATCAAATACTTTGGCTAGTACTATTTTGTAAATCTTTTGTACGTTAATTGATTCAGCTGTTGAGCAGAATACAAGCGGTGCTTTCATCACGCGGGCGTATTTCCTTGCTTGTCTTGTAATCTCTTCTTGATCTTCGTAGGATAAGTTGACAAATTCATCGTACTTTGTTCCCACCAATAAAGGAATTGCACTCTACAAGAGAAATTCTTTTTTTTTTTAGGATCTTGTCTTTTTCTTTAAAGCGCACGTACCTTGTTTAATCCTCTTGCTTGTCTGTACCACTCTCGAAGGCTATTTAATGTGGATTTTCTTGATAAATCAAATGTAAACAAAATAGCTACTGAATCGTTACACACTAACGGTAGCATACTTGCAAACTCTTTCTGACCTATCATTCTTGTTAACAACAACAACAACAAAAAATACTACATAATAGTATTGTAATATAGTTTACCTCCCAAATCCCATATACTAAACGTTATTTCCGTTTTTCGAATTAAAATGGTCTTTTCCATAAAGTTAACACCTATTAATAGTCAAACACACTATTACCTTGTATATTATATCTTTTTTTCTTTCTTCTTACCTAAAGTCTGTATATATTCCGTGTCGTAGGCTCCTTCTGCATATTTAATCATCAAACTCGTTTTGCCAATTTGTGCGTCACCAATGATTCCCATTTTTAACACAACACTAAATGTATTTAGTTTCCCGTTTCACCCGATCATCATCATTAAAAAAAATTACCTGCTAGTCGGAGCTGAATCCAGTTGAAGTCCTTGTGTTGAAACTGAAGCAGACATTACCGCAGGATTTGTTGTAGCAGTACTAGAAGAAGGTTCAGACATTATAGCTTACAGAGAAAAGAAGTAGAAAAAAAGAAAAAGAGGAGCGACATTGTTTTTTTTTATTTGAGCGTATTATTTTAAACGAGATCAAACAATGAATATCAAGGAGTTGAAAAAAATCCTCTTCCCCGCGATAGTGTGTGGAGACCAAAAAAGTTAGGTCCCCTCATGTTAATTGAGTACCTGATAGGTTCTGTGTCTTTATCCGATTGGTCAGGTCACTCCACAAATTGGGGGAAGAAATAGTACCTTACTGGATACCTTCTTTTTATTAAAATTTTGTTTTTCTCTCTTTCTTTTTTCTTTTTACCAAAACAACAACAACAAAAAAGGGTTGTCATTTTTTTTTTTCCTTTTCTTTCCTTCAGCTGCAGCAAAACAAAAAAAAAAAATGACAAAGCAACCTCTTTTAGGTGACGACGATTTGCTGATCAAAGAACAAAACCTTCACTTGCGCAGATACTCGCAATCACACGTAGTTTCGTTTTCGTCAGCCAAAGATGCGCTTACGGCGCCTTACACTCGAGGCCGTTCGTACTCTGCGTCTGCCGCGCACGGATCCTTGGCTGCTCAGTTGATCGCTTCCGTCAACGAAAAGTTAAAGGCGAAAGAACCCGACTACGATTCCTCGTTTATCGATTACATGGACGACCAGATCCACGAGACGTGGGATACAGCCAAAGCTTTACTGCTCGGTTCAAAGCGCTTGTTGTTGCTGGAAGAATTGCCAAAGGACAGACGAGAGAACGAGTACGTTTTATCCGGGTATCGTTTTTACCGTAGTACCAAAGATTGTTTACGATCTCTGTTCAAATTACATAACGAAACGTTGAATATTTGGAGTCATTTACTAGGATTTGTATTCTTTTCTTGTCTTTCTGTTAATATATTTCAGGTAAGAGAAAAGGGAGAAGGTCGTTGTTCTTATTTAATTGCGCATATTAATACTCCCTTTTTTTTTTTATTTCTTAAAGAGAAAATTCCCTGAGGCATCAACAGAAGATCTTTTAATCTTTACTGCATTTTGTTTATCTTCATTAACATGTCTTTTATGCTCTTCCATTTACCACACGTTTATTTGTCATTCAGCACACCACGTAAAGAGTTTCACCGCTACTTTGGACTACATTGGCATCACGTTTTTAATTACAGCGTCCATCTCGCTGGTGAACCACTTTGGATTCTATTGCGACGCTATTCCACGCTCTCGCTACATCATCTTTAGTTGCTTGATCGGCAGCATCGGTGTGATATTGCCGTTTTTCAAGTTCTTTGATACGAAGCGGTACCGACCCCTTCGCATCGGGCTGTTTGTTGCGATGGCGTTCTCGAGTATTGTGCCGCTAGTGCACATGGCATCGCTCAAGGGAGCCATGGTTACTTTGGCCTTTTTAAAACCCCTCTTGATTGGAGCAGCCATGTATATCTGCGGTGTTACCGTTTACGCTAAACGGTTTCCAGAAAAGTTTTTTCCTGGGAAATTCGATGCCGCTGGTATGACAAGTCATGCCATCTGGCACGTTTTTGTATGTCTTGGAATCTTTGTAAGTTTTTTAAAAAGAGAGTCTAGTTTAAAATATATGTTTGTAGTTAACTTTTTTTATTTATTATTATTATTATTTGCTGAGTAGTTTACTTATATTGGATCTTTCCATTTTTATAACCAGCGTGAATCTTTTGGATGTTTGCTAGTATAAACATTATTTTTTTTCCAGCGTCTCTTTTGTCCTTTTTTTTAAAAAAAACACATATCCCCCACCATCACCACCACCACCACCCCTCACTACCACCCCCCCTCGTGTATATTCCGTCACCTCCCGTAACACCTTTTTTCATTTTTTTTTTTTAAAAAAAAAATAAATAAATTGTATTTTAGCTTTACCCCACCATAATTATCTTTTTTTCGATCTGCAAAATGTTTATTTTATAAAAAAACATTGGAAATCTTAACTGAGACTCTTTTTTTTTTTGCACATTGTATGACAAGCAATCATGCAAAAACAAATCAATATTTTTTTTTTTTTTGTTTGGTCTCGGTAAAACGTTTTATTTTTTACTTCTCCGATTTGTGTATAGAAAAGAAAGAAAACCATGATATATACAATTAAAGTGCTCAATATACTTTTCCGTCTCATAAATACCACTATACAGATCACAAAGTATCATAGGGAATAAAAGGTATTTTTGCAGCTTTTGGGCTGTCAGTCCCTTTCATTTTATGGCTGTTTTTTTGTTTTTTTGTTTCAGGGTTTTCGATTGTACTTGTAATCACGGAAATAAAAGGTACTTTTTTTGAAAGTAGTAGCGTCGCAACTAATTTTTTAAGATTTTTTGTTAAAATTTCCTTTTAAACCTGTTACTACACTGGTAATATTTCGCTGCTTGAAATTCCACCCTCAAACAACCAAAAAAAAACCAAAAAAAGAAAAAATTTAACCCACAACTTGAGTGTATATAGTTACGGGCTGCCTATAAATTAAATAAAGCCGCCGTTTTTACTTCGTACGTGACTAGTTTATGGGTTACGGAGTAAGTAGTCGGAGAATTTTCTTTCTTAGCGACGTTTATTGGAAGTATTGGCCAACATAAAAAAAAAGGAAACCTTAAAGAGAGCTAACAGCTGTTGACATTCCGAGTAGTAAAATCAATGCGAGCTGCCGGACTACGGTTTGTTAGATTCTTGAATCAATCAAAGGATATCACAGTAAGTCCCTCTGCCCACATGCACGGACGTGTATTCTAAAGTTACCCTTGCACCGCGAGCTCAGAGCTTCGGGCAAGGCAGTAGTACGTACTGCGAGAAATGCAGGGGTGGATCAGCTCCTTGGGGACGCCCGAAAATCTGAAGGTAGGCGAAGCTTGGTTTGAGCCTTGCTATTTGCAAAGTAATTCGTAAACCGTAGGTGGGGATTCGCGGCCCCGTCTATTAGGTTTGTCACAACCCTTTTTTCTTTTTTAGGAAAAGTTTTCGTCAATAGGGGGAGTGTTCATCCGAAGGGAGTTTATTTAGGATCCTTCAGGAACAAAAATAAAGAACTTTGATTTAAAGGTCTTCTTTTATAATGTTGTTACGCGCTGTGTTTTTCATACTCATCAAACTCTTATTTACACTACTATTTCCCAAATTATTCCTAATATTACACTATTTCATATCTATTATTGTTCACCTTTTTCGTCAATTTAGACTCCTTTTCCGTTACAATTACTTTTACCTTTTATATCAGACTGCATATTATAATGTAGGTCCTGTTACTATTTTACTCTTTTTATCCTTTTTATTCTCTTTATATTACATATTACATGTAAGAACGTCAAATGTCAGATATTCTAGAATGAAAGACTGAAACATTTATTATTGCACAACTTTTTACCAATTTTATTAATATCCTTCAACATTTCACGGATACTTCAAACTATATTTCAAGGTCTCTTTGATATTTATCAAAGGACAAACTTACCGAACTTATTTAGTATAAATACCATTGTATATTCTTACCCTAACTTTTACTTATAATCCTTTTACATTATAATCTTATTATAAAAAGATCCCTTGGATATATATTATTATTATCCATTGTAAACTCTCTTCTTTTATTTTCCTTTTTCTTTATAAACATTAGTTTATATACTTTCTATTCTAGTTGGACAACTTAAAATCTGGTGCTCACTTAACTTTGAACTTTTATAAAACAATTCTATTGTTTAATTATTTCTATTTTTTTTACCACTACAAATAAAAACCAATTTGTAACAAGATTAAATTATATTCTTCGTGTAACAGTAATAAAATCATCTCTAATTCACCCATCACACACATTTTATATAGGGAAAGTACATGTGTTTACTTTCAGTATCTGTCAAAAACTAGCTGTAAATCGTACAGCGCATTAAGGCTTCTGTTAACGCTTAATTTACTAGCGACCTATATAAAATGATTCGTCTTCTACGGCAATACACCCCAGTTAATATGTTTCACGTGTGACTGGATCTAATGTAATAGGAAATTACAGGAACACACAAAAAAAAAAAAGAAGCTTTCTTCCCCCCATTCCTCAAACAATATGCCACCAAAAATCAAAAAGGCTGTTAAAAGTAACTTATTTACTACTCAAGAATCTAAAATAGGCAGACGAAGAACTAGATCCAACATTAAACCAGAAACTAAAGACATCAAAGAAGATTTATATTCTCCTGCAAAAACGGGATCGTCTTGCTCAAAAAGAAAAAAGTATATATCTTGTAAGTGTTCGAAAAAAGAGAAAAACAGACAGAGGGGAAAATAATCCAACCTGATACTCACTTTATATATAACTTTTTTTCTTTTATCGTAAAGCTACAGAAGGCAGACACTGTAGTATATGTGATATGGGGTTTGCCGTCCGAAAACTTTACGTCGACCACGAACTTCACACGCATATAACAAAAGACACACCCGTTATCGACCTCGAGACTTATCGCTGTAATATTTGAAATAAGCAATTTTCAACAGTGGCCATGTACCGCCATCACATGGCCAAACTAAACAAGATTTATATTCCACTTGCCAGACCCACCCCAAAACCTAACCCAGCAATAGCGCATTATAAACCGTCAGGAGAAGAAATGGCAATGCCAAACATTGATATTGCAAATCAGTACTGTAATGCCTGTCACAAGACGTACGATGTCAAGAAATTCTATATACGGCATTTGGTTTTGCTTCATAAAATGACTTTGCCTGCCGAGTATTCAGAACCGAGCAATTTCGATCCGAAAAATCTACACTGTAAATTGTGCGATATAAGGTATAAAAGAAGACCGGATTTTACAACTCATTTGCGAAACATTCATCGCACAACACCGTTTCCTGCTGACGTGGTACCAGATGTGGATGATCAAGATAATTATTGCATACTGTGCGATACTGTTTTATAATAGAACGTCATATTTGCGACATTTGAGTTCATTTCATCTTGTTGAAATGCCAGAGCTTTGGCAAGGAATCGATTGTAAGAGCCCTGGTAAAAAAACGCGCGAGAGTAAGAGGCATTGTGCCCTTTGCCAAAAAATGTTCTTGCTAAAGCATCTGTATCTGATTCATTTGGATAAAGTGCATGGTATCGAAACAAGCAAATCTCCAACACGTAGTAGTAACGAGGATGATCCAGTTTTGAAGAAGAGTCCAAAAAATCACTGTAATTTATGCAACAAAACATTTTCAAAGACAAAATCATATCAACAGCATCTGTTTAATTTCCATAGTTTGATGATACCTGCGTTACCTAGTAAGCGTATTATAACGAGCGATATAGAGCCGGTTGTCGACCTTGTAAGTCTTCGATGTAATGTCTGCGATAGAAAATATACAATGTCGTACGGGTATCGATACCATATGTCGAAATACCACAATATAAAATCGTTTTCAGTTGGAGGATTGTCTTGTTATGTTAATCGTAGTAAAGTACCAGTGATTGACGAAGTAGGTAGCCATTGTACAGCCTGTGACAAGGTATTAAAAAATAGAGCGTCCTATAAAGCTCATTTGTTCTCAATTCATGGTATCGCATTACCGAAAAAGGCTTATAAAAGAAGAGCCATCAAGATTAAACCCTAAATAAACTTAAACCACATTAAGGTTTGTGCTCGTATGCAAATAATCCCCTTAATATGTTTCATATGTGACCGGATCTATAGTGTGTAAGAAAAGGACTTTTTTTGATAAAATAGTCTATTTTATCATAAACTATTATACAATGCTATTTTTTTTTACACACAGCTTTTCATAAATACACACAAAAAAAAAAACTTTCTTTCCCTTCATGAAACAATATGCAATAAAAAGCAGAAGAGGAAATAGACAGAGCTCATATTCAACAAGGAACTGAAGACAGCAGAGAATCTTTGAAATGTGCTGTAAACAACTTGAGTCCAGAACGCATTTCCTGGTTCTTTAAAATATAAAAACCAATATTTATTATAACTGCTAATTTCAGCAGTGATTTCTTAGAGCATCCACAGCGATTTCTGCTATTTCGTTATTTCAAATAAAAACGTGACAGGAAGTTGGATTTCAAATAAGAAAAATAAATCTGAAGTTTACATAATCGTTCTTTCTATTTACATTAACTTGATCTTCTTTTATATAATTCTACTAGTATATAAACTATAACTATTTTTTATTAGATACCGCTACAATAACAATAACATGAGCCTCAAACGTTTATTAGAAGATGACTCTGATGACGAACAACAGCTTTTCACCAATACTGTTATAGGTTATATTACTACTCCTACTGCAGAAAAACGGGTAGTTAGTACTTGCAGACAATACCCCAGCCGTCGTTTCATTCCTCGCGACCGCATCTCTGCTCAAAATACATTGTACAACAATTACTTTTCGGATACTACTGTATATACAGATGATATGTTTCGCCGTCGATTTAGAATGCGACGCTCATTGTTTTTGAAAATTGTGGAAAAAATCCGGCAACATGATGCTTTTTTTGTTCAAAAGCGAGATGTTGCAATGAAACTTGGGTTCTCTGCTATCTAGAAGGTTACTGCCGCTATTCGCCTATTATCCTACGATGTTGCAGCAGACTTTTTGGATGAATATTTAAAAGTTTCTGAAAGTACTGCCTTGGAATGCTTGAATTTTTTTTTTTGTCTTGCGGTTAATGAGATTTACGGTGACTATTATTTACGTTGGCCTGGCGTAAACGATACGAAGCTCCTTCTAGAAGAGAACGAGAAGAGAGGGTTTCCCGGAATGATCGGTTCCATAGATTGTAAGCATTGAGTATGGAAGAACTGCCCCACTGCTTGGCATGGCATGTACAAGGGAAAAGAGAAGAAGGCAACCTTGATTCTCGAAGCTGAAGTGTCGAAGGATTTGCGGATATGGCACGCATATTTTGGTCTTCCTGGAGCCTTGAATGACATAAACGTTCTGAATCACTCAGATATATTCGAGGATGTCTGTGAAGGCAAATCTTCTCTTGTCCAATTCACCGTCAAAGAACACACGTACGACATGGGCTACTATCTTGCTGACGGTATATATCCGTCGCATTCCACCTTGATAAAGACGATTTCCAAGCCGGTAACAGCTATGCAAAAAGTATGTATCCTAATATTATTTTTAAAAAAAATATTTACTAATCTACGAAAACTTTTTTGGTGTGTAACACTACGCAAAAGTCCAAGAAGCTGTTAGAAAGGATATCGAGCGCGTCTTTGGTGTTTTGCAAGCAAGGTTTGCGATGATAAGACAGCCATCAAAATTGTGGCATGATGCTGATCTTAAATACATAATGAAAACATGCATCATTCTTTACGACATGATCACCGAGGATGAGCGTGATTTAGAAGAAGGAGAAACACGTTCTTCTCGTGAGTTCTACGAAGGTGTTCCACCTGAGAATTTGAGTGTCCCTCGCAAAGCTGGATTTGACTTCGAAGAGTATAAGGATAGATTTTGTAACCAAATCCGTAACAAGGATACCCATAACCAGCTAACAAAGGATCTAGTACAGCACTTATGGGATATTCGTGGAGAAGAATAATAATAAATTACGTTTATACTTTTTTAATACAGTTATTTAACAAAAAAAAAAACGTTCATTCCTCATCTTCAACATCAGATGGTACTTCGGGACTCTTGAAAGATTGGGGTTTCCTCCAAGCTCCAGAAACAATTTCCTTTGTTGCATCTTGTACATTTCTAACCACATGGGATCAGTGCTTTTACTGGGATCGATGCTCAAGAAATCATTGATCATGCAATCACCCATCAACTCAAGCTTTTTCTCGTTTCTCTCCATTGCCTTTTCTTGAGCTTCGATCAAGCGAAGGATGTAATTCTCCTTCACACCACTGTCCAAATTCTGTGTCTTTTCGACCAGCTTGGCAGCCTTTCTATTAATAGGTCTAGTGGTACCTTCTTCGACTTCTTCGGAACCAGGAACAGCATTCTTTCTTTTTCTGCCATTTAGACTTCTTTTAGGCATCACGGCCAAAAATTGCTTATGGCCTTTTAAAATCGCCCAACAGTGCTCAAAATTAAATTTAACGCCGTAAGAACCGTGGTACATGGAGAAAGATCTCTCTCTTTGTATTGTGAAATATGAGCACTCATGTGTCGTGAATAATTATAAACATAAATAAAATAACTTACGGCTAACGCTTCATTCATTCCGCTTTTTCCTATCTCTTTTGTATAAAATGCGGAATATCTTGCGACCTCCCGTATAATACCGGATATTCTAGTGCTTAAGGCACTAGCAGTTCTTTCATAGATTTCTTCACCTTCTGGAATAGCTGCAGCTACCTTCGCGTCGAAACAATCCTTCAACTTACCCGCGTAGATCTCTGTGGTCTGTCTACTGTCAGCGATAGGATCCATAGAGACGTCTTCCCAGGCATGACAGAGAGCCTTATCGTCCGAAATGCTGTAGTTTCTTTGACCACGGCGGTTGGAGTTGATGACTGGTGCTTCGACTGGTGCTTCCATAGGTGCTTCCATAGGCATTTCAACAGGTGTTTCGATACTCATTTTTTTTTACGCGTTTAGTTTGATAAATAGCGAAGAAAAGTTCGCATACTGTCATTTTACATCTATTTTTATAAATAATAACTGGTTACGCCATTAATAATTCAGTTAATGTACACCAATTAAACACAATGCCTTTTATTTAAAAAATTTCCGGAATCCGCTGTGGATGCTCTTATGTGAGCGATTTTAGAAGTCCAGTATCTCAGTGAGCTTTTTTCTTTTTAGAAGTAAATTATTCCTGCACGATAATAAGGGTATGTTCGATATAAGGGTGAGTTTTCTTCAGGATAGTGTAAATCTCTCCGTTTCGATGAACCCTAGAAAGCTATTTCTCTATCCATTTTTTTTAGTAGTCAAGATATTGTAGCTGATTTTTTTGTTGTTGTTACCACGTTAAAAATCATTTAATACACATTTACATTATCTAACTTGTCAACATCTGGTTAACATAAAAGTCATGTCAATTTATGTATACTCCATAAGACTGCGCTTGGTAAATAATATATAGTTTTTGTTATGATAGTCGTAGTCGTCGTAGTAGTCGTAGTAGTCGTAGCAGTCGTAGTAGTCGTAGCAGTCGTAGTAGTCGTAGTAGTCGTAGTCGTAGAGCATCTCTTTAAAACGTTATTTTCTTTAAATAATCAAAGCTAAATCCGGTTTTTGACAGCGGCTTACCGGATCTCGTATATCATCCTCGGTATATACTTATAGTCTTGTGATGAAGTATTCTCAACTTTTTTTTCTGGCCAAGTGCTTTTGCGATCACAAAGAAAAAATCCTTGTATATTTATTCTTTCATGTTGTCAGACATTATATCAATTATCTAGATTATATTTCAGTGCGACATTTGACGATTACTTATCTATTTTCTTTTAAAGACTTTTTCGTGTGAAATATACTTTTTTTAGTTTTGGTTGATGACACAGTTTTTTTTCTTTTTTGTCTTTAGGAATATACCTCTTTAGGTTTATATCACATAATTGCTTAGCACATATTTAATTAAATATTCTGATTAGTTAAAAAAAAGGGTACCCAGTCCATTCTTGTTATATTTGAACAATCAATTCTGACTACAAAAAGAAAGCGTTCAAATAGTAGAAGGGGGTTTTGATCTGCATGAGAGACGTAACACAATAAAGGGTTCTTTTTAAAAATTCTTACAAAGAAAAATAATGAATTAGCAATTAGATTGCTTTAAAATTGACTTTTATTACAAAAGAAATTAAGCAATGTGTGCAGAAATTTATTCGTAAAGCTTGGGGCAATCACTGCAAGAAGAAATTAGATGATGTAGAATTACATGTATACAGTTTACACAAACTTTACCGAGTCTTGTGAGCATAACTACCACATTGACAGCATTGTTGACTAAAACAATTTACAGGTAGAACATAGATTTGATTCATAACAGTTATTGATTTTTTTTTTAAAAATAAAATAAAAAAAGATGAGAAGAAAAAAAAGAACGATCAAAAAAAAAAAAAAAAGTATTCTTTTTATACATGTAATAAAATGGGAGACAATATTTTTTTTTTAAAAAAAAAGTTTAATAATATATATAAAAAAAAAAAGACCTGTCAAATACAAGTTTGTTTTTTTTTTAAAAAAAAAGAAGAAAAGAAAAATAAAGTAGTGTTAGGTGTAACAATATAGTTTTTTTTTTTATGTACAAAGAGCCATCTTTTCATCACTCAAATCTTTATATTTCTGTTGCAAATCTCTTTCTCTTGTAGCCAACTTGAATACTTCGTCTTCCAAGGACTCAATACGTCTAGGGATAGCAGTCTTTTCTGCGATTTGCAAGTTAACAAAACTATGGTATTCAACTTGAGCTGCTTCAAATTCCTCAAAGGCGTCAATGATTTGTTGTGATAATACTTTAGATCTTGACATATAACCTCCTAATCGAACATCCAACTTATTTTCCAACTTTCCTGCACGAGTAGCATCTCGAATCATAGTTTGACGATTTGACTATTTTTTTTTTTTTTATGAGTAAAGGAGATTCTCTTTCTTTTTTTAAAATAAAAAAACTTACTTCTACAATCTTGTCTAAACCTTGAACAATATCTTTTTCATCGTCCATTTCATTTAACGTCATAAATCTGTTAAACTTTGCAGAGAATAATAAATCTTGATGTTCTTGATCCCACTTGTCTTCAAAGTCGGGTTGACAAGAGACGTGTTCCCAAACAGCCTTCTTAATATCTTTTGTATCTTGAAGGCCTAATGTTTGTGAGATTTCGTTATCCAATTCTTTACGAGCGTCTTGTAAAGTAACAGAATCAAATTCGTCTTCAAGTTGAGCCAAACTAGAATCTAATTGCATAGCACCAGGAGCGATGTTACTACCAGCCACAGGGTACTTGATGGCATCATGTTTTAACAAAAGCATGAGTTCCTGATGAATCAACTTTTCAATGTCATCCGCGTCATTATCAACAGTGAAATCAGGGACGGAGGCAGGTCTAGGTAAACCGAGTTGAACGGCCATTGTACGACGAGCAGCGCGTTCTTTCGCTTCCTTTTCAGCGGCTTCCTTTACTTCGCGTTCATAATCACCCATATCTTCAATATCGTCCTCTGCTTTGGATTTCTTTTCGGGCTCATCGTCCATGTCGGGTAACTTGATCTCCCATTCGTTACGAGGTCTAGGTAAGCTGGAGAGGCCTTGTAAAAGAGATCGCTTGCGTTGTGTTTGGAATACTTTCTCTTCACGAGGTGTCTTGAAGGGTGAGTCCATGCCGGTGCTGTTGCCACGAAGAGGTGTAGACATAGGGTTAGGTGTTTGGATGGGTACATGTCTAGGTGTGGCGCCTTGGAATCCAGTACCTTCCATGAGTGATGTGTTTTCACCACCTAAAAGGGGTGTTTGTGCGTTACTGAGTGCAATTAAATTACGAGCCTCAATCATCAAATTATCATCTAGCAAGTAAAAAAATAAATAAATATATATAGGCTAGACATATAAAAAAAAAAAAAAAGTTCAACTTACTGCTGGGAGGAGCACGAGGAGTTCTGGTAGCAATTGTGTTGGGAGTAAAAGCATAATCACCTACTAACCCTTGTGTGGCACTAATTTCATTATCTAAAACTAAATTCTTTGCGTTTTCACCAGCGAAACCCGACTTGACAATTTCTTCCAATTCTTGCTCACCGACCTGAGGAGCAGGTAAGACCAATCTACGACGCTTGGCGATCTGTTCTTGCTCTTGCATTTGAACGATTTTAGCGCTCTTTTCAGGTACGAATTTACCTTGGTTTCCTTCTTTCGAGGCGTTAGGATTCTGCTTAGCCTTTCTCTTTTTTTCACGGTTCTTTTCGTCTTCGATATCAGCTCTACGTCTGTTTAATTTAGAGAGATGAACGTTTGTTAATTTTCCGGGATCGACGGTTCTGCCAGCTTCTTCAGTTGTGTCATAAAAGCCCAAGGCGGCCTTTTTTTCAAAGGGAGTATCTGTATTGTAATCCATGACGTTCTTTTTGGTCTTCATACGCATATGGATACCGGCCGCCTTTAATTCTCTTCTCTTTTGAAGGGCGGTCAATCTTCTGGCTTCTTCTAATTGTCTCTCTCTCGCCTTTCTCTTTGCTTTTTTACCTTGTGTGTTTGCTAATCTTGCACGTGCTTCAGACAACATTTCTTTTTCATCTTCGTCCATGTCAACAGGATCAGGTCGGGCGGGTTTGGACTCGGGCTCAGGATCTACTTCTCCAGGTCTTAATTTTCGAACATCGTCAGCACTAGGTCCACTTTCATGTCCAATGGATCCGGATAAACCGAGTTCAACGGATTTATCGGATTCACGCGATTCAGCTTCGTCTAAAAGTCGTTGGTAACGTTCTAAACATTGGGCGGGTGTACGACCTACGATGGGTGCAATTGTACGCCATTGTGTTGGCATCAATTTAGCTAAATGCAATAACTTTTCATCCTCTTCTTTTGACCACTCAGTCTAGTTATATCGTTAGTAACGTGTTTTTTTACGCGCGTTTGTTTTTGTTTTTTTTGTTTTACCTTTTTAATACTAGGATCTAACCACTCGTACCATCTTGCTTTACATTGTTTAGGTGTCTTTCGAACAAGTAAAGAAGAAATACGGGCCCATTGATTTTTACCGTATTTACTGACGGCAGCTTTCAAGATTTCATCTTCTGTATTTTTCCAAACACCACCTTTAATGATGAACTTCATTTTTTTTTAATATGTGTCTTGATAAAAAAGTGCAAAAAAAAAAAAAAAAAAAAAGTGTAAACAACTACAAAAAAGCAACGTCACCATCCCCTTTTTTCGGACATTGTAAAAATATAATTTTTTATTTTCTTGTTTTAAAAAGAAAGGGATCCAGTGTCATACAAGTATAAAATGGTACTGTTACATGTCAGAATAAGGTTGGATTATAAACAAATCCATGTGATTCAAAACGGAGAAAATATACGCAGACTGCTGCTGCCGCTTTTTTTTTTTTTTTTTTTTTTTGTAATAAATTAAATTAGTGTAACTGTGAAAAAAAGAAGGCTTTTTACAAAAAAGAGAAGAGTGCAAAGAAGAAAAACCAGGGTTTTTGTTACAGAATGAAAATAAAAATAGATTTAATGTCATGTCATGTACATATTTTCGAAAAAGAGAAGATACAACAATCAAAAGCTATTTGCTTTTCTTTTTTTAAAACAAGAACAAGTGCATGTGGTGCAAAAAAATAAATAATTATTTATCATTCCGAATATCTTCTTCTTTTCTCTTTCTCCCCTTTCTCCCTTTTTCTCTCTTTTTTTTTTTATATAAAGCTCGTTTTTCTTTCTCTTTCTCTTTCTTTTTTCCTTTCAATTTTTTGGTTCAGGTACTAACTTTAAGGAAACAAGAGTTTCTATATATAAAGTACTAATTTTTGTGTATTATATCTTAGTTATATATTGAAAGTAAGTTTACAAACAAACAACCAAAAAAAACCTTTTCTTTTTTTCTTATTAACTCTCAAGCAGTAGTTCCCCACCCAAAAAAAAAAAAAAATCAATTTTCCTTGCCTTATTAATCGCATAAAAAGGGTTTATTTTTTTCTTTACTTCGGAGATCCAACCACAACACGTTTTTTTCCTTATTTCGCTGTACTATGAACACTGTATACGATATTAAAGTGACTGAATGCCCAATCGTTGTAAAAGATTCCAACGACGAGTCATGGAAAACTGTGCCTGTAAAAAAATAAACAAAAATAAACAAAAAACACTTCAAAAATTGTTAATCATTTTTTAAATAGGAGTTCAATATTACTGTAAAGACTAGTCAGTATACACTCTATGTGATTAGGTACATTCCTGATCTTCTTAGTTTTAACCATCTAGTAAGTTTATAAGAAGAAGAAAAAAGAAAAAAGAAAAACTGAAAATGTAGTTAATAGGTGAAAACGCACTACCAAAAGATCAAAATTCCTTTTCCAACTTTGACGGAATCGTTAACAAAGTTAGAAAAAAGAAAGAGTATCCGAAACTTTTTCCACATGCAAACGAAAAGCAATGCAGAAAAGGTCGAGAAATACCTTTACCGCTGTTCAATGGATATCATTTTAAAGGACTCTAGTCTTTTACGTGATTTCTTTTCGCCACAACGAGAGGGGGATACCCAGACACATGATAATCAACTCTATCCCTCACCTTCACCGTCATATGATTCCTTGCGTCCTACGTCCAATGATAGCGAAACTAGTATCGGGAAATGGGTACCCAGTCCAAACCTTTCCGTTGTGAGCTTACCTATTTCGAAACATCATATCTCAAGAGCCGTCAGTCTGCTTTCAAGGCAATCTAGTCATCTCTCCATTCACTCTAGTCATTTATCAAGTCATCTTCATCATCATCATCTTTCCAGGCATATTTCAAGACCTACTAGCGTTTATTCCAATAACGGAGAAGAGGAAAAAGAAGAAAGTAGTAGCCAAGAAGATTTAATTGATATGATTAAAAAAGAAGCTCAAATTCCACTTGCATATCAATTTCCTCTTGATCATTTAGAAATGATTAAAGTTTTAGGAAAAGGTTGTATGGGCAAGGTAAAAAAAAACTATAATATTGTAATTTACTCCTAAAAAAATAACACACTCCCCCCCTTTTTTTTTATGTGATAAGGTACTCTTGGTGAGATCTCGAACAACCAAGGAGTTGTACGCTTTAAAATCCATTGTAAAAGAACATGTGATTGAACAACGAGAGATTACGCATACTTTGGACGAACGTAACATCCTCACAAAGCTCTCTGAATTAGATCACCCTTACCTCGCCAAACTTCATACTTCATTTCAAGATGAACATCGTCTTTACCTCTTGACAAATTATTACTGTGGAGGAGATCTTGCGACACATATGGCCAAGCTATACTGTTTCCCCAAAGAATGTGCGTTATTCTACGCAGCAGAAATGATTGACGGTATCAGTGAATTACATCGATTAGGTATTCTGTACCGAGACTTGAAACCCGAGAATATTTTATTGACAGGTGATGGTCATATCATCTTGACTGATTTTGGTCTTAGTAAATGGCTAGATGCCAATGACGATTTCTCCACACAGACCTTTTGTGGTACAGCAGAGTACTTGGCTCCTGAAGTCCTGCTGGGTGAATCCTATTCGTTTGGTATCGATCATTGGAGTTTTGGCACAATTCTGTATGAAATGTTGGCGGGTATTACACCGTTTTGGGCAGACAATCATGCAGACATGTACAGGCGCGTACTCGAGGACCCTTTAGAGTTCCCGGCAGATATTTTTGATTATGAAACCGCCGAGTTTTTATCAGATATACTCGATCGAGATCCTCGTACCAGATTAGGTGCGCACAGTATAGATGATATCAAGGATCACGTGTACTTTGCGGATATCTCATGGGATGATATCAGATCTCGTAAACTGCAACCTCCTTATTTACCTCCTGTCAGTGCAGACCCAACGCAAGAACTTGATTTCACTAATTTCGATCCTGATTTCTTGGCCATGACACCTCAATTAACACCGATTTCTTCTCAAATTGATTTTTCACAGGTGCAAGATATTTTCGATGGCTATTCGTTTACAGATCAACAGTATTTGGCGTATGAACACGAAGAAGAAGAAGAAAGAACCTATTCAAGACAATCGTATCGTGAAGATGGGTTCTATGATGAACCCTTGTTGTTTCAACCTGCTCGTAAAAGAGGTAGCGTTAGTATGTTGTCCAATGTAGATAGTTTTTGCTTGGATAATAATAATCATACGCTGTTGAACAAAGAAGATGTCACAGCCAAGGACGAAGAGCTTGCTAGGTACGCAAAAAGACGCAATACAAGTGCCTCGGAAGACCATCAACAACAACCTGTTCAACAACAATCAAACAACACGCTGGTCGTGTCAAATCCTATACCCGATACCTTTGATGACCTTGAGTTCTCTACTCTACCCGATCTTCGGCTCTCGTTTAATATGGACCGTGATTCAGTTCCTAAAATTCCAGCTTCAAATAAATCAAGTCATCAAAGTAAAACTCGTCGATTCTTTTCACTCCTTTTATAACCGAAAAAAAGAAAAAAAAAAAAAAAAAAAGTATGCAAAACATAACAAAAAAATAATATATAACAGCAACTCTTCCCCAAAATTTCTATAAAAAAATACCCCTTTTCTTTTTTTTAATAATAATTTATACTATCATTTCTCTTTTACATTCACTTACTTACTATTACTACTATTACTATTACTTTTACTACAAAAAAAAAAAAAAAAAAAAAAAAACTCTTACTCCCCCTACACCCACACATACACACACCAAATTACCATATACTATCTTTTTTTTTTTTTTTTTTTTTTTTTTTTTTCTTAAATACTAATAATTCACTCTCATTCTAATAAGCATTTTTTTTTTTTTTTTTTTTGCTGTCTGTCTAATAAGCTTTCCGTCATATTAAAAAAAAGACTTTTCTTTACCTGTCAGTCATTTTAGATATAAACTTTTTTTTTTTTTTTTTGGTGTAAACAACCTAAGCAGATCTTTTGTTACTGGCGAAAATAATCCTCCGATTTATGCAGCACAGTTTCTCTCTTTTTACAGGGTCGTACAATCTCTTTTTTAATGCAGGAGACGTACGAAAAAAAAAAAACTATGGAAAATCTTCTTTCCCCTGTTCTGGGGGGCGCAAAGAGGCAAAAGTGCTGCAATTTGAAGCATAGTTGAAACAACGCGCTTTTACCTACTTTTTTTTTTCCTGTGAGAATATTTCGAGATAGGGAGGCTCCAGCACAATAAAAAAAAAAAAAAAAATCTCCCTTTTGTATATTTTGGCTTTTTTTAGCGCTGAAGAAAAAAACGTCGACTCTGGTATAAATTAGAATTGTGCATACGAACAGTCCAGCAAAAAAAAAAAGGGAGGGCAAACTTGAGCGTAACAAAAAAAAAAAAGTCTTATTTTCCCTTCCGACTTTTGGTCCTCCACCACCCCCCCCCTATCTTAATGCGTGACGTTTTCTTGCTCGAGAAAAAAAAAAAAAAGTGCTTTCTTCTTTTTTCTTCTTCTTTCTTGTATAAAAAAAAAAAGAAGCTAATGACGGAAACTACAGACGTACGCCCAGATACTCCTAGACCTGAAACTATTGAACAAATAGCGTTACAGATTAAGTCGTTAGAGCAAAGGACAACGTCTGTAACCCTCCCTCGAAATGCATCAGTTTTGGAACTCAAACACGAAATTCAAGTTGCTTTTGATGTTGATTCAAACAGGCAGCGCTTAATCTTTCAAGGTCGTGTCTTGAAAGATGATAAACATTTGACGGATTATGGTACACGATATAACATATTAAAAAGTGTGTGTGTATATACTTATTTTTTATTTTCTCATCTAGCTAATTTGGATAATGGAAAAGTTATTCATCTTGTTATTCGACCTGTTGATGCACCACACAATCCACTTAATGGTATATATTTATATCATTATTATAAATATATCAAAAAAATATTAATAACAAAAACAAATAATAGATGACCCTAATCCTGGAGCCCATACTCGTGGATTTAGTAGGGCAACACCGAACAGTAGATCACGTCCATTTCCTTCTATATCAAGTAGATTCCCAATGATGGAAGGGTACGCTTTTATTACATTGGACTCTAATTTAGCTGATATTGGAGATAATCAATCGGTAACACTTGCTAAAAAAAACAATAATCATTCGCTTTTTATATTTACTTTTTTTTTTTTTTTTTTTCTTTTTTTTTTTTTAATTCTAGTTATTATCTTCAGTATTAAATGGACTTTCAGCAAATAATCCTAATCGACCTAGACCTACTGCTACTACTACCACAGATAACCAAGTAAGACTTGTACTTTTTATATTGTTTAAGGAGTGATATAATAAATTCTAATATTTTTTTTTTATATATTTAAAATAGACTACAAGAGCAAATACCACTACAACATCATCCACAAGTCCTGGTGTATTACCTAGGTCTCCTTTTTCATTTAGTTTTGGTAGAAATAATTCTTCGGAATTTGCCTCTCCTCTTGCGTCTACTCCACTTGCCGATAGAGTGGCATCTGGTCTCCCATTTCCGGTAATTAACTTGGTATATTTTTTTTTATATATATTTATGAGTGAGGAGAAAGGAGAAGGGTAGAAGAAAGAAGCGAATATTAACATATATATTGTAGCCAAGTGTAGAAGTTAGATTGGCAAGAACATTAGGATCTATGAGAAATGTTCGAACCATGTTGGAAGATAGTTCAAATACAGAGGGTAAGCATAATTACACGAAAAAAGGAAAAAAAAAAAAAAACTAAAAAAGAAAGTATAACTACTACTACTACTAGATTCGAGCAGTTTTTCATCTGCACCCAACTCAACACCAGAGCAATTACAAGAGATTCGGAACCGATTACGTACCAGCGGTAATAACCAATCAGCTCAAATCGGTATGGTTTTAAATGAATTAGCAGACCTGATGACAGAAGCTGCACCGCGTATGAGACAAGTCGCGCAAAGTTTAAGACAAGAGGATCAGTCAGTTGAAGAAGAAAGAAATACCAATAGACGTGTGTTGAATATGTCACGTATTGTACAAGGAATGAGTTTAATCAACCATTTTTTGGGCTCTGTGTTGGCTAGTGCCGATATCGATTCCAGACGAAACAACAGTAGTAATAATCCACAAACACCGCCTACTACTACTACGACACGACCACCTGTCACTTTGCCGTCTTTCTTGTTTCCTCGTGGAAATACTGAAGCTGTTAGATCCCCTGCTCCGGCTGTAGATACAAGAAATACAAATACAGATACCACCAGTACACCTAAACCGAAATCTACTCTTTCAAATAATACCAGCACCAGTAGTAGTACCAACACTAGTAGTACTAGTACCAACAGTGGCAGTGGCAGTGGTAGTATCGAGAATGAAAAGAAGCGTAAAACGAACTCAACTGAAAATGAATCAAGTGATTTGAAAAAGAGAGTAAAAAACGAAAAAGGAAAAGATAAAAAAGACTGAATATTACAATAACAAATTTAATATGTATCAGTCTCACTGACTAAATGTTTATATACCTTTTTCAACCCCCTTTTTTTCTTCCGTACTATTTTTTTTTTTTTTTTTTTTTTTTTTTTTTTTTTGACAGTTACTTTCTTTAGATTTCAAATAAATTATAATAAAAAAAAGAGGGGTCATTTTTTATATATATGTACACACGTATTATCTTCTTTTATCATCATTGTATCTGGATCTCTTACTATCATTATAATCATCACGACGACCACCATCATCGCGTCTCTTATAATCATGAAGCTTCCTATCATCTTCTCTTCTAAAGGCAGGACCCACTTTACTCTTCAAGTGTCGTTTTTTATCAAACTCTTCTTGTTTTGCTTTAGCCTCTCTGTCTCTTGGATCGATCACAACATAGTCATCAACAGTCTCTCGTCTTTGCATTAAATCTTTTCCTTTCAAGTCTTTATCAAATACTAGTTTATGCGAGATCCAACCGTCGTCTGTATCGTCAATTTCCATACCGGTAACATCAAAGCAGGATTCACAGTTGGGAATATCGTGCAATTTACAAATCTTTGTCTCCTTCTTTTCAGAACTGTTCGATTCAGGTTTTGCTTTTGAGAGTTTGCTTGTGAATGCCATTAATTTTTCAAAGGCCTAAATTAATAAATATTTGAGTTTTTGTGAGGGAGAGGTTATGTATATATATTGAAAAACTTACATCGCTGTCGTCTACTTTTTCATTGGATTTCTTCTTCTTTTTGGTTTTGTTGGTAAACATGTACTTTTCACGCTCTAGTTCAACAAGCGATTTCTTTTTTTGTTTCGTTTCAACAACAGGGTCTTCAGTTATTTTAGAAATGTCTCGAATATCCTGTTTTAACTTTTCAATTGTGTTCAATCGTTGTTCTGCAGGTGTTTCAATTCGTTTTTCTTCTTCCTTCTTTGCTTTTTCTTCTTCCTCTTTTGCTAGCTTTCTTCTTTCTTCTGCAGCTCTTACTTTCTCTTTTAATTTCTCTTGAATTGAAACAACCGTTTCAGCCTTCTTTTCTTCCTTTGGACTGGCTTGTTTCAACTCTTCAAGTAATTCTTTGGGTGGAGGTACTGCGTTTTCCATAAAATCATACGTGCTCTTCATCTTTTTCTTTTCTGAAGCAGGTGGTTCAAATTCCTCTGCTTCTTCACCAAAAGACAACAAATTCAACCGTCTAAAAAACTGTTATTTTAATTACTTGCTTTTTTGGTTATTGTTCTTTACTTACTTTTTTGCTCCTTTTCTCTTTTCTTTCAACTGTTCAGCCTCCAATTTCTTCCTATCCATCAACTTGGCTACTCGTTTCTCTTCAGCAGTAATACGAGGAATAATATCGTCGAACGGGTTCAACACAACCTCAGCACTTTTAATACGAGGTGGATACAATGGTCTTTCATTCTCATCTAATTCTAACTCGGTCATCTTCATGACATTAAATAACGTGTCGCCTGCAACTCGGCCAAACAATGTGTGTTTCTTGGTTAAATCATCGGCGCGATCTAACGTAATGAAGAATTGTGAGCCGTTGTCGTCTTGCCCCGTGTTGGCAAGACCTACAAGACCACGTCGATTGAACCGTAATCGCGAATGAAATTCGTCCGGAAAGCCTTCTTCGTAAATGGATTCTCCACCTACATTGTGTAAGTAAAAAAAAGAAAAGAAGAGTGTATGGTTCGTTGGTTTTGTGTATTACCTTGACCGGTTCCGGTTGGGTCACCGCCTTGTACGAGAAAATCAGGTATAACACGATGAAAGATGGTATTATCGTAGTACCCTTCCAAACAAAGTTGGATAAAGTTACGTGTTGCTCTAGGTGCTTCTTTTCCCCATAACTCGATTTCTATATCCCCGGAAGTTGTATGTAAAATAACTTTACCGCTGTATTATTTATTAGTTTTTTTTTTTAGTATAAAGTGAGTGAGGGGAGTCTTACTTTGTGTGAGGTTCTAGAGCATAGATGTTTGACATGGTGTATAAAGTAAAAAGCTTTAGAAAAAAAAAAAGTTGATTTCTTTTTTTGCTTTAATTAATTGAAAACAGTCACTTTTTTTATTTAAATAAAAACGGAATTTCGGTTCCCACATAAACTATGTATTAATGAGAGTTAAGCGCGAAGTCGATTACCGTTTTTTTCCATGCGAGCACGTTTGGGACTTCTCAAATAAATGATTGGAGTTTCCTGGAGGTATCTGGTACATTGATAGTGGCGGAGATACACATGTACAAAACATTATTATGCTTGTGAAGCTTTTCAAAGAATATGTGATACCTCCAGCGAATTCTATTAATGCTGGAGCAATAGACTTGTCGTCTACTTTGATAGAATAAATATACAGCTTGGGTTAAAATATAATAAAAAATAGCTTTTCACTTCTACGATATTACGTTATATGTGAAGCTTACAAGTCATTTAGAAGAGTAAAACATGATTTACTTCACTTAGCTCATATCCATTTTCATTTAGAGTAAAACATGATTTTACTTCACTCGACTCATAGTTTCACAACGTCGTACCAATGTATAATTCTAGTCCTCCCCCCCAGACATGTCATACGGACCTTTTTTTTTGGCAGTGGGTACTTGCAGTGCGGTTTTATGTCAGCGAACATATCTTGCGAGCACGCAATGGATCCAGTAACCTTACTCGTTCTGGTGGCCAAAAGGATCAATTAGAAAAATTACAGTCCGCTTACTTTTTTTTTAAAAAAATAGAAAAAGAAAAAATAAGTGCGCATATTTAACGTTGTGATTGGACTCTTTTTTTTTTTCAATGGAAGAAAAAAAATCTATAAATTATACTGATGGCTTATCGACTTTTTACTTTAGGTTACACCCTAATGTAATTATTACACCCCATTTAACCGTCTTTTTTCAAGAAAAGGTTATAATTTCTAAAACGTATTTACTTTTTTTTTCTGGGGGGGGGGGGTACTTAACGAATAGATGATTTAAAAATATACGGGGATGGTATTTGTTTATTGTTTCCATCATTTGATAAGAAAAAGACTCATCTCTAAAGTACGATGAGCCTATCCGTAATCGTTATTTCGCGGCAAATTCGGTCAAATTCGGCCTCCTTTTTTTAAATAATTTTTATATCGTTTTCAAGTATACTTATCCACTCAATGGGTTCATAGCTTTTAGACAGTGCAGACATAACCAATTTAAACCAATTCCGAGAATTAAATTCGATAATATGTATTGATAACTAGCTGATTCATATTAAAGAAAGTAAAAAAAGTAATCTAGAGCTCGCCGGTAGGTCGTACAGATACAATGTGTACGACCCTATTCTTCAATTGGTATATATATACATTTTAAAACTGAAGCGAAATAAAAAAAACAGTTTTTTCTTTTTCTCCGCGCAATTACCATTTTTTTTTATTTCTAGAAGCCAAAAAAAAAAAAAAAAAATGGGAGCAAGAGAAGATTTTATGAATTCTAATGGCATGGATAAAACCATGTTATTTTTCCATTATAGACCCAACAAACCACTTGCCTATGTAGGTCTAGTCGTTTACGCTTTATTTACTTTATTCTTAGCTGCCAGAGTATACCGATCCAAAAGTCCTAAATTTCTGTACATCTTGGCCTTTACTGCTTTAATGGAGACCATTGGTTATGCAGTCCGTATTGCCTGTGCAGATTTCACTGATATGGGTCGATACATTGGTATGACTTTGTTCTTATTACTAGCTCCCAACGCATTAGCTCTTGTCAATTACAAAGCGGTTGGTGAAATCATTCGATTATCAAACGTACAAACCGATAAATTCTACCTTCGCACTAAATTTGTTACTTGGTTCTTCTTTTCAAGCGATATCTTTTCATTTGTCTTGCAGGGCGCTGGTGGTGGCATGCAAAGTACAATTTCTTTAAATGATGTCGGTATTGCTATTACACTGGTCGGTCTTTCATTACAATTATTTTTCTTTGCTTCGTTTACTTGTATCACCATCTATATTCATCGTAGTCCTCAGTATAATTATTATGTCGAGGGGCGTCCCGATGCCAAGAAAAATTTGATTTGGTGCTTGTACGTTACCATCTTCTTGTTGTATCTTCGGTCGATTTATCGTGTAGCTGAATACGCTACTGGGTACGGCGGTCCTATTGCTATATTAGAATGGGCTTTCTATGTGTTTGATACGCTCTTGATTGCTATCAGTTTCTTGGCCTATAGTGTCTTCTTTATTGGTAATTACTTGCCTAAAACCGATGCTGAATTGATCGATAGTGAGGGAACTCAAGTACCTAGCTCAGAATCAAGTATAAGTCAAACAGAAAAGGGTACCGCTTATATTACAGAAACGAATTAATTTTTTTTCTCGCTATTACAAATCTCATTGAAACATTTATATTGCTGAAATAAAAACCATTTTACTAATCTCGATTGAGTTTTTTTTTTTTTTTTTTTTTTTTTTACAGCTTCGTGTTACAATGATCATTGCGATTGAAAAAAAAAAGAGCTAGTTTTATTGGGGTCACTTTTATATACACATAAAAGGCAATACGCGTCAATTCCCCAAATCAAAAAAAAATATATAAACCCCTCCCTCTTTACAATTAAATCGTGGAAAAGTAAAGTTTATAAGAAAATTGAATTTAAGGTTCTCGGAAAAATCCATCCCATTTTCGGGATGTTTTATCCGGAGATTGAAAAAAAAAGTTTGGTAATTGTAAAAGGGAGAGAGAGAGGGCGACATTCTTCATTGAGATATATGTTACATATATATATGCTAATGAAAGTTCCCAAATAGGTTTTAAACTACTATATATTGGATCTTTTTCTTGATAAGTCAAATTAAAAGTTTGATGTAACGTATATTTGACGGTTGATAGGTATGTTACTGAATTATGATGGCTAGGTAACAAAAAAAAAAAAGGGTGATAAATATTTACATGACACAGTTTCTCTATAAAAGAAGTAATTTTATTTAAAAAAAAACTTTTTCGAGCGAGGGTTAAATATATAATGTTGTTGATTTGTCCGTGTCTTCCAGCTTAATCATTATATTATGGATTTCATGCAAGTGATGCGTATAAACCATTCTATCCGAGTATGTTATATCACATGAGGCGCAATGATTATTTTTATCGTTTACGTCGGGAATAGTATCGCCATTATTAAACCGGTGTTTATATCTAGGGTGAGGCAGTATGATGTTATGAATTACATACAAGTGACGCCTATAACCGCCTCTATCGCTATATACTTTGTCACATGCTGTGCAGTGATTGCTTACTCCATCAATAACTGGCGTTTCATTACGATTAACAGAAATTAACCATGGATTAATTCTGGGTATTTTTATATGGTGATATTTAGACATATGATATCGATAGTAACCCATTGATGAGTACGTTCTATCACATGCATTACAATGGCTACTTACAAGGTCCACAACGGGCTCTATATTGCTGATTGAAAGAACGTTTCTGGGTAGATCAGGGAGAAGCAAACTATGAGCAATTACCAAATGGCGTCGATAATTTTGAATATTGGAATATGTTTTATCGCAAGAAGTACAATGATTATTTGGGTTGTTAATATCTGGATCGTCAGCATTTGGCAAACGTTTAGGCGGCTCGATACCATGTATTTTATTTTTGTGAATTTGGTGAAAACGTTTTGACAAAAATACTTTTTGGCAATCAGCACAATATCTTTCTCGCCTTAGGTCTTCTTTACTAGGAACGTTACAACCTACTCCTTGATAAAGTTCTGGTATTTCTTCAACGTGAACGGAACCCAAATGATGTAGGTAGGTTTTTCTACTGGAAGATGTTTTATCGCATGCAGCGCAATAATTATTTTGATCATTGATATTTGGTATCAAAACAGGATGAGATGGTAGCTCAGTACCATGTATTTCTCGCGAATGTTTAATAAAACGCTTTTTGAGTTTATACCTTACATCGCACGTTTTACAATAAAGACTTTTTATATCAAAATTGCTTAATTCCGAGTAGCTATCTGGTAAGATCATTTCATGAAGTCGAACCAAATGTTGTATATATGTCATCTTTGAGAGGTATGTTTTGGTACATATATCGCAATAGAGGTTTAAAATATCAATTGTTGGCTTCATATGTTTTGGTCTGCGTAATACTTTTGAGGCTCGTTTAGGACGCGGCATATGATGTACACTTACTAAATGCTTATCGAAGTTGCTTCGCGACGTATGAGTATGATTGCATGACACACAGTAATTGTTTGGATCGTCTACATCAGGTGCTTTCGATATGTCTGCTTTTGTTCCTGGTTTGGTACGTGGAACGTCAATACCATTTCGATCAGCCATATGTCTGCGATACGAGTAAGGAGTTGTGTAGCTCTTATTGCAAATATTACAACGAAGGGTTTTCAGATCGATAATGGGTATCTCTTTAGTTTTATGGGAGTGAAGTTCGTGGTCAAGAAAAATGATTCTATTAATAAATGTGATGCTACATAGACTACAATGTCTGTCTTCGATGCTTTTCGATAAAGCTATATATAATGAATGTCAGGTCGAGTCATTTCTTTCTTTTTCTATTTTCAACACTTACGCGGAGCTTTTTTGGTAGGGCGATAATTTTCATCTTTACATATTCCTAGAAGAAACGGTTCGACAGTAACAGGGGAATACAAAGAACACCTTAAAGATTCTTTGCTATCTTCAGTTTCCTGCTTAATGTAGGCTCTTGTCCTAGGACTACCAGCTTTCAAAGTATGCTCTAACGCGTTACTTTCGACGTTTTTATATGTTTCTTGTATCATATTGTTTTTAAAAGGGAAAAAGAGGGGTTTTTTTTTTAAAAAAAAAGTGAAACGTCCTTTCTCCTGGGACGGCAATTTTTTTAGTGAGACGTAAGCGAGAAAAAATTTATTGGTCAATTGAGTAAATATGAGAGGCCTCCTATTTAGAAGGGGCCAATAGATTTTGACTGTAAACTAAACTTTCAAGATTTTAAGAGCCGCACTAAACTAATCTTTTAATCATTTTTGAGTTTTGGAAGTCATCCACTATTCGTCAGTCGAACACACACATTGTCATATCTACCATTATGCGCAGGTTTAGATGTTTCCCTATCAGTAACCGAATATTGCTCGAAATGTGGGTCATTATCCCTTTTCCTACCATAAGACTCTACACAGTTTATCAGCAAAGCCTTTGTAAATATTTTTATGCTGATCTCAAGTCTAACTTTACTTGGTTATCCGAGTCTTCACAAATGGATTACAACGATAAATTGACTAGCAGATCAACATACTTTCTAAAGCTTCGATGTCAAGCTGTTCTAGAGTTGACGGCTAAGTTTGGTGTAATGAAAATGAAGTTGTTGGCTTAATCAAAAATAAAAAATTCCATTTTTTACTAAATTTTAAATGGTGATAGCTAGACATATGATGTCTATAGTAAAATATTTTTGTGTATGTTTTATCACAGACGTTGCAGTGCTTTTTTAAAAGACCCACAACAGATGCTACATCTCTAAACTCGATATGTTTCCTGGGGATACGCACATTATGACTACGAATCATATGGTATCTGTATGTGCGTTTTCCAGAATATGTTTTATCGCACAAAGAACAGTTATTTGAATCGCTAACATCTGGGTCATCATCTACATTTGGTGAAAATCCAAGTCGTTCGATACCGTGGATTCTATCCTTATGAATTTGACGTAAACTTTTTGAAAAATATACTTTTTGGCAATCAGCACAATATCTGTTACACCCCGGATTATCCTTACTTGGGCTCTTACAATCTATTCCTTGATAAAGTTCTGGCCTGTCGTCAAGATGAACAAATACTCTTTGTTGTCATCAGCTTCTTGCTTAATATAAGCTCTAGTCTTTGGCCTCTCTAATTTTATATCTTGAATAGACATGTTTTTTTTAACGCTTTCTGTTTTTTGTCGCATATTGTTTAATGAAGGGGAAGAAGGGCTTTTTTTTTGCATTAAAATTCTTTTTGTTACACTGAATTCAGTCACAAATGAAACACATTAAAGAGATAAATAAATATAGAGTACCAGATAATGATAAAATGGGACACCAATTGATCCAGCATAAGAGTGACTCTTGCTCGAAGTAAGGACGGCGTTATCTCGATAGATGGTGTCAGCAACATCGCTATCATTGAAAGCGTAGATGTTTAACGTTTGTTTTAAATGTCGTGGGAGTAACACTACATGCAATATCTGGTTGTAACTAGCATGAATTTACATCACGTGGGATAAAGAATTTGACACACATGATTTGTTCCATGAAAGACATTACCTAAAATAAATTAAATTTACGTGTGTCCATTAAAATGCCCTTTCAGGTATTACGGATACTACTAAAATAGCAACAACAACAAAAAATGTTGTTAGTGTATTTGAAGAAGAAGAAGAAGAAAAAAAAAACGGTTTATACTGTAATAAGTAAAGCCAAAGATGCGTGTTTAATTTCGTTTGTAGTAAAAAAGAGTGATTCGGTTTTGCAGAATAAACTTGCAAGTGAAATTTCATTATTCTCTTTTCTATACTCAGGTACAAAGAATAAACCAATCAATTTCTAACGTCAAAAATAAAAATTTCCATTAACATGCAAACGGATTAACACCAATTAAAAATAAACGTTTTCTTTCATTATACCGCCCAGTCGGAGCGCTCTACTGTATTAAAAACTGTATCACCTTTTTTTATTCTAGATATCGGGTCATAATTAAACTTTTGTTGGTATAAAAAACAAGTAAACCCCGTAAAACGGTTCATATCGGGTAGATTAGCTTCGAAACACTGTACAGATAATGGTCTCCAGGTCTGCATTCCGAAAAAAAAATATGTACTTTTTATAACTATAAAAAAATTCCGAAAGAATAATCATTACGTATAACAGTGAAAACTGACAAGAAAGGTGGAAAATACAAGAACTTTAATCATATCATACCTCTCCTTTCTTTTTAAAAAAAGTGACATTATGTGCCACTTTGTTCTTAATTTTAAGTTGACAAAAAAAGCCTCGTTCTCTTTGTTTTACTTTGGGTAAAATTGTAGAACTTAATTGATATCATGCAGATAAATAAAAAAACTTGCTATACTTTTTAAAATCAAAAGTGTGCTCATTCTTATTTCTATTTTTAGATATAAGCATACAGTTACACACGTTCCTTTTAAATTAAAAGAAAATAGAGGTCTTTATTTACAAGATACAAATTGAATATGGGAGAGAGAGAGAGGGTATGATAAAAAAAAAAGGTAGGCTTTCCTTTTGAAAAAAAAAAAAGTATTTTTTTTTGAAAATTTACAAGTGAAAGGAAACAAGTCGATTCATGGGATCTGAAGTAATACGAGTATCAGTTTTGTTTGTAGAGCCTTTAAACAAATGTTGAAATAGTTTAGTAACAACAGCCGGTGGATTAGTTGTCGTACTAGTAGTAGTAGTAGTAGACGACGACGATTGTTGTTGTTGTTGTTGTGCTTGCAAATACGTCATTGGTAAAGTATCTTGATTGTTTTGAGCAAGATGAATATCAGTTCGGAAAAAAGTCATTATAAATATATATATAAAAAAAGAGAAGAAAAAAGATCGTTTCTCGAAAAAACGTTTTCTCTTTTTATATGGCAACTGATTGCCCTCCCTCCTGAGCGGCGAATAAATAGGTCTTCATGATTACGGTTTCCATGATCAAAATGTGACCACTAGTATTTGGAACTTGTAAGCCACAAAGTTGAGGTAAATAAGGCGATGTCACGAAAAATAGTCACGCGTATCCTTATTCACCCAACCTTTCTTTTTCGAAAGAAAAAAAAAAGCAAGATCGTTTCTTTTAAAAATAACTTGTAAAACAAAATGGGTAGCAAAGAAAAGAAGTCAACTATTAAATTTCAAAAGAACAAACTTAAGGGTGTTGTTAAGAAGAGAAAGGAATCCAATAAGTTCAAGAAACAAGTTGTAAAGCGTCAATCACGTCGTGGTGCTCCCACCGATCCTCATAAAGGTAGTATATAAAAAAAAACTTTATGCAAACTTTTTGAAACTAACTGTTTTATTCTCTAGACGATGAAAAGAAGCTCGAAACACCTGCTCCTGTAGATACGTACGTATACAAATATATGAATATATTCTCGAATACAATTACTAAAACCTCTTTTTTTTTTACATGTAACTCACAGAACTCCTTTAGTTAATGCTGACGATTACTTTTGCAACTTTGTCATTGATACTGAAGAAACCCTTGATCTCAGTGACGATGAGGTAAATAAAATAAAGTTTTTTTTTTATATTTATGCACAAGCAGTGCGCTAATGCATATGATATCATTTAGGAAGCAGATTTAGACGCATTAGATGCCTTTGAGGTAATTTTAGGACCTGATCAAAATATTGTTGCCGAAGGATTAGATGAAGATGAACAAGAAGAAAGCGAAGATGATGAAGAAGAAGACGAGGATGATGAATACGAGTCTGTTGAAGAAGGAGATGATGACGAAGATGAAGATATGGAAGAGGGTAGCGATATGGATCAAGACGATACATCAACACTTGTTACTTACGCCATGTTAAAGGAGTGGTCTGCAGCAGCAAATAAAAAATCACCTGCTGCTTGGAAGAAAATGTTGTTGGCTTTTAGATCAATTGTTAGATCAGATGAACCACAAAAAACCAATTTCACATATCGCGTCGAAAGCAGCAAAGGTAATACGAAATTATTATTTTTGCATGAATAAGTCACAAAAAAATACTAAAAAAAATTTAACAAATAGTTTATGCCAAACTTATTAGAGATACATTAAAAGCAGCTTACCCCATTTTAAGTAATCACATTTACTTTTTAAAAAAAGAGAAATATCCTGGAAAGACAAAGAACTGGCCAAAGTTGGAACGTGTCATCATCTTGTTTTTCAATAACTGTATTCGATTCCTTCGTGAGTTATCACATGACGATATCATCGAATACGTTTTAGAGCATTTAGCTCCCTGTACATTATATTTAGGTTGTTTACCCAAAGTCTCTAGAGAATATCTTCGTGTAAGTCCATACGCATATATATATATGTGTATACATATAACTCATTCTCTTTCATCTTATAGGTTTTATTAGATCGTTGGTCAGATGTCGCTCTTTCAGAGCAAACACGTAACGCTTGTTACAAAGCCATTAAACACTTTTCCACCACAGCCATCGACGGAGCCCGTAAAGATTACATGCCTAACGCCTTAAAGGGTGTCTACCTTGTTTTTGCCAACCGATCCACCAAGATCAACGAGACCAGTTTACCCGTGATCCAACAAATGATGGACGAAGCAGCCGACCTCTACACAGTCTACCCTAAATTAAGTTACGAACATGCAAATGTCTACGTACGCCAACTCGCGGATCACTTGAAAAAAGCCAAAAAGGAACAAACCGTTGAAAGTTTTAAAAAGATTTATACATGGCAATTTGTTAGTTGTTTAGATTTCTGGGCTAGTGTCATTGCCGTTACTTGTGACCCTGCTATAGGCGAGACTTCTCCTATGCAAGCCCTTGTTCATCCCTTAGTTGAGGTCTGTCTTCATACCATTCGTTTAAATCCTACCGCTCAGTTCTTACCTTTACGTATTCATTTGATCCGTACACTCACTGGTGTCATTGATTCAACCGGTTACTATATTCCTTTGGCTCCTTATTTGTTTGAAATACTTAGTAGTGATATCTTTAAGGGTAAGGGTGCTGTCGATGTTGAGTTACCAGAGTTCGATTGGACTTTACATCTTAAAACTCCAAAAGCTTACATGTCTGCAAAGTGTTATCAAGATGCTGTATTTAACGTCATGTATGATGGTCTTATTGACTTTTATGCCTGTCTTGGTCTCTCCATTGCATTCCCCGAATTAGCCATCCCTGCTATCGATAAGGTAAAGCCCCCTTTTTTTTTGTACTTGTTTTAGAATTTAACTACTAACAAAATTATACAGCTCAAGGAATATCTTGCAAAGATGAAGGGTACAAGATTTTTGAAATCTATCCGTACACTTGTTGAAAAGATGATCACTCACAAGAATTATATTGAACAAAAACGTGCACCAATTGAATATACACCCAACAAATTAGATGAAGCTAACGCTTTCTTGAGAACAACTGATTTCGAAACAACTCCTCTTGGTAACTTTTTGAAAAAGAGAATTCAACAAAAGGAAGCTTAAACAAAATAAAAAATAAAACTATAGACAAATTTATACGTGCATTAAAAAAAAATAAAAAATAAAAAATCTGTCATAATTCTGTTTTTCTTTTTATTATTATCAAGAAGATAAAGAAAAACTAATACTTGTAGACTTGACGAGTAGACATGTATGTGTCGGCTCTATATGATTTATATTAGTTTATGTACAAATATATATATTCAATTAGCACTTACTTGTTGAGACGAACAATAATATCATTAGGAATAGCAAAGTTGATCAACCCAGTAAATGTTAATAAAGTACGAGATTTTCGCTCCAGGTTTTCCAATTCCTATAATAAAAAGAGTTTAATAATTTAAAACCAAAAATTTTGATGTGGACAACAAAAATTTACCGAAGCATGACCAGAATTATTAGACCAAAGCTTATACAAGCTATCCATTGCATTCAACAATAATTCGGGTATATTCTTTTTGATTGTTTCAGCCAAATTACCAAACTGATTAACATACAATTGAATTTGCTCCATATTTCCTTGTAACGGGATTACGTTAGCTTGTTGCATTAATTGAAGTGCTGTTTCGTGTTGTCCCTGTTCATAAGCAACTCGGAACTGAAGTAATTGAATTAAAATACGAATCGTAACCTTTTTAGATTCGTCAATTGATGAACTGATATATTGTTTGTTTTCGCAGTGGCGTATAGTCTCTAATGCAAATTGAATGATCTCGGTATTGGAGTATTGAGAGAGTGTAGGGTCTGTAGCTCTAAACGATTGAGGTTGTTGTAATGCATCACTTAACTCCTTTGCTAATACATCTGCCATTTGATTATAATCTCCAGATAAACTGTACGCATAAACTGCATCTATACAACGTCCTGTTTGAACACATTTCTCTGCAATGGGTCGAATAATCTCACTTGCAAATTCATTTTCAGAGTTAATGTTTAATAAACCCCTTTGATTATCAATCAAACCAGGCTAATAAAAAAAAAAGAAGGAGGCAAGTTAGTAACCTTTTTTTTTGTGAAGCATCAAAAACGTTTCTTCAAACTTACACTACGTTCTTGACCATCTGTACCAAGAATCGTCTTGAAATCTTTACTATTCAAAGTGAATTTACAAATATAATTTTTGGCAATTTGAACCATAGCATCATTGGGATATCCTTGTTTGACAGAGTATAATGAAGAAAGACATACATACTGGAGAGCTTCGTTTGGTTTATCAGCCAAGTACACTTTAACATATTGATCCACCAATCTAGGGAAATTCAATGTAGCACGATTTTCCTCGTTTATAATCACTACAAAAAGATAATATTAGTTTTACGTTAAATACTTGGCAAAAAAATAAAAAACTTACATATTTTAGGTATGTTAACCTTTTCAGGCGAGGTCACATTTAATAAACCACAATAGACTAATGCAAGTGCGAAATGTACAGTCTCAAGTCGAAGCTTCTTTTGTTTACAGAAATGTTCAATAGCTTCCTCAAACTGAAGTGTCAGCAATAAAATTCTGAAGAAGGTATAAGGATTGGTTTCATCGCGATCGAAATATTTGCTTCCGAGAGCAGTGATTTCCTTTTGGAAATCTTCAAGTCGATAACGTTCGAACGAATATCTTTCTGTATCTGTAACCTCTCTAATCAACATCAACTATACAAAAAAAAAAAAAAAAAAAAAAAAATAATTACGGTTATTAAAAACAAACGTTTCCTTTGTATATGAATATTTTTTTTTACCTGGAGCCAGATATAGTCTTCTGTAGTTTTAATCACATCAGGTGAATTCTTGTTATGTAATTCACATCGACCAAGGATCTTGTAAATAACGACCTTGAAAGGGTCCGCGTTTTCATCACCATACCCAAATCGATAATAATCAGCTAAAATAGCTTCCTGTGATGATCTAGATACACTAATAAAAAAAATCCAAAAATTAGTTTACTGATAACAAAATTCCCCTCTCTCTTTCTCCTTACCAATGATCCTTTGCACTATTATATTCCTTAAAATAAGAGACAAACTTTCGTTCAGATGCAAACATTTCTCCATTCGAATCAACAAACTTGATTGCAAGATCCATATGTCCACTACGAATCAAGAGGTACATAAATACCCAAATAGGTACTTCATTCACTACTTCAATTCTACCATCTGTCCAACCGGATGTTGTCTTGTACGTAAGATCGATGTATGCACGCAAACGATGTGTAAATGAGGGAATACCACCCACTTGTGTTTTAGATGCATTTTTGTTCAAGACGTCATTAATAAATTGTGAGGATCTAAAAGAACTAATTAGTTTATATTCCTCACTAGTGCTTCATAAAAAAACATACTGTTGTTCTAACCAGGACTTGGATGCGCCAATTAATTGACGACGAGTTTGTGTAGCTGTAACGCTGTGATAGGGTTGAGTGATGTAGTCCTTGAGGAATCGTCCTTCTAATCGTCCATTGATACCTGACTTGTTAATTATATGGTTTAATATACTCCACGATTCTTCTGCGCCATCTTGAGACTTTTTTTTTTTTAAAAAAAAGGTAAATTAGTCAACTTATTAACAGAAAGAAAAAAAGTAATGCTTTACCCTCTTCAAATCGGACAAGTTACGAATACTGGAAAGTTGTTTCAACACGTCACAGTCCTTTTTCATTAAACGATCTTGGTTCAACATGGTAATAATCTTCGCATAATCGTTGATTCTCTAAAGGATTTTTTTTTTAGTCGCGAACCCCCTTTTTTTTTTCTCTCATAAAAGAAAAAACTTACGTTAATACCAGTATTAACATTATCCTTCTCAAATTCTTTCAAGTCGTTCGTATTTTCATCTTCCTCCATACGTTCTCTATCATTTTCTTCAATAAATTCTTCAAATTGGTACTTGTAAAAATCGTCGAATTGCTCATTGTTCTATCAGAGAGACGAGGGGGGGGGGGGTTAATAAGTATTATTTTTTTGTTGTTGTTGCTGTGTAAATATACGTTACAATATTTCTTTGCTCTTCAATAATGTCAATCAAGATACGTTCGTGTTCTTCGTTTAAGAATTTCTAATTGTAAGTTATTTGTTTAGCAAAACCACTTTACAATGATTTTTTTTTACAGTGTAGTTGTACATACTTTGATGTCTGTGTGATCTTCCATTTGTATACTTTCAAAAGTATGACTCGTATCGACGGCATTGGATACATAATCGGTATCAATACCACTACTTGCTAAAAAGTAATGACTATATACAGAAAAAAAAAAGGAAGATGAGTACCCTCACTCTCTCTGTTTTAAAAAAGACTATCGTTTAATAAAAAAAACTTACGCTTTTGCATGAAGTTCAGGTGTAGGTTTAATTCTTTCATTCATGGCATTCATTTCCCTTTCCATTTGATCGAGACTCTTTTGAATCATGGGAAAGTTTCCCCTATCATTATCAGATAGAATCAATTCCGACTTCTGTCGAAGTTGTTTAAGAATCTCGAGAGACATGAATGAAGTTCAATAGAGGTACAAAAGAACTGCAAAAAAAAAAGAGAGAGACGTGTTTTTTATCAAAAAAAAAAATCCAACTATTGTTTCGGCAGTCACTTTGCTGGTGGTGGATATTACCGTCAAAACCAACTTTTTTTTTTAACTTTTTCATACCACAATTAGGACACAACAATTTTTTTTCCTTATAAGTAATCCTGGATCCAGGGTTTCTGCTGTTTCCTCTAGGCTTTCAATGAGGATCATGTCTTCGGGGATGGGTATGATAAGAGAATAGACTCAGGTAGTGTCCTACGTATGCAAGCTAAGTTGCACAGGCCTTTCTACTTCCCCCCTTTTTTAAATAAAAATCAAAAACGAAAAAATATCTTTTACAACTACCTATTAACTGTGAACGTAATAAAGTTTCTATGTTTCCTGCTTAAGAGATTATCATGTGGTTGGGTCTATTTCTTGTAAGGCGCATCTGCGTGACTGCAAATTGTTTTTTAAAAAAATAGGTTTGGCATGAACAAAGGTTGTATCACGTAGGTGATCAAATAAACGCGCATAATCATAGGTACTTGGGGTTCGTGTACAATGAAAAGCAATGCCACAATTGAGCCAAATAGAACGGTTATTTACTTTGTATACCCCCAACAGACTCTTATATTCTGACTGTAATAAAAAAGTAGAGGCAAATGCATGCTAAAAAAAGAGTCGTTTTATTCTAATATTTCCTTTTCCTCAAAAAAAAAAAAGAAGCAGCAGTAACGTTTCTATACGAATAATATAAATTTACAGTACTCTATACAAGTGAACTTGCTTGATTTCTTCCAACTCGTCATCACTAAGCTCTTGGAACCATCCACCATCATAATTAAGCTTGACTTCCTTTACCCAACCCTTCATTAATTTGTTAGCAGATAATCCAGCCTCCTTTAACTGATCTTGTAAAGCAGGAAGTGTAACCAGCAATAATCCCGACTTCTTTTTTGTTTCAGCACGAACAAATTTCCAAATTTGTTGTTGCATAGGAAGATCGTTAAAGAATTGGAACACGTTGTTCATAATCACAACATCGGCATCCTTTGATAATAGTTCGGGCATCGTTTGAATATCTTTACACATAACTTCTACACGGTCTTCCATTTTGTATTGTTTAATCATATCCTTTTGTAATTTGGTGAACCATTCGTTGATTTCAACACCAATAAGTTTACGAGCACGAGTGAACAAATGACCCTATTTCGTAATTTAAGTAAACTAAAAATTCTCTTTCACTAATAATAATAAAAAAACTTACAGCATACAAAACAGCTCCTAATCTTGATCCAACATCAACAATAACCTTATCCTTTACTTTATCAGCTAAAACAACTTGATACAAGAATTGTAATTGCAAAACTGATGCAGAGTGAGAAATAAAGTCTATTTAAAGAAAGAAAAAAAAATCTTGCATTAATTATCTATTTCCTAAATACACAATTTCATATTACTTACTCAAAGGTGCACATTTTTTAGATTTACAATCTAAACAGTAATTACGAGACATTTTTCCTTCGTCGCAAAGGTCGTCTACGTCTTCTTCAGAGTACAAAAATCCATCGACATGAACTGTATTTTGTTCAGTGAATCCCTTAAACTATATATAGCATAAATCAATCATCATATCCTCTTTTTTCTTTGGGGGAGTTTACATATACTTACGTCAGGTGTATTAGGAATGGTTGTCTTTTCTCCAGGAGCTTCAGCAGAGATAGGTACACGGTTACGAAGATCTTTAATCATTCTACCTAATCTCATCATTTTAGCCTCACTGACAGGTTGATAACTACCGTCATGTTCTTCTTCTGTATCCATATTCTCGGTCTCTTCGCCATGGTGGTTATGAATTTGTCCATGGTATTCCTCTAAAAAATTACATGTAAGTGAATCTGTTTTGATCTAAAAAAAAAAAAAAAAGTTTTTTTTTCTCGTGTACGTACGAAGAGCGGTTTGAACGAATTGCTCAAAGCTATGGAATTGACCATCGTCAAGTTCTGACATAAGGTTAATGAACTTTTCCTTGGAAGCTTCCAAGATATCAACTTGAGGTGCTTCACTCATTTTTATTGTTTATTTTGTTAAAGAAGAATAAAAAAAAAAAACGAAAAAAAAAAAATATTCTGTGGCTTTAAAATAAATGTTTTTATTTAATGAATTTGGGGACGTTTACGGTCCTGCATCTAAGAACCAAGGTTTATTTACACATTATTAGTGTTATAAAGTGAAGACATCTACTGATACCAATTTGCAATATCGCTCTATTTTTTTGAATTTCTTGCATGAAACAAGTGTACCAAAAAATGATTAAATAAATCCATTTATCAGCCTAAGCTGTATTTATTCTATCTTTTTTTTAGAATAAATCGCTTTTATTTCCTTTTTCCTTCCTTAAATACAAGGCATACCAATATATGTAAAAAAAATTTATTATATGTACACTTTTAAAAGGAATTCATTTTTATTTTTCTTCATTTTATTTTTTAGTATTTCCGTTTTCTCTATCTTCGTACAAAATGATACTGTTTTTATTAAAGCAACCGCCGTGTAAAAGAGCTCTAGTCACAAACGCTCAAGTGTTCCGTCCGAATGTGATACTACTATTTTTTTCGGCAATTAATAAAAGTACGTTAAAAAGTAATACGCGTGTACCAAGAATCCCCCAAATTTATTCAGAAATAATTCTCATCACAGATCGGTTTGATAACTGGTCTGTGAAATCATTTTCTACTTGATGTGGAATGGCCAAACTTAACTTTGTCAGTGTCGAACAACGGCCCAAGCATCAAAATAATTAACAAAATATAAGGCGTTGTTTTCTCTGGGTACTTAAGAAAGGACACTGGGGTAAGTATACTCGCAGCATCTGAACGTATATTCATATATTTACGTATTTGTATGTAGAACTGACAGCCGAGAAGATGTTGAATGTAGACCGAGAACACAAAGCGCGAACTGAAGACTTAAAAAAAATGAATATCAAGTAATTGGCTACGTACGCAAATCACCAGGAAAGGAGGATGTAAGTACGAGACTTCGACTCTTCGATTCGATGGTGGATACACTGATCAAAGATTCTTCTGTGGACATGGTGTTCGTGTCATACTCTTCTACATCCAAGCAACCATTTGCAGACCGTGACAGAGCCGACCCTATCCATGTGCCAAAGACTTCGGAAAACACACAACATATTATATACAAATAAAAAAAAATTAACGCGTTTGCGTAGTCTAACATGCAATATAGACCTGTTGCGACTTTTGTCTACCGCTAGCAAGCCTTACGTCGTCCTTTACGTCGTCCTTTTTTTCCCCAAAGACTAATGAATATTATAACGCATGAGAAGGTGATCTGCACGTTCTACTGCGAGTCATATAGCAAGGCTCTTACAAAAGAATTATTACAGAAGGAGTAAAAAAAGTTGGACTGGATATCTGTTATAGAAACAATCCCACCGATCCACTTTTACTTAGCTTAAGAGCAATCAATCAGAGCCCATACAAGAACAAGAGATATAACAATGGAAGTGAAACCAACAAAATTAAATAAGCAGAAGTTGAAACAAAGCTTAAAATAGGCAAGTATTAGACAATTGAGAAGCCAACGCAAAAAGAAGACTGAATGAGGCGGGACAAAAAGTTGCAACCCGTCTCCTGTATACTATCAAGAACGAATTTGTTGGTAAGAACTATTTTTTTAATTATACATGTATATAATAAACATATGTGCTAAGAACATCATACAATATTGGCAGTAGCTTTGGAAGTCATCACTATGCTTTTGCCGAGATACCAAGCCAATTAAAAGACAATGAAAGACAACGGATATGAAATTGTTGGGATAATAAGCGTTTATCTTTCTCAATGTCCATCCAATGTTTAAGTCGTAATCAGTAAAAACTTTTTTTATCTTCGGAAAGACAAGCGGGAGAAGTCTCAGTGACATTTTCAGTAGGGAATTATACTTTGAAATATGTTACTTTTGTATTTTATTTTTTAATTAAAAATCGCAGTGTTTAGGAGCTTACGATAACTGGAGATACCAATGCCCTTAAAAATTACACTTCTTTTTTTTTATACCTTTTTTACCTCCCTCGAAAATTAGGGGTAAGACTTAAAAGGGAAATGACAAATTGTTTCAAGTTATAGTTTATCGAGACTCCAGGATTCAGGATTCATAGTATAATAAAACACTAAATTAATCATTATATTGAGTATAGATAGAAGAGACACTCTGTTTCTTTTTTCTTTTTCTTTTCCTACCTCATAATATCTATCCGAAAACAAAATGTCTGGAAATATTGAATGTGTTATTTGTTTAGAAACTTGTTCGGAAAAAAACTGTTACCCGTCTGCTAAAGAATCAACTTGTTTGCACGCAACTTGCGAGAAATGTCTTTGTGAGTACTTGAAGGGGACCCCAGATGGAGAATATCATTTGGGCTACATATCATTAGAATGCCCTGACTTTACATGTAAAAAACTTGTAAAAGCGTACGTTGATGATAATATTGTTATACATAAACAAGCCTATGTCTGGTGGAAACGTCTCTTTCAGAAAAAAACAGATGTTTCTTATAAGGTTTGAGTTATTTATTTATTTTTTTGAAAAAAAACAGGAACTTAAAAAGCTAAATACATAAAACAGATTTTCTGTCCAATGGAAAATTGTGGTCAGGTTCTCGAAAGTGATAAACAGCTTCAAGAAAAGTGCACTTTCACCATTTGTCGTAGCTGCAACAGGGCATTTTGCAGTGCCTGTCAGAACAAGTGGCATACCAGTAAATCTTTTAAGCTAGATTATACTATTATGCGATACTTACCTCTTTTTTTTCAGATATAGTCAAACGAGTTGACGACAAGGAGTTGAGAAGGCGCTCTTTAAAGGCCGCGAAAGAAAACAATTGGTGTGTTTGTACCAGATGTAGCCGTATCATCGATAAAATCGTACGTACATAAATTATATATATTATCTAACAACTTATTCGATATATGGTTTTTTGATAGAATGGATGTCGGCATGTACTATGTATCTGTGGTGCAGAGATGTATGAAAAGCATTTCGATAAATTTTTTTGAGACATATTTTAACATTTTTATATGTATTAGCTGCTATCGATGCGGGCGTTTGCATTCGGTTTGTAACGATGAATGTACTAGATATAATTCAGATATTTTAAAAAATTTGCGCGATATCATGTTTAAATAAATACTTTGGTCTCTTTTTTTTCCTTCTCTTACTAAGTCGCTGTGCTTCGAGAGAAAGGGATTTTCTTAAATGATAATTATACATCTTATTTATGAACTTTTAAGAGTGATTTTTTTTTCTTGTTTCTATTTATCTGCTTATTTCTTTCTGTAAAAAAAATAGCTCAAATAGTGCTAAAGAGTACATTTTCTTAGTATGTCCGTTTTATTGCCATTTCTTTTTGAACGTCAAGTGCGAGAGAAATACCCTCGAGAAATTTTTTTGCTTGTGGACATTTTCTTCTTCCTTAGTAAAATCCCTTTACATATCTTGTTACTAAATCTACTAAATACAAATGGTACTAATTGCCCTTGCGTAAATAATTGTTTACTTTCCATATTTAAGATAAAACGAAAACATTAGTCAGTAAGTATTTCATGTATAAATATAGTTATGAGAAAATCCGTTTCTTTTCTTCTTTTTATAAGTATCAGTACTTATTCAAAAAAAATAAAAAAATGAACTCATCAAAAATTAGTGAATGTATCATTTGTTGCGAAAATTCTTTCGCAAGAGACATTTACCGTTCTCTTGAAACGCCTACTACTTGCAATCATGCGATCTGTGATAACTGTCTTTTGAAATACCTAAACGAAGACCCAGATGGTGATTACAGTCAGGATCGTATAACAATACAATGCCCTGGTTTTCAGTGTTATATATATAAATATATACATATTGAGAATAACAGCCGTTTACATAATGAAGCCATTAGTTGGTGGAAACGTCTCTTCCAGAAAAAAGCATGTATTTCTTACAAGGTTCACATTAAAATTAGTTTAATAAAGTTAAAAAGCTAAATATATACAACAGGTTTACTGTCCCATGGAAGGTTGCGACCAAATCCTCGAAAGCAATAAACAGCTTGAAGAAAATTGTACTTTTGTAGTCTGCCGTGGTTGTAATCGGGCATTTTGTAGTGCTTGTAAAAAAAAATGGCATACAGGTAAAACCTCTTAGTTAAACTGTAGTAGTAGTTATTATCATTTGGCGCTTATCTCTTCTTTCTTTCAGATGTGGTTAAACGTGTAGATAATGAGGAACTGAGAAGACTTTCCTTAAAAACAGCTAAAGATAAAAATTGGTGTATTTTTCCTAAATGTAGTCGTATTATAGATAAAATTGTAAGTACATATAATGATATATGCATAAATTATTCAACAATTTATACAACATATACCCTTTTTTTTATAGGACGGATGTGCGAATATAAAATGTATCTGTGGTTCGAAAATGTAAAGTTTTGTTTCATGAATTTTTGCTAAAAGACATTTTCTAACATTCTATGTATTTCAGCTGTTATCGATGTGGACGTTTACTTTATGTATGCAAACATTTATGTGATGCGTATGATTCTGATCGATTGAAAAAATTACGCGACACCATGTTTGAATAAAATAATTTTACATTAAGCTAAAAACACGTTTTAATAATAAAAAAGTTAGTTGTTTACCTTCATATCTCAACGTAAAATGATTTGCTTCTTTTTCTTCGAGATTCATTTTATCGTTATATTTTTACTGTTTTGCTTGCCTTTAGATATTGTTCTCCCATTTTATTTTAACAGGACGCAACTGAGTTTTAACATTTGTAGCATTTAAGCTTTTTGTTACGAAAAAACGAAAGGCAAGTGATGCGTAGGCCCGACCTGCGTAAACTTCAAACTTGTTTTTTTTTTTAAAAAAAAAAACCTTTGTCTCCCCTAATCACCATTGCTCACATACCAATATAATGTCAAAACTATTATTCGCGAATAAAGAAGTAATGGACATTGTGGTTTCGACAGTAATCGGTAAGTGACTTTAATAGATCATAAATCATCTTTTTTAAAAGAAAAAAAAAAGTTATGCTAATCAAATTAATGACCACTATAGGAGATCATGCCAAAGACTTTTATTACTTCAGCCCTAGACAACAATCGACAAGAAATATTGCAGACGCTATCTATCTTTCCAGAGCTAGCAACTGCCCACCCATTATTATTGGAGTTCAACATACGGTTGACCTTGAATATTATTTACAACTGATATCGCACGGTGTTTCTGTTGCGCTTCAATACCACACCCCTCCTATTATAATAACGTTTGTAACATCGTCTATAGTGTATGAAGTGAAAGAAAGAACACAACTATATCCATCAAAGCGATTTTTACAGCAAGTTCAACAATGTGATCCCTGGGCCCGCAACTGTTACTTTATTACCAGTGACTCTATTCAGCCAAATTTAACGTGTAATCCGCTCAATACATTTGTTGCATTATCGTTTTTCATTATTGTAAGCCGGTGCGGCTTATCTGCTCAAAATCCATATCATCATGATCCCACTATGGCACAATTGTATGCTATTATGAAACAGCCACTTGAAGGAGAAGATATTGCAACGCGACAAATAAAAGACGATTTGATGTACGTATGTACTGAAAGCAAGAAACGACTTCGAGAGGCCGTTTCCGCTCTTAATGAAAGTGATGTGCCTCAAGACTCGAAAAAAAGGGTAAGAGATTCTATCGAAAATGTCGTGCGGGTCTTTGATGCGTACCAAACAAAATACCAAGAACCAGTCACCTCTCTGCCAAGTGTAGAAATTGATTTAGCACATGAAGATGTTCCGGCATCACCAGCACCTACATCTATTGAAAGACCAGCGCCTAAATCTATAGAAATACCAGCACAATCTTCTCAAGCACCAGTTCGTAATCGCACAGAAAACTGGAATTATATTAGCAGTCGTTTCTCTGAGCTCGGTGAAAACGAAAAAATGCCTTGGAAAGATATTTATATTGACGGTAGACAAAATGGGTATTTCAGTACTTATGGCAACTATGTCTCTTTGAAATCTACGTATTTCCGATGGAAAAAAAATAATCGGTAAACAGATCATCTATGAAAAAAAAAACTCTATGCGCACATGTTAGAACATATATTACTAAAATGCACTATTATACTATGTTTATTAATAAAACACCCCAATGCTTTTCGATATGTATACAATCCCCATAAGCTATCGTTTTTTATTTATGCATTTGCATAATTCGGACATTGTAATGTTACAAGTTGAGAGTAAATATGCTCGTAACTTGTAACAAAACAAATGATTAAAAGAAGACCTTCCTTCGAAGAAGCCTACCTTGTTTTTTCTTTTAATGACACTCGTCTTTTGTACGTAAATAGCTCGAATATATAGTAATTACACGCTTACATGAAACAAGTTGAAACCTCATGTTCGTAAAAATGATTAAATAGATCATGTGCAAACCTTTTATATTTTATTATAAATAGTTTTGAGTAATTATTTTTGTACTTATTCTCTTTTCAACTTTACGATTATTCTGCTTTTTTTTATATGGCGTTTTTGCTTTCTTTATGTTCATACAAACGGATACGGTTCAAAGCTATCGTTGTGCATATGACTTCCTTGTTCTCTTTTACTTAGTTTTTAAACAAACTTTACTACGTACAAATATCATGCGTGAAAAGAAAAAACAGCGATTAGTGAACAGCCCGGAATCAGAACAGCTGAATGATATGCCAAAATGGAGAACTAGCAGCACAAAACGACTTCGAGTAATAGGGAAGATCCTGCTGCTGGCTCATCTTCAAAACAGCCTCGTGATAAAAAAGCTTGAGAAAAAAAATTGACGAATGCATTATATGAATCTTTTCGTGATAAACTCAAAATTGAAATCAAACACATGTACGACAAAAAGGAAAATTTGGAAGAATTCAAACAAGTCTTGCAAGAAAGAAGTAGAATGCCTGGAGGAATCGTTACTGATGCAGAACTCAGCGTTAACACTGGAGCCACAGAGCTAGAACGTCTATTGAAGCGAAAAACAAAAGAGAAGACGCCTCTTCAACGGTACAAAGATTTTATCAAGGATGAATATGATGGTATTCAAGAACAAGTCAAACAGGAGTCTGTTGGCACTAAACCTTTCCCAGAAGAGTCTTCCCATTTTCACAGGGGAGAAAGTTCTTCATCTGTGCAAACAAAAGAAGATGTCATTGATTCCAACAAAGAAGGACCAATAAGAACTTCACTGCTACTTTACCCACATAATTGAGAAAGGATCTTCCGGATGATATAAAACAGGCTTTCTTACGTACTATGGAGCGAACACTCGCTGAATTCTCAGGCTATACGATTGCTTTTAGTATCAAATTGTACAAATTGATGATCCTTTTCCGAAACTCAACTATTTCTGCTGGTAGGTTGAAGTCTTCATATAAACATATTAAAAATCAAAACTAACTTTTTCTAAAGACGGTTCCTATGTTTCGACAACATCAGATGCAGTGGACCCTCCAATTAGTGATATTTTTCCTAATAATTATCCAATAGAAGCAAAAGAAAATGAATTTTTTCCGCCTCATATCAATGAACATGATATATCGGACGAAACGTTAAAGAAGCAGTTCGATGATTTGTTCTCCGTAGCTCATTTTCGATCGATACACACGCATTACTTCGGACCCGTGGTGTTTCAGCCAAAGAACAGCAAAAGTACTTTTTTCGTGCTGTGTTAGCAAATGCATTCCAAGATGAAGAAAGAAACCAGCATATCACAGATACATATGTTATGAAGATTGTTCTTGATCAATATTTAACCAATTTTGGTAATATGTAGTCTGGCAATAAGCACTTTTGCAAAACCTTTAACAACGTACTGATGGTTCTTCTTCGAGTCCACCTGGCTCCAAAAAGAGAGAAAAGGAAAAGAGACTACATAGCTAAAATCAAGGAAAAACAAGCAGCGAAACGAGCTATACTGTCCAAGACAACCATTCCCATAGAGGGACTTACTCTCATTAACAAAAGCTATCATTTTAGAAGAAGGCTATTTAAAAATGAAGAAAGACGTAAACAGAAGTACAATAAAAAAGCTGACCAAGAAGTAAACGAAGATAGAAGGTTGCGGCTCATTTCCAGAGCGGGCAGGTGTCAGGTTCGCTTAGACGCTTACAATTTTTTTTTGGCAGAAGACGTAAAGGTCGCTTAATTAATCATTTTTGGTGAAGTGAAATTAACTTTACTTGTATTTATTTAGAGGAACAGAAAAATAGAAGATCAAATCTCTGTTCAAGAAGATGAAGAAGACATGAGGGCAAAATACGATATTGAGGCAGATGTGAATTATAACGTAGCTCTAGAGGTGCTTGAGGAAGAAGACGAGTTCGAGGATGAAACTGATGATGTTAGTAGAGCTCGTCTTATGAAATTACGAGCTGTCATTTGCGAAGCTATTTACAAAGCTAAACATGCTAATCAGTCTGTTGATATAAAAAATCTGGAAGACGCATTTACATCTATTACGCCTCAGGAAAGCCGTGTAAGCAAATTGATTTGCGACTTTTTACTCCCATACGTTCCTAAAAAAGAAAAACGTTATTGTATCCCGCATATGCTACCTTTTTTATTCATGTCTAATGATGTATTCCGCTGTTCAGGATATCGAAAATATCAAGCAAAAATGTTGCCATTACAGAAAGTTAATTCACTCAGTGCGACGAACATTGATGCCAGTACATTATTTTCGCTATTCGCCACATCAAGCACAGGCCAAAACATGGACTTCTTTGATTTTGATAAACGGCTCATCGTGAGTCGCCAAAAAGCCAATGAACCAAACAATGACCCAAAAAGGGTATTCTTTGACCTCAAGAAGCTCAAAAAAGTATGCGGTGGTTACAAGATGACATTTGCGCATAGTATGAGATTACTTCCGGGTTTGAGAATAGTGCGAGTATTTGGCTACAAGCTCAACATTCAGAATGAAGAACGTGAACAGAAAAAGCCAAGTAAAACACGGGTTGCAAAAAAAGATGATAAAAAGGCAGACATAACTGAATATCAACAGAAACTTAATGATCTGGTTGTTAAAGTGCGGGAATTATCCAAAGAAAGAAGAGACCTTTATCAGAAGTTTAACGTGAGAAAAATCAAAAGAGGATGGAAAAAGGCAGCTGTGACAGAAGAACACAAAGAAAATAACCAAGTAATCTATCACAAGGTGAAACTACTGAAAGCTGAACAATATAAAACTGAACTAAAGTTAGTCCAAGCCAAAGAAGATCTTCAACAAGCAAAGAGGCAACTGCAGTTACTCAGGAGCGCCAACATTGAAACGGAAGATCCTGTTAGTAAAAAGCGTAATATTGACAATACCGAATATGTTGGTATTGATAAGGCTGAAAATGTCACACTTGATAAAGGGCTTTTTAATTTTGGGACATTATGTTTTCCGGAACAGATAACGGCCTTGTCTCCATGACGGAAACTGTCAAATTTACACCCGAAAGGTTCAGATTCCATTTGAAACTGTACAATCATTTTTCTGCTCTGGTGGAAGGTAAGATTGAGGCTTCTGTATTTGATATATTATGTGAGTCGAACCCATTAAAACAGATGAACAACCCCAACATGTGTCTCTTTCGGAAGAAGAGAAGAATTAGTAATGTTACCTACATCTTTCAAAATATCTGGAAAGGAAATTCAGTTTGGCACTGGCGCCATAAAAAGGAGAAAACAGTTGGAAATAAGCAAGAACTTGTCAGGTGAACGTATAAATCATATTGAGAAGAATATGGGGGATAACAGTCTGCATGATCCCAGGTCAGCGGATGACATAGAAGTACGCTATAGCAATGCCATTCAAGACCGAGAGCACTTTCGTAAATTTTACAACGCACCACGAAAGTGTAAACAAAAATATGCGCAGGAGCTGGCGAAGCAAAAATATATGGATCGGCTTTGTTCATCGGAACGAAAATTTATCAAAGGCCGGCAAGAAATCATGTCTATTTTTTTTATTGGTGATCGAATTAAAGGGCATGTGAAGTACGGTAGAATGTGGAAATAAGTTTCTCATAGTAGATCAATCCGGTGGCAATTACCAATGAGTATAATACCTCGCAAAATTGCATTTTCTGTTTTAAAAAGTTACTACATCCTCTTGCTCCCAGTAAAACCAACCCCTCTGCTATTACTAGTATTAGAGGAACGTTCAATTGCGTGAATCCCTCCTGTCCTTCTGTAATTGTTGGCAAGTCTCATCACGGACGCGACTGTGTAAGTGCCGCATCAATTGCGTTCTCTGGCCTATCCACTGTTCTTTTTGGTATCGCCCCACAAAAATTTAAAGAAAAAATCAGTTCCTGTAATACTGATACCTCATTTGTTACCATGCTACTGACTTTCTGAAAACAAAACGCAGTTCAAGCTAGCCCGTTATGCGAGACATTACTTGAGGTTTATCAAGGTAATTTTTTTTCCCTGTCGCAAGTATTTTCTACTCATTTTAAATTTTTACCCTTACAGTAAAAAAAAAGTGACTAACAGTTATTACGATATTCTTTTTTTTAAAAAAAAATATACCTCGACCCTCGTGTGAAAGTTAAAAAAAAAAAAACGCACGACTTTTTAATACAAAAAAAGTTTCTGTATTCTTGTCAAGTCGAATAAAACGTTATGATCAGCAAAACATGTGTTTTAAAGTTATTTCTTAATTTAGAGTTAAAAAAGACAAATTCGATAAGCGCAAACTTTGAGACCAAAGTCCAAAAACTAAACCACACTGTTGTATAAAAAAAATATTTTTTTTTCCTGTTTCGATTGTAAAAAACCCCACTTTTTTCTGTACAGTTACTAGTTCCTACCCTATCATTTTTTTGACTGGTTGTATCTTTCCGGTTGTAGTACCTGTTTTTTTCCCCTAACAAAAAACTGTTCCTGATCCCCTTAACTTTAATTTTCAGTGTAGAAATTTTTTTTGTTTCGTATTTTTTTGCTGGGTCGAACTCCGGGTCTGTGTGGGTATGTCTCTGACAAAGGTTAAAAAAAAAGATTCCATTTTGAGCGTTTCCGTTTGTTTAGGCGAATATTCGACTACACAGGAAAAAGAATAATCGGAACCACAAAAAAAAAAACCACCAATTAATTTGTGATTTGTGATTGGTGAGACCTTATAGAGTAAAAATCAATTGAAAAAGAGATGGTTGTTGTAAAGAGTACATCTTTCTAAAAGAGTAATTCAAGTTAAAATGCCAAATGTCGACCATTGTATCGTTTTTTGTTGTGTAAAGATATATTATTTAACGTAATAAAAAAAGAAAAGAAAAGGGAAATACAAAATTTATTCTTATAAATGGGTAATTTTCTATTGGTGTGTTACACCAATAACTTATGTAAGACATCAACTTTTTTTTTTTTCTCCTTCTGGTTTTTGTAAGGGAAGCTAATTGGTTTTTTTTCATAGAAAATAGACTAAACAATAAGAAAAAAAGAGAGAACCCCTATATTAATGAATATAGTAAAATACTCTTTATATAGAGTAATAATAAAGCGTGGTATCACACTGATCTACCAACAATATAAATAATAATATTCTGATTTTGTGTAATTAACACATAACGGGGAGTTTTTACTGCATTAACTAACCGTAATAAAAGAGATCTTACATATGACTCTGGGAGAATTAATGGCGCTTTAATTTACTTTAGAGCAGACTAAAAAAATACCACTAGAGTAAAGTTCTAATCTAGCACTAGTTTCATCATTTATATTTCTCTTTTTTTTTTTTTACTGTGATAAACACAAGAAGAAAAAAAAAGTACAACAGTATCGTAAGTTACAAGAAAAAAAAAAGATCCCCCGGTATTGATATTGAGTTTTAAAGTAAATATTTTTAGTTTTTGGAGACCACAGAAAAAGAAATTTTTTTCTTTTTTTTTTTTTTGATTACCGAATCTTGTCTCGCGTTGGGCTTGTTATATAAAAAGGGGAGACAGAAACAGAGAAATTCTAATTTTGTTCTTTTTCCCTTTTTTTTTTTTCTTCTACTTTTTAAAAAAAAAAAATGAGTACAGTAAATGAAAAGAAGCCGGTGGAATCAACACCACCACCAACAACACTTGCTCCTACTCGGACTCAACAACTTCAAAGCACATTATTACAATATGAAGCAGGTAAGATATTTATTAGAAGGGAAAAAAGGGATCAAATCTAACAAGAAAAAAATATAGAATTTTCTGGTTCAATTGTTTTAAGTGTAATTTTATATTATATGCTTGGTTATCCTAGTGCTGGACAATTCTTATTCGTTTCATATGAAGTTGGACCTGATCAATTTGATAAAGGTGTTGGAGATGCTTATTTTGTATTCTTTTGGACAATCATGTTCACTTTTCTCCGTGCTTCTTTTATCAAGTATGGTTACCTTCCCCTTGCTAATTACTTTAATATTGCTGATCCTTCCAAGAGACAAAGAGTCGCTGAACAAATGTACATCTTTGCTTATTATGTAGTTTTTGGTGCTGCTGGTTTGGTAAGTTTTTATTTTATTTTGTTGTTACATAAAAGGAAAAAAGTCTTAAAAAAAATATTATTTTCCCCCTTGTAACAATAGTATGTTATGTACAACGGCCCTCATTGGTTTAATACTTCTCAATACTGGATCGATTATCCTCATGTTCTTATTTCGAGAGATATGAAGTATTATTACTTAATGCAACTTGCTTTCTGGATTCAACAAATCTACGGTCTTCATACCGAAAAGCGCAGAAACGATCATGTTGCCATGCTTTCACATCATATTATTACTATTATTCTTGTTGGTTCCAGTTATTATGTCAACCTTACTCGTGTTGGTAATGGTGTACTCTGTTGTATGGATCTTTGCGATATTTTCTTATCTGTAAGTTTTTTTTTTTTATTATTATTATAAGTGGTGGTGAAAGAAAGTGGGATAAACTATTTTTTTTACTAAGTAGTTGTTATATAAATAGCTTGCCAAGATTTTAAAGTATTTAGGATTCACCAATGTATGCGATATCGCTTTCGGTCTCTTTGCCGTAGCATGGCCTATTACTCGTCATGTCTTCTTTTCTATTGTCACCTGGAGTGTTGCAGGTAAGATTAGTATTATTAAAAAAATGCAAATGAATTCAAAATCTAACTTGAGTCTCTATAACAGTTGAACCTGCTCGTTACTTTACATTAGAATGGAATCCTTCTGAAGGAAAGTATTTTGATGCCACTACACAAAAGATTTATGTTGGTCTTTTGATGTCATTGAACGTTATTATGTTCTATTGGTTTATGATGATTGTAAAGGTTATTTCAAAGATGTTTACTGGAAGTGGCACCGACGATCCTCGTAGTGACGATGAAGACGATGATGATGAGGATGCCGATAGTGGTAAATTTCAAAGAAAACCCGAAACTTGGTAAGCTTTTTTTGCATACTTTTTTACACTTTATACTTTATTAACTCGTTATGCTGTAGCCCTCCTAATCAAGAAAAGAAACCCACAAACTAAAAATCCTTTTTAAATATATTCCCTTTCTTTTTTTTTTGCTGTTGGAATTTTTTAAACTTTTTTTTTTACACTCCTTTTTAACGTTCATATACCTTTTTTTTATAGTCAAACACCCAATTATCTCTCTTCCCTCCTAAAAAAATATTTTCTTTCTTCCCTTCCGTTGTATCAATATTACAATAAAAAAAATATATATGTATTGCGTGTGTAAAAAAAAATATTCTATTCAACAACAAGATTTTTGACACCATTCAAGATTTCATCGGGTATTTCAGTCACAGGTCTACGATCTTGATTATTGACAAACACATGCGTAAACCCGCCTACGACACAAGCCAACGGATTATCGGCTTCAAAGATACCGATACGATAAGTGATACTTGTTCTACCGATTTTTGATACCGTCAATCCCGCCGTAATTAAATTAGGGTAAGAAGCCGAAGCATAAAAGGTTGCTTGACTAGCAACTACAACACCCAAAGGCTTGGTTTTACTATTAATGTCTAGTCCGCAGTGTTTAATCAAGTATACGTTAACCACCGTATCGAAATAATGGTTATAAACTGAATTATTGACGTGACCATAACAATCGTTGTCACTCCATCTACATGTATATATTGATGAGTAAAGGGTCTATGTTTAAAAAAAATAATACTAACCTGGATTGAATAGGTAAAAAGTATTTATAGTCTTGCTTGGTTCTAAATGTCTCCTTGATGGGTTTTGTGGTCAAAGTACGCGTACTACTAGTGTTTGCTCCTGGACTGGCCAAATGAGAAGTAATCTGTGACAGACGCCTTTTACCTTGAGACATTTAGGAATATTTTTATTTAAAAAAAGCAAAAAATAAGGGGCAACAAAAAAAAGTGCTTACGAATATTTTTTGTGTACGCACACACACACACACACACACACACGTGCATGTACGAAAATCATGCAGGATTACATAAGCATATATAGAGGGAAAAAAAAAGTATATTATCAATTACAACAAAAAAAGTAAAAAAAAAAAAGGGGCGGGAATCAACTATTGTATTTCATGGCATGTAAAACTCTTCCATAGATGGAAGTTTTCTTTTTGACTTGTTGCAATGATTCATATTCAACCAATTTTATCTTTGTAGCAGTTAAAGACTGTTCTAATTGTTGAATACGTCTATTCTTGACAAGGGTTAACATACCAGAAGAACTCGTACTGTGTCTACGTATTCTAACATGATCCGACTTGTCCAGTTGTATTAACTCGTCTTCCTTCTTCTTTTTAATCGACTCCAAATCTTGATTTAGTATACCGTTTTCTATACGACAATGAGATAAAGTTTGCTTCAACGTTTCAATTTGTTGTTTCAATTCTTGGTTTTCATCATTTACACTTTGTACCAGTTTGCTTTTATTCTTGACTTCAGTTATATGTTCATCCATTTCGGTCTTCATCGCCATCAGTTTATCTACGAGAGCCATCTGGCCTTCGTTTACCATATCGAATTTAGAAGTAATTTGGTCTACGTCTTGATTTAATTTTTCGACATGTTGTTCTAGTTCAAAGTTCTTGACTTTTAAATGCACAATCTGAGAAGAAATTTCTTCTCCGTCGTTAAAGAGAGGTGCAGTAGTGGTAGTTAACGAAAGCGATAATTGATCATCATCATCATCATCAAACTCAGTCGTCGTATAACTCTGGCTGCTATTACTCAACATGGAATGGTGAATAGAGTTCTGACGGCTGATCATAATATGATTATTATCTTCTTCTTTTGTAGCCACGGCTAAATCACTAAACGATCGTGTTCCATCCAGGGCAGTAGGTTCGTCACAAAGAAAGATGGGTTTACTGGGCGACTTGATGAACGGTATCTTTTTATTGACATCCACAGACGAAGTACGCAACCGCCGACGTTCCAATTCAACAATGGTCAATTTCAAAGCATCTCTTTCCGACTCCAAATCTTGTTTATCGTACTTGATTTCCAACAGCTCATTTAAAGTCTTTTGATGTTGCTGTTTTAAATCCTGCATGGCTTCTTCATAAGCGTTACTGCGGTTATACGACCAATCCTGTCTAGAAGATACAGACGACCATCGTTTTTTTAGCACAGGAGGTAAAGATGCGGTGGTATTACTATCATGACTACTAGCAGATCGCTTCATATCTGGCTTCTTGGTCACTTTTCCTTTTCGTTTCCAAAACCCAAACCTTCCTGTAGACACTACCAGCTGCTTATGATCGCCTGTGCTGCTTTCGTACTCGGTTGAAAGTGAGTCCATTTTATCTCGGGTGATTATATCAGAAAGTGCCATGGCGTCTCGAATCACGTTGCTGTAATTATCAGAGTACGGGTCGCATAATTTCTTGGTGGTCACGAAATCTAGAATGTCTTCGAATTCGTGGAAGGCTAAAATCGATTGCTGCGATCGTTTTAACATGGCGATAGCTACACGCATAATGGTCTCGGCTGCACCTTCTGCAAATATAATATCGTAGATTCGTGTCACTAGGTTGATGGGAAACACGTACGCGAATAATGTAAGAAACCATTGCGATGCATACATGGCTGCATGCACTCCAGAGTTGGACAAGTGTTCAGAGAGGTCGGGGATAATCTCGGTTAGTAAACTAGAAAATTGGTACAGTCTTAATTGAAGTCCTTCCATATTAAGCGTAAACATTGATCTCATCTCGTATGTCTCCATTAATCTTTTTTTTTAAAAAAAAAAAGGGAAAGTAAGGGTTAATAAGAGTATATACTATATAAAACCTGGTATATTCAGGGTAAGTGGTAAGTGTGTGTGTACCTGACAAATACACAAAATGATTGTGTTTCTGGCATCTACAAGATAAGAGAAAAAAAATGTTGATATATATTTTTTTACAGCAAAAAATGTAAAACTTTACATTCATTAAAAGAGGACCAACCAAGAAAGCTAATCCTTGACAGTAGCCGACTTCAGTATCGTATAAACTATACGCTTCCAGGATATGTTTCATTGAACTTTGGCCTTTTCCATTTTCCTGTTTAAACATATCGATTCTAGGAAAGGTCCTTGCCAAATCTCTTTGAATGATTCTTTCATGCGGTGACTTTTCTTTACAGAGTTGATCATACACGGTTTCTAAATGAAGAGAAGCGGATTTAGACATGGCCTGCCACATTAAACCTCGGACACGTGTAGGTATGCCAGACCTTAACTTTAAAGATAATAAATGTGGTAATTTTAATGCAACTTGATCAGAATCTTGAATGACAGCTTCCCAAAAACCCCAATCGATTTCTTCTTGTTCCTCATCATCATCAATATTATCTTTCACAAGTTTTTGGACGGTTGAGAAATGTGCTTTTAATTCGTTTGATTGGATATAAATTGATTTTGGATCTTTTTCTAATAAAACATTTTGACGTTCTATTTGAGCTAATATAAATGCTGTGGAATCCTACAAAAAAAAAAGGAGGGAGAGAGGTGGAAAGAGAGATAGAGAGAGAGAGTATTTAATAAAGGGGGCGACATTTTTTTATTTTTTCAATTAATTTACTTGAGGCGGTAAACGAGCATTCTCTTTCTGTAGTCGGTAAAATAAATCGTCATTGACTTGGTTCTCATTTAAACTAGATCTGGATGAACTGATACTGGGTGTAGGCGGTTGTGGTTTATTTAAAATCGTTTCGGATATAGAATACACAAGAATGATATCATCTTGTAATTTAGAAAGTTGTATATTGTATTCTTCGGTAGTAAATGTACTTTGATTTTCAAGCATTTTTTATTTTCGTATGTAAAAAGAGAGGGAGAAAGAGAGAGAGAAGGGGAAACAATTTAAAAAAAGTTTTTTTTTTTGTTAAAAAAAATGACCTTTACGTTTTATATACAAATATATTCAGAGCTGAAAAAAAAAATGCAAGGGGGTCTTTGTAAATAACTATATAATAAAGGGTTAGTAAGAATAAAAGGGGAACTAGAGGAAAAGACACATACAAAGACTTACCCACACGTATACAATCACTCACACAAAATATTGGCAAAAAAAAAAAAAAAAAAAAAAAAAAAAGTTAAATAAAACCGGGGAATGCAAGATTTTAATTCCATGAAAGTAAACGAGTTAATTTAGTAGTTGGTACCTCAAAGAAGGAATAACCTAAAAAAAAGTTGTTTTTTTTTAGTTGTGTGCATCGTTTACATGTCTATATTGTAGTTACCTTTTCTAGCTACTAAAATCTCTACTACAATTGATAACAAATCATCGTAGTCCACCTCTAAATCATTTAATCCATGAATCCTTTCAGCCCAATCGCTATCCACCAGACCCAATATATACATATCATTCTTTGTAAACATACAAGGAAAAGCTTCCACCAACGGACCAAACAGTTCCAAATGTTGATGGATGTCCTTATAGATATCATTGGATAGATAATAAATGGGGTACCTACCATCTACTGCTTTTCTGTAATCTATGCAGGCATCCAGTAAACTCTGTCGATTCTTGGTATATGGATTAGACAATAAATCCCTTAATAAAGAATTTTTTAATGGCAAAGCTACTGAAACCGCTTGATTGATTGGCATATCACCATTTAATTCACGGACAAGTGCAGTCATTAAATCCAATTGTGCGTTTGGGGTCAATTGATTTAATAATTGCGTTGTATTGTAAGGTTGACCATGGTCATCGCTAAATTTGGTATCATCTACAAATTTTATCCTTTCAATTGCGGCATTTTCTCGTTTCATTGATATTTGATTTAATAACTCGGTCTTTACTAGGTCGCCAATAGTCATGTGCATACAATTATAGGTGCCAGCACCACCTAATGCGTTGACGATAGTTTGTGAAACCTGGTTAACTGCATGAAATTGATTTGGTGATACAAATACGTTAGACCTTAGCGCCCTTTGTAATGCACTCTGACGCTGACTGGCATTGGTTAGGAATCTCAAGCCGTATACTAATGAACCAAACTGAATATATCTTTGACTGATCTGCGTCAAGTCTTGTGATTGAATTACGTTTTTTAATCCGGTTTTTAATTTCAAACTGTCCTTTTCGTCTTGGCTTGATGCAGATTCGGTGGAGGAGAAAAATCGACTGAAAAAACTTTGGTCGCGGTTGATCTTGGTCTTTGTTTCCCAATCCGAACCATTACTTGCAAAACTTGTTGGATCAAGTACAATCACTTGTTCAGGTTTTAAAAAGGATGTCAATGTATCGCGGGTTCCCCAATTATGATCTGATGTACGCTCTATAATTCGAATGGAAAAGTCTTTGCGCAATACATCAAGATTAAAAAAGGTCGACCATGGTAATTCAATCCATTGATTCAGTTGTTGGCAAGGTTGGTAATTCGTCATCCAGTTGTGTTGGTTCAGTCGACAACTTGTTTTTAGCACTTGTTTATCTTGCGATTCGTAATATTTGGACAAGATTGCAAACGGCTGCCAATCCCAGGTTTTGCCTAGTCGGACCTGAGGTAATATTAAGGTACGGTTGGTTTCTAGAGCAATACGGAGTGCGTTTCTTACAGCTTCATGTTGTGTTGCAAAGTCACTACGATATATATATTTTTTTAAAAAAAAATTATAAGCTATGAGGGTTTATATGCTATTACCCGTGAGGAAAAAATGACATGAATTTTTCGTCCAAAGACTGCTTGGCGTTAATATCTTCATGATCAAACTGCGGCTTCAAACTCGATTTTAATTCACTAGTAGGTTGACTCGAAAAATGTACAAATAAAATGATCAGAAATATAGAGAGAATACTGATGGTTGCTGAACGCACCGTGATTGTTCTCATCGTCAAAGTTTAATTAAAAAAAAACAAAGATAACAGAAAAAAAGGAGCGTAAACAAAGTTGTTTTATTTTTAAATACCCTTTTTTTGAAAACGCCAGTGTTTGTTTCACCTGAGTTTTTATTGAAATTTTAAAAGATAGTTTCATGCTTAAATAGTTAATTACAATACAAGCCATGTACGACATAGTTTTATATATATATCAATACATTTTATTTATGTTGGCTTTATATGATATTAACAAAAAAAAAAGATATATTAAAAAAGTATTAGCCACACCAAATTAGACTAATTTTTTTTACGAGCACAAAAGCTTAGCTAATCCATATATACTTTTCATAATAATTTTATTCCATAATGTAGATTAAAAAAGACTATATACGTATCAAATAAATATACCAAATTAATTTATTGTACATGTATATTTAGATTTAAAATAATGCATTCATGTACAACGCCCACGGTACCAATTTGAATCTTTTATTCTCAATTTGCGAGTTTGCAAGATGCCAATTCGTGTCTTTATTTTTTCAATTTACGTTTTCGTTAAAGTACTTCATATTAAAAGGATTTTCTTTCCAAACGATTTGCGCATCAGATTTTTTTATTTTATTCTGCGCATAGTATTTTTTTTTTTTTTCACTATGCGAACGCCACTTTTTTGAGTTTTAAAGATACAAATGTCCGATATATCCACGTACCGAGGTACGAGGTACAAGAACTGATTGACCTTGCGACTAACAGATGTAGTGGTTAGAGCTCCTCGACATTATGTAAAAACGTATAAGGAGAATGATGAGAAGCGTTTACCAGGCACTAAAAAGACAGTAATTTCTGGAGGAAACGATAGGAAGCTTAAGCCAAAACATATTTACTGATTTGTAAAGTATTATGATAAGTCTGCTGTGGCTGCAAGAGATGAATTACTTTCGGCTATTCGGTGCGAAATGTAACAATACTGTGCGTCTGGATTCAAATGAGACAAAACGTTAAATTTAAGCGGGAGGTTTCTTGTTGCTTTAAAATATTGAATCATCTAAAAATAAAAGTTAAGCCAGCAGTGGCGAAAAATGACACATCGTTTTTTTTAAAAAAAACTTTCTTGAAATAAGTGTACAGTAGTGGCCGACTGTTTCCTTTTATATAATCCTTCCAGTTAATCTATCCCCTTCTCTTAAATAATTCTTTTTTTTTTATGATTATTTAAGATTAATAACATTTATTAAACATGAAAATAATGAAATCATTTATGTCAATGTGTTTACTATGTATTATATTTTTTAAAAAAAAGAAGGAAATCATACTTATTTAATATATAAATATTTTTTATTGTTTTTTTTTACAACTTATATGTAGGGAGGGGGACAATGGTATACATAATATCTAGCTCCTTATATAAAGTAGGATAATTTATCTGAGGTCATGTACAAAATAGGTTTTTTTTAAACGTCGGGCATAAAAGTAGACTCGAGAATAATTTCGGTGACTCTGTAAGGATCAATATTGGAAGCGGGTCGTCGGTCTTCATAATAACCTTTGCCTTCAATTCCCACGTGGCGAGGAATACGAATAGACGCGCCACGATTAGCGACACCGTAACTAAAGTCATTGATATGACCTGTCTCATGTCTACCAGTCAAACGTTGATCATTATCCTCACCATAGACCGCAATATGTTCAGCATGACGAAGACTTAATTTCTTGATTGATTTTTCAATAGCAGCCAATCCACCTTCTTTACGCATTTCTTCTGTCGAAAAGTTAGTGTGACATCCAGCACCATTCCAATCTCCCTTAATGGGCTTAGGATGAATTGACACAATAATTCCAAAGTCTTCAGAGACACGCTCAAGAAGATATCTAGCCATCCAAAGATGATCACCCATATCAATACCGAGACAAGGACCTACTTGATATTCAAATTGACCGGGAGCAACTTCAGCATTGACGCCAGAGATATTGACACCGGAATATAAACAAGCTCTATAATGTGCTTCAACAATATCGCGACCAAAGATCTTACCGGCACCTACACCGCAATAGTATTTACCCTGCGGTTCAGGGAAACCGTGCATAGGCCAACCATAAGGTTTTGAGGTCTCTGGGTCAAACAACATGTATTCTTGTTCAATTCCAAACCATGGCTTGGTATCGGCATGCAAATCCATCATTTTGTTACAAGAGTGACGATAATTGGTCGCGTGAGGTGTACCATCGTTGTTATAGGTCTCGCAAAGAACAAGTTTATTGTCTCCTCCGCGGAAGGGATCTGCAAAGACTGCAACAGGTTGAATCAATACATCGGAATCGTGACCTTCTGCTTGTCCGGTAGATGAACCATCATAGTTCCATTCTGGTAATTCTTTAGGAGACTTCGGCACAAAGTCAAGAGTACGTGTCTTGGACCTTAATCCGTTCTTTGCATCAATCCAAATATACTCAACTTGGACCTTGTCATGTTGAGCAAGAGCAAGATACTTTTGAAGAATGTTGGAGTTAGAGATAATAGCCATTTTCTTTAAAAAATTGTTTGTATTAAATAAATAATAATAAAAAAGATTGAGTGTTTCCAATGCTCTCTTTTTATATGAAAAAGTTTATAAAATTATTTTAAAGTAAATAGCTAAAATTGGTAAGAGTTTTTTTTTTTTTACTTATCATTTTTTCGTCCTGTCTACTTTTCCCTATCTCATGTTTGTCCAATCTTGTAACCCCCCTCTTTTTTCCTACTTTTTTTCAACTGCACTTCCGTTTTTTACAATTACACATCTTCTGGTCTGATCATGGAACGTACTAAATCTCGTTTATATTTCACAGGTGATTGTCATCCATACATTTATTTTCAATTGTATTGCCATCATAATTCTGAATGATGTGTGTAACCCGCAAGTAATCTTATCGAATTTCTTATCATTGATTTTATAATCATCGAAACCAGTTTCAAAAGATCTGCTATAAATCATAAATATTTATTTTATAAAAGTTAAATGAGTTCTAGAATAAAAGGACCTTTTTTTTTTTGTGTTTCGAGTTATCTCATATAAGATCAGTGTGTCATTGTCTATATTTTTTTTCGTCATATTTCTTCTAATTCATCATAGTATATAATCACTTTTCGTAACAGAAAAAAAAAAAATGATACACTGAACAACTTGCAAGTCTGCATCAAAAAAAGATTAATTTTGTATCCCGGGATTTGTACTACGATAAAAGAAAATCCAGTGATTCATAAATCACAGGAGATAAAAACTATTTTAATTGTAGGCTTTAATATAGAAACCACTTGATATTGTATTCTACGTCAGAGTCATTATCGTTATCATTATCGCTGTCATTATTCACTAGATCTTTTTCGGCACCTACTCCTTATCAGAGCTGCAATTGACACTTTACTGTAATCGTTTTAGAATATCTCATGTAACGTTTTTTTTTTAGTTCCATTAATAGAACTTCCATGATAGAATTTTTCTTGATCAGTAAAAAAAAGTTCTATTACATGCAAATCAACATAAAAACTTGTTTTTTCAATCCTTATAGTTTTATTTCGCAAAAAATAAAAATAGTTTTTGTTGCTGTTGGAGCAGCATTTATCAGTAATGTCCCTGAAAGCCAACTTTTTTTATTCTTTGGATAATAAGTTATACTACTTTAAGGGTACTTGGTCCCTTTTTTTTGACACAACTCTTTTTTAAAAAAAAATTGACTTCATGTGCATGTATATTTAAGATATAATATGAATTTTTATTAGATTTTCTTTTTTTGGTATATACTAATACAACAATGTTGGATTTTTTTTTTTCATAGTTGAATTGCTTGCATGGATAAAGACCCAATCATATTACTAGTCATAAAGTATCCAATGGCATACGTAACTGCTCCAAATAAAATAGATATGGGTAAAGCAGGAAGTGCTGTTCTATTCAGTGTTAGAATAAAAATAGTCAATGATAAACCCTAAGTATAAAAAAATAGATTAGATTTTAATATAAATTAAAAAATATATATTGAAAAAACGTACAGTGAGAATAGCTACAATACAGAGACAAAGTGTAATGGGATCTGTTCGAGATGCTTTTCCTACTAACACGCTATAGAAAATAAAATCACCTAAACCCAACTTGATAGCATTCATATCCTCATCCTCATCGTCGTCCTCTTCTTCTTCTTCCGAATTACGGCGTTGCACTGGACGACAATCCGCAAAATTCTGCAACTCATTGGTCGATAAATTAGAACTACCTGCCTCGTCCTCTTCATTCTCAAGTGTAGTATACCCTTTACTTTTAGATGAAAACGGTAACCAAGCCGACCAGTCGATCTTTTTACTGCTATTTGATTCCTGTGTCCTGTACCCTCCAATGGGATTATTCTCATCCGCATCTATACTTGCCATTCCTGCTGAATAAATTAAAGCAGGAATATTTTCTTGTCGTTCTTCTGCCATTGAAATAAGTAATCTTAAAGGACCAGACGGGCAAAGTACAGCAAATAAATCTGCAAAATAGTTTAGCATAGGTATACAAAAAAAATACCAGTATATAGTTTTACCATAAATTGAAACTGCTATTAAAACAGTCCATGTAGTCCATGGAGGCATTCTTAACATACTAATGGACTTTTTTTTTGTAGAGGATACATCAGGATTTATAAGGAGTAAGGAGAGAGTGCATTACTTACTGTGGCTGTACTGACAATAATTAGATAACCTTGTTGTAACCAAAGTGGACTGTTCCAAAATATAGCAATAACTCCAACAATTGAAAAGTTCCAAGCGCATACTGCCATCGTAATATAATCTAAAGGTATCCTGTACACTGACATCATTTCACTATAATAATAAAAACGTCAAAACAAAAAAACTTTTTATATATTTTCTTATCGTGTCCTTACAGCCATAATGTAGTCGTCGTCACACCGAGAATTGACAGAACTGATAGCCCTAACCAAAAGAATATAAACTAAAATAAATAAAAATAGGAGAGTTTAACAAACAAACAAAGATGATGTTACAAGACAGCGCCAGCTACCTTATACAATCGATATTTAAAGCAAAGAACAAATAGAAATGTCATGGCTGTAATACCACACACAACAATAATGGCATTCAGTACACTTCCACCCAATCTAACTCCTGTACTATCCGAGGCTAATTCATCATAAAACATTAAAGGGTTACTATATCCAAAAAAAAAAGTCCCATTTTTTTTAGAAAAAGTTAAAATAGTTTCTTTATTATCATACCTGATTAACGAGTTGTCAATATTCAAAGTTATTTCAATCCAACATACAAGTGAAAAGGTCAATATTAAAGGATAAAATAATAAAGTCAATTGGTCAACATAGAATTGAATGGCTTCTTTTCTCTTTTCTTCTTGTCTTGATTCTGGACTATTAGACTATATGAATATTTTTACTGTTGAATATTCATTAGTTCATTCTAAAGCAAGATTCAGCAATGGCTTTTTTTTGTAATTTTATAACTTTTTAATTACCTCGATAAATTCCGATGGTAATAAAGGTTCTTCTACTTGATTTTCTTCATGTAAAGACATTGTCAGAAAATAAAAAATTAAGATAAGACAGAAAAGAGCTTAAATTTTATTAGGAGCCGATGTTTTTTTTTTAAATACTGGAAGGTCGATCTTTGGAAAGACACTTTAGTCCAAACCCAATAAAGTTTTGAAACCCATCACGTACATACAATACACGGTCTCGCCCGTCAATCGACACACGTTTATTATCTGGCGAGTTTGTTAAACTTTCAATAGCTTCAGCAGTAGACTTATCATGAAAAATAAGCGATTGAAGTTGAGCGGGAGATTGGCGATGGCTGCTTTCACTATCACTACTAGCAGAATTGGATAAAATGTCCAATTGTTCTTCAATGTCGCGTTCTAATTTCTCAATTTCATCAGACCGCTTTGCTGGATAGTCTGGCACGCCACTATTGGTTTGTGTTGCACTATTAGTAGGATTAATGCGGGTATTTCTAAAGCTACTGTCAATAACTTGAGGTTCCTATTTAAAATGTATATATAAAAGTCAATTACACACTGTTTTAAAAGATTTTATTTATTAAAAATCAAAACTCACCGATACATTATTAGAAGGCGTATGAAAGGGCGTATCAATATCACTTTGAGGTTCTGTATGAACTTTTGTAGCTCTCAAATGAAGAGCACCTTGTTGCATATCTTCAGAAATTTCTTTTCCAGGGACAATAATTGTTGCATATCCAAAACTACCGTCTTCATTTTGGACTAACTCTGGGCGAGCTTTTACAGTGTCGTCCATATGTTCAGTAAAATCGGTAACGTTGGTATCAATAGCAGACTTCAATTCATTAACTTCAGCAGCGATAGCTTTATCTACGTTTGAGTTTTCAATCAACGAGTTACTATCAGAGGAGCACGTGTTATTTTGATTAGCTGGTTGACATTCGGCTTCGTTTAAAGCGTCAGCTAATCTGTTGGTAATATATGTCGAAGGTAATTCAAAAGATTCGGTAGGGGTATCAGTAACAGGTATAGATTGACCAATTTCCTTCAGAGCATCTGCACCTTGATTCAATTCATCATCAGTAAATCTCTTGTCCGTACCAGAATTATTTAAATCAACAGGTGGATCAATAGCAATAGATTCATCTATCTCCTTAGGCTTGATAGGCAAAGGTGTCGCATCCGTTTGAGAAGGCTCAACAATATCTCGATTTGTTTCTTGGGCCGTATCCAAGCCTCTGGTTTCTGGCTTTGGCGAATTGGAAAGCCCCACCAAACTTGCAATTCCCGTGAAACCATCAGTAATATTTGAAACTACATCAGGAATCGATAAACCACCTTGTTCAGCATTACTCTCGGTAGGTTCATGACTTGAATCATTATGTTCTTCATAGGAGTTTTCAAAAGGGACGAACTGGGATCTTAAGGTTAAAGTAGATGCCTCCTTATGAGATTGGTCAAGGAACCCAGGATCGCTTTGAGGTAAACTCGTGTAATTGGGCTTGGGAACTGATTTAGAGACTTTCTTTTCATCTTGGAAGGATCCAGGCATAGTCTTTTTTTGGATAGGCGAGGGGATAGTATCTTGGTCTTCTTCAAAGACTATATAAATAAAGCATGTCAGAGTGACGAGCATAAACAAACTAAAAAATGTGCTACTTACCATTACAAGCAGGTATTTGGCTAGTCTCTTGTGGAGTATCAGAGTTGAATATTTGTTTCAACATGTCTTCGAATTTGAAAAAGGCTTGAGAAAACTTTGTACGTAATTCGACAAGAGTAACCAATGATAAAAATTTGTAGTGCTCTATTTCTTGTAAGGACTCCTCACTATGACGTAAGGATTGGCTAAATTCGGTTAAACGATAAATTGAGCCTTTTACAGGTGTTTTCAAAATAATAATTTGTCAGTAAAAATTTGTTCACAAGGTATTCTGTCTTTTTTTTTTTACCTTGGTCAATAGAAATATCTTCATGTCTGTATTGTGCAATGAACATGATAACGATGAATTGCTTACTAGTTAAACGACCACTGTCTTTCATGTCATGAACAGAATTCCAAATTATTTCAAACTCTTTGCCAAAGTTTATAGAAGAGAAGTACAATTGGGATTCATGTTCTAATAAATAAAGTCAATTGAGTGCGTTTATAAAATAACTACAAAGTTTAGGTAGTACCATCCAAGTATCCTTGCTGTTTAACATCCAACTCATTGAATTGATCCATGTAAGTTTGAGAAGCACTTGATATATCTTCTAAGCACTTCAATTGTTTATGATTATTACTCATATTGAAAATTATCTGGAAAAAGAAGAAGAAAAAAGAAAGATGTGATGTAAAGAATTGAATCGAAATGATGTAGAGTTTATACAAAAAAAAATAGCGCTAACGTTGATAAAATGTCAGATATTTACTCCGCAGAATAAAGTATTAAAATGCATGAAAAGGCTTGACTTAATGATTACGCCACATACAGTAGCTCCATTATTATTTTCAGAACAAAATATGTATACAAGTGCATTACCTTATCGTACTAAAATAATATTAGCGTTTGAATGTGTATACTTATTTTAAAGAAACTTAAATGCACGTAAACGAGTAACCATCTTGTATGTTTGAAATTCTTAAAATAGAGTGTGGGCCGAAAACATGTATAATGAGAGCATAAAAGCTCCTTTAAAAACTATTAAATATAGTTAAATCATTTATACTCTCTTACTATTACGTTCACTTTGCTTCAGGTAAATACTCTCCCCTTAAAGGCGTATTAGGATTCGAATTCCCTCTCGTCCGACGTGTATTTTCTACAGCGTCACTATTACGAGAGGGTGATCTTTGATGGGCAGGACTTTACGGTGATCTGAAAAAATTTCGATGGACCCAGTGATCCATATGCAAATTTGCCTGTTACACATCATATACTTCTCCATCAATATATGTTACTATTCTCATGTCTATACGAGCGCCCATATTTTCTTCTTCGGACGGTTTTTTCTAGCTTCTGTTGATATGTCTAGGATGGAATCCCCTTTCCGGTAGAAGGAAAAGGATTTTCCGCGGTAACGTGAAACTATTGTACCATTTAATAACGTAATGATTTTTTTAACGTGTCTTTTACTCGCGTAGGTTCTATCATACGTTAATATGTTTACTGTAATGAAGAAATCTAATTTTTTTGCTTTAGGAATCTCATCCTTACAAGAAAAATGTAATTGGCGGTCGTAACTAGACAGCAGTGAAGATCCAAGTTCATTCGCTGATGTTGCGAAATAAAAAGGTGTCTCTTTATTAAAACTATTGTACGATTCGATTATTTTACACGTCTTAATTTTTACAGCACACATAAGTAGGAACAAAGGCGTTTACTGCTGACATACAATAAATCCAATTTTTAAAAACGGGGCTCTTGATATACAATAGCGGCTCTATTTAGAGGTGATCTAATTCAAGGGTAGGATTGATTTAAGGGTAGATTTATCCAGAACATATTCGGTCCATTGCGTTAACACCTCTATCACCACTATTCTATTTAAGGGCGGAATCCAACTTCACAAAGCAACTAAACATATAAAATAAATTTAAAAGTGATAATTAAAAAAAGTCTTATTTAACTTATATAAAAGTGTCTGGTCCTCAAAAGTGTATTATCGCTCGATATTATTAAAACAAAGGGATAATAATCAAACTGATAGAGAGAGGATAGTAACATAACCCTTAAAAAGTAATTAAATTATAAAGACAGTCAATTTATGCTTGAATGAAGCACGTGTCAGAAGCGAATCTTAAGAAAATTAACTAGGAAAAGTAATTAAATACAGAGGGTTGATAAACGATGAAAAATTGGAAAGGATTGCAGTGTAAGCCAAATAAATTGAACGCAAAGATATCTTTTAGTTATATATATTATATCTAGCAGTTTTTAAACATATTGTTATGTGGTATTCCAATAAATAGCTTTGTACTATTTTAAGTGAAATCAATAAAAAATTAATATAATTTAACATAATTTTAATGTTTGAGCTCTTGCAGAAAAAGATACACATCATATTTTTTTATACAATAGCTTGGACGAGCTTAAGAACTATTTCAAGTGTTATAGTCCATCATTGTTCATTTTTTATCCTATTAAAAACGAGTCTTTTTAAGTAAAGGTTTAGAAGTAACTTCTAAAAAAGGTCGTTTTACAGTGATCGAAATAAGATGTTTTCTTTGTATGATTAAACGTCGGGAAATCATTCTTTTACCCAAGTTACTTAGTAAAAGTTACTCCTTAGGGTATTTTCTTTAATACTAAAATTAAAAACTGCATGTCGTTTTAAATTCTTCTCGATTTTTTATATTTTTCTTCAGTCGATCATTTTTGGTCATTTTGGAGGGTCAACCCCTTTTGTGTTTTTGAGGTTATTTTAAATTACCTTCGATCCAATCTAACTTTCTTTGTAGAAAAACAAATCATAATAAAGAGCTCTTTTTGGCGCATCTAATACATCCAAAATCATATTTTTAATAAACACACTAACAGAGTAATCACCATTTTAGACGTTTTTTTTCGCTAAAATTTGAGTTAAGCGGTCCTTAAATTGGCGAATTCTTTAAAGCGCGTTTTCTCGTTCAATTGTAGATGTAGCACTTTTTTTATAAACATCCAATATATAGTTTTTGAATATCTACATTCGGTGTTATAATCAAACACGGTAATAAAAAACTATATTTTACGTAATTGCGAAGCTCTAAAAATGATTACACGATGTTATACTACAAAAGTGTATTTTTTTATCCAAAAAAAAAAAACGTCTAAAACAGCGATTACTCTTTCAGTTTTTGCATTAGAAGTATGATTCAAAATGTATTAGAAGCGTCTAAATGAGCTCTATTTTATCCATATTTTCCCACAAAGATAGGCAAATTGGACCCGAAATAAATATAAAATAACTACAAAAACACAAAAGGGGTTGACCCCCAAAAATGAAAATCGAAAAAAAAAACAAAAAAGTTCTCTTTTAATTTTTTTTATCAAGATATAGTTAAAGCAGCAATATTGTATTAAAAAAGTAGGGTCCGAAAAGCGTTTCCTGTTTCTTTAAAAAATAAAAACCAATATTTATTATAACTGCTAATTTTAGCAGTGATTTCTTATGTGAGCGATTATTTAAACTTAGGTATCTCGGTGAGCTTTTTTCTTTAGAAGTAATTATTCACTGTTCAATATAAAGGTATGTTTGATATAAGGGTGTATTTCTTCCACCCTTAAATAGAGCCGCTACTGTACACACTTGAAAAAGAAAGCATGGCATATTACTTTATCCACGTCTATTTGCATGAAATAAATGAATTTTGATACGAAGTCCAGATGCTTCAACATAAATATATAAAATTACGTTTTTTATTAACGTAATAATACGAGCATATATGAAACAAATCGGTATATAATATATAATGATGGTTAAATAGATTCTTTTCTATCGTAGATCTCGCAAAGCAAGCAATACCCAAGAAGCCATTATATGTTGTTCCTGCAAAATACAATACCCCTGTATAGCTGATGTTCGTCAGTCTTGTTTGTATTACAAGAATAATAAAAAAGGGGATTTCGTCTCAGTCTATGAGTAACCATTAATTGTGACACTAAATATGGAGTGTTTCCATGCTCAATTTGGAGTAGATATTAGTCAAAGGCTTGAACGTATTTTTACCAAAACACGATAATAATAGTTCAATTCAAAAGAAACCGATCGGACCCCCTTACAAAAGTTACCAGTTTTTCTTTTTCTTATTCTTGCTGGTACCTTGTATCCTGCATAACTTTGAAAAAGGAATTTACTTTCCAATGAGAAAAACAGTATTCAAATCGAGATATTTTGTTTCGGAAGCTATGTAAATAAGCACGGACTAAAAGAAACAGGCCAATCTTTTTTTTAAAATATGTTGTTTAACTATGACATATATCATGCGTGATATATCTTAAATGTTTAGGTGAAAAATAGAAATAGTCTTAGAATTCTAATGACAAAATTATTACTCACCGAAAGTATTAGGCTCGATGTTGGGTCTCTTTGTATCCCTCCTTAAAAAACAAAGAAAGATGTGATGTGTTTATTTACTTGTGTATTTCTACTATTTTTTTTAATTTGACCCGTCAAAAAGTAAAGCCAACGATTTTCAGTAAAAATCACGCCAATTCAAGAACTATTTTATATAGTAAAGGATACTACAAAGAATGTAACGCATCGTTTTTTTAAAATTACCTTTTTTTTTTCCATACTGATTAATAGGGTGGTTCTTTCAGGTTAAAAAAATAAATAGATTGGTTTGATCATTTGTTTAATTTTCGGTCAAGTGATTCCCGAAAGGATCAGTTTAAGCTTTCAACCAATTAAGGACGGCAGCACTACGATCTGGTTGTGTAGTACAAGGCGAAACTAACGATGAGGCTCAGCCTTCAACAACAAAAAAAGTCTGCTGAGGCAAAAAAGAAAACTTCTATTATATAATATTTATATCGTATGAGACGATTACTAGATATTTGTTTGGTAAATGTTATTAATAACAATGGTTTTTTAAGTGACACGCTATTTTTATGTAAGACATACTTTTTTCTTTCTATTATCTGTTTACCGTTAGAGGCGTTTTTGCTCTTCGTTTGTGAAACCAAACTATATAATATGCGGCTCTAGTCGATAGAATGTAACTATGTTCAAGATAGTCATATCAATGTTTGACAATAATTATATTGACCTCATTTATAATTTTAACGCAAATTACTGTAATGATCTTTGTCCGTCATTACAGTATGTATTAATTGGTAAAGTATAACATCCCGAAAGTTAAGAAAACAGTCGTCCTTGGATGGAAAAACTCTTTTTTAAAGCTTCTTAGTAGAAAGGTGTTGTAGTAACTTTCATATTTTTGAACGATAATTGAAATAGTCAGCCATAGATATTATTATTTTTACGAATGTTTATGACTGAAGACGCTCGTTGTTTGAGGCTGCTGAAGTATGAAACTATTAAATCAAATACACAACAGAAGTATCGACAAGCCCTCTCTACGGAAATAGAAAGAAAAGGAGATATAAGTAAATATAAGATGAATACATGGTGTGTCCGCATATAGTAGACAGAAGGAAATATATAGTTTGGTATCAAATGTATTATATTACTACCGTGCGTTAATTTTGATGTCGTAACGAAATGCGTTACGTGAAATGAATACAATAATGCAATTAAAATGCGTGTGAACATGGATAAACGAGCTTGGTCACACGACCATGTTTCAAGATCCACATTTTCATTTCAGATAAGTGTTGCAGATAATTGATCAAAAGATACTTTTACGGACCATGGTATGCTAGTCCTGCAAAAGAAAATTTCTTTTAAAAACTAATACCCCCGATATAAAGTGATTTTACACGGTCGTTGACAATGCTCCAGTACACACTGCCGACGACACCGACAAAAAAAAAAAAGATTACAAATAGAGGATATAGAAGCATTTACAACCTATTGCCTATCCGTCTGGGCTAAATCTGAAATCCCACGTCAAGAAAAGTATATTAATTGGTGATGAAAATCTTAAAACTAGAGTATTCAAGACATCTGATGGAATAAGGGGCTTCCGACCTCTTAAACATGAGTCGTCATTTTGTGAGCATGTCTGATAGATATCTTTGAATAGAATCTATCTAATAAATTTTAACCTTGCGCCCCTTGAAAGATTCTATCTTGGGCAAAAGAAAGTTAAATGTATTTATTATGTGTGTCATTTAAGGTTGCCAAAAACGTAAATTGTGTTATCAAAAAGTGTGGCACTGTAGTTTTTATTAACTATCTATTATATATATACAAGAAAATTTAAGATAATAATATAAGGGACTTTTTTTTTTCTTAAACATAGTCAGTAACTTTTTTTTTTTTTTGATGGACAGAATAATAATAATTTTTTCTGGTATATATAATTAATTCATCTTTCTTCAATTTTTACATACCAAACAATGGCTTCCAAAGGTACAAAAAAAGAAATATGCGAAACACAAAAACTCCTTTTATATCCAAATATGAAATTCAAAAAGAATACATTTTTTAAATTGCTTTATTCTCTTCAATTATAGACGTACTTGACCAAATTCGCGACTTGCAATCTTTTATTGACGACTTTGTTGCAGATGGTAAAAGAAAACTGTTTTTTGAAAGCATGAAAAAAAAAAATCGGAGAATTTAACCCTTTTTTTTTTACATTAATGCACATAGCTGGGTCGCCAACTTCTGTATCACCACCATCGACACCGCAGGAAAAAACAGAATTGATTTTACCGGCACCAGTAACAAAAGATACAGTATTTCATAAACCAGACGATGTACAAGTCCATAAACCAGATGAGGTACAGGAACATAAACCAGATGAGGTACAGGAATTTGAACCTAAAAAGACGGTTGAGGAAAAGACAGCTAAAGAGGAACCCGAAGAAAAGACACTTGTTGAACAGCCACTTTCCATGTTATCTTATGACTTGAATTTGTCCGCTGATTTCTCATCACTACTGACCCAATTCAATGAAATAAAAGTATCTCCTGTTGAGGTCAAACAGCCACAGCCACAAAATATTTATAGCGATGATGATAAAGAGAAAATCCAACTGGACCCGATCACGATAGACAATTATACCACAGGTACACCTAAATTTAGCGACTCGTTCTTTTTAAACGAGCATACTCCTAGTAGTGGTGTTAGTACAAAATCTCAATCTAGACGAACCTCTATATCTAGCAAGAAATCGCAACGCTCTGCTAGAAGCTCCAGAAGACAAAACGAGAAAAAGCTACAGTATAAACAACAGCAACAGCAGCTGCAGCAACAACAACCCCAAAAATATGTCGAAAGGTCGTATGATGAAATGATGCGAATTCCTGATATATACGAAAGATTGGCTTTTTACGAAAAGACTCTAGATCTTTGTTTAAAGGCCGAATCACCTATTGCTAGTTGGCATACATCAAATAAAGAAAAAGGAAAACCGCAGCCAATGTTGGAGGGTTATGTACCTCCTGTACGATTATTATCACCCGAAGTACCCTTGTCGGAAAGTGGATTTGGTAACATGAGCTCTACATTAAGTGGGTCTATTTCGATGTTTTTGAAGAAGGCTGGTGGTTCTCACTCAGTTCCTAAAAGACCAGATACTAAATCCTTGTTAGTGTCCAGTAGCAATTATAATACACCTTATACCTCTAATAATAACTATCATACTGGAAGTGGATTATTCGGTAAATCGATGAGTAGATTGAATCTTTCAAGATCAACACAGGTACCTCGTTACGATCATCAGTTACAACCTATTAATACACCGGTAGCTACAAGAAGTATGTATAACAAACAAATTTCGTCACCACGAAAAACAAAATCGTCAGCGAATAATGAGTTGTCACCTCTTTGTATAAACTATGGGCACGATAGAGGTTCCAGTTTGATTCGAACGCCTAGATCTAGTTCTAGTACACCAAGCTCATTTGGAAGTACAACTACTATTAATAGCCAAGGTGAATTTACTAGCAGAAGTTCAGGGTTGAATTATATGATTAATATCTTGCCACAAGTTGATATCAGTATATTACAAAGAGCTCTGGATGAAGCAAAAGGAGATCCCATGGTAGCGATATCCATTGCTGTAAGTCTTAATAAATTATCAACTAATAATAACAACCATTCTCCTATGCAAACTACCAAGAGATACCATAATAAAAGAATCAAGTAATTAGTTTTTCTACTCCCACCACGCGACTACCTTTTTTAGAATATCGACTGATCACAGGTTTATCGTCCCCCACATACTTTTTTTTCTTCTATACCTTTGTTGTTATTTTTATATTTTTACTTGGAATCCAACAATACTTGATCTTTAATAAATAAAATAAAATAAAAAAATAGATTCCAATGTCCACGACAGGAATAACAGCATACTTAATCTTTGTGGTCATTTCTATTTTATTGGTAATACTAAAAGGTTACTTTTTTTCTTAAAAAAACAAGATTTAACGATAGATGAATAGGGGGCGTTTCAATATGGTTATCACAATGGCGAACTTAACACTCCCCAAGCCATCATTTCTAAATGTACTAACCCGACCTTAACACTCGATGGGTTACCCCCGTGTATACCTATGCCAGATTCGCAATACTCACTCGTCGTTTCAGCACTAACAGCAGGAGGATTAATAGGAGCTCTTAGTGCTTCTTATTTTAATGATAATTTTGGTAGAAGGCTAACATTATTTGCTACAAATGGATTATTAGGTTTAGGATCATTGATTACAACGTTAGCTGCTTCACCACAAACCATGATGATGGGAAGGTTCATGTCTGGCTTAGGTTGCGGAGTTGTCACGGTTGTCGTTCCTGCCTACTTAGCAGAGTGTGTACCCAAATCTCGCCGTGGCTTTTTTGGTGCATTAAACCAATTGGCTATCGTGGTAGGTATCATGGTGGCACAAATAGTTAGTTTATCATGGTCAACGATCGAGTTATGGCGATATATTTTAGCTGTAGGAGTTGTTTTAGCAGTTGTTCAGTCCTGTTTACTACCATTCTGTGTTGACTCACCACGTTATTTGGCGTCATTACCAGGAGGATTTAATAGAGCCCGAGAATCGTTATTAAAGTTACGTGGCACTTCTGCCAGCCATGCAGAAATAGAGGTAAACGAATGGCGTCGTGATTGGTCTAATAGTTCTCACGCAGCAGATGAACATGCTATTGTTGTGCAACAAACAACAACAAATGTAAATATTTGGAATTTTTTAATGTTACAACAATATCGTAAGCCACTATTCATTGTGTCACTTCTACAGCTCTCACAGCAACTATCTGGCATTAACGCTGTCATATTTTTTTCGACTTCCATTATGTCTTCTGTTTTTCCCGAATCATCTGGCCTTATTACTGTCTTTATATCTGTAGTAAACCTTATTATGACAATTTTGTCAGCTTTCTTGATGGACAAAGTAGGACGGCGATTGCTATTCTTGTGGTCGGCTTCTTTAATGACAATCACAGGGTTATTGTTGGGTTGGAGTATTGAAGGTGGACACGACCAAACCTCTGCAGTTGCTATTATTGGGTTCGTTGCCGCTTTTGCTATAGGACTTGGACCAATACCGTTTTTAATGATCCCCGAATTAGTAGAAACACAAGCAGTTTCTAGTGCGTGTTCTATTGGTTTATCAATCAATATGATATCTAATTTCGCAGTTTCTACTGGTTTCCTAATGCTGCGCAACGTTATTGGAAAAGGACAAGTATTTTATCTGTTTGGAAGTGCTTTATTATTGTTGACCGTAATTGCATTCTTTATTTTGCCTGAAACCAAAGGACGTAGCTCAGAAGATGTTATTCGTTCAGGCTATTCTATTTATCCTTGTACTTACGAATCAATTCCGGATATTGAGCGAGATTAAAAAAAACTCACTTTTCGTGGCTGTACCCGTAAATATTTTGATTTGTGTGCTGAAAATAGAGTAATTCCGAAATGTTATTTTGCTAATATAGCAATACACAAACCTAACATGGAGAGTTACCACATTACCCCAATAAGGCAATTATAAAGATTACCTTTTACAGTAAATTTAGCGGCGCCCCTCTATAAAAAGGATACTTTTTTACTTTATTTCTGGTTTCTCTTACTCTTAATCATTTTTTTTAAAAATCATGGATATATCGTTAAAAGATCTTGCTCCACCTAATAGTTGTCCTCCGGATGCTTTTAAAATTAAGGATACGCTTACTAATACGGTAGTTACGATTACAGAATGGATTAGTAGTGAATTATATCGTATACAAAATGATGTTAGACCAAGGCACTGTGAAAATTATGAGCAATTGACTGAAATTATAGTAGATACTAGATTACTAGAGCCACTACGGGTTGCGCCACCATTACTTCCTATACATGCTGATCAAGAGATTATCTATATGGACCAAGATGTTTATGACGACGACGATGATAATGATAATGAGGAAGAAGAAGAAGAAGATACTGATGAAGATCAAGAAGATCAAGAAGATGAGGCTGAGGAAGAAGAAAACGAGGAAGAACAAGATGAAATCATACAGGAAGATATACCCGTTGAAACCAACAACAACAACACCATCCATAATAAAATTATCCCCACATCATGCATCAAAATCAATAATACGCGTCTCAAAACATACGGTTTTTTATGTCGAGTATTCATTGAAATTATGCGATACTGCAGTCGAGCCGGTACATCCACCAATGCGCCTCGTTTATTTTTAAATGAATTTGAAAAATTGTGCCAGGAAGTGAAATTAGGCAATACTGTAAATGCTATCGCGTTTCGAGAGAATCTGCTTAAAATACTGTTTGGCAAAATACAAATGGCTGAACAGTTAGTACAGTGCTGGAAATTTGCTTGCGAGTGGGTTACAGGTGCTCTTTTAAATACTCAAAAGAACGCTTTATATTGGATTGAGATAAATTTAAACGCTTATATCGCTGCACAACGCGTTGTAATTAGCGAACATATTTTTATGCGCAAATGTCTACAGGACCAAATTAGAAGAAATTCCGAACCAAAATTAAGTTCTGACATAGCAATTTGTAAAAAATAATAATAATTATTAATAAAAAACAGGGTCATTTGTCACTTCCTATTTCCTTTTATAATAACTGCTTCCCGGAAGTATGTGTAACATGCTGTGCCTCAATCTAATTTTTTTTATACTTTTACATCGGATAATCTATTTTATTCGTCATACTCTTCTTCTTCTACTATTACAGAGTTTCCAACATGGCTCATACTATATGTTGTAGGAGCCTCTTGATTCTCTTGAAAATACCTTCTGTATCTTTGATACGGGAAAACAACAGCTTTTTCAATAGAATCATCAGGAAATAACCATTCCAATAACTTCCAAATTAAATAATCCAACGCAACAATCATACAAAACACTTTTCCCGCGTACACACCGCAGCCATAATATCTACGCAACCTTTCTATTAATGGCGAGTTCTTGGTTTGTTGAATGGAAGCGTATACTTTCTCTGTACGCTCTGCAACATTTGACCAGTTATACATTTCCTTTAATTGATCGTTAAATTTGCTAGCATCAATATGTCCAAACCTGAACGTATGAATTGCTTTGGATATAGCAATCACAAGATCTATGAAAAAAAAAACATTTTAGTTAGTAAACAAAAGCCGGAATCCAGTTTGTTTTTTTTTAAAAAAAACGAAACAAAAAAAGGGTCTATTACCGTCTTCCTCGGGACTAGCGTAGTGAATCATATGGCTAGGTAGAACTTCCGGTACGCCTCCAATTTTTGTACTTACAACAAACAATCTAGATATGAGTTATAATTAGTTATTACACATACAACCCTATTTTTATACACCATTTACCCGGCACAAGCAGCTTCAACAATGGCGATACAAAAGGCTTCAGTTAAACTCGTATTTAAGAAAATGTTTCCTTGCACCAGTACATTGCGTACTTCATGATGTTTAATGGGCCCTAATAATTCGACTCTGTCGTGTAACAAATGCTTTTCTCTCATTTGTTCCAAATCGATCCTTTTAGGTCCATCACCACCAATAATAAATCGAACATGTTTGTACGATTCGCAAATACGCGGTATAATGGCTACCAACAGATCAACTCCTTTTCTATATACCAATCTACTAATCACTACAATAGTGATCCAGTTTGGGTCTGGAACGGTTGGATCGGGTAAAAATTGAGATGCTACTACTGCGTTGGGTATAACTGATACATTTCTTGGGGATAACGCCGCTCTTAACACTGTATTTTCTTTACTATTGACCAAAAAAAAACACGTTAAATTCCAAGTACAGTTGTATGTATATGTTTTCTTACCTGGTATGAGATACACAAATAACATGATCAATATCACTCAAGGTAAACTTTAACAACTTGTTTGTCAAAATCGAAGAAGCATCAGCAAATCCAAACAACGAATGATCTGTAAACACAGCTTTTAAACCCATAGTTTTACTATGCAAAATACCTTCGTGACAAAGTGCAGAGAACGCACCATGTCCATGAACAATTTGTATCGATTCACGAATTAAAATGTGTCGAAAGATGGGAAAGAATCCATAAAATGAAGGTATAGTTGCTTCGGAATAAATAACTTGTGCAGATATATAGTATACTTTAAGACCGTTTGTCAGGTACCGAACACCTTTTCTGTTACCGTAAGCATGAGTTACTATAATGACCTAAAAAGTTTTTTTTTTAACGTGATGCTTCTTCTTTTTTTTTATTTTGACATGTCCTCCTTTGTTACGGGTACCTTTTTACCTTATGACCTCTTTGAATCAATCGTTGAGACAATTCGTATAAATGAGATTCGACTCCACCCATATTAGGGTAGAAAAAATCAGATACCATACTATTTTATATTTCGTAAGTATTTTGGCTTCAATCTATACTGTTGATCTTACCAAATGTTGTATAACATATTGCATACAAAAAAAAAAGGTGATAATATTTAAATTCTCAATAAAAAAGTGTAACCCACAAAGAGGGAACTGTTTCGTGGGTGTTTATTGGCCGGATTCCAAGTTTGTTTTGTTTTTAATTTATACTTTATAAACTCCATGCTACAAAGCAAAAAAAAAACAACGAAAATACTAAAGTGCAAGTTCTATCATTCTCGTTTTTCTATGAGTGCCATCAATAAAGGCATTCACTGACCGTTATCAACGACTTCGCTATATATACAGACTACATTATTTTGTATTTTATGTATGAACTTGGGAAAAAATCGACCAGTTCGAATAAACGAAAGGCTTTTATTTCGTGATAGACTATGCGCTCATCCCAAGGATATAAATGCGTCTATCTATCTACCTTATTCATCCTGAACTTAAACCTTATAGAGAATTTTTCTTTATTAGCAGTTAAGATCAAACGAAGTTCTCTTTGAAACTTGTGATGATTTTGGCTGCTGGAATATCTGAGGCCTATAATGATATTCCTTCCTAATCCTCTTCCGAGAGGTGTACTGTCCTAAATGAAAAAAGCTATAAAAAACCGCCGTTCGGAAACGTTCAATTATATTAGTAAAACCAAACGTGTTATTTTCTAAGCATAGTTTTTTTTTTTTCGGCGAATGCTTTACATGCGCTCCGACTACGCATAAAAGGGCGAAGGTCTATTCCTCGCCTACAATAAACCAATCGGGGAAAAGCAGTTTTTTTTTATTGACTAGGACGAAGTACACATTTTTTTTTTTTGTATAACAAAGAAGAGAGCTTCGTCAGAGTCTGAGATTTTATAGATTTTTTTATGGACACCCCCCCCCCCCTCTCGCTTCTTCTCCGTGACCATTTTATGATATCATATCAACCGAGGACATATATAAATGTCTATAATCTCCAAACTCTTTTTTATTTTATTTTGTAAGCTTTTTCAATTAAAAAATGAACCAAAATAGTAAAAGTATTTATAGTATTTTTTTTTTGCATTATTATTTTCCGCTTACTTTTTTTTTCGGGAACAGGTTCACTTCCTACACCTACATCCTCGTGCTCTACCTCGCCTACGTTGAAAGGTTCAAAAATAGAAGATAATTCCTCGTCAGTCATATCACCAGAATTTGATTTCGAAATTAATCAAGTAACCTATTTTTATATTTAGAAAAATTGAGTTTTTTTTTTAAAAAAAAGCCATTTAGCCACCTGTAGGTAGACCTGTCAGAGTATACTGTGATGGTATTTATGACTCATTTCATTTTGGTCATGCAAAAGCTTTAGAGCAAGCAAAAAAGGCTTTTCCCAATGTTTATCTTTTAGTTGGAGGTACTAAGAATAGTAACACCGTCATTTATTTATTTATTTATTTTATTACAAATGATAGTGTGTAACGATCAAGAGACGCATAAAAGAAAGGGCTGTACAATTATGAAAGATACCGAACGATATGAATCTGTTCGTCATTGTAAATGGGTGGATGAAGTAATAGAAGCTGCGCCTTGGGTTGTTACGCAAGAGTTTATGGAACAGCACAAAATTGACTATGTTGCACACGACGCAGAGCCATACCAATCCACAGAGTCTGGTGATGTATACGCCTTTGTGAAATCTCAAGGAAGATTCTTACCTACAAAACGTACGGATGGTATCTCTACATCGGATTTAATTACACGTATTGTACGTGATTACGATTTATTCTTAATGAGAAACTTGCAGCGTGGTATGTCCGCTAAACAGTTAAACATTTCGTACTTGAAAGAACAACAACTCAAAACGCAATATCAATTGGAAAGACTCTATGTATCAGTGATGGATCAATTGAACGTTTGGAAATCAGAAAGCCATGTATTGATTAAATCATTTGCTAGTTTATTTGGTATAGAACCCTTTGTGGTAAAGTATATAATAGGCGAAGCGTAGAAAACTATTTTTTTATTTTTAATAAATAAAATAGCTTTAAACTCGTGTATTCTTATCAGTATACTTAAATTAGAGTTATGGACATAGTAGCAGATGATAAAAAAGATCCCAACACTACAAAACAATTAGTGAATCTTCTGGGCTCTAGTTAAAAGCAAGCGTCAAAGTTACAAGATACCTAAACACTTGAAGCCGAACTAGTTAATTCAAGCCGTACAAGCTATTCCAGCTAAGCACCTTCAAATATTGTTTGCATTCGAAAGTGGTTTTAAATCTTTGAACCAAGTTTTTTTAGTGCGGGTTAGATAAAAAGAACAAAAGCGAAACTCTTGGTACACGTTCACTCAAAAAAAACCAGTTGGAGAACATGTATAAAAATGATTAAATAGGCAGACTAAAATTAATTACTTTTCTTTCTCATTACATTTTTACTACTTTTTTTATACGTGCATCTTTTAGTTAAATGAGTCTATACAGTAGCGGCTCTATTTAAGGGCGGCCAAAATGTAGAAATCCACCCTAACATCGAACAGTGAATAATTTACTTCTAAAGAAAAAAGCTCACCGAGATACCTAAGTTTAAATAATCGCTCACATAAGAAATCACTGCTAAAATTAGCAGTTATAATAAATATTGGTTTTTATTTTTTAAAGAAACAGGAAACGCTTTTCGGACCTTACTTTTTTAATGCAATATTGCTGCTTTAATTATATCTTGATAAAAAAAATTAAAAGCGAACTTTTTTGTTTTTTTTTCGATTTTCATTTTTGGGGGTCAACCCCTTTTGTGTTTTTGTAGTTATTTTATATTTATTTCGGGTCCAATTTGCCTATCTTTGTGGAAAAAATACTGATAAAATAGAGCTCATTTAGACGCTTCTAATACATTTTGAATCATACTTCTAATGCAAAAACTGAAAGAGTAATCGCTGTTTTAGACGTTTTTTTTTTTTTGGGTAAAAAATACACTTTTGTAGTATAACATCGTGTAATCATTTTTAGAGCTTCGCAATTACGTAAAATATAGTTTTTTATTACCGTGTTTGATTATAACACCGAATGTAGATATTCAAAAACTATATATTGGATGTTTATAAAAAAAAGTGCTACATCTACAATTGAACGAGAAAACGCGCTTTAAAGAATTTGCCAATTTAAGGACCGCTTAACTCAAATTTTAGCGAAAAAAAAAACGTCTAAAATGGTGATTACTCTGTTAGTGTGTTTATTAAAAATATGATTTTGGATGGATTAGATGCGCCAAAAAGAGCTCTTTATTATGATTTGTTTTTCTACAAAGAAAGTTAGATTGGATCGAAGGTAATTTAAAATAACCTCAAAAACACAAAAGGGGTTGACCCTCCAAAATGACCAAAAATGATCGACTGAAGAAAAATATAAAAAATCGAGAAGAATTTAAAACGACATGCAGTTTTTAATTTTAGTATTAAAGAAAATACCCTAAGGAGTAACTTTTACTAAGTAACTTGGGTAAAAGAATGATTTCCCGACGTTTAATCATACAAAGAAAACATCTTATTTCGATCACTGTAAAACGACCTTTTTTAGAAGTTACTTCTAAACCTTTACTTAAAAAGACTCGTTTTTAATAGGATAAAAAATGAACAATGATGGACTATAACACTTGAAATAGTTCTTAAGCTCGTCCAAGCTATTGTATAAAAAAATATGATGTGTATCTTTTTCTGCAAGAGCTCAAACATTAAAATTATGTTAAATTATATTAATTTTTTTATTGATTTCACTTAAAATAGTACAAAGCTATTTATTGGAATACCACATAACAATACATTTAAAAGTTACTTAGCTATGATATATAGAACTAAAAGGTATCCTTGCGTTCACTTTATTTGGCTTACACTGCATTCCTTTACAATCTTTCATAAGAACTCGAAAACATGTTTGATGATAAAGAGTATACGAACATAATAGATAACAGTAATTTGAATGCCGCTTCATTCCATTACTGTGTACGCTTTGGGTTCAATATACGATTAAGGTTACGTACGGAATTACGGCTGGAGATAAGGTTACTCCGGTATGCGAACCCTTATTCTTTACATCGCCGTAGCAGACACGGTTTCCACTCGCAAGAGAAATAATTACAGGTAAAAAAGATCTCTTTTCATTCGTCTTTTACTAAAAAAAGATATGCAAATTTATTTTAAAGTGGTAGTGAAGCTATTGTAGAGTTTTAAAAAAATAAATAAAAGTTGTTGAGCTTATTTAAAGCTTCTTTATTTCTTCTTGTAATTCGTCATCGAGATAAGATTCGGATTTCCACAACGCAATAGAGCCTGATAAATGTTGTCGAGTTGCAAATCCTTCGCCAGATACTATTCCTCTTATACACTCCTACAACACATAAAAAAAAAAACTAGGATTAAAAAACATAGTGACAAGGCGTAATTTTTTTAAAAAAATGCTTACCTTAACCATATACTCTTGGTCATACATATCAACACAATTTCTCATGTAGTTTAATTCCTTTGGTATATTATCGTTATCATCGTTTTGTATCACTTCTTCTAAACCTAATTCGGTGACTACTTGTACATACTCTTCAAACATAGTGTCCAGCACTTGCTTCACTGTATATTAAACTGTTAGTGTACCACGCAAGAAAAATAAAAGAAGAATAGAGACTAGTAACTTACAGTTGTTTACAATGTCATCTAATTCAGTTGATGGACTACCCAAAGTTTGAGTACTTAGACACTGCACACCCTTTTCGTTGTATTTACTCCAAGTATCTAGACTTATATATAGATATGTAAGTATCGCTCGTTCAAGCTAAAAGTAATTTTTTTATTAAAAGAACTAACCAAGTTTTGAACGTTGTAAATGAGACAGATTCCATAACGCTTTTAAAGATAACGACAAAAGGGGAAAAAGGAATACATATCTAATATGGTAAACAAAAAGGAATATTAAATACCATGTTTAACCCCAGTCACGGCTTGTCAAATAAAAAGGTTACACCTCTACAACAAAATAAAACATATGGGTCGTACACAATTCAAAACGATCTTATAAAACACGATTACAAAGTATGGTTTTTATTTTATTTTTAATTAACATTTAAGTTAATTTTTTTTTTTACCTTAAGCGTACCATGCAGTTGGAACCGTACTGTTGTAACCTCCCCCCCCCCCCCTCGAATGTTATACACTCCAAAGGTTTGTAAGCCGAAAGAGTGATACCATCTGTCGCACAAGCACATTTTCGAGACTAAAATGGATGAATCCATGCCAATTGACAACAGTTCTATTTAAGCTACTATTTGTACTACGATGAAAAAACTGAATCGTACAGAAGAAATCGTACAGAGCTCCCTCTTGGAATGTTTCGGAATTCTTATAGTAAAAAACGTGTAATTCAAGTCTTTTATACTGGGTTTACCTATTTTTATACGCTTTTTTTTTTTGCATTGTTACGTTATCTATTTTTGCACGTTGCAACATAATACATTTTGTTTATAAGCAAGGGGGTCATGTTAGTACATGGTAAAAAAGTAGTAGTCTAAAGGCTGTATTACCACTTTTCTTTTCTTTACGATCTTTTACTCATCATTATTAGTGTAGTACTAGTACAGAGGCATCTAGAATGTTTACCCTTTTTTTAAAAAAAAGAAAAGGGGGGGGGGTAACAGTAGATTCAAGCGTCGTGTTTTTTTAAAAAGATTTGTCGAAATATGCCAAATAGTATAAAGAAAAAAAGAAAAAAAAAATCGGTATAGATAAAATTATTTTAATATTACAGGATTAAGCTTTGCTTGTCTCATCGCCATATTGCGTATAAATTAAAGCAGAAAAGGCTTGAAGTTCTTTGATATAAGCAAACGCCTATACAAAAAAGTAGATTAGTATTAAAAAAAAAGCAGGAATATATTCTTTTAGTGTGAACTTACATTAAGATATTCGTTACCAGCGATAATTAAATGTGCTTGTCTACTAATGGTAGGTAAAAGATTAGCAAGAATGACCTTCTTTTCCTGCTCCAAATCTAATGCTTCGGCATTTGATATTTCCTTAATACTAGAGCCCATAGGTTCATGGCTAGGTAATAAGGTCTTTGCAAAAGCGTGATGATCAAAGATAGCAAACACTTCATCCAAACAAGATGATAACACTTGAGAGAAATCAGGGCTATCAATGAAGTCCTTTGTCTCATCTAATAATTGACGGAGTGAAATAGTTGATGTTTCTTCTGTAGGATATTCTTCATCAAATCCAGCTCCACGAATAAACTCTAATTCTTCTTCTTCGGTATCGGGTAACATAAATGATCGATAGCTGATAGGTTTGTTATCGGCGTCGTATTCAATGCGTCGTCTAAGATTAGCGATGAGTCGTTCTGCATCTTGATAATTCAAGAATCCCTTGATAGGTACACTAATTCATCGAGCTATTAATAATTGAAGTATTTATGTATGTATGCATCAATTACCTGGAGACAATTTCATCAACTGCTTCTTGTACTCTAGCAGCAAGCTTCTTCCATCCACGATGAAGGATCCACCAGCTAACACTAAGGAACATACGTTCAATTTGAGGGTCTAAAAATCCGATATCAGGTCCAGCACCTTCTTGTTGTAATCTAATGGTAGGTTCACTCTTATTAAGAACAGATACAGACCAAATATAAGTAAATCTACCCAAAAGATTTAATTGAATATGAGTGAGTATTGTCAATAATGTAACAGAGTAAATGGACGTAAAAGTACGAGTGAAACCTAAATAATAAAGAATGAATTAGTAATACGAAGGGTTTTCAGACTTGTATGAACACTAACTCATTGTCTTGATTTCATCCCAAAGAAGATTCTTTTCTTTTTTACTCAAGATACCTGCAGGAAGAGGAATATCTTCTTCTGCAATAAAAGAAGTAGCTAAACTACCAACACTAGATTCAATTTCGGCAGATTTCTCGGCGTGTTTCTCGGTGTGTTTCTCGACAGGTTTCTCGACAGGTTTCGATGTATCGCTACCGTCCTCTTGCTTATTATCCTCTTCTGATTTATCCTCTGATTTATCCTCTGATTTATCGTCACTTGATTCATGCTCAACCATAACAACAGATTCGCTAGTGGTATCCTGTAATTGATTCAAAGCGTCTTGTTCTTCCTTTAGTAAAGCAGCAACCTCACGTTCCTTTCTTAACTTTGCCTCAATCTTTTCCAACTTTCTCGTTTCTTGAAGTTTAGCCCATCCTTCTTCAATATTCATTTGGTGCAAGATTTGATCGCCTAAAGTAGGTAAAAGTGACAAAACTGTAAAGACACAATCATTTTGGTTTTGTTGGAAACGACGCTTAAGACTATATATATGTATAATGAAAATAAATATATAAAGTTAGTATTATTGTTTTCTTTGGTCTCCTCCCCCTTACTTTTCTTTTGCTAATCTGTCAGCAGTTGCTTTCTCCTGAACACTTCTTATTTTAGATGTAGCATATTTGCCTGCAAAGTAACTACCACCTGCAATAGTAGCGGAAATTAATAATCCGTTACGATGTCTTTTAACATAATCTTTAACTGATGTGTAAATTGTCATTGTATGAAAGATAGAAAGGAAACAACAGAGTGTGGGGAAGGGTGTTTTTTTCACATGAAAAAAATCAATAGGCGGGGGTTCAGTTATTTCAGTCACACCAGTTGCATTCACGATTTGTCAAGTCTTTTAAACGTTTTGGCAAAACTACCAAATAGAAAAGCCTAAAAAAAATTGTGACTATCCGATTGATGGTCACTCAAAAGAACTTTAGTAACCTTTTTTATGATACATATTATTCAGGGTAATTAGTAGCTTTTTGACGTTTTTTATTCATTGTGCTTATTGCATGACAAGTTGCGATAAACATGGAATGATAATTTGGGTTGTAAGGTGACTGTTATAATATTTTATTGTCATAATTATGAAGTCGTGCTCATTCCTTATAAGTATGTCATATGCCCGTATTGTCACTTATGCCAATGACCTCTGAATAATCATACCAATATTTACTTTTACTATCCTTCATTATATGTTTTATACTTTAACTTGTGCTTAAATCCGATTATGGTTTGTACCATTTTATGACATAAGTGTTTATTTATTTTTTTTGTACAAACAAAACCTCTTTATTTTTAACTTTCACAGCTAAAATAATTCATTATGGTGTTTTTTTTTAGACTTTTGACCCAGTTGATTATATCTTAAAAAAAGGGGAATCCTTGATACACGGCCTCTCGACAGGGTCGATCCAATAAAATGTGACTTTTTCCGCATAAAAATGATTAACTAATGCATCTGAAACAAATAAATATATCACATCAGTAAATAGACGCCCTATTTTATCAGCGGACAGGTGTCTTCTCTCTTATCATTTTGCTTTGTTTTCGTGTTTTGGCTTTTATTTTATTTTATGTTCGTTCATAAACCAATACGGTTCTTCTTAGAGTAATGACCATCTGTAAAAGTAAGTGAAAAAGTAATACGGCGCACACTTTTTTAATTGACCGTGTATCAAATTTTCCCCTAAAAAACATACACTTTTGAGTACGCTACATACTACAATGCCTTCTGTCAAGGATTCACAAGACAAAAAACAGAAGAAACATTCATAAAAGATTTGAACAACTCCCTTTTGAACGTACACTGTGGCGTAAATGAAACTAAATGGGTGAATCAACAGAAGAATTGTAACTATCCTGTAAGGTTAATATGTCTGTATAAAAAGTATTTTGGATATATAATAACCTACAGTAGTATATATAGATCTTAACTAAATACAATTAAAGTTGATACCCTTTGGGAGGCTTTAAGAGAAATAAGCGGAAAAAAACAAGATCTTTAGCTTCCCAAAGAGACCATCAGAAAAAACTTAATCGATATTTCAACATGCTAACTAATGGTGATAGCAGTAGTGTCGCCGTAAAAATAATAACGTAAGATATTTAATAATTACATCAATAAGAACGCTATAAATAATAATACAAACAATAATATAGAACGTTATAGAAAGTGACACAAAAGTGATACTTAAAGGAAGAAGCTTAGGAAGTATTCTGAAGTCAAAGGGGAAACGGTTATTCAACAGGTATTCCTCTTTGTCAAAAGAAGAAAAATTATTAGCAAATTACTGCTTAAATGGAATACCTGTTTTGAGTGATGATTCTGATGATATGCAAAGGCAACCATTTACCTTTGAATTAAAATCAACTTTTATTTCAAGGTAAATTATCTAAAAAATTAATTCAATTTTTTGGAAAATTAAAGAAAGTAAATTTACTTAAGCATAAACAATATTTCCAAAGAGTAGTATATAACTCGTTGATTAGTATATTCTAAAAGGTGAAGCAGAAAAAGCATACAACAAAACACTCATTGAAATAACCAAAGTCATTAAACTGTAAAGATAAAGTACACAAGGACAAATCCAAGCTTGCAAGCGAAACAAAATGTATACTCAATAATCTTATTACCCACTATGAACCTCAGACAGTTGAGAATCTTTACTTGCTAAATTTATAAATCTGTGGTACTAAAGCTGATGTATGAGCTATTTTCCAATGATATGGTTGACTGGGTCCTTAATCTCATCAACTTCAAAAAACCTTGTCTTCATGCTACTCGGGTTTCAAAAAACCTTTTAACTTCATCTGATTCCATAAAAGATTATAATAGTGTTTTTTCTCACGAAGAGAAAAATATTAGAGGTATGAATAGTGGCGTTGTCCTACCCTTAAATCGAGCCGCCACTGTAGAGTGAAAAAAAAAAATACAAATTATGCTAATAAATACTCCTTCTGAATTATTTCTTCTTTCTTCCGTCTGTTGGCAGCAGATGACCTTTTTCTTTCAAAAACAGAAGTATTTAATGAATATGACCCTTTTTTTTCTTTATCTTTTTGTATTATTTTGTTTAAAAAGAGAGATGATTTTGTATGATGGGGTAACCAATAGTAATAAAAAAATGTACCTGTCATATTTCAATTGTACCTTTTTTTTTCTTGCAAAAACAGTCATGTTATTGACAAATTTAAAAAAAGTGTCTTTACAGTTCATTGTACATATACATATATTTTTTAACTTGGAAAAAGGGAGAGAGAGAAATATATAAAATAAAATACAGTAAATTCCATTGAACTTTACTTTATAGTCTTTTATCGACTAAGGCATATATTTTTATGAGTGTAAAGTATATATAATATCTGAATGAAACCCCTTCTGCAAAAAAAAAAAAAAAAAAAGCACAGGCACCAACATACAACAAAAAGAAGGAGCATATATTACAACAGTGCATGTAACACAGACACTTTTTTTACTGAAATTACCATATTGGGTCTTTTGTTTTTTTTAACCCAATCTGGATTAAAAAAACAAAACAAAACAAAAGATATTTATTTGAAGTATATTTACTCTTTTTTTTTCTCTCCTTTTTTACTACTACTAGTAAAATAAAATAAAATGACACCACCACCAGAACAAGATAAAATTTATGCAGGAATGTATCACAGTCATGGTATCGAAGTCTATCATAAACCTCGATCCTATGAAACTGTCAATGATGCTGGATTTAATTTACAGAAATTAGCTTGGATAGCGCATGAAAAAAAGTCTTCGCCGCAGCCATTTACGAGAGTGCGTGTTGTTTCTGAAGTGAGTGAAGATACTGTATTGGTTGAACATGAAGACGGATCTAAAGTAAAGTATATATAAAAAGTACCTTTCTCTTTTTACTTATATTTTATATGTGTAGGAGGAACAAGTGCCAAAAAATAAAGTGTACATGATGAACCCGCCTAAATTTGATCATGTAGAAGATATGGCAGAATTACTATATATGCACGAACCAGCTGTTGTTCATAACTTGACTCAGAGATACCAAAAGAATGATATTTATGCAAGTATATAACAATCTAAAAAAAAAAGTGTACATGCGGGCTAATACTTTTTTTTTTATTTACTGTACAGACTTATTCGGGTTTGTTTTTGGTGGCTGTAAATCCGTACCGTTATTTGCCTATTTATTCTACCGAGATCATTCGTCATTATCGAAAGAAGAGAAGAGGTGAAGCACCTCCTCATATTTACGCTATTGCTGATCATGCATTTTACGATATGCTTCATGATAAAGAAAACCAATCTATTCTCATCACGTAAGTCTGCCCCTTTTTTTTTTGTTAACAGAAAGTAAAAGCTAAATAATATATATTTTAGTGGTGAATCTGGTGCAGGAAAGACAGAAAACACTAAAATCGTAATTCAGTACTTGGCATCTATCGCCGCTAATGGTAGTAACGGATTTGGTCCTGACTATACACAAAAGACCAAGCTTGAAGGACAAATCTTGCAAGCAAATCCAATTTTGGAATCCTTTGGTAACGCACAAACGATTCGAAATAATAATTCGTCTCGGTTTGGTAAGTTTATTCGAATTGCGTTTAATCGAAATGGTGATATTCGTGGTGCGTTTATTGATTGGTATTTGTTGGAGACTTCACGTGTACATACTCAGACTTTGGAAGAAAGAAATTATCATATTTTCTATCAATTGCTGAATGCTGATCCTGAAATGAAAGGTAATATGAAAATAAAGATAGAGTGTGTATGTGCGAACTAATATGTTTTGTGTGTTGTAGCTGTGTTAAAAATTGATCAAAAATGTCCTTCGGATTTCACTTATACAAAGAACTCAAATCATACAATTCAAGGTGTGGATGATGCTGCCGAGTACAGTAAACTAGTTCAGTCTATGAACATCATGAGCATCTCTGCACAAGAGCAAATCGAATTCTTTCGAATCATAACTGCCGTCCTTTATTTAGGAAACACAATTGTCAATAGCAACTATAGTAGAGTAGAAATCAGCGGATACGAAAGTGCATGTGAAATACTTGGAGTGTCTCCTGTCTTGTTCAAAAAGCACTTGCTGGAACCTCAAATCAGAGCAGGTAATGAATGGGTCAGCCAATCCAAATCACCAAGTCAGGTGAAGGATAACCTAGACGCACTCTCTAAAGTACTTTATGAAAGAAATTTCGGTCAGTTAGTAAGCCGTGTGAATGCAGCAATTGATGGGCCAAAGTCAATGGAAGGTATGTCCGTCTCTGAAGGTGAACGGTTTATTGGTGTATTGGATATTGCAGGCTTTGAAATCTTCGAGGTCAACAGCTTTGAGCAGTTATGTATCAATTATACCAATGAAAAGTTACAAGATTTCTTTAACCAGAATATGTTTGTGTTGGAAGAAAAAGAGTATAAACGTGAAAATATCTTTTGTGATGAATCGTTCGATTATCGAAATGATTTACAGCCTACTATAAATCTAATTGAGAGTATTAAAAATGTAAGCATATAGTTGCAGCGTTTTTATTTTGTTAACTAAATATTATTTTTTTCGAAAAATAGCCTATCGGTATTTTATCTTGTTTAGAAGATGAATGTGTAACGCAAGGAACAGATGAACGTCTATTATCCAAAATCACAGAGCAAAATATTTCCAATTCAAGATTCAAGCAAGACAAATACAATGAAGGATTCTCAGTGAAACATTATGCGGGCGAAGTAAAATACTCTACAGCAGGTTGGATCGAACGTGGTAAAGATCCTTTGAATGAGCATGTAGCTCGCTTGTTTGCTGAATCTACCAATGCCCATGTTGCTACTTTATTCAAGGATTATGCTACTCCCGCAACGCCTACTGCTACCCTCGCCATTCGTCAAGCCGATATTCGTAAATCTCTGTACCGTATTCGTAAAGGTGGCGGAAGTTTCCATACAGTAGGATATAAGCATAAACAACAACTCTCTGTACTTATGAGTACGTTAAGAAACACGCACCCACATTTCGTACGTTGTATTCTTCCCAACGACCGTAAACGACCTGGTGAAATTCAACCTCAACTGGTCTTACATCAATTGCGATGTAACGGTGTACTTGAAGGTATTCGTATCTGTCGTGTAGGATTTCCTAACCGACTTCAATTCGAGCAATTCCGCGAACAATACAAGCTATTAGCACCTGATGTAATTGCCAATATAAAGGATCATCGTAAAGCGTGCCAAATGTTATTACAGTCTGTACCTGGATTACAAGCACATCAATTTCAAATTGGTCGAACGAAAGTGTTTTTTAAAGCAGGTATTCTCGGTGATTTGGAAGAACAAAGAGATATCCGATTATCAGAGATTGCTACCAAGATTCAAGCAGCCTGTTTACGGTTGATTGCGCAAAGAAAAGTAACACAACGTCAGTCGCAAGATCAATTAATTCGTACGATCCAGAGAAATAGTAGGATCTATATTAATATGATGCAGTGCCGGTTATGGAAAGTGTATCATCGCAGAAAGGAGCTTCAGTATACTTTTGGTACTGAGGATGCTGAACGTAAAAAAATCGATGATTTGGAGCAGGTGTTGGCGGCGTCGCAAGAGCAGTTGCAGGAACTTTCGGTGGAGAATCAAAGTCAACTAAAGATTATGGAGACACACGAAGAAACAATCGCCGTGCAGCGTATTGATTTAAATAAGGCGAAACAGTCGTATAGTGTGGTAGTGGAAGAACGTAATGATTGGGAGCAAAAGTGCAAGCTGTTGGAGCAACAATTAAAGGAAACAAATGAAAAGTTGGAGCAGACAGAGACTGAGTTAAGCTTGACAAAACAGTTCAGTGAAGAACAAGCAGTTATGCTATCAAAAATACATAAGGATATTCAAGAAGAGTGTGAGGAGAATGAGACGTTGATGGTTCAATGCGATGAACTGTGTAAAGAAAATAACGAGTTGCAAGAAAAGATTCAGTTCCTGGAAAATGATAAAACTGTGTCGGATGAATTACAAGCCGAGTTGGATTCGAGAGATGCTGAAAATCATAAACTGTGGGCCGAGATACAGGATAAAGAAGTACAGCATGTTCAAGAACTACAATTAAAGAAAGATACAATTACGGATCTAGAAGAACTGATAGAGGTGTGTCCATTTTTTTTTTTTTTTTTGTATGTGTGAATATATAGCTTACTAACCAAATACATTCTTTATATAGGCTGAGAAGAGAAAAAATAAGGAGATAGATACACAACATGATATTTTACAAAAGGAAATGATTCAGTATAGAGGAGAAATTCATGAAAAGACACTGGCTCATACCAAAATACAATCACACTTTAACGCACTGGAATCTTCGTTGGCAAAAGAAACAGAGGAAAGGAAATCGTATCAAAAGAAGAACGCCCAATTGGAAAGAGATGTAGATATGTTGACTCGACTTGTACAAAATGAAGCAAAAGAATCTAGGGCGCGAGCAGAAAGGTATATTACAAAAGGGCCGTGATATTTTTTTATGTGTAAAAACTAACTTTTTTTTTCTTTGTAGACTTGAAAATATGATTGCTTCTCTACTAGAGAGGACTTCTTCTACTAGCGCATAACTATCTTTTTTATTTTTGCAATAAAAAAAAAACTTAATTTGTACATAAGACTTCATAACGATATTTCCTGTGGGGTTTCAAAAAAAAAAAGATAAAATAAATTACTTTTTTCAACTAATTAATATTTTCATAAAACAACACTTCAAGATCTTCCAAAAGCACCCTCTCCTTTCGTTAAGGTTCCAACCACGTTCACTCTTTTAGCTTTGTTCATTTTTGTCATTAGATGTTCAAAAAAAAGGGTACAAGAGCAAGAAGGCAACTACGTTTCTTGATATTGTAGTTTTTATTACTGGCAGAGTGCTCTCATTTTTCTAAAAAAAAGTCAAAGGTTAGTAAATATAAACAGAGGTTTATGAAAAGAGATAAACAGCTGTAAAGATATTAGTTTAAAGAGCTAATATATAATAAAATATAACATTATGGACATTTTAACGATTTTCGTAAAATATGCCCAGATCAAGCCGCAAAAGAATAAAACTTTGAAAAAAAAAAATGAAGACGGTACCAAACGTCAAAAAGACAAAATTTGCCGGGTAGACTATTTATTATATTATTTACACCTCAATTTACAGGAGGACTTTGGTGTGGTAAGTCAATTTAACAAACACGTAATAACTATCTTCGTTAATAATTAAAATTTTAGGAGACATCTATAAGGCGTAGAGAGTGTCAAGTCGTGACAACAAGAGGAGTGGCGGACGTTCCGAACAACATGAGCTCTCAAAACATAAAGCGCCGAAAACTTTGTCTGGGATGCTTTAGGAAAGTGTTTATCTAATAAAAATATTGAGCTAGCTGTTAATTATTATTATTATTTACAAAAACAGGTTGCATTCCTTTCCCAAAGATAAAAAGGGGGTTGGTAGAAGTCTCTGGATGGCTTTTAACGGGTAATATACCATTTGAACGCCTCCCAGTAAAAATCGCAGACGAAGGTTCGCGATCGCTTGGAAATAAGACGAAATCAAATGGCAGAAAGAGTTAACAAGTACAGTTGCAGTGCGTCTGAATTAGTTAGTATAAATGAACTTTTTTGATCTTTGTGCTAACAGTAATATCAGATGTGCTGCTTCTGGACTTTCTCTTTACTTTTCTACAGAACCTATTCCTGATTTCAAGCCTTACTGGGGGGGGGGTTAATATTGATCATATTAACCCGTTAAAGCACACGGGCAGCTGGTCAAAAGATAACCTACAACTTTTGTTAGCTGTCCTAAATCATGTGAGAGGAGGTGCTTCTAGCACATAATTAATTAGATGGCATAAGAGATTTATGTCATCTAAAATAACAGGTAAACAATAAAAAAAAATACGCTTACTTTTTATCATTCTTAAAGGTGGCGGTTTTAATAATTGACAGTCCCGGGTGATTCAACGAGTCAACGACATGTTACCACACTTCATTTTAAAGAGGCTGTAACTTTTGGGAATTCTTGATGCACGGCCAAATTTTACGGTCGATTTAAAAAGTGTGAACCATATCTGTTTGCCATATCGCAGGAAAATCTCCTTTTGAAAAGATGTACACGTACTAAATAAAAAATTACTTTACTCATTGTCAAATATAAAAAATATAAAATACTTCTTTTTTTCAAACAAGCTCGTATTTATAAGTTAATAAACATATAATATGCATATAAAAAAAAACCTGGTGTGAAAACCTGGTGCACGTATCTTTCTGCTGTATAAAATTCACTGTGATAAAATTATGCGGAAATTTAAGCCCCCCCCCCCTCCCTCGAGAAAAAAAAACGTTCTTCCCATTTTATCTAACAATATGAAACAAAAAAAAGTTAAACCCGTTAAAAAGGACGCGTCTAATCGCGTTTTGAAAAGAGAAAGATCTCCAACTAGAGTTTCTATTAAGCAAGAAATTGAAGACAGCAAAGAATATTTGAAATGCGCTTTATACTCTCCGTTGAAAACTGAATCGTCTCCTTTAAAATTAAAAGAATATGAAAAATGTAGCTCTACTAAGACTTTGCAATGTAAGCGTTAAAAAAGGCAGCATGTAATATATATACATATATATATGATACTCACCCGATACAGCTTTATCCACAGGTACCAAAAACAAACACTGTGGTATATGTGACATCACTTTTAGTGATAGAGCTCGTTATCTTGACCACGAACTTCATGTACATAAAACGAAAGAGAAACCTATTATCGACCTCGAAAATCTTTGTTGTAATATTTGTTTTAAGCGATTTAGAACCATGATGAAATATCGTAACCATATGAACCATCTAAATAATGTTCGTGTTCCACTTCTCAAACCAAAACCAAAACCAAAACCAAAACCAAACCCATTAAAAACACCTGATATCGAAAATCCAAATAATTACTGTATTTCATGTGATTTTACGTCCGGGTCGAGAAGCAAATACTATATACACTTGGTTAAGTTCCATCAAATGTCACATCTTCGACTCTCAATAACAATACCGGTGCCAAAAAACAGGAAGCCAACAATTGATATTTTAAATTTGTATTGTAATGTCTGTAACAGAGTATTTGATTCCAAGAGAGGTTATATAACTCATTTAGTTCGACTTCATGAAGTAGTCTTACCGGATTCTTACTCGGAACCTAGTAATTTTGATTCCGAAAGTTGTTATTGTAAAGCGTGTGATATGAAGTATAAAACTAAGGTGCACTTTAATGTTCATTTGCGGAACATACATCGTACGGAACTTCCATCTCCTCGTCCTGGTTTAATACCAGACGCTTATGATCAAGATAATTACTGTATTGCTTGTGATAAAGGGTTTTGCAGTAAATCGTCCTACATATGTCACCTCGTTTCTCATCATGACAAGATACCAGAGCTTCTTCAAGGAAGAGACTGTGAAACCCCTAGTACGGCAGACATCCTATATAAGAGATATTGTGCCGACTGCCGAAAATTATTTCTGCAGAAAGATTTATATTACATTCATGTGGATACAATCCATGATATCAAACCTGTCGAATATTTGCCAAATGATGATTATGCTAGCACTCCAAATCACCATTGTAACTCGTGCAATAGAAATTATTCTAACAGCGCGCATTATCGATTTCATTTGAAGAGTGTGCATAATCTGCGTAAACTTTGTACTATAACCAATAGTGTAGTTGCAAATAGCGATATAAAACCTGTTTTGGACGTTTTAAATAAGAATTGTAATGTCTGTGATAAGACATTTAAAACATTGAATTCATATCGACATCATATGTTTAATTTTCACCAAACGAAATTACGCCGAGCTGAAGAACAGAAAAATTCTGTTAATCGTAATGAAGTACCAGTTATTGACGAAATACGCAATTATTGTTCAGCTTGTGACAACATATACACAAGCAGAAAGGGTTATAGAAGTCATTTGCGTCGTATTCACGACATACAGCTGCGTGATAGTATTCGGATTGTTCAGGAAATAACACTCGAAGTAGAGACATAAAGATTACCATTGCGCGACATGTAATAAAACTTATTCGACTGGAAGTAAATTATACACACCGTTTAGCTAAAATTGATAATATAAAAGAACCAAAGATTAAGCGAGAAAATAGTTTTTTATTTTCAGTTTTTTTACTTTCAATAAGATTGGGTTAAAATCATAGGAAAATAACCAATGTAACTTTGGAACAGAATAAATACAGCTTAGGCTGGTAAAGGGGAGGAGTGTCTTAAAGATAAATTATTTACAGATTCAATGATAGATTTTTTTATTTTTTTATCCAAGTCATGAATTAAAACCTTAGTTTGTTTTATATGCTATGTCTTGTTTCAATTCACAGTTTTTTTTTAAAACTGTATCTTCTTGTTTAATTCTTAGTGTTCCAATATTATGAACTGTCTCCAAGCGATGTGTAAAGCCACTTCTGTTCACATAAGTTCTATCGCATGCAGCACAAGAATTATCTTTATTATTGATGTCGGGTGTGATATCATGGTTGATTCGAAGTGCACTATACTTGAGCCTAAGTAATTCTATGCCATGAATCTTTAACAAATGTGATCGATACTCTTTTTTATTTTTGTATACTTTATCACAGGCTGTACAACGGTTGTTTATTTCGTCAATGAGCGGTGTGTCGTTACAATTCACAATGCTAGACAATCTACTACTTGAGGGAAAATTTATATTGTGATGTCTTGACAGGTGTGAATGGTAGTAGCCCAACCTTACGTATTTTCTATCACAGACGTTACAATACTTATTTAAATTGTCCACAACAGGTTTTGTCTCGCTAATGACGATGCGACTCTGGGGTATTGGAGATATCATCAAATTATGAACACTGGCCAAATGTTTTCGATACATGTATCCTTTAGTGTACGTTATATTGCATGCAGTACAATGGTTATCGGGATTAGTAACATCAGGAATATTAACACTTGACAACGGTGACGGTGTGCTTGTAGCATGGATTTTATCCATGTGAATTTGACCCAAACGTTTTGACAAAAATGCTTTTTGGCATTCAGAACAATATACCCGACTCTTCTCCTCCCCATTACTAGGATCTGTATAATCCATTCCTAGATAAAGGCCTGGCTTTTTGTCAAGATGGTGGCTAATTAGATGGTCTATGTAGAGTTTTCTTCGACCGAAATCCTTATCGCATGCAATTCAATAATAGTTTTGATCATTGGTATCTGATATCAAATCAGTATGACAAGGTAATTCTGTACGATGTATGTCTCTTAAATGACATGTAAAGCGCGTCTTGCAGTTATATTTCATATCGCACACTTTACATTAACGCATTTTTGAGTCAAAATTACTTGAATCCGAATAACTCTCAGGTAATACCATTCCATGAAATTGAATCAAGTGGCGTATACAAATTCTCCTGATGTTATATGCTCTATTACAGACATCACAATAACGATCTAAGAGATTAATTGTTGGCATCACGTTTCTCGGTTTGTGTAGTTCTTTTAAGGGTCTAATATGCGAAATATGGTGGACTTTAATCAAGTGTAACATGTAGGTTTTTCGTGACTTGAAGGTATAATTATATGACAAACAATTGTTTTCATCTTTGATATCAGGCGTTTTTGGTGAGTCTGGTTTAGGTTTTTTTCTAATAAGCGGGACGTGAATATTATTCAGATTGGCCATATGTCTATTGTACGTCGTAAGAGATGCGCATGTTTTCTTGCATATATTACAGCAAAGGGTTTCGATATCGATGATGGGTGTTTCTTTAGTTTTATGAGAGTGATGTTCGTGATCAAGGCAAAGACTTCTTTTCGCCAAAGTAATGTTGCATATACTATAGGGTCTGTTTCGGGTATCCGTCGATAAATCTATATAAAGACTGAGTATTAGGCTGTTTGCATATTAATTCTTTTTAAAAAAGAGCACATACATTGTAAAACTTCAGCAGGTCCATTATTTTCGTACTTGCTTAGGTCTAAAGAAGGCGATTCAACTTTCATTGGGGAATACAAAGCACATTTCGAGTAATCATTACTGTCTTCAGTTTCTCCTTTAATATATGTTCTAGTATGTAGCCTTTCTACTTTTAAATCAGGTTTCAGCGCGTTTTTATCTATTTTTTGTTTGATAAAGGGGGGAAAAGTTTTTTTTTGACAGTCTTTGTTACACTACATTCAGATGAAACGCATTAGGGGGTTTTAAGCAAGTTGTTTTATTTTTTTATTTTATTTTTTTCCCGGATGTCGCTTATTTTCATTTTGTGAGTATAATACAAGTGGTTCGAGTAACTTGCTCTACTCGCGTAAGTTCTATCACATGAGGCGCAATAATGATTTTTATCATCTATGTCAGGCGTTATATCGTGATTAATTGGCCGAAGTGCAGGTAGCAGCATACCGTGAATACGACGAAAATGTATTCTATGCCCTCGTCTATCATGGAATATTTTGTCGCACGCGGTACAGTGGTTCTCTATTTTGCTGATTACTGGTGTCTCATTTCGATTAACAAAATGTCGCCGTATGTTTCGTCGGTGTAGTACTATACCATGAAGTTTAGACATGTGTCCTCGGTAGCCTCTCAAACAGGCATATGTTTTATCACATACATTGCAATACTTCTTTAAAAGGTCCACAACGGGTGCTGTATTGTTAGTAGCAGCAATTCTACTCCCGGGTAAAATCAGATTATGAAAATTAACCAGATGACTGCGATATACTCTTTTACTGGCATATGTTTTATTGCATGATACGCAATAGTTATTTGGATCATCAATATCTGGATCGTCAACATCTGGCAACTTTTTGGGTGGTTTCAGTGGTTTAAGTGGTTTAATACCATGTATTCTATCCAAATGAATTTGAAAGAACATTCTCGTCATAAATACCTCATGACAATCAGAACAGTATCTATTACCGTCCTTATCTGCCTTACTAGGTTTTGCGCAATCTACTCCTTTAAAAATGTCCAGGTCTTCGCTACGGTGAATCCGAGCCAGGTGATCGAGATAGTGTGGTCTATCACCAAACTTTCTATCGCATATAACGCAATAATTGTTTTTATCGTCAGTACTTTGTAACAGAAGAGGACGAGAAGGTAATTCCGTATGATGTATATTTTGCAAATGAGCCTTAAAACTCGACATGCCTTTATATTTTTTATCACACAGTCTACAATAACGGTTTTCTGGATCGAAATGCTTTTGTTCCGAGTAGATATCTGGTAAAACCATTCCGTGAATTCGAACTAAATGTGCTATATAAATACTCTTGACATCGTAAACCTTGTTGCAAACATCGCAGTAAAGGTTTATAATGTCAATTATTGGTGGTTCATCTTTTACATTTTTTAGTTCTTTAAGGCGTGTAACCCTCGGTATGTTGTGGCGTATAAGCAGGTGATGACGATATGCATTCCGGTCCCGGAACGTAAAATTGCAGGACGCACAGTGATTGTTTGGGTCCTTTGCATCAGGTTCTTTCAATGGGTTTGGTATTAGTCTCCAGGCAGTTGATAAACGAGTATTATTTAGAGTGATCATATGATGGCGATACCCTGTACTAGATTTATATGTTTTCTTGCAGATATTACAGTAAAGAGTTTTGGGGTCGTAAATGGGTGCCTCCTTAGTGTTATGGGTGTGAATGTCATGATTAAGATAAATATTTCTATTCGCGAAAGTGATGTTGCATACACCGCAGTGTCTTTTTTTCACTTCTTCCGGTAAGTCTACGTATAAGTGTGAGTGACAGGTCGTATTATTTTTTCTTGTTTTAAATTTGAATTTTATTGTCGACACTTACGCTGAAAAGCCTCAATAGGGTGACTATTTGTATCTTTTCCTATTTCTGAAGACAACGGTTCAACTTTTACTGTTGAATATAAAGCGCATCTCATGCTCTCTTTGCTGTCTTCAGTTTCTTGCTTAATATAAGCTCTTGTTCTTGGCCTGTCTACTTTAAAATCGCGTGTAAACACGTCGTTTTTGACAATTTTTTCTGTTTTTTGTTTCATATTATTTGAATAAAGGGGAAAGAAAATAATTTTATTTTTATGTGTGTATGGCGAAAATCTTGTTACACTAGAGTCAGTCACAAGTGAAACACAGTAAGGGGTAAAGTGCTATAGATAAAACTTTACACACGAAAAAAAATTCCCCTCTTTATTTCTTCCTTAAACAACATGAAACAAGAAAAAGATAAAAATATCACTATTAACCTGCTAGGTCATGATTTGAAAGCAGACAGGCCAAGAACAAGAGCTTATATTAAGCAAGAAACTGATGACAGCAATGATAGTATGAGACGCGCTTTATATTCACCAGTAAAAGTTGAATCGTCTTCATTAGAAATAGACGAGTGCGAAAACAGTGGTTCTACTGTGACTTTGCGATGTAAGTACTAAATGCAAAAGTTAAGGAAAAAGATAAAAAGTATACGATCTAACATGCGTTACATATATGTATATATAGCTTTACCGAAAGGTATAAAAAACAAACATTGTAGTATATGTGATATCACATTTTGGAGCAGAGGGGTTTACCTCGACCACAAACTCCATTCACATACAACTAAGGAGACGCCAGTTATAGACCTCGTAACACTTCGTTGTAATATATGCAATAAGATGTATACATCTGCTTGGATGTACCGGTCACATATGGCCAGTCGAAATAATATTCATGTTCCACGTATCCGATCAAACGCAAAACCTGGTTCAGATCCATCTAAAATACCTGATGCTGAAGACCCAAATAATTATTGTATTTCATGCGATTTTAAGTTCAAGAGACGAGCTACCTACAGTGCACACTTGGTTAGAACACATGGTATGTCGCATGTTAGAACACCAAAAAAACTACGCAAACTAAGAAGCACCAATTTAACAATTGATATGTTAACTCTTTATTGTGATTTCTGCGACAAAACATATCGTTCCAAAAGTATTTATATAATTCATTTGGTTCGAACTCATCGAATGGCTCTACCGAATATTTACTCGGAACAGAGTAATTTTGATTATGAAACCTTTTATTGTAAAGTATGTGATATAAGATTTCAAAAGAAGCGAACATTTAACATCCACTTGCAAAAAATACATTGTACGGAACCACCGCCACCGCTACCTTGTCCTGATCCAATACCAGACATTTATGATAAGTATCATTATTGCATTGCTTGCGATATAACGCTGATCAAAAGAAAAAACTATTTACATCATCTGACTTCCATTCATCTTGACAAAATTCCAGAACTTTATCAAGGAATAGGTTGCGCAAAGCCAAGTAAGCTGGACATAGTACATAAAAAATATTGCACTGATTGCCGAAAAGTATTTCTGTTGAAACGTTTATGTCAAATTCATATGGATAAAATTCATAATATCAAACCAATCAGATTGTTTCCCGGTATTAATGACCCAGACATTGACGATCCGAATAACCATTGTGCTTTATGTAATAGAACATACTCTGAAAAAAGTATATACCGTCAACATTTATTTAAGACTCATCATTTTGTTTTACCTCCATTACCCAAGGGACCTGCTATTAAAACGGAGACACCTATTGTGAATGAATTAAATAAGTACTGCAATGTCTGCGATAAATCATATAATCGGTTGTCGTATTACCGAAGTCACTTGTATAGTTGTCATGGCATAAGACGCTCTCAAAGTAACAGGTTGCCAAAGCTTTGTAATCGTACTGAAATTCCAGTCATTGACGAAATAAACAACCACTGTACCGCTTGTGACAAAGTATATAAAAATAGAAAATCATATCTAAATCACCTCTACAAGATTCACAATATAAAAATACCTAAGAAGAGAATATTGCCTATTAATGACGATATTATACCTGACTGGGATAATGAAAAAAACTATTGTACCGCGTGCAATAGAACTTACACGGGAATTTCTGGTTACAGGAAGCACTTGGCCACAATCCATAATATGAAAAAGCTAAAAATTAAGCAAGAAGATACTGATAAAAAGTTACATATTTGATTAATAAAGCCATAATATAGTGAGACTCATAGATAAAAACTTTTTGCAACCTTAAATACACACATGGAGATCTATTATGTTTCAAAAAAGGCAAGCCGGATTATGTGAAGTGTAATAAAATTACTTGTACAAAATATAAAGTCTTTTTGAAATACGAACCATGTCTGTTACGACAATTTGGGACTTGCATTAGTTGCTTGTAGTAGCTCTCTTGAAAGCAACAGGCACGTCTTTCATCTTAAAAACAGAGCTTGTCACAGCCAACTTATTTCTTGCCCTTTGTCAAATTTTGTTGCAGTTTTCACAGATGAGAGATTTTTTCCCTTTATTACCGGCGCCCTTTAAGGTTCTGTTATCGCATAAACTGCATGTCTGCGAGGTTGAATACTTGTCAATGGTGACAGCAATTAGGCCAGTCATGGCAACAAGTACTGCAATGTATGTGATAAAACACTTTGCAGTGCGAAGGTTTATTTTAATCATTTGGCTATAGTTCATATTGAAAAAGTGCCTGAACTGTATCAGGGAGTTGACTGCACAAATACTAAAGGAAAAGGCAATGTGCGCAAGCCATATTGTGCCGATTGTAAAAAAATATTTCTCACAAAGAATTTCTATCTTATCCATTTGGAGAAAATCCATGATATTAAACCAGTCAAATCGCTACCAAATGCAGACAGCCCAGATATTAATGATCCCAATAACCATTGTAGTGCATGCAATAAAACCTTTAGTATCAGAGGCTCATATCGATCACATCTTTCTAATTTTCATCAATTGATTCTACCATTTACGAGGAAAAGTATTAATACTAGTGTCGAAACACCTACTATAGATGTTTTAAGCAAGTACTGTAATGTCTGTAATGAAAATTTTGAAAATATAGCATACTACCGAGAACATCTTCTCGAAATTCACAGAATACATATACCTTCGACTGCGGAAATGGCAAAGCCTGTTAATCGCAATGAGACGCCAGTAATCAGCGAAACAACTAACTACTGTACAGCGTGCGACAAGTTATACAAAGATAAGTCAGGGTATAGACGTCATTTGAGAGTAATTCATGGCGTACAATTGCCTAGACTTGGTTATACGCCATTGCGTGTCAATCCCGACGTTAAACCAGACATAAATAACAAGGATAACTATTGTGCTGCATGCGATAGACACTATGCGAGCGGGTATGGTTACCGCACTCACTTGGAAAAAATGCACAATATAAGAAGATTATTAAATATCAAGCAAGAAGATACAACTAAACCATGTTTGAATTGATATATATTGTAGGCTATATTTGGTCGATACCACTACAAAAAAATAGTACTGTTTCATAAGCCCTTAACTAAAGGGAAAATCGATCTTCTTTTTAATAAACCTACACCTTATACGAAACTTTACCTTATGTGTTTCATACGTGAGTAGATCTAATACTCTTTACTAAACAATATGAAACAAAAATTAGCTAAAAATGTTAGAAACGACGTGTCCCACTGTGCTTTGAAAAGGTACAGATCAAGAACTAGATCTAGCATTAAGCAAGAAACTTTGGATTGCACTTTATATTCCCATAAAACTAAATCGTTTTCTTCAGAATTAAGCGAGTATAAAAATAATGGCCCTGGTAATACTTTGCAGAGTAAAAGTCTTGTTTTTATTTAAAAATAAAATCCCTTTAATTAGGGACTTAAAAAAAATGTGGTGGTATCGATCGAACAAATAGACGATACCTTATATCAATTCAAACATGGTTTAGTTGTATCTTCTTGCTTGATATTTAATAATCTTCTTATATTGTGCATTTTTTCCAAGTGAGTGCGGTAACCATACCCGCTCGCATAGTGTCTATCGCATGCAGCACAATAGTTATCCTTGTTATTTATGTCTGGTTTAACGTCGGGATTGACACGCAATGGCGTATAACCAAGTCTAGGCAATTGTACGCCATGAATTACTCTCAAATGACGTCTATACCCTGACTTATCTTTGTATAACTTGTCGCACGCTGTACAGTAGTTAGTTGTTTCGCTGATTACTGGCGTCTCATTGCGATTAACAGGCTTTGCCATTTCCGCAGTCGAAGGTATATGTATTCTGTGAATTTCGAGAAGATGTTCTCGGTAGTATGCTATATTTTCAAAATTTTCATTACAGACATTACAGTACTTGCTTAAAACATCTATAGTAGGTGTTTCGACACTAGTATTAATACTTTTCCTCGTAAATGGTAGAATCAATTGATGAAAATTAGAAAGATGTGATCGATATGAGCCTCTGATACTAAAGGTTTTATTGCATGCACTACAATGGTTATTGGGATCATTAATATCTGGGCTGTCTGCATTTGGTAGCGATTTGACTGGTTTAATATCATGGATTTTCTCCAAATGGATAAGATAGAAATTCTTTGTGAGAAATATTTTTTTACAATCGGCACAATATGGCTTGCGCACATTGCCTTTTCCTTTAGTATTTGTGCAGTCAACTCCCTGATACAGTTCAGGCACTTTTTCAATATGAACTATAGCCAAATGATTAAAATAAACCTTCGCACTGCAAAGTGTTTTATCACATACATTGCAGTACTTGTTGTAGCGAGCAGTGCTTGGTATCGAATCAGCTTTTGAGGATGGAGGTGGAGTCACATCGTGTACGTTTTTCAAGTGACGCATAAAACTATACATGTTTTGATATCCTGTCTCGCATATTTTACAAGATCTTTTGCGAAAATCGAAATTGGTTAACTGATAGTAACTTTCTGGGAAGACCATTTTGTGAATCTGATTCAAATGTTGTAAGTATCTACACTTATCATTAAATCTGCTATCACAGGAATCGCAATAGGTGTTCAAGATATCAAGTGTTGGTGTTTTTATATCTAGTATTTGAGGTTCTTTAGAAGGTCGAAGATGCGACATATTATGGACTCTAATAAGGTGGTTACGATAGCCTTTTCGTTCCTTGTATGTAAAATCACACGACCCACAACGATTGTTCGGGTCTTTGATATCAGGAATTATGGATGGATCTGGCTTTAGTGTTTTTCTCTTAGGTGGAACGTTGATATTATTTCGAGTAGCCATATGTAAGCGATACGTTTGAGGAGATCTAAATTTCTTATTGCATATATTGCAGCAAAGGGTTTCAAGATCGATAATGGGCTTCAATTTGGTTTTATGGGAGTGAAGTTCGTGTTCGAGATAAAGATGTCTTGCCGCAAAAGTGCTATTACATAGATTACAGTGTCTACTTTTGATACCTTTTGATAAAGCTATATATATATATATATATATATATGTAGTGAGTATCAGGTCATTAATTTTTTTTTTTTTCTCTCTCTGGGTAATTTCCTTTTTCCACACTTACGCCGCAAAGTCTTGGTAGGGCCATTATATTCATACACTTTTAATTCTGAAGGAGATGATTCAATTTTTACTGGGGAATATAAAGTGCAATTCAAAGTTTCTTTACTGTCATCAGTTTCTTGCTTAATTATAGCTCTAGTTCTTGGCCTGTTTACCCCCAAAGCACGTTTGAACGCGTTATTTTTTATGTTTTCGGCAATTCTTTGTTTCATATTATTTGATTGAGAAAAAGAAAAAGTAAAGAGCTCTTTTCTTGTCGGAAATATTTTGTTACGCTATTTCAGTCACCACATGTAACACATTAGGGAGGAGAGCCGTCCGCATATTCCTTGTTTTTGATAATCGAGTATATGGCTTTTAGTAAAAGACGGTTATCAATTACGACACCATATGAACTCAATGATGATTATTGAGAGTTTACGCAGGCGCAAACCTCCTTGTGTTATGATATCGATAATCATCTTTCAATACATTTTACACCCCTGATGTGTTCCACGACATATATGCCCCTTTCTGTGTTTCATGTGTGACTGAAAGTAGAGTAACAAAAGACTGTCAAAATAACAATAAAAAACTCCTTTCCTCTTTATCAAAAAATATTAAAAAGTAGCGTGTTTAATCGTGATTTAAAAGTTGAAATGCCAAAAACTAGAGCTTATATTAAGCGAGAAACAGAAGAAAGCAAGGAATACTTGAAATGTGCCTTATATCCCCCAGTTAAAGTTGAACCCATTTCTTTAGAAATAAGTAAATACGAAGGCAATGGTTCTACTGGGACTTTACAATGTAAGTGCTAAAGACAGGTTCTTTTTATAGAAAGAAATTAGATTACTTGACACTCACTTTATACATACATAGCCTCACCAAAAATCACTAAAAGTAGACATTGTAGTACGTGTAATATCAGTTTTGCTAGAAGCGAAATTTATCTTGAACACGAACTTCACTTTCATACAACTACAGAGACACCGATTGCCGACCTCAAAACCCTTCGCTGTAATATATGCAATAAGAGTTACAGATCTGCTAGTTTATATCGCAGACATATGGCCAATCTAAACAATCTTCATATTCCACTTCTCAAAAAACACTTAAACCCAGACCCGTCAAAAATGCCTGACTTCAAAGATCCAAACAACTACTGTATATCATGCGATGTTAAGTACAGAACTCGAAGTGTCTTCCGTACACATTTGATTGAATACCACAATATGCCGCGCTTTGCACCTCTTAACAAACTAAAAACACTAAAAAATGTACCACCGAAAATTGATATAATAAATCTGTATTGCAATGTATGCAACAAAATATATGACGCCAATCAATTTTATATACGGCATTTGGTTCAAATTCACGAAATGACCTTACCGGATATTTACTCGGAGCCCTGCAATTTTGATATAAAAAAATTATACTGTAAAACGTGCGATGTAACGCTCAAAAACATGTGGAGTTTTAGTGCTCACTTGAAAGGCATACATCGTATAGAATCATCTTCTCTTCCTGATATGATACAAAACGCTACTGATACAAATAAGTATTGCGCTGCTTGTGATAAAAAGTTCGCCGAGAGACACAATTATTTACGGCATTTGGTTAGAGTTCATCTTAGCCTAAATCCAGAACTTTATCAAGGGATAAATTGCAAGAACCCTAATAAAAGAGACCTGCGGTTTAAGAAATATTGTACCGGCTGTGAAAAGGTATTTCTGTCAAGTCGTTTATGTAGAATCCACATGGATAAAATCCACGGCATCAAAACACTCAAGGCACTCGAACCTTTGACAAATGTTAATGATCAAGATGTTAAAAATACAAAAAACTATTGCACTCCATGCAATAGAACACTTTCTACCTGGAGGGGCTACAGAAACCATCAAGCTACAGCTCATAATGTGCATATTCCTTATACACCCAGTAGACGAATTATAATTAATGATACAATACCTATTTTGGACCTTTTAAATCGGTATTGCAACTCCTGTGATCGAACATACAAAAACTTGGGCTTCTACCGAACTCACATGTCTAAATATCATCATATAAACCCACCCAAAACTGACAGATTGTCAACTTTTGTTAATCGTAATGAAATACCGGTTATTGACGAGGTAAACAGACATTGCACCGCCTGTGACAAAGTATACAAAAGAAAGGCAACGTATAAAAGTCATCTATATGCGATTCACGGCATATCACTACCTAAAACATCGCTACCTAAACTACCACAAGGTGCTTATTGTGTCATATGCGATCAAAATTTCACGCGAAAATACAATTACAACAAACACATGGCCAGAGCTCATAACTTATCTAATACGAGTGAGAAAAAATTCTATAACACAGAGGAACTAAGTATTAAGAGCGAAAAACTATGAATAGCTGAATACTATGGTTTAAACCTGATTAATACAGCTGCAAACAAACTACAATATATTTTCATATATTTATATTAATAAACGTATTATTAATCCGCTTATCTACTTCATTTGTGACTGAATCTCGCTAACATTTAAAATTAAATATTTCTATGTATATTTTTTTAACAATGATATATGAAACAAGAAACTGACACTAAAAGAAAGGGTTTTCAACGCATTTTAAACAGAAATAGGCCAAGAAATCGGCGGTCTGTTACGCAACAAATTAAGGCTGGTACGGACCATTGCGACCGTGCAGTGAAAACGGAACCACCTTCCTGAGAAATATGCAAGTATGAAAATAGTAAGTTCCAAAAACAATTTAAACAAAAAGAGAGACAATAGTGTATTATTATATATTTCTTACCGCTGACGTATGTATTGTAGAGTTATTAGGAGGTCCTGAAGACAGATGTTGTAATTTATATGACAGGCTTAAGAATCAAGCAATAGCTTAACTAAAAAGCTGTGAATGAGATGTAAATATAAAAAAAAATTAATACATAAAAACAAAGTATAAATGACTTTGGGTATATTTAACTCGTAATAAAGCGCGTTCAAATAAATAAAAATGTGTACTTGTGTATATATAATATATATACGTACTTATTTTTTATTAGTATATGTAGAAGCTATAGATCCAGGAGTAGATACAACAGGGCTAGGAGATCTTGTGGTAGCTGTTGAGGGAACATCAGTAATGGTAGCAGCATTTTGAGCCTGATTATTTGTAAAGTCTGAATGAACATCAGGTCCTTTTTTTTTCATATATAAAACGTTAATAAAACTTTTTTATCGCACACACCCATTTTTTTTTTCCTTACCGTATGTATTTAAGAATTCATCCATATCTAATAATTCTCCATCCACTACATCATCTATCCTTTCTGTATCCGATACATTTTTAGAAGGGTCAAACCCTAAATGATTTGCCAATTGCTGAAGACTGATGCCAAGATCATCTATATCTTGATTTAAAGCATCTGCTGTATGTGAGATATTTGAAATACGGTTTGTAACTTGATCGATGGTCCGTGCTGTTTGCGTTGTATTTAACGCGGAAGATGTTGGTGGTGGTATAGAGATGGAGTTGGAAGATACTTGGGAGTAGGTTTGATTAGGTAGGTTGTTATTATTGCTTGTAGTATTATGTATATAGGTTGCAGGTGATTGATTTGGTTGTGATTGCGGTGGTTGTTGTAATGGTAGTATTTGCTGTGGTGGCTGTTGTGGTAAAGATGATTGTGGTTGCTGGTGTTGCTGTTGATGATGATGATGTTGTTGTTGTTGTTGTTGTTGTTGTTGTTGTTGTTGCTGTTGCTGTTGCTGTTGATTTTGTTGCTGTTGATTTTGTTGCTGTTGAAGCTGTTGTTGTTGAAGTTGTTGTTGTGGTGGTGGTTGTGGATGATGAGTCTGTGAAGAAAATGGATCCGATGAGCTTCCGTAAAACACTTCGTTTGTCAATTGATTTAATAAGTCGGGATTCGATTGAGCTAAGGTAATCAAATTTTGAAGGTTTTGTAATTGTGGTATATTGGTTATATTAGAAAAGTCGTTAATTGAAGCTATGGCGGAATGATCTAATTAGGAAGAATTAGTACATAACGTAGTATACCCCTTTTATATACATACCTATTTTTGATTGATCGTTTAGTGCGATGGCATCGTCCAGATCAGAGGAGGTGGCGCTTGTAGTATTTTTCAAGTGTTCAGGTAGTGTTGTACTTAATTCGCTTAGATCATTTTTACCATTCACATAATCATCAATATTAAAAGAACTTGCAGGTTCAGCCTGACGAGGTATCTTTGTTGGTCTTCCACTTTCTTCATTGATAGTTGTAGCCATGTTTTGAAACTGAGTCTGTTGATTACCATCTTCCAACTCTAAATCCAACTCATGATCGGATTCATCGGCAGGACCCAACAAAAACCTTCTCTTTCTAGGGATGACATTTCGCTTTTCACTATTAGAAAAGACAGAGGCTAAAAATCTTAAGATTTTATCAATGGTTTCCTGATGTCGAACATGTCTTTCTCTCGCAGCCATTGTCTCTTGCCAAAGGACTTGATTATCTCGTTGAATGTTTTGAAGCTGAGTCGAGATATTAGTTTGATGTTTTTTGATAGATTGAATTTCTTCCAAGATATGATGTAAGTCAATACTAGAGATTTCTTTTTCGTCAGTGTTCGGCCCTTTTTTTCGGTTGACGAGTAATAAAAGGTCGCGTTGATTACGCTGGAAATGTGGGTTGCTGAATTCCCATCGCTCTGATTCACCATCGGTCTCAAGTACACCTTGTTGTAAATGTGGTACTTTATGAAACCCATACATGTTTAATTGACGTACAAAAGAAGAAAACTTCTTGTGTTTAAAGAAACGTGGTAATACTTTACGAGCGAAATCTTCTTGACGGTTAACAAAAAAAGAAGCTCCATCATCAGACCAACAAATTAAATCATCTGATTCTGGATCGTTCACCATGCTATAACGGACATGCTTAATAAATGATAAATTGATGTATTAATATTTTTTACCTGTAGAGTTTATTTAAAAAAGGTGGAATATTTTTTTGTGAAGTAGGTGCAGTATTGGAAGTAGTTGCAACGACTGTAGGTGCGATAGTTTTGAATTGCTTCGCTGGTATTTTCTTTTCTATATCTTTTACTGGAGCCGTGTTTTGGTACATTTTTTTTTATTGTTATTGAAAAATGAGAGAAAAAGGTAATAAAAACTTGAAAAAAATATTTTATTATTCATATTGGAACGTCACAGTTGGTTGGATAAGACTTACATTAAAAATAATATGTTAGTATGAGCTGTACTGAGTCCGTGCTTCAGTAAGGCCTTATTTCCCTCATTTTCTTCGATAATACTTTCGTCTCGTTCTCTCTTGTAGAAATGTTGGAGGAACAAGGTCCGCCCTGCAACCAAGATCATACTCCAGAGTTGGCGTACAGTTCGCGACAGATAAAAATGTACTTTCCATTGATAGTCTGGCAGAGTAAATCAGTCATTACTGAAACAAGCGATTTCATGAATTCAACGGATTGGACTGGAAAATGACATGGCTCGATTCTACTAATACGACAGACATAACTTGCCGGTGAATCCATGATCATTAACCAAATCTTAGTTTCTACACAATTCAAATAAGTTCCAAGTTTTTCTTTTTTTTCTATTAAACATTTATCTTTACCCATGATTAAGAAGCTTGATATAGTCATTTGATTCATTAAGGAAGGTGCAGGCTTCGTAATACTATTGAAATGTCTTTCATGATTATTGGGATTTTAAACATGCCATCTGAAAGTTTTTTAGTATTGTCGGTTTCGAATATCCCACACTCCAAACACCCGTATTCGTTCAATTGAAGTATGTATGCCATTTTTACTTTTTTCTTCATGACCTTTATTCTAGCCTGGTTGACACCAACAATTGTTCGTGAGATCTTCTAGTTTTATCTTTCACTTTAAAATAGTTAGTTATCAATGCGGCAAAAAAAAACCTTCTACATCTTTAGTGGATCTAAGTTTTTATACAATTCATGAATAGCTACCTTATCCGCATTATTTAGAAGATCTTGTTTCATTAAAGAGCGCGGCCCAGGGCATTGTGTAGCTGTACTTTCTTCCCTAACAGCACTTGAGTTGGTAGTTTTGGAGCTAAGCGAATCCCAAACAATATTGAAAGCATTATTTTCATTGTAAATTCCAAGTCTTTTCTCTTGTATGAGGCAATAGATTTTTTCCAGTTAGCCTTACTTTTTTTCTATTAAGAAGAAAGGCGTATTAAGCTATGTTTTTTTTTCAGTGAGCGCGTTAACTTACAAAGGGGATCTCTAACTGCGTAAGAGTTGTTACAATCCTCCTTATGCACGGCGGTTGCTCTAAGAAGAGCCATATCAGTTTTCAGAGAAAACAGCCATATCACAGGTAAAATAAACGAGCTAATATATGAAGAATATATATCAAATATAAGTTCTTTTTTAAAAGATATAGACATATAAAATATACTTACTGGTATTTTTAAATTCACAGCTAAAAAGGAAAAAGATAAAAATCTATTTTATCACAAGTGCTCAAATTTATACTTTTTTTGTTCATGCAAAAAAACATAAAATCACATGATTGATAAACATTGTACCAAAAACATCCCACACAAATAACAGTAAAAAAAGTTTGGTCATCTTTCGTGAATTAAAGAAGTATATCTGGTTTTTTTTCCCACATATTTTTCACTTTTTCTTTCTTTCTTACAATAAAATGCTAGCTAAAAAACTTCCTACTGAAATACTTCAAGATATTATCTACTATCTCTCAAGACAAGACATAACCACATGCCAAACGATTTGTAAAAAATGGTACAAAACATTTATGCCCATCATCTACCACACAGTTCAGATCGTCGGTTCAATTCAATTTCAAAGGTTTTTTAAACACACCTTGAATAATTCAATTTATCCTAAAGGATCCGTGTATGCAGTTGGTACTCAGATTCGTATCCTGTCTATTGAAAATGGTCGTATTGAACCTTTGACGTTAGGTCAATTACCTTTACTTTTACCTTTTTTACAAGTGTTTGTATTTGATGGTACAGTACTTAGTAAAGAATCACGCGCAGAACCTTTTGGGTGTCGCCGAGAAATGAAAAACAAACAAGAACTATATAAAGTAAATCAAAATTTTGGTGCTTGGAAATATATGCGGCAGCTTGTACAATATAGCGGAATTTGCGTACCATATGCTTTACTTGTTACCAGTAGTTCTCTCACTCATATATCGGTTCGTTTTAATAATGTGAACGATACAACAAACTCAAAGTCATCGTTTATAAGTTTATTAAAAAATGCACCTTTATTACAATCTTTATCAATGAAAAACATGTACCTGGATGCAGGTGAATTAGAGCAGATACATCAAAACAGTCCAAACTTGGGTTCATTGTCTCTGATCTACGTAGTGTTCTTACCTATATCTCAACAGGATTTTTTATTACAGCATTTTCAACCTGTTAAACCGCTACAGTATCTCGAATTTTTAAATGTAAACTTCTCTGGCGATACTCTTTCGTGGTTAGAATATATCAGTAAAAAATACACTGGCGTTAAAGCATTGGATATCAAAAGTCCGGTCGCTGAAGGACTAGCCGCAAAGTACCAACATCAACTGTTACAAATAGCTGTAAAGTTCACAAGACTAAAAATTCTCAGGCTATCGCCTTTTGTACTCGGTCATTCATTCTTTGAGATGCTCGATCGAAATGGCAGATATCTAACCGGACTTAGTCTCGACGATATATTAAATACTACACAATTGATAAAGGGACTAGAAGCGCTAGTGAAATCGAAACAAACGGATAGTATTGTATCGCTTGCAATTCACGGGTCTTGCTCACTTTTAGTGATGAATACAATTCGTGCTTGTAAAAACATGACCACCCTCGACTTATCTTTGCCTACCGTTTCGGCATTAGAATCTATTGACTTAGATTCTATTTTAAAAACATGTGAAAAATTAACAAATTTGACTATATCAAACGCTAAATTATCAGTAAATCAATTTAATTCGAGAAAGCAACACTTCAAGTTACAGTCAATAACATTGAAACATGTGGTCATGGAAAGTGATATTTTTGAAATGGTTCGATCTCAGTGTCCAGATTTGACCTATGTATCATTGATAGAGTTCGCGACAAGTTTAGATTCGAGAAATTTGGAGATTTATTTACCGCAACACGAGTTAAAGACGTTGATTATGGATGTTATTCGTGTATCGAGAAAGCGTAGAGTATCACGTTTTAAAGTCTGTACGAAGGAAGAAGAAATAAAATGGTATGATTTGATAGGACATGACGTCTGTACTACAACTGCAAGGGATGATGAAGGATTTTCTAGGACGAAAGCAAGTAAAGTGAAAGTGACAGCACATGGTCTTGATGAAGTATCAGATAACAAGTTGGAACAAAGTACTCATGTATATGTACAATGTAAACATATACGTTCAATTTATTTAACAGCATTAAAAGTAAAATAAATAGATGGGATATTTCTATATGTTTTATTTATTTTGTGTTGTGGTTGGTTGGGCTATTAAAAAAAAATAGGGGAATGTGTCGTTTATAAGTCTAATAAAAATATAATATCACATAAAAAAAAAAGTTGTTTAACCTAATCTTTGTCTGTAAATATATCAGAATAAAATCTATTTAAGAAAAAACCGTTAGTAAAACACACAATTATTTCAGGAATTTGAAGTACGAACTCTGATAATGGTAACTTGACTCGATGTCTATGTGCCATCTCTTCAATATATTCTTTTCGAATAATATAGGGTCTGGTATAGGTATCTGTTACAACGCGACAAGCCTGATGCGCAGAAATAGCTGTGCTTCTTACCATTGAGCCCAACGCATGACGACTAACCACAATACCATCTACCAAAGGACCAAAAATCTATTTTACCAAAATCAATTATTGCATCAACAAACATATAAAATATATAAAAAAAACATACCAATGCATTTTCATTTAACCTTTGGCTAGCAGCAATACTAGTAGGCGTATTCCCTAAAGCAGGAACTAAAATTCTAACCCAATACAATCCATTGGCACTATTCTTTAACGGATTAATAAAGATATAAACCATTGCCTTTGAATTGACTGAATTCTTGATCATTTTAGCAATTGATTTATAGTGATCTAAATCTTGAATCCAGATAATACAGACATGATCATCGGAGGAGACTTGTTGATGTATTTTAGTGAGGGAGTTAGCGTTACCCCACGTAATATCATCGACAGGTGGTAGTTTTAAAAAGTAAGGTACATTGATAACAAGTTCTACAGTACGGTCAGAGTAGTAAGGTAAAGTTTCGCAAATGGAAGCGTCTAGTTTTCCTTTATATCCCTTATGTTCTTTGGTATTGACCTATAAAAAAAATAAAAAAAAATTAAATAAATAAAAAGCGCTGAAAAAAAAGCAAAAACTTACGGGCCATGCAACACAATGAATAAATTGCAGGAATTGTTCACTTAGTGGTGGAGGGGCTTCAATTAATTCAGACCAAGTTGTGTTTCCAGAAGTTGCATAATAAGCAGAAATAGAAATACAATCACGTCTAATAAAAAAAAGAGGTTAGCCATAATTTTTTAACAGAGACAAAAAAAAACCACGTTTTTTCATTTTCATTCTTATTACTTTACTCGTTCAACATATCCAAAGTTTCCATTTCAGAAATAACATCATCCGTGATATGTAACGGAGTAATATGTCTTCTATTTTTTGGCAGCAAAAATCCCATTTGAGACAACAGCAATCTAAATCCAGTTGGACTACGGCTATCAATCTTGGGTCCATCGGAAGAAGCCTGATATTGGTTTAAATAATTACTAGTGCATGATTCTTTATGAACCGATTCAATTTCTTCTTGACGCTTCATTAAATTCTTTATCGACTCTAATTCTTGCCATTGATTTGATCCAGGAACAAATATATTTTCCATCGTAGGCATTTCTTTTTCATTCACTGCGACGGATGTAGGTACCGTAATTGGCTTATCTGAATGGTGGTGTATATTATTACTACTAATAGCCGAAGGCTTTAAAAGACTGGCAGGTGAATCTAATGGTGTAGACGGCGTCGAAGTAGGGGCTAATGGGTCTGTATACTGACTTTCCATAGACCAAACGTATTTACCTGTTGTATCTCGAATCACAGCTATAATGGAAGGTATATGTTTTGGTACGCTGGGTACTTTATCTGTGACATCAATAATAGCCAACAACGTCTTTTTATCAATTAAAAAGTATCGAATGGAAGAATGGTCTACACTTGTATCCTTCTTTTGCAACTCTTTAAATTCTTTTAATCGCTGTACATCGTCTATCATGGCTGACCTGCAGCTTGCAAACGAACGTTCAGTTGATAAACTAAATCTTCCTAATTGATTGACAAATTGAGACATACAATATTCAGCTGCCATTCTCACTGCCATTTCTTCTTTTTTATGTGCAGATGAACTATGTCGAACTGTATTAGGCGTTGTATTCGGTTCTTGTTGTTGTTGTTGATGTTGCTGCTTATTCACTCGAGGGGGCAACTGAAATAATTGTTTTGTAGGTTGAAACGCAGTATCTCTTCTCTTCTTTTTTTCAACATTGACGGGTTCAGTAGGTGTAGCAGGAGTCACTGGTTCACGGTCAAAGATAGTGATACCTTTACTAAGCGTAGCAATCACAGCTTTATAACAATCTCGATCATCGATAATCCATTGACTTACCAAGATCCATTTAATCATACAATCGTAGGCTTGCACAATCAACGGGTAAGTCTGAACTAATTTACCTGCACTAATTAATGTATCGACGTAACGACTTAATGCTAATACAAGTTCTCTAGCTACATTCTTATTATCTCTTTTTACAAAATCGTATAGGTCTACAAAATCCATGAGGACATCAAATGCTACAAGCGTTACATCGGCAGGTAATTGCATAGTGAGGATCTTGTCTTGAATTAATTTGACTACGGTTCCAACAAGTCCGGGACAGAAGGGAACATCTTCAATAACGTAGACGTTGATGAGGTGTAGTATGTATCTCATATTATAAGATGATGTCTCTGTACGTAACGATACGAGTAAAACTTCAAGTATGTAGAACTTAAGCTATTTAGGTTACAAAAAAAAGTAAGCGTATTGGTTTTATACTGATTAAAAAAAGACTTACCGATAAAAATGGGTGTTCAGAATCTCCTTCTACAGGCTCTGCATACAAGACACGAATCTATCGATGGAAAAAAAATAATTAAGTTTTCCCTTCACTTTTATAATACACAAAAAGAGACTTACCAGTTGAGTTATTAACTGTTCTTGATCTCCTACCAAAGACACATTCTCCGACGAAGCATTCAGCTCACAATCCCACCCCAACTTCAACTCAACCTTATTAAAATGATTCGGCAAGCACATGATGGTACTCAACACCTTAATCGCGGCCAATCTTAAATTATCAATTGAGACATTGGTTTTACACTCAAACCTTAACTTTGGAAGAACCATCTTGATAGCCGCAATAAAATCAGGTACCAACATACGCACACCTTCCAATTCCGTCGCAAACAATTCCGTACAAGATAACAAGATGGTAGGTAAACAAGATTCGGATTTTAATCCAATCGTAAGACAAGCATAAAATCTTTCAAGATACGTCTTTAAAAACTGTTGACGCTTTTGTGGCTTACAGAATATCTTGCAGATGGTGGCAAAGGATTCTGCACATCCGTACTGTGATTCGGTATCAGTGGTACAGGATTTAGAGGCTGCGTCGAATAAGTAAGTACCAAACATGTGTAAAAGTGTGTTGCCATCAGGGTTGGTATTTTGTAAGCTGTCGTTAGCGTCTGGTGGTGCAGTAAGGTTAAATGCGTCAATAAGATGACCTATACCAAACATGGCCAGTGTAAAGTTACTGGAGGGTAGTTGTAATGGATGAGGAATTAAATACATGACTCGGTGCCATGCGTAATAAACAAAGTCGGTAGGTAGGTCTAGTTTGATGTTGGGGCCGTTGATATAAACTCCATCTGTACCTTGTTTTTCGCCGTACATTAAACATTGTACTCGTTTGGTTAATGCTAATGAGGTGGTGCTCCATTGTTGAATCGCTTTTGATCGATGTGTCCAGCGCATAAAGCAGTTCTGTTATCCGGTATAAAAATTAACTCAATTGTAATGTTTCCTTTATTTTCTTTTTTCGTACCTTTAATACATCCCACATTTCTACATCCATCGTATTTGATCGTAACCATAACTCAAACAAGACCTGTAATAGATTATCGCATAATTCATCAGCCATATTCATTACACCCACACTCGACGTTTCGCCAGTAGGTTCCTTCAACAAATAATCAGTTACACCCAACATAACCTTTAAAAGTACAGCCCAAGTCTCTGTCGAGAGTTTTAAAGTTCTACCGGCCATAGCAAATATCTTGAGCGTCTTTTTACACAACTCCACATGTCTTTGCACTAACTGAGCTAGAGTTTCTTTTAAATTAATGGTTTGATTAGGTGTGACCGAATTAAATGCTAAAGGCATTTGAGCAGTAGCAGGTACACCGATATGAAAACTTGACTTTGTGTTATTAGCATTATTATTAGGAGATACGACGACATGATTTCTAGCAATACGTGGTTGAAACAATAAAGAAAATTGATGAAAGATAATTTGATAGAACTCTTGTTCTAAACCTTCTTTGATGACAGCTTCAGGTCTAGTACTTTGTTCAAATAACCATCTGGCATAGATATCTACATCTTGGTTGGTAATAGACATGTCTTCTAAAGGTAAATTAAAACCTTGACCGATAACTTCCATAAACCACTTGACGTGGGCGGGTGAACTAAAGAGTGCGGCATCGGGTGGAGATTTACCAGAGGATGGGTGTAAGTAGCTGGTAATCTCTGAAATTAGTACTCTTCGTATCGATAATGGAAGTGAACCCAATATATTCGTTTCTATATTAAAGAAAGAGAGAGAGAAAGAGAATAAAAATAAAATAAAAAAAATTGGGTTGAGTTAAAAAAAAAGTTACACTCAACTATGAGAAAGAGACTTCATTACGTGAGTCATGCTGCAGCAAACGAAGCTGAGCGATCCAATCCAGAAACATGAAAGAGTTTAGTTTTTTCTTTTCTTTTTCTGCTTTGATACCCAAAAGAAGAAGAAAATAGTTTATATTTGGAAGAGAGAGAGGGGGTGCTAAAATTAATGAATCACGTGATGAATATCTATACGTTTATTTATTCACATCGCAAATGGTAGTAGTTTTTATTGGTTTTCGGCATGAACCAATTGATTATGAAGTCTGAAATAAGTGGATTGATTTGCCATCAACTGGTCGTGTGTACCCTTTTCAAGAATGTTTCCAGGCGTTTTACCCATCACGACAATTGTATCGGCTTTTCTAATCGTAGAAAGTCTATGAGCAATCACTAAAACTGTTCTTCCTTGCATTAATTTATCAAGTGCGTCTTGTACCATACGTTCACTTTGAGCTACATTAAAAAAAGCAGGAGTTAGAAATTACAGTTATATATATCTGTGTGTGTGTCACTTTACTGTCTAAAGCAGAAGTAGCTTCATCTAATATAAGGATCTTGGGGTCCTTTAAAATGGCACGAGCAATGGCAATACGTTGCTTCTGTCCACCAGAAAGAGCAGCACCTCGTTCTCCAACAATGGTATCGTACCCATCAGGGAACCCTTCGATAAAACCTTGGGCATTTGCTTTTCTAGCAGCCTCTTTCACTTGATCCATTGTAGCCTCAGGACATCCGTACCTAATATTTTCTGAAATGGAAGTAGCAAACAGCACAGGTTCCTGATTGATAAAGCCAATATGATGTCTAAGCCAAGAAGGATCTAAATCTTTCAAGTTTTGACCATCCAGTGAAATCATACCATCTGTGGGTTCATAAAACCTTTCCAGCAAAGAAGCAATGGTAGATTTACCAGAACCGGAGGGACCACATAATGCAATTGTATGGCCTTGAGGTACAACTAAATTAAATCTGTCAAGTACCTTTTGATCTGGTCTGGTCGGGTAACAGAAATCGATATCTTGGAATACAACATCGCCTTGAACATGGTCGAGTGTTAAACCACCTCTTAAAGGAACTTGAGGGTGTAAATGAATAAATTCAAATACTCTGTTTGCGGAAGCAGCTGCTTTAATCGATTGACCGAACAATACACCAAGTGAAACTAAAGAATGCTGTGCAGTTTGTGTTGAAAGCATATAAGACATTAAATCTCCACTGGTTAATTCCTCCTTGACGACTAATGATCCACCGTAATAAAGTACAGTCAAGACCATACATCCAACCGAGATATTGGTTAATCCTTGAAACAAACCAATATGAACTCCCATATTTTTATTCGAATCCGATACACGTTCACATGCGTCAGCATAATGTTGCATCTCTCGATCTTCCGATGCAAATGCTCGAACCGTTCTCATGTTGGAAATCACCTCACCTGCTACTCCTCCACAGTATCCATCTAATTGCTTACTGTGTTTACTGAGTTTTCTTAAATAGGCACCGTAAAGGTTTAATAAGACGTAAAGAATTGGCATAGTACCTAACATGGTTAATGTAAGCGAGGTTGAGATTCTGAATAATTGAATAGATGATCCGATCGTTTGAGTTACTGATTTAAGACCTTGCGTAACGAGTTGTTTAAACGTGCTCTACAACAACCACAAAAAAAACGACGTTAAATTGATTGATTTTTTTTACAACCATTTTTTTTTTTTTTTTAATACCGTACCTTAAAGTCAGAAACATCACCAGTTAATCGACTGACAAGTTCACCACTTCGATGGCAATCAAAAAACGAAATATCCTGTTGAATAATAGCTCTAAACAATTTAGCTCTTAATCTCTTTGCGACATTCTCACCAAACATAGAAACCAAACTAATATGTGCAAATGTTAAAACACCTTGTGCAGTTAATAATCCAAACAATTTTAAAGCAGGTCCATTTAAATCGCGAATGGTTAATGAACCAAGACCGTCAGCTGCTGCATTGACGCTCATGGACAATACGTTGATCAATTGGCCTGTAACCAGAGGTGTTTGCAGTTGAAGGATAGCGGCTCCAACAGCTGTCAAAATAATAAATGCAAGTAAAAGTAAATCGGGTTTCACGAGGTCCCAAATATCTTGACTGATCGTTTGAGGGGTTTCGACAGGTAGAATTTTATTAAGGACGGTTTGTTTGGTGGTGGCGGGTTGGATAATAAACGTTGGTTGTAGAGGCTGGAAATCGCAGTAGACGGTCTTGAGTTTGAACATGTCAAGTGAATGAGCCAGCTTTAAACAGGTTGCAAGTGAAATGAGAGGTAAACTGTTGGACTTTATCGTTTGAAAGGTGGTGGTTGAAGTTAATATCGAAAGTATTTTAGGTTGTTTTGTATGACTACATGTAAAAAGTTAATAGAAGGGATTTTGAAGTTCATGTCTTTTTTTCTTTTTCGTTACGTTGGTTTTAAAAATGGTTGTTGTTGATTGACTAATTGTTTTAAAGTTGACATTTGCTTCAAGTTTATCGTTGGTCGAAAAACAGTGAAAGCCTATTATTATCGTTTTCGTTATATTATTAGTACATGCTTTTTTTTTTTGAAAGTGGGAATGTTAAATGTTTTTTTTTTACCACACTGCTGCATGGCCGAAGCGCCAATCTAGCAAGCAGCAACGGCATATGTTTTTTAATAATTGTTTGAAAGAAAAGCTTTTTTTAAGGGGGGTTGTAAAGGAATTTATTCATGTATGCAAAGTGTTTTTTATTGGTCAATTAAAAAAAGTTGGTCATCATCATTCAAAGATACCTTTCTCTTTAAAACTAATACTCTAAAGATGTAATTATTCATTTATTCACATTTTATTTAATAAAAAAAAACTTCTGAACAGTGTTGGGACGGGGTTCCTGACACTTCTTAGCTCGACAACCAAACCCTACACTTTTCAAGATGGCTAGCACACCGAGCACGCCTTTATGATGATCAAACTTAAGTTTGACCCTATCAGTGTTACCAAAGTGTCCTGATGTTTCAAGTACAAGCATTTCTAGCTTTTTAAAACCAAAAAGCTTCATGAGCCCATCTGGCTTGTAGCAGCTTTTTTCATCTACAAAGATACCATTGGCCTCCAATTGCTTAGACATACTTTCCAGACGGGGTTGCCCAGACATAAATCCAACTTCGGAATTGTTTATCGTTATACTTTTCGCGATAACTGCCGATTAAGGCCAAATGATTAATTGATTGAAAGTGTCTTCATTTTCATTTTTATCCAAAGGTGAATTATACATGCCGTAGCTATAAAAACATTGTAAGATAGTGTTTAATAATTAAACGGCAAAATTATGTAACTTACAGCTCATTGAATAATCCTTCAAAAAATTCGAACAATGCTTCTTCTTCTTCCTAAAGATCTAGCTTGGAATATTTTTTGATATTCTTCTTCAACTGGCCTAGACTATTCTACATCAAGAAATAAGAGTCTATTACAAATATAATCTCAAGTAATTGATAATTATAATTACTTACGCATTCTAAAACGGCGTCAATATGCTCTTTAAGCATGGCAGGAATGTCCAAGCCATGGACAGTACGTCCTTCTAAATGTTTGGTATAAAGAGTATTACCCAAATATGGTTTAGATGATACTCCATTGCCAGCTCTGATCACATTGTTAGCCTTAGGACTAAAAGAAAGACATAAATATTTCTTAGTTGGAAAAAGATTACGTTATATACTTTAATTACCTGTAAGGATGGAAAGCGGATTTATGGTGTTCTAAAAAACGCAACCAGTCACTCCAAATACTTGCTTCCTGAATCAAAAAACAGGGTTGTTAGTCCAGATAAAAGGCTATTGTTACAACAACCTACTTTATTGTTGTTGTTGTCGTCAGCGTCCCTTTCTTCTCTCTCCCGGACGTTTGAGTCGGAGCTCTCCTTTTAAAAAAGAATACATTAGAATTCTATAAAATTTGGTATGTGTCTATTGGCCCTTACTTTATTGATACGAGCATTATCACCGATAATAACTGTACTTCCAGTAATTGTTCCGTTAATAACCACGGATGTTTTTCTTTTCTTTCTTTCTTTTTGCAGCCTTTTGAGCCACGGCGGCCATCAACACGGCTTTTGTCGGGAAAGTTTCTTTTTCTTTTTTGAATATAAGTTAAAAATTTAGGGGAAATCTTGATACACGGTCAATTTACACGGTCGATTAAAAAATTCTGACGTATTACTTACCTTTATAGATAACTGTTACTCTAAGAAGGGCCGTATAGGTTTGTATGAACATAAAAAACAGAAACGCGAAACAAAAACATAAAAGCAAAGAAAAAAAAGATTTGATAAAAAAAAAAAAGGACTTGATAAATATGGGTGATAAAAAAGAATAATAAAATAGGTCACTATTTACTCATCATAAAACTACCAATATATCCAATATATGCGCAATTTATCAAAAAAAATCAATACCATACCATAGTTTAAAAACCCAAATACAATTTTACAAATCTACAAATTTCACAATATCTACCATAATAAAATGGTAGAGGATATTTACAGTTGTGGTTGACGGTGGTATTAATTTAGAAATAAGAAAAAATAAAATAAAGTTATGGTTGAATAATAATGACGCTTTTTTGAAAAAAAAAAAAGCTCGTATATATAGTATTTCGCTGGACAGAATATTAAATATAACAATAAGTCAAAGGTATGAGAAGAAATATATTATTCCGTGGTAAGCTTTATCATCAGTGATGGACTTACGATTGATATTACTTTTATTTCAAGCGACGATTTTTTGTTTGCATAAAAAATAAAAAAATATGTGAGAAAACAAAGTAAAAAATGTGCTTATTGATAATTTTATTTCATACAGCTTGAAGTGAATCATCAGTGATGCCGCAGTTACTCCATTACTTCTCTGCTAGCACTGCTGATTTAGACTTATCACTTTTTTCTTGCCTTAGCGAATGGAGTAGTTACACACGGCAATAGCTTTAAGACATGTCTAAATCAGGAAACAAGGAATTACAGGATAAGTTCATAACACCTTGTTCTCGTCTGTACTTAATAAACATACCTATACTTTAATATTACCTTACTGTATGCTTTAGCGCTAGCAAAATATAGCAAATGCCTAAAAAAATACGACAAAGTAAACAGGCACGTGACTAGCACGTGACTTTTATTTAAATTTTTCATTATAAAATGCCTACAAAAAGCAACTTTTCAAGAAGATCGCCCTGTTAGCTCAGTTGGTAGAGCGTGGGACTTTTAATCCCAATGTCGAGGGTTCGAGCCCCTCATGGGGCGCATTATCTTTTTTGTTTTATTAGAATATCGTGAGATGTTAATATGTGGGGGTTTTTTTTTTTTTTTTTACCTTCAATTGAGTTTTTTTGATCTGGTTATTTTTGTTTTTGGTTGAAGAATTGGTCAAAAATAAGAATTTTATAATTGTTCTGTAAAAAGAAAAGAGAGAGCAGCAAAAAGAGCAAAAAAAAAAAAATGGTGATTTATTTAAATATATATTGGGGAGGAGATAAGCCCCATTGGTGATGAGCTTCCATTTTCTTTTCATTGGTTATAGGTTTAGAATTGCTATCCAATTAGCCTCGCCGAGAAAAGCAATGTGGAAGAGAGAAAGCAAAATTTTTATAATTCAAAAAGGGTCGAAAATAAATTCTAGGAGCTTAAATAAAAATCATGATTGATAACCCAGAATATGTATACTTGAGGAGCCTCAACTAACGATCTTATGCCGTGTTGGTGGTCTTATATTGACTGAAAGTGGGTTTGCGAGAGCCTATCGAACGACTAGTTAATCAATATATAGTGTGGTAAACTGTAATAGGAAGAAAGGTGTAAAAATATATAAAAAAGTACAAATAGAAAGGGAAATTCAGATTACAATAACAATAAAAATTGTTTATGTTTTATTATTTCTTTTGTTTTTTATTTGTTTGTTTTTTATCTGGTTGTTTTTTAGTTTTATGAGCGATTCTACGCATTTTATCGAACACAACGAGTGCGTTATTGAATTTTACATCATCGATAGGAACCTAAGTTTAAAAAATAAATGGGATCAGTAATTTACAAAAAAAGATGATCGTTTATTACAAATTACCTTTTTGCAAGCCGCGCATGGTTTACCTTGTATATCCACGTATAATCTCATTAGGTTTGGGTGTGCTTCTTTTTGGTTAGCTTTGCACATGTCCATTCTATAAAGCTTTACAAGCATTTCCGGTGAAATAGCAAGCCCGGTTCTCAAAGCAGGAAGGCTCACGCCATTTCATTAAATTGTGGTGTGTAATTGTGGGATTTCAGAAATACTTTGAAGAAGTCCATGAGAATTTTAATAAACCGCAGGGGAAATATGTCACGATTACGATAGTTGACGGGAATTCCTGCTGATACTAAGAGTATGCTTCTTCGTTGATCAAGCAGAGAAAGGCATATACAATTTCAACTCACATTCAAAAATAGAAAAAGTTACTTTTTTTATAAATTCAGCCAAATTGGTTTGTCTCTACAATAAATAGAAGACGCCATTGCAAGCTGCTTCCCCTTATTTTAAGGTGTCTTGCTTATAATTATTTTACTACAGTAGCGGCTCTATTTAGGGGTGACCTGATTTAAGGATATGTTCGATTTAAAGGTGGAATCCAACTTCACAAAATTACTAAATATGTAAAATAAATTTAAGAGTGATAATAATAAAAAAGTGTTATTTAACTTATATAAAAGCGTCTAGTCGTCAAAAGTGTACAATTAAATCGATATTGTTAAAACAAAGGGATAATAATCAAACCGATAGAGAGAATAATAAAATAAACCTTACAAAGTAATTAAAATATAAAGATAGTAAATTTATACTTGAATGGAGTGCGTATCAGCATTGAATCTTTAGAAATTTAACTAGGAAAAGTAGTTAAATACAGACTGTTGCTAAGTGATGAAATATTGGAAAGGAATGAAATATAAGCCAATAAAGTGAACGCAAAAAATATCGTTTAGTTCTATATATCACAGCTAGCAGTTTTTAAGTGCATTGTTATGTGGTATTCCAATAAATAGCTTTGTACTATTTTAACTGACATCAATAAAAAATGTAATATAATTTAACATAATTTTAATGTTTGAGCTCTTACAGAAAAAGATACACACCATAGTTACGCGTGTTCTTAAGTGAAGGTTTAGAAACAACTTCTAAAAAAGGCCATTTTTCGGTGATCGAAATAAGATGTTTTCATTGTATGATTAAACATCAGGAAATGACTCTTTTTTTCAAGTTGCTTGGTAAAAGTTACTCTTTAGGATGTTGTCTTTAACACCAACATTAAAAACCATATGTTGTTTTATCGTTTTCTCGATTTTTTATTTTTTTCTTCGGTTGATCATTTTTGATCATTTTTGGCCATTTTGGGAGGTCAACCCCTTTTGTGTTTTTTGAGGTTATTTTACCATTACTCATAATCCAATTTGTTTATCTTTGTGGAAAAAACACGGATAGTATAGCACTCGTTTAGACGCTTCTAATCCATTTTAAATCATATTTTAGTGCAAAAACTGAAAGAGTAATCGCTGTTTTTCCACAAAGATAAACAAATTGGATTATGAGTAATGGTAAAATAACCTCAAAAACACAAAAGGGGTTGACACCCAGAAATGAAAATCGAAAAAAACCAATATTTATTATAACTGCAGTGATTTCTTATGTGAGCGATTATTTAAACTCAGGTATCTCAGTGAGCTTTTTTCTTTAGAAGTAATTATTCTTCATTGTTTGGTATAAGGGTGGATTTTCTTCCGCATTTCGGCCAAACCCTTAAATAGAGAGTCACTACTGTGCTTAAGATCAAGAACAGGTTATTTACTGTATTTGTGAGGTTGATGCCACCTCAATCTATAAATGAGGTCATAGTAAAATAGAGTATTTACTAAAGCCCCAATCAAGAGGATCAGATAATAAAAAAAAGGGAGGCATGGTTACACTTCAATTGAGAGAAAGCCATTGTGTTTGTTAAGGAATTGGTTAAAGAATAAATACTTGTATATTAAACAAAACAAAACAAGAGCAAAGAGGAAATATGAGAAAGGAGATAATCTCATTGGCGATAAAAACGAATTTCTGTTTTATATTTTCTTTTTAGTTGATACATGTTTCTTTTATATTAATTGTCTGTTGGCTTTCCCCTCAATTGACGTGTAACCATACCCCCCCCTTTTTTTTTATATTGGTAATAGCAAGTCAATTATATATATTTAAAAATAAAAAGATAGGTATCCTACAGCAGCGTTTTCTAGATAAATATCTTTTTACAGTGGTACGTGTAAGACCCAACATATTTGCACTAAAAAATATTGAGGACTGTTGTATTTTTTTATCCGCATGATTCGTTAATAAACACAAGAATCTTTATCTTAGTGCTAATGTAGCCAAAATTAGGAATTAAAAAAAAAAGCCACTGTAGCTCATACACAAAATGTGCTTCTCTTTCAGAAAAAGGGGGTTCAAATGATTTGCAGTATGCTTCAATATATTAATGAACCGATCATCCCGGTTAATGTTTTTACTGACGCAACGCTTTGAAGAGAGAGAGAGAGAGAGAGAGAAAACCTTAATATAAGAGTATTTTTAAAGAGAAAAGGTTCTAAACATTTCGTACAACTAGAAATAGTCTGCGTACACAAAAAAAAAAAAGTGTGTGGTCCCAGCTCAGTTTTAGGGTGGCACTTGAAATATTAATGTTACATCAAGAGCGTACGAAAATAACAAAAATGCCAAGCGTACATGTATGCCCATCAAAAAAAAAAGGGGGAAAAAAAAAAAGATAAATAAAACAAGTTGTTTATATGTGCTAAGACATTCTTTTTATTCCAACCTTGCAATTTTCACGAGGAAGAATAACAATACATCTCGTGGTTTTGTTGACAACTCTATTTGTTTCATATATCCATTGTAACTGGTAAGTCATATTTTAAGATAGTTTTTTTTTTTTGGTCAGTGCAACAGTGTGCGCTATAAGCAAGAAACTCCAAATATACGTAATATGTATAAGAGAATAATATGCACTAGCGAAAAAAAAAAACAAATGATCCAGACAGAAGCTGTTGTTGTTGTTGTTGTTGTTTGTCACGGGGGGAGATTTTTTTTTTTACTACTTTACAATATTTACCTTTTAGTTAATATAATATGATCTTGGAGTTTGTTACTATTCTCAAAAAAAAAAGAAAAAAAAAGTAATTGATTCGGTTTTACCTAACCAATCAAGTACTACCAAAAAAAAAAAAAAACTATTATGCAGCGCTATAAGCGGAAAAACCATATACAGAAGGAAAAGAGAGGGGGACACTGCAAAAAAAGAAAAACCCATAAAATTAACATTGCTTAATATAATGATATATTCGCTGTTATTTAATACAAAAAGTATATGTAATCATTCCCTTACCAGTTTTTTTTGTTACCTCTGATACACATCAAAATGGTTATATACACAAAGAAAAACAAGATCAGGTTGAATCTGTATAAACAGGTAACAGATTAGAGTTTAGCGGAGGATATGACAATTTTAGTAACGCATTTCTTTCGTACAATCTAGCTTTTAATGTACTATGAGGGAAAATAAAAGAAAAGAGAGAGAGAGAGAGTAGAAAAAAAAAAATACATTTTTACTCTTGTGATACATACGTACGCACAAGCAAAAAAAAAAAAAAAAAAAAAAAAGAAAGAGTACATATCCAGGGCAAAAGGTAAAATTGGTTTTTTTCTACTGCAGAATGATGTTCGTTTTGGTTCCGTAACTCAAAACTAAAATAAAAGCTCTATAATCCGGATGAACGATCCGGACGTTAGATTTCTTTGGTTCGTATCGATTTTGATGTGGCACAAATAACATTATTTTTGGAAAGGACTCCAATAAAGCCTTTATTTTAGTCTGTGGGTTTAAAGCCAAAAAAGCTAACAAAAAAAAAAGATTTGTTTATTTTCATTCTATTCCAACATGTCATATGATTAGTACACAAAGAAAAAAAAAAAAGACTTGTTTTAAAGGGGCAAAAAAGAGATAAGTTACCAGCTTATATGATTATATGTAATTTACCTTTTTTAAAAGTGCGTTTTTAAGTTCTGCCCACGTACAAAAAAAACTAAAAACCTATAGCAATCATTTTTATATGTTTTCGTTGGATTATGCAAGTGAAGACGTCAGCCCACTACTTTTTTTTTTTTTTACATGTAAAATTTTGAAACGTTTTAAATCGTAAACATAAATAATTTCAACTTTTTTTCGTCATTCACATTTCTTTCCATTTTTCTTTATTTTTTCTTTCTTCAAAAATAAAATAATTTATTTCTTCCTTATAATAAAAAATACAGGAACCCTTTTTTTTTATAATAAAATAAATCTATATCTGTACTAATATATTTATACAACACACATATATATATAAAAAAAAAAAAAAATATGACTTCCACAGCTGTTAGGTACAAAGAAAGATTTACATCGCACTGTTTTTTTTTTGGTTTACTTACTTTCCCTTTTTTTATACTGTAGAGTCGCATTACGTGTTCGCCCTTTAACACAAAAAGAACACCTTTCAAATTGTACAGAATGTATATCATTTATACCAAACCAACCACAGATTCTAATAGGAAAAGATCATTCATTTACCTATGATTATATTTTCGATACAAATTCATCACAACAACCAATATACGACAAAAGTGTCGTGCCTCTAGTAGAAAAATTTGTTGATGGGTAAAGATAACACTGATATTTATTTTTTTATTTTCTCTAACATTTTTTTTTTTTTTTTCCTGAGTAGTTTCAACGCAACAATCCTAGCTTATGGGTAGGACAATCCCACCCCCCCCCTTTTTTTTTTCATAAACATGTTTGCTAAACAATTTTTATAACACTGTAGTCAAACAGGATCTGGAAAAACGTTTAGCATGGGCACAGCACTTGATGAACACACCAATTCAGAAAACCAAGGTAAAATTACCACACACTCAAAACATTTTATTTTCTATTATTTAACCAAGATTTTTTTTTTTTTTTTTTTTTTTTTTTGATGTTAGGCATTGTACCACGGTTCATTGACGATTTATACTACAGACTAGGCGAAAAGAAAAAGAACAACGGGCTTCAAAACTTCCAAGTGTTTGTTTCGTACCTGGAACTCTACAACGAAGACCTTGTGGATTTACTAAACCAGCAGCCGAAGCGAAAGCCCGGTCACGCATGTGAGGTTCAGATCCGCGAAGACATTCACGGCCAAATCTACTGGAGCGGCGTGCGTGAAGAACCTTGTGCTAGTCCCGCTGAATTATTACAGTACCTTTCCAAAGGGTCATTATGTCGTACAACCGGATCTACAGATATGAATTCCGTTTCTTCTAGATCACACGCCATCTTTTCCGTCATCATTAAACAGCAATTAGGCGATGATGGTGAATCAACAACAAACAGAACTATTGTTAGTAAGTTCCATTTTGTCGATTTGGCTGGTTCAGAAAGACTTAAGCGTACAAATGCTTCCGGCGATCGTGCGCGTGAGGGTATATCCATCAACTCAGGTCTACTGGCATTAGGCAACGTGATCAGTGCACTAGGCGACGACTCGAAAAAATCCGTTCATGTGCCGTACCGAGACTCCAAACTGACGCGGCTTTTGCAAGACTCACTTGGCGGTAACTCACAGACCTTAATGATGGCCTGTGTGTCTCCTTCCGACTCTAATTTCCTAGAAACCCTCAGTACATTAAAATACGCTAATCGAGCACGTAACATTAAAAACAAGGTGCAAGTCAATCAAGAATTTACAGGTTCGTCTGTTGAAGTCAACCAACTTCGATCGCAAGTAGCACGTTTAAAATTGGAGCTCAATGCTTTACGTGTCAGTTCATCTGCTACAGCAGTAACAGGGAATAGCCCGTCCGACATGATGATCCAAAACATGATGGGCAATGTTAGCCATACCACCAACGCAGCTAAAGTGCTCAAGGAAGAAATCGATCGCTTAAAGACACGTGTGACAAGTATGTCTGACGATATCTGTCGACTAACAACCGAACGAGATTCCATCTTGATGGAGCGTGAATTAAGCCAGCACATGGGGACAGAAGAATGGCCTCACTTATTAGACCAGTTGAACCGTCGTCCCTCATTTTTTGAAACCAATACCACTACACTACCCATCATTGGTCAGTACCAAAAGACAATTCAAGAGCTGCGTAATGAGCTGGCAGATACGCAAGAACGACTGACGTTTTCTGAATCGATCCGGGCTCCACTGATGCATGCAGCTATGGGCGCAACTCCACAAATGTCGCTGAAAACAAGTAGTAAACAACAGTATTCTTCTACTACTACTGCGAAGCGTCGTGTTGTGGTTAGCAATGGCAAGAAGAGAAGAAATGGAAGTACGACAACTGCAAGAAATGTTACGTTTCGATCGACAAGGAGGTCCAAGGTGCCCAATGTACCGCAGGTGCTTGCTAGTTCGGTTGATTATGATGATGATCAGGATATTGAGTCGTGGTTGAAGGCTACCATTGGGTCCCCGGAGATTTCTGAATCTTCAGGGTTAAGAGTCGATGCAAAGCATTCTATCTCAAATGCAAAGTCTCAAATTGATAAAGCTTTGAAAGTTCTTGACGAGTTCAAGGTAATGAACGTATATTTATCTTTTATTTTTAAAAAATGCTAATATTTTTTTTCCCCCTGTAGGCTAAAGAATCTGAACAAGTTGAATATAATTGTGATCTTTTAGCAGACGATGAACTTTTTATAAAGTTGCAATCTGAAGATAACGCCAGTTTATTCGGTGACATTGAAGAAGACCAACGCATTGCAGAAGCAGTAAGTACTACTGTACCCACACTTTCTCCTTTTTTTAATCTAATAACAAAATTTCTTTTAGACGTTAGAATCCGAATCACCTGTTGAAACGGTGCGAACCTTACGCTCCCGAATGCCATCGTGTGAAACCTTCATGGACGACGGCGAGCTTTTAGAGTTCTACGAGAACAACCCGCACTTGCACCGCATGGTGGACCAAATCCAGTCTGATATCCAAGTCAATGAAGATCTCGTTGTTCAACTTGAAAAGACCGAAGTCGAGTACGGTCAAATGCGTAAAAAGTTTGAAAAGAAACTTTATTCGTTACGTGACGAGATTTTAAATTTGCGCCGTGAGCAACAGTTACAAAGACAACAACAAGCTATTCAGCAGCAGCAACAGCAGCAACCAAAGCTTAGTATAAAGAGAAAAGATTCTACAAGTAGTTTGAATAATATGAACCATATACGTCAAGCGTACGAAATTAAAATGAAGACGTTGATGGGCCAACTCTCTGACCTTCGTCGCAAGTACACACAGACCTCCAGTACCATCCAATCCTCTCGTAACCAAAACGAAAGCATGTTGCGTGCGCTTCGTGTCAACGTCGAGTCGCTCAAGGTTGAAAAGCGGCGCATGATCAAGCGCATGAAGGACGAAGCTGAACGTGTCAAAGAAAAGCTGCACACGCACGAACGCGAGATCCAGGGCCTCCGCCGCAAACAACAAAAGGAAAACGAAAGCAAAAAGAAACTGGAGCGCGAGGTGAAGCAAATGCAGTCGACGATTCAAAAGAAGACTGATGAGTCTGTGGTCACTGCTGAGAAACTAAAGTCGTTGGTGCAAATTTTGAAAAAGGCCGTACGTGAGGGTGGTATGCTAGATGAAAAGCTGTTGAGTAGCTGTGGGTCGTTGCTGGATATGGGGTCCGCTTTGGTGCAGTCGTCAAAAGTAGGGCGCATGTCGCGTAACCGACGCAAGAACAATAACAATAGTAGTCAGCGCAAGAACCGTGTGCCTGTAGACGTACGTGCCGCAAAGAAGAAGGCCTTGCTCGATAACGCACTGTACCAGTTTATTCAAGGTAAACAAGCCGTAGAAGAAATGAAGCAACTGTTAGCCAAACGAAACGACTTGTCTCAAAGAAAGGTCGAGTACATGTCTGAACGTGAGCTGTTGATCTTGGATGAAGACAGTAAACAACTTTCAACCATTGATCATGCCTTTAGACAGGTGATTGATGAGAATATTGAAACTGTAGAAGCAGAGATTTCCTACTTGAATGCTCGTATTCATGCCATCCATAATGACGCCGCTGCAGAGATTATGCAAGATGACGAACAAGAAGAAGAAATTGTTGTGGTGGATGCTACGCGACCTGAAAAGCGAGTTACTTTTGCTGACCATGACCAAGAACCCAAAACTGCTTCTGTTACTGCAGCAGAAGAAACTGAAGATGAGTGGCTTGACATGGACGCACTTGAAGAACGGTACAGTTTACCTGTTAGTGCCGGACCTGAACAATCTCTTGAAATGATTTCCAAGCTATTGAAGTCCATGGCGGATGATGAATCGGGCTATGTCATGGAGTCCGTGATTGACGATATCGTTTTGCTTCGTATGGAAGAACATAATAACAAGATGTCCATTCAGCAACTTGAGAAATCTACACAGGATTTAAGACGCACTTTAATCGTAATGAAAAAGGCAGCTATTGATACAACCATTGAAAACGAAAAGAAACTAAAGAGATTACAACAGCAACAGCAAGGTTCTTCTCGTCGTACTTCGCTTTCTAGAGACCGTTCTTGCTCTAAATTAAGCAACCATTCTTCACCCACCGAAGATAGCAGTGATGCCGATTCCGCTATTGATTTATACCCCGAAGAACAATACCAACATGTTGAAACGTTATTTGAAAAGATCTATTCTGACGGTATCAACGGCAAGATCGATTACCCTCCTACAGAGTCCGCTGTGACCTTGGCTGCTGAAAACGAGCTCAGTCCCTACCTTCGACCTCACCCTACTGGGGGAGGAGGTGTTTCAACCAACAATAAATCAGGCGCACCGTTGAAACCATCTACGTCTCCACTAGCCAATCGTCGAGACTCGATGTCTTCTCCTGAACAGTTTTTGCAACAGTTACTTCAAACGCCAAAGGATGTAAGACAAACGCCTCCTTCTCCGTTGATGAAACCTGCAGAGTTTACAAGGTACCAGCAAGACCGCGAGTCGTCGACGTCGTCCATTCGTAGTGGTAGCGTTCGTCGCAGGTCGTCTGTTCAGTCGGATACAGGGTCGTGGTCGTCACTGTACTCAAGCAGCCACGGGTTCAGTCAGCAAATGATTCGTGCTTCTTCAGGCAGTAAATTACCTCCTCAGCAACCAGAGCCTTTGCAGCAACAGCAGCCACTGCCACCTACTACCATCTTGAACAGACGCAGAGCTTTCTCGTTCCAGCAACCTCCCAGTGCTACACCCAGTACCCCACCACCTTCCACTTTACGTCGCCGATCTCTGTTACGCGAACTGACAAATTTACCACCTACACAACAGGAACCGCAACCTAAATCTCCTTTACAGCAACAAAATTTCGATACCACGGTAAAGACCGATTATTCCACTCACGGGACTACGTTAATTCCTGCATTTAATAATAGCTCCATTTTGCTGCAGAAACAAAGATCGCAGTCTGTGTTGGCGATGCATGTGCCAGCTGTAAATATACCAAGACCGTCAACAGCGATGAAGCGCATGGACTCGTCACCTAATAATTCGTTCGAGTTGAGGCGGTCGGCAGCGGCAAATAATGTGTTCGATAGGCTGTCGTCAGGGCATACGCAAGCGTCGTCGGCGAAATCGGCAAGAAGAAGAGGCGCCTACAGGTACTCGTCAAGCAGTATTGAGGATTTAAGAACTCAGTGGGCAAATGAGTTGCAGAAAAATCAAAATGATGAAATTGCTTAATTTGGTCTATTGTTTTTTTCTTTTTTGCTTTTTTTAGATTTTTTTTTTTTTTTTTAAAGCAGATAAAATAAAAAAACGTTTTGAAGCCTAATTTTTTCCCTTTTTCATTTATTTTTGTACTATTATTATGAGTTCAATAGCGTCCCTAAGAAGAAAAGACAACATGTGGATTTACAAAAACCCACAAGGTTTACAAGTTTTAAACGATGTAAAATAAATAAAAAAAAACCACAAAAATGTGCTGTCAAAAAATAATCTAATTCTTTTTTTATTAAAAGGAATTAAACCAAAGAAGAAAGAAACGGTCTTCCAGACACAGATACACCACACCACCTTTATCACCTACTACACTTGAACCCATTATACATATTTCAAAAATAAACCGTGTGTTGCAACGACCTCCTTCTCCTCTTGAAGAGCCTAAGCTTGTAAAGGCAGAAGAGATACAACAACAGCCTATTGCAAGTGTAAAACCGAGGGAGGAAAAGAATGTGAAAAAGTTGTCGGTTATTACAAGCAGTAGCGTGCAAGAGAAGAGAGATGCCATCATGAAGCGTAGTAGTGTCGCTGAGAAGGACGTCGGCAGGGTTGGTAGAGTGGCAGTATCGCCTGTTAGCGTTGCCTCCCCGCCTGCTAGAGTAGCCTCCCCGCCTGCAAGAGTAGTTTCTCCACCGGTTAGAGTAGCCTCACCGCCTGTGAAGGTTGCTTTACCACCAGCCTCACCGCCTGAAAGAGTGATTTCTCCACCTGCTAGAGTCAGTTCTCCACCAGCCAGAGTAACATCTCCACCCGCAAGAGTAACATCTCCACCCGCAAGAGTAACATCTCCACCGACAAGAGTAACATCTCCACCGACAAGAGCAACATCTCCACCGACAAGAGTATCATCCCCACCTACACAAACTCTGTCTACATCTAAATCAACCACGTCTCCAATGTCAACGCCCGAAAAGAATTTCTTACTTGAAGCAAAGCGAAAGCTATTTTCTGTGCAACAACAACAACAACAACAAAATGTAATTGTAAAAAACTTGCCTGTGGCACCGACCAAGAAGAAGAACGGAATAGTAGTAAGTATATATTAAGCTACTTTAGATACGTCAGTAAAAAAAAACAACCTAATATGTGTATATAGTCATCTTTTATTTCTGCGTTTGAGACTACACCACCACCACCTAAACCACCTAGACACGTTATAATACCACCAGCAAGTTCTGTTTCAACACCACTTAATGTAAATAAAAGTGTAATAAAACAGATAAATAGTAAATTAAATGTTGTTGTTGATTTTTTAATTTTAGGCTGCAGTAGTTGAAACGATCATTCCAGTTACATCATGCTCATCTGTGATACCTACCGAATCCTATTTTTCCGAGGTCATTGATCGTCGGTTTAGTCCTACACCAGCCGAGACGGAAGAAGAGCCTATTATTGTTTATTTACCACAGCTATCACCAGACATATCCTTTTGTACCAATGCACTTGACATACCGCCACAGACTGATCAAAAGCGTCCTTGCATTAAAAAACAAGTTTCCTTCTCAGACCAACTATCAACGTTTATTCCAGATAATCAAAGTAACGAAGAAGAAGAAGAAGAAGAGGAGAACGTGTCAACCTTTGTACGTACATTAAGTAATGAATTGTCGGATGTTATCAGTGCTGTACAAACTCAACAGCACAGAGAAAAGTTCATACCGGCACTACTTCAAAAGAAGAAAGAGGTGCCTGTTGTGTTTCAAAAGAAAGAGGTGCAGCCGCAAAAGTTGTCAAATAAGTTGCTGGATATCTTTCAAAAGAAACCAAAGGTAATGATGGTTCAACAACCAACTAGTAGTAGTAAAGAATTAACACATGTAAGTTTTCTTGTTCTTTTTTTTTGGTACTTGATGACTAATCTATAATTTTTAAAAGCTTACAAAAACTCGGGCAAAACCACCAAGTTTGAAAAAACCTACCATGTTAACGTATCCTGCAGCTATTGCTCAACCCGATTGGAGAACAAGAGCTATCACTACAAAGAAATCATCTGTATTCATATAAATTATATCCCCCCCCCCCCCCCTCTTGTAACAATAAATATATATATCCACACACTTTCAAGGTCGTCCTTTTTTTTTATTATTTACACACAAAAAAAACATAATTTATTTTTCTTCAGTAGTGGGAAGGGCTGCAGGTAAAGGAACGTCACTGAAATCATCTTGTTGAACAGCATAGAGAGAGTATCCATCTAAAGAAAATATTTAATTTTACATATCCCGTCAAAAAGCTTCATTTTAAAAACTTACAAACACTTCCGGTAAATGTTAAAAGACCAACTAATGTGAACAAGTTACGAACAACAAAAGGCTTACGAGTTCTTTGTAAGGCAGGGCTGAAACCATAACCCTTTGAAGTAGAATAAAGCTTTTCACGAGTAGGCTGATGTTCCATTTTTTATGAAAAAGAGAATTATAAAAGCCCTTGTAACATTTTCCCTCAAAAATGCAAACCTTTTCTTTAAAAAATAAATAAAAAAACGTCACAGACAACATTTTTTTTTTTTCTTTTCAAAAGGACAAACGCGTTCTTTTTTGTTTTGTTTACCCTTAAGAAAAGAAAATAAAAAAATGTCCTTTTCATTTGGAGCACAACCTGCAAGTGCAGGATTTGGAGGTGGGTTTGGACAACCTGCAACTTCTACACCGTTTGGCCAACAACCTGCTGCTACTTCAACACCATTTGGCCAGCCTGCAACTTCAACACCCTTTGGACAACAACCTGCTGCCACTGCTTCACCCTTTGGACAGCCACAACAACAGCCGCAACAACAACAAGCAAGTCCTTTTGGACAACAAGCAAATACAGGCTTTGGACAGCCTGCGGCTACATCAACACCTTTTGGTCAAACAGTAACCCCAGCACCCTTTGGACAATCAGCTACCGGCTTTGGCCAACAACCTGCTGCTACAGGGTTTGGTCAAACTACTACAGCTTCTCCTTTTGGTCAACCTACTACTACAGCAGCACCTTCCACTGGATTTTCTTTCAACTCTACGTTTGCACCTAAACCGGCTACGACGACGTTTGGTACGAACAATACAAGTTTATTCGGAGCAAACAAGACAACAGGAGTAGGAGGGTTTGGTACGAATCCTAATTTACAACAGCAACAACAACAACAAAGAGATCAGCAAATCTACCAATTATTAGCACAGGTAGATGAAGAATCAAGGAAAGCTTCTGCTCCTTCCATTACTAGCGACAACTATGAACCAGAAAATGTTTGGCATGCTTTAGCATTGTTAAAGTCTTGGTGGGATCCTAAATCACCTAATTGCCGATTTAAACATTACTTTTATAATGTTGTTCCGGCTAATGAGGTACCTTTGTATCAGAGGCCGGCTGATCATGATGAAGCCAAGTGGAATGAAGCACAAAAACTTAACCCAGATAAAACAACGTAAGTTTTTTGTTGTTGTTGGTGGTGTATAGTGTGTGTATTTAAATATCTTTTATTATTAGAATGGTACCTGCTTTAGCTGTTGGATTTGAAGATGTAGAGAAAAGATTGGAACAACAAAGATTATTATGTGAAGCACATAACGCTAAATTGGTATTAATGCAAGATATATTGAAGAAAATCCAGTTAAAAGACATGTTGGAGACCGCAACAAAGTTGGCAGAGTATAAGCGTAGACATATGGAAGCAGCACAACGAGTTATCAAGGTAAACATAACTATTTTTAACTACATGATTTTTTTTTTATTAATTTTTTTTGGTAGTTTTTAAAATATACTCAAGTATTGCGTAATAAAGGATTATCTATTACACCTGAAGAAGAAGTGATGCGTACAAGACTTGAAAATATTCAAGATCAATTAGAAAGATCAGAACAGTTTCATGGTAAATTGAGTCAGTTGTGGGCTCAGTTACAGCTTATAAAGGAATCAGGGAGAAAGTATGGTAAGATTGACGGAGTTGATGAGTGGGATGCTGTTAGTGAAAATGATATGACATGTATTACAAAGGTAAGGGAATATAATACAACACTATTTTATATATGTATATGTATATATTAAGTACATGTACCACAGATCTTGGAAGAACAAGATAATGGGGTACAACATATTATCGAAGTCATCAAGAAGGATACAACAGATATTGACATGCTTAGTAAAGGATGGAGAGGCGACTTACGCTAAAAAAAAAGAAATACACACATACACACATACAAATATATATACTTGTATACAACAAAAAATAAAAAACTGCTCTTTTTTTATTATTATTTATTTTAGAGTATGGATGGGCCTTGTTTTATATTAATTAGTATAGCCAAAGTCATGATAAGAGCAAACCGTATCCACTTCCAACTGATTAAAAGTAGGCTTGAAAAGGGATTGTTTTTAAAGTAAGGCTTGTTGATATGTACAGTAGGACGATCTAGCAAGTCTATAATGTCTTGACGAAATCCACCATCATCTGAACCGAGATCATTTAAAAAGCTTAAAGTGTCATCCAGTGCATTTCTTTTGTCCAGTAAAGAACAACAGGAATTTATCGGACCATTATTGTTACTGTCATGAATAGAGTGTAACACAATCAGCTCATTTCTTCCGATATCCGATGATACTGATACTGATGATGATGCTGAAGATGATGAAGAAGAAGATGATGATAACTGTTCATCTTGTTTTATTATTCTTGCTGCCCTTCTTCTTTTCTTCTTCTTCTTTTGACCTATACTAACAAAGTAATCATCTTCATTTAAAGATAAAATAGAAGAAAGACTTAGTGAAGGTGTATTTGTTGTCGCAGCCTTTTCAACCACAATATTTTCTAAATCAAATTTATGGTTTTCAAGTCTCTTTTCAAAATGATTTAAATGGTTGGAATCAATCGACTGTAAAGAAATAGTAGCTTCTAGTTTAATAATATCTAGTTTACTTTGTATTTCAACTATTTGAGACAAGAGTGTTTCGTATTTGGTTTCCAGTAACTTTTGACGTAATCTATTTGTTGCTTGCTGTATTAACTGGCTCTTCTTTTCTTGCTCTTCGTCATCAATCACACTACTTGTATTCGTGCTGTTATGGATGTAGTGAACACTGGCTGTATGCAGATAGTCATACTGGCAATCTAGTTTAGACATTTTGCACTGATATGTATATTGTACTTTAGAAAAAAAAAAAAAAATGTAAAGAAAAAAGAGAAAACTTTTTGCGTATCTGTGTGTGCAAACAATAAAGGTTTTATATCCAGAGATGAAACGCGATAACAAAAAGAAAAAAAGAAAGCCTCATCTGGAAAATTTCATGTGCTTTTTACCCACCCCAAACTCACGCACATCCCGCGCGTCCGCACACGGGCTTTCAAAACACCCATAATACACACCAAGTTTTTAATTTGCATATTTTCTCTTTCTTTTTTTTCTTTATTCTTTATTTTCATCATGACTTCTGGAATTGCTGCAATCATGCAGAAGCGTAAGTTTTTTTTATAACGTGTGTGTGTGTGTGTGTTTAAATAAGCAGTGTAATAATATACTTTTTTCTTTTTAAAAAGGGCTGATGGAGTCCATCAGATCGGTTCAACCACCAGGAAAATGGAAGATTATTGTAGTTGATTCAAAGAGTAGTTTAATTCTTAATGCAGCTTGTAAGATGTACGATATTCTTGAAGAAAATGTAAGTTTTTCTTTACATTAAATCCTTTTTTGTATTTATAAATTAATTCTTTCTTTATTAAAAAGGTTACTTGTAAGTTAAACTGACAACAACAATTTCCAATATAAAAACTAATATTTTATAAAAGTGGTGGAAAACATCGAAAGAAAACGTCAAGCATATCCAACTTTGGAAGCCATTTATTTTTTGACACCTTGTCGTGAATCTATTTTACGACTCGTAGACGACTTTTCTAGAACACCTACTTACAAAGCAGCACACGTTCATTTTACAAGCGGTAAAAATAAATATCTTGGCACCTTTTTCCTTTTATATTGACTCTTTTGTTTCCGTAGGATTAAACGATCAATTGTTTGCTGATTTAAACAAGAGATTAAAATCAACAGGCGCTTCAGATTATATTCAAAGTCTAAAAGAACTTTATGTTGATTTTATGGGTAGGCTTATTCTTTTTAGTTAATTTTTTTGCAAAAAAAACTCACCCCCCCCTTTTTTTTTGTGTAGTTAAAGAATCTGCAGTATTTACAGTCGACCCGACAACAAGCTTTTTATCAGTTTTTGGACAAGATCCTCGGTCAGATCCAGATGAATCGTTACGAACAACAGCAAAACAAGTAAAGTAGCAGCTTAACTTTTTTTTAAAAAAAAACATGTGTTTAATTTCTTTAAAAGCTACTTTCTGTATGTGCCACATTAGGTGAAGATCCAATTATTAGATATCAGACACGATCTGAAGGTGATATTCATCCACAAGGTTCTCCTGCTGGTAAATTAGCTCATATTGTTCAAAAAGAAGTGGATGGATTTTGCCGATTAAATCCTAATTTCCCTGTAAGTTTTCATTTTTTTTTTTTTCATTTTACTTTTTTGTCTATAAAAAAAAAACTGACACTTTGTTGTAAAAAAAAAAAAGCCTCCACGTCAACCCCCTCAACCAAGAGCAACATTACTTATTGTCGACCGTTCTATTGACCCAGCTGCACCATTATTACACGAATTCACATACCAAGCCATGATCAACGACTTGTTACCCGTGGAAGAAAGCGAAAACGGGGTCAAGTACGGTTACGAGTATACACAAGCAGATGGATCGATTGGATCCAAGGATGTTGTACTGGACGAACAAGACAATATCTATAAATCGATTCGACATATGCATATTGCTGAATGTACAGATAGATTAATTGAAAAGTTTAACGAGTTTTTAAGTGAGAATAAAGTGGGAAATAGTTCATCGACAAGTGGACCTAAAAGTTCGGCAAAGAGTTTGAAGGATATGAAGGAAATGTTGACTAATTTGCCTCAGTTTCAAGATTTAAAAGCAAAGTATTCCGCTCATTTGAGTATTGCGCAAGAGTGTATGTCGTTTTTTGAAAGACACAAGTTGAATTCGGTTGGAAATTTAGAGCAGGTAAAGAAAAAATAATCCTCGAGAAAGATAACCTGATATACTAATTTAAAAAATAAATAGAATATGGTTACTGGAGAAACAGCAGATGGTGAAACGCCTAAAACTATTGTATTAGATATGGTACCTTTATTAGACGATCCCAACGTGAGGTAAACTATAAGAACGCACACTTTTTTATATATATAAAAAAAAACTGTTATTCACTCCCCCCCCCCCAAAAAAAAATGTAGTCAAGCTGATAAAGCACGTTTACTCATGTTGTACATTATTTGGAAAGAAGGAGGTATTTTCGAAGACGACAAACGAAAATTAATAGAGCACGCCAAACTAAAAGGAGAATACCGAGACGCTGTCAACAACTTACCTTTAATCGGCGTCAAACTCACACGTATTCGTCAACCCGAGAAATCCAACTTTTTAAAAAAGAGAAGACAGAAAAAGAACAAGGATGAAGAAACACCCTACGAGTTATCTCGTTACGTTCCTACGCTGAAAAAAGTCATGGATGCGCATTTATCAAATACTCTAGATCCAAATCAGTTTGCGTTCACTAGACAGTCAGATATGGAACCAGGTGAGGATCATGGGAATGTGCCTGGACAAGGTGGGATTCCTGCAAGCGGTGTTTCACTTCGTACTACAAAACCTACGTGGTCTAAACGTGCTAACAGTATTACGGTAAGTTTTTTTTTTGTTTTGTTTGGGGGTGTGATGAATAAGAAACTAACTAAATTATTTTGTATAGGGCGGCGTTCGTGCACCTACTCATGGAGCTAAATTGATTGTGTTCGTTATTGGAGGAACAGCTTATTCTGAAATTAGATCAGCGTATGAGATTGGAGACACTTATAATCGTGATGTGTTTATAGGCTCTACAGAAATTTTGCGACCTCATTCATTTATTGATCACTTGGGTCACCTTAAATTATCAGTACCTTCACCAGTTTCTGTAATTGCACCTTATGTTGCACCTGCACCACCTCAAATCCAAAGAAACGATTCTTCTGCTAGCAAGACTGCTTCTCTCATGTCACATATGCATATCTCGTCTCCTGGATCGCTTCACAGTAAAGCTTCTAACCTCTCATTAGATAAAATTAGCGTTGCTTCCTCTTTTTCTCCTTCCCCTGAAGAAACTGGTGAAAAGACGAAGAAGAAGAAAAAAGGTTTAGCTAGATTATTCGGCTAAAAAATAAAATATCCCCCCCCCCCCTCTCTCTCTCACACACACACACTTAATTTAATATGTACAATTTTTTTTTATTAAAAAAAATCTTTTTTTTCTCTCTAAAAATATATTTCTATTGTGCTTTTTTAATAGTACTTCTTGGTTTAGGCAAGTATTGATTGACAGCCAAAATAACGACAATCAAGATATGTCCAAAAAAGTAAACGCTCTTATAAGCAGACCAAGCTTTACCCAAGTTTAACAACTCAAAACCAACTACACAATAAGTAATGGTAGCTTGACAAGCAAACCAAGAAAGAGCTTTCCAGACGTGAGCGAAAATATCGTTCTTTTTGGTATAAGGTTGAACTAAAGGTGAAAGACGTTTACGTAATACCAATTCACACTGGACACAAAGGAATTCCAATAAAAAGGTGATGAAATAGATTGGATGGAATCCATGCCAAATAGCTAAAAATGCTAAAGTACCAAATTGGGAAGCGTTTTTGTTACCGAGAAACTTGAGTCTTTTAAAGACGTAGTATTTGGACCACAAGTTGGTGTTGATATTGAATGAGCCAATAATGTGATCGATAGAAGTAGCAGTTTCGTATCGTGATGGTAATGCGTTTGCTAATCCACCATAGGATGCGTGACCTTCTTCATTGTTACCTTCAAAAGAAATACCGAAACCTGCTGTTGCACCTGAAAATTGCAAATACTGTGATTAAAAATCACCCAAATCCCCAAAAAAACTTTTTTTTTAAAAAAACTCGTGTTACCTTCAGTCAATAACCAAACACCAATATACTTGTTGAAAGCAAATTTACCAGCAACCAAAAAAATAAACAGACGCTTAATAGAACACAAGGATTGATATTCTTTTGTCAACAGATAAGCAGTTGAATAAGAAGAACCAACGGTTTGTTGCAAACCCAAATAGATTACAGCTAAAATAGCACAACGCCAAATATACAAAGTTTGAGCACGATCACGTTCTTCCCTTTGTTCACTTGTCAAACCCGAATTATCATTTCTGATCCATTTACTGTAAAGTGAGAAAGAAAATTGAGGTCCAACTAAAAAGGCAGTAGGAAATACAGAGTAAGCAACAAATTGTTGAATATCAGGTAAAGTAGCTAAAGGTGTATCACTTTGGAACGATAATGGTAAAGCAGCAGCAGGTTTCTTTTGTTCAGCCTCTTGAGGTTGAGATCCATCATAGTAATCAAACGCAAATCCCATCATACGAAGACACAAAATACACTGGGTCATGGTCCATGTAATATCGTAATCGTCGGTTTGCATAAAGTAATAACCTAATAACAAGTAGAGAGCATTGAAGATCCAAACACCTGCGGCAGCTAATTTACGATTGCCCATATTCTCACCAACTAAAAAGCAAATAATCCAACTGAGTCCAACAGTTACAAGTGAGTGGTAGATACTGAGTCCATTAAAGAAAAAGTTGAGTGCAAGGCCGCTGAGAAGGATATATTGGTTACGTTGGTCAACTGTGGAAGAAGAACCTTGACTTAAAAATCTCTTCTTGTAGTAGGTTGAAACTGGGTAGCCCAAAATAACTGTCAGTACAAGACGAAGCGTAGATTCTGGTACGCCAGTTAAACCACTCAGTAACCCTGTAATAGGATTCATTTTTTGCGTTTTTAAAAAAGTGATAGAAAAAAGAAGAGAAGAAAAAGGAAAAAAACCTTTTTTTTTATTTAAATATACCCCCCTCCCTAACTGAAAATAATAATTAAAATGCCGCTTACATGCTCTTTATTGAAATCGGCTTAAACATAAAATGTCAATTTCAACTTGGTTATTATTCAGATATATAATCAAGTTTTTTAAATTGACCAAGTTCTCTGCAAAATACTGTGATAGTATTGGGGGAGGGGGATAAACCTGTGATTACACCTGATTAATTCTGGTACCAAGAGTACGACGCAAGATGATGTTTCAAGCTGTACCTCGAAAATATTTTTCAAGTTATCGGATCATGTTGAGCTTCTAATCGATCTTCTTTATATTTGCATTGAATAGCATAATTCACTTGTCATTGGGGGAGGTAAATTAGTATGTATATCTATAGTTACTAAAGAAGACCTTGTCAAGAAAAAAAAAGGTTTACATTTCAATTACTAATACAACGGATAGAAGGCTTGTTAATTGTATACGGACCGAGAAGCATAAACCCATGAATCATATTGTAGATTTGTAAGGTTGGGGCGCTTCATTTTCCCCAATTTTTTTTTGTCTTAATTATAAGAGGGGTGATACATATTATAAATATTTTTACTTCCACTTGTTGTTCATGCAGAAGTGCTGAAACACGTCACTGAGCGTATGAATGGAACTTGGGTGTACACAGACGCGTCTTCTTTTGTTATCTTTGTTTTACTTATCATCTCATGACTGTCGATTACTTTTTTTTTTTTTTTACCGAACTTGCCAAAAAGATCGGAATCTTTTGGATTGCTTTAGTAAGTTATGACACGGCGCTAAGATCTTCACACATATTAGCTTCTACAAACTACTTGATAGTGTAAACAGGGGAATTTCCCGGCGCACATTCTATTTACACTTTCAGGCAAAAAAAATAAAAAATATGCGGCGTATTTTTTTATTGTTAGAATAAGTTGTAGACGTGTACTTGCATAAAAAATGATTGAATACCTGCATAAAAATGATTGTCAAAAGGCTGGCTCTAAAAAATCGCAGCAGCTATTTTATCAAGTATTTATTTATTTTTTATTATGTTCGTACAAAAGGATACTGTTCTTCTTAAAAGCAACCGTCGCGTTTACCAAGCTAAATAAAAAGTGTATTTCTTGGTGCATGTTCTGTTTACACGTTCAGAAAGAAAGTGTCGTGTATTGCTTTTTTTTAGTTACTTTTATAAAGTGCAAAAAAAAAAAGTAGCTTCGACTTTACAATATGATATTCTGGTGGGCTGTATTAGATCGTTTTTAACGAGGACTCTTACGTAAGTTTCGATCATTTTTTCACTATCAAAGTGTTTCTAATCGATTTATTTCTACTTCTCGTTATTATTATAGTATGAATATGATGTGAGTGAAGGCGCATCTATGTATCACCTGACTCCGCCCTTTGACTCTTTTGTGCAAAAAGTATGGACGGAAAAACCTGATATTGACCTGAATGCAACATGATGAAGCATTTTTACAAACCATTAATTACTCGCTCACCCATCGTCCGTATAGTATCAAGGGCTCTTACAATCAATCCATTAAACCACGAACGAGCAAACTTCGTTCAAAATATAATCCCTTCTCTCTTGGCACTTGGAAAGCTTAGAGCTCAAGTGGTGTGAAACTGAATCGCCCTCTTCTAAGGTATTAAACCTAAAGGATTGTGATCATGACCTCCGCTCAGCACCACCTGCAAAGCTAATACATGAACTTGGAACTCTCACTACTCAGAACAATATGGAACTAATAATTGTTGAAGCTTCCAGCGGGATGACAAACGAGAATACAACTCACTCCATCGAAAACACACTGTGAAATCTCGAATGTGCTGTAGGTTCCCTCTGAAAAGAAGCAGCACATTACGGACGGGTTCCAGTGCTTTTAATATTGTATGGCCATAGCTTTAAGCAGCCCACTACGAGCTAGCTTCAAACAATTAAAAATGATAAAATCACAAATCACATTAACTGGATCAAATCTTTACGATGACACCCACTGGAAATGCGTCGAGCTAAGAACAGCTTAGCTGCTTTATATGTATGTCCATCTTGATAGTAATATTTTCTATAGTTCTAATTATTATTTTTAGAACGCTTGCCAATACAAAAGCGGCTATCAAAAGAGCACACGGGTTTGCCCCCCCCCCCTTCGATGGTCCCTCTGTTGGCTCAAAAAAATTATCTAACATAACGGTATCAAATGAAACTGTTAAAGAACTTTTCAAAATTGGAGTTAGTCTCGAAAAAAAGAATCTTTTCCATGTAAGTTATTTTAATGAATTTTTAGAGCGAATATTTATTTTATTTTCTACTTAGGCAAAATGTATGTATTTAGAAGAGTATCTGCCAGCAAGAAGCGCGAACCAGAAGATACTTTGTTCAACGCGTGTAAACGAGTCCGTACGCCTTCTCCTGCCCGCAATGTATCGGATAAGCAATTGGAAGAATGGCTTCTGTACAGAAGCCGTCTTAAATACGCAATAGTATGTCTAAAGGGTTTTATCTCTGCTGAAATAGCTGAAAATTTTCCTCGGCTCCCAAATACTCAGTAGACTGCCGAGAAAAGAGACGCAAGGAGTGTGGGCTCCATGTAAAAGTTGACAAGTTATTATAATTAATACTACTCCACTCGATCAAGCTATCATAAAGAGTCCTTCTTTAGTCACAGTAAAAGCTGCCATAAATACATTAAAGAGCTTGATAGTACATTCAATCGTACAAACCCAACATAACAATTGGATTTTCATCACTCAAGTTGAGGTTTATTATCACGATAAAGAAACAGACGATGTCGCTCAAGTTGACAAGCATAATGAGTATTCAAAGACATTGACAGTTTATTTGACGAATCGACAAGAAGGTAAAGGTTCGTGGCACGAACTTTGTTTTTGATGCCATAAATTTGAAATAGTAGCAACAGGCGGATATTATAACGACCAAGACGCGATCAATAACTTGGGTGTCTTTCTCGGGGTCACCGTACCCTCTTTTATTGGAAAATACACCTCAACTTGAGTGATGAAAATCCAATTGTTATGTTGGGTTTGTACGATTGAATGTACTATCAAGCTCTTTAATGTATTTATGGTAGCTTTTACTGTGACTAAAGAAGGACTCTTTATGACAGCTTGTATTTACACTTTGATGATAAATATTTTACAATTTAGATGTGAGTTTTTCTCAACAATTTCAGTCTTCACAATCATTAAAGCACACAGACAAAACTATTTTTTTTTCTCCACAACTAGTTAAAAACAAATTAAATACGAATAATACAGTGGCAGCTCTATTTAAGGATGCCCGAAATTCTCGGGAAATACACCCTTGGTTAAATCAATTTTTGGCGATAATAGTGGAGAAATCCAGCCTTGAATCGAGCCCAGCCTTAAATTGAGCCGCTACTTTACGTATAAAACGAATCCAATGGAGTGGGTTGTTCTTGACACTAGATCACCATTTTTTCCAATGCAAGACATAGTTTTTTTGAGTGCTTGATCTACGGCTTTTTTCTAAAAATAACGCTGTGTCTTCTGTTATACTCTATATTTTTCTAAGTTTCCTGATAATTTCCAAGCGACCATTGTCCATTTTCCCATCTTGATTGTTATTAATGTTTTTAGTCGTTTAATCTGCGGTAACTTTGGGAACCAGTGCTGAGTCAACCAGCATGGGATGGTCAGTACTGCTGCCTTCGTCTTGTGCATCCATAACTTCTGTAACACTCGAGGTATCAGCTTCTACAGAGGGAATAAATACATTCCTTTGTCTAACCACTTCTGACTCAATGAGTTTACTGCTTGGGCTTTTGGACACGGTCTCATTCTCCAAAAATTTGGTAATTTCACGTCCTGACGATATGCAAATGCGTCAAACGCGAAATAAACAAGTATCAACCATCACTTTGCTGTAAAACATTTTTCGATGGAGGGCGGGGGTTTAATAATTGTGGGAACGCTAAATGTGGCAATAACCTTGTTGTACAATTCAGGGCATTATTTCCCATCAACGCGGTTACACAGTACACGACGATACTCATTTGACTAATAACAAAATAGACAGTTAAGGAAGTACTACGGGTAAAGTTCACTTCATAAATTTATGTAATCAGTTTTTTTTATGGAAAACCTTGTTGTCCATGGAAAGAAACTTTTTTTTATGGAGCACAAAAAAACTATTTTTTTTTTATTCACACTAGCTCATAGTTTTCTTTTTTAAATGGTGGGGTGACATAACTGATAAAATATTTTACATTTTAAGCTTTTCGTTGTACTATGGGTAAGTGCACAAAAAGAGAAAATAAGATGATACTCTAGTCTCATTAAATTCACACCTTATAGTAGTTTGAGTCTCTTAAATGTGCAGAATGCTATTTTTTTTATTATTATTTTCTGTATTTATCATTCGTTTTTTTTCTCTTCTCTCTATTTTTACTTTTATTATAAAATCCTGCTCTGAGGTTCAAATACGAGAGATAAATATTCTTACACAAGGCCAATGATGGTCGTATTTACAAGTCAAAAGAGCCGATTGAAAAAAGACACTTTTTTTAATTTATCTCAGCAGTTTAAAAAAAGCACACTAGTAAAACGTATCACTTTTTTAAGAAAGGGGGGTTTCTTTTTAAAAAAAAGCAACGGCAGAGGAAAATATGTACACAATATAGTTTTTTTACATTTTTTTTTTGATCTGGAAGCACACACGATCGACGCATATGTAATTTTTTTTTAATTACGGAAACATAATTTTATATATTTTTTGTTTCAGAAAAAGTGGCATGTTACTTTTCAAGTCTTTGGGTTAAAGAGATCCAGTTTCCATTTTGTTTATCATTTTATTTTTCATCCCTCTCTCCTTCACTTCGTTTTTTTTTTGCGGATGCTTAATCAAATTATGATTGATCAACAAATGACAGATGTGGAATTCGACGCTTATTTTAATGTTACATCGAATACAATGCAGTCCTCACAACAAAAACAGAAGCAAAAGTCTCTGCAAAAATCTCAACCTCAACCTCAACCTCAACAACAACCTCAACAACAACAGCAACAGCAGCAGCAACAGCAACAACAGCAGCAACAGCAACAACAGCAGCAACAGCAACAGCAACAACAGCAGCAACAGCAACAACAGCAGCAACAGCAACAAAAAATGATGTATAATAATAGTCAACGCCATCTTTCACAGCAACAAGAGGTTCATCCAACACAACAGTTAAATATGGCTCAGTTTAATCCTCAACAATATTACCTATCTAAATCATCAAAACAACAGCCTCCAACTGAAATGATGAATTGGTCATTTAATCAACAAGGTACAACCAATTTACATTTGCAAAATAGCCATAATCCAGCATCAACACATGTTCCATTCACCAGTACTCAAACTTCTCCTCGACCAGATTACTTTTATTCGACTGGACAGGCTAACTTAGCCGGTACCACACCATCTGAGCTATTACTTTCTCAACCAAGTCCGCAACAGTTACAGTACCGTGCTAATAATAATGATGATCAGTTACGTTATGGATATCAACATAATATGGATTATCAATTACCAAATCAATCCGTGAATAAAAAAACTGGACTAATCACGCCAGAATCTGATACCATTATCTCGCCTAGATCTCCGCATGCGTTAACTTCAAATTCGAATTCACCTTCTTCAACTAGTTCAGAAACATTGCACCATACTGAAAAGAAGACAAAGGTAAATAATTATAATAATAATAATAAATATATATATATATATATATATTAATTCCATCTTCTTCGCTATCTCTTGTAGGTTAATCCGACAAACAGGAAAGAAAGTCATCCGTTGGGGGATGCAAAAAGCCCTACTTACTATGACAGCTCAAATATGATGGAAGCTGCTACAGCTCTGGCTTCTGCTGGAGCAGGTCGACAATTTAAAAAAGTAGCACATAATGCTATTGAACGTCGATACCGTAAAAACATTAATGAACGTATCCTTGATCTTAAGAATGTAGTTCCAGCACTTTACAAGGCAAAAGTGAGAGACAATAAAAGCAGTGACAATGAAGAATCTTCTGAAGATGAATATAATGGTCTCGAAAAAAGAAACGGTAGTACTGCCGAAGAAATTGTGGAAGGTATTCCTGTTGCCAAGAAACTTAACAAGGCGACGATTCTTCATAAAGCAACTGAATACATTCATCATTTAAAACATTCAAATCAAGTCGCTGAAAATGAAAATCAAGCTTTGTTACATATATTGGGTCAAATGTCTGGCGGGCCGAAAGTATTAGAGCAGTTTCAAGCGCAGAAAAACGAAGCGGAGAGAGCTGAGCAACAACGTTTGATAGCTCAACGAAAGAAATCCATCGAACAAGAACGAGTAGAACATCAACGTATGCTTCGTGAAAGAGCTGCTCATCGTGCGGCTTTAGCCGAATTAATACCGAAACCAGAACGTAAACCGTATCCTCGTAGAGCTAAAAAGAAGCAAGTTGTGAAATCAAATGATAAAGGGTTACAACAAAAGGATAGTATTCGAAATGATTCCTTTTCACCTATTTCTCAAACAAATCACACCAATAAAACATTTATGGTCATGTTTTTATGTCTTGCTATTGTATCCCCTTTAACTTTTGAAAATCCTCCTGATCATAATATCCGTGCCAATCCTATTCTTAAATCAAGGGATATTGTTTTCTCAGATATGTCGATTCCTTGGTAAAGTTTTTATATTTAAAATTATCATGCGTTTAATATTTACAATCCCCTCCTCCCTTTTTTTGTAATAGGCATTGGGTTAAAGTCACTCTATTCTTTACATTCTTCTTAGTTTCCTTATCGTATTATGTTCTTCGACCACGTAAACGTAACATTGGAAATAACAAGCTTTAATGCATTTAATATCTTTTTCAAAAATAATTATAAAAATTCAACTTCAGTGTTGTTGAATGACTTATAATTTTTTCATTATTAAATAAACACACCATTTCGGTTGTAATAGGTTATACTTTTAAACAGTCAAAATGTACATTATACATCTAAATAAAAAGAAAAATACAATGATTTACATTTGGAAATATATTTTAGGGGAAATAAAAATAGAAGATTTATAAACAAGTGGTCGCGGAGGATGGGTCAGCTGAGTAGCAGCAATACCAAAAAAGATGGGTGACATACAGTATGGTACAAAAGTTTTTTAATGTAATAATGCTTCCGGTACAATCACACGAACGATTTCACTCATAGTATAAAAAAGGATCATGGATTTTTTGAGCCATAAAAAACAATTTTGCAGCCAATGGAGTATTAATTGTACTTAAGTATTTAATTCATGCGGTTGTCCATTTTTATCGTATTCCGTCGTTCAGTGGACTTACATGTAGATTTAAAACTATTAATAGTAGTACAGCTACATCGATATTAGGAAACGCAAAACACTATACATTAATTTTATCGCAAGATGGAAAAAAGTTTTTTATTATGTCTAATCACTATCTTCTCCGGAACGACCAGTTAAATTAAATATTTTTTTCTGAGAAGATTTTACTGGACGACCTAGTCCTAAACGTCTTCTTTTACCAGTTGATTCTTTTGAAGGCTGTAGGATTTGAGGAGGTGGAGGAGGAGGTGAAGTCGGTGAAGGCGGAGTTGGTGAAGGGGAAGGTTGCTTTTCTACTTCTTCGTCACTTGAGCTATATATATCTGTATCCTCATCATCCTCTTCTTCAATAACCTCGACCTTTCGATTATTTTTATTTTTATTTATAGTAATAGCTTCATCTTCCTCTTCTTCATCCGAGGAAGGAACTACGCTAGAGGTACGAATTGCTTGATCTGAAGTAGAAGCTGATAAAGGAGATTTTCTTTTTCTAGGTGTGGATTTGTTCATGATAGGTTTCTTGAGTTGCTTTACAGATGGCTTCGGTTTCTTATACTTTTGTAGAGTTTCTTCTTCTGCCGCAGATAAACCATCTTCTTCTATATCAGATGCAACAGGTAATTCTTCTTCATCTTCTTGTTCAGAGTTTATTGACGGTTCTTCGTTCATATCTTCCTCATCGTAATCAGGCTCACGAGGAATCTAAAAAAAAGTAATATATTATTAACTGGTTAAAACAAAAACAAAAACAATGTTTTTACCTGAGAAGATATTTCTACCCCGCGAATATCTCGATGTTTCAATGCACCTATTAGATTAAGACATTAGTATCACACCCATATTTGTAAAAAAAATATGCCAAATTTACCCATAAAGAAGGCACTCTGTGGTATACGGTTTTCAGTTAATAACATCTTGACTTGATAAATAACAATTTCCAATGCCTTTTTTAAAGGAGGTACATATGCTGATAATGCCACTTCTTTCAATACTTTAACGTGAGAGCAAATAATCTAAGAGTTGAAATATCAGAAACTATTACTGATGACATATTTTGTTTTTAATTACCTGGAGCATACGAGTACTTGCTTGAAAGTCTTTAAATATAGCTATAACGCTAGAGCTATGTGTTTTAAATACACGAGTGAAGAAAGGAATAGAATGCTTTGTAAATTGGTCGATAAACAATCGACCTGACTTTAAAAGAATACCAATCAATGCTCGGTCTTCCTTTGCTTTCACGTAGTATGTGATTCGTTCAAAGATTTTGACAATACGACCGTTGAATACCAATACGACGTCAATGTCTTCATCTGTGTTTTTGAGTAGATCAAACGCTTTTACTGTTTGGTTGATAACAGCCTATTTTTTAAAATTTAAGGTCAGTAGCTGTTTAAGGAAGGAAGAGAGATTTTAAAATAAAATATACTATCAAGACATACCTGATAATGTTGTACAACAGTTTCGTCTTTTAATAATGGAAGCACTTGTAACGGTCCTTCTTCTTCAAACTGAGGAAGTGTATTGTTTACAAGTTCATGAATAATATCAATACTATCTTCATTCAGTTCAATAAATTGTTCAATTAAGAATGGTATTTCCTTCTATATATTTATGTCAGTACCATTTCTTGAAAAAAAAAAATAGAGTTGCGTTAATTACCTTGATGTCGCGCCAATCAAACCAAGGCGCTATTATAATTTGGTTTACCACTTTTAATGCAGTTTTCTTTAACTTTGTAGAATTTTCAGAGATGACCATAAGTCGTTGTAATATATTAAATAGTAATAAAGCAGTTTTAGCTTGCGGTACATTATCACCATATTGAGACAGGTACGTAAATGCCTGCTCAAGTTCATCCTCAACAGAATTTCCTGGTCGGCTACTAATTCTAGAAGCTATAGCAGAGATCATGCTCTAATAAAAAAAAGATGAGTTTCAAAATAAGTGCATTAAAAAATTATTCATTACATGTAAAATAAGGCCATTGTCTGAATTCTGAATATCAGGCCATGAAAGTAACTTGAATATTATATTAAACACGAGTGAAATACAGCTTACTATTTCTTCCGATCCCTAATAAAAAAAAGCGTTATTTTTTTAAAAAAGAAATATAAAAGATTTGTTCCATAATATATTACCTCTATGCGACCTGGTTCAATATCCTAATTTTATAATGTTAATAAAAAAAGGTCAAAACTATACATATTTTTAAGAGAGAAAACCAGTTTTATCTCACCTTTTCTTGTAATTGGCTATACAGATTTTCAAGTGTTTGAAGAATATATGGTAAATACAAAACAACCTATTAAAAGCATTTAGAGTAAAGTTCATTACGCCAAGGTCATCCGTTACCTTCTTCATTAAGTTTTGTGCATCCATTCTTGCCAACATGGTAGCATTACATGTGGGATGTTTATCCTCGGCCTTTTTTTTACCAAAGAATACAGGTGGCGGTGGCATAACCTTTATATCCAATTTATTGTCTAGATCTTTCAAGATATAATTAATTTCTTCGCATGTCAACTGTTCAGACTCCTTTTGAATATCTTGATTGTATTTAAGAAGTTCCAATAAGTGAACCTAATATAGAATAATATCAGTATAACGCATGATATCAAATTTAAGTATCCAAAAATAAATAAAAACTTACACTAAATGCTCTCATATATGGTCTTAAATCATCAACACTTTTGAACTTCATCGTACTTGTTTTATGTTCTTTTATGACTGCTTTGGGACCAGGTACGTGTTCACTACAAGCTGTCTCTTGTGATTCTGAAGATGCAGCGCTACTGATCATTTGCGAAGAGTTTTTAAAAGTAGTGTGATTAACGGGTACGGTAGTATGAAATTCTAAAGGTGAGTATGTAGGCACCAGTCTCGTTAATTGACCCAACATTTCTTCCAATTGAAGTATATTACGAAGTCGACTCACAAGTCTTTCTCTAAACCCATCTTCTTCAGCAAACATGAATGAGTTTAGAATTTCCCTAAACCTATGCTCGCATATGTCAATATGTTACGAGTAGTACATTTTTTTTAACTTACCAATTAATGGTATAGAATAACATATCACACGCGTACTCTACTTCCTCTGGAGATATATCTTCAATATCATCTGACTTGAATAATAAAACACCACATCCAAACAATGCATCAACGTCTTGTAAACTACCATTATTTAATTTCTTTTCGCAACTTTGTATCAAGTTGAAAATAGAAGACATTGGTACAATAACTTGCTTTTTGGTTTTGATGTCTGGATTATAAAACAGTTCGTACATTTTAACAATGATTTCGCTATCATCTTCATCCAAGTTCATCATTTTTTCGGGCTCTAATTTGATATATTGGTTATCTCTTACACTTTCCATATATGCATCTGCATCCGTTTCAGCTACGACATAATATTCAGTAAAATCAGAGGTCATATTATCCTTAACCCAAGTTTGTAATCTTGTGTCTATATCTTCTTCGCTGATTAAATGAGCCAACTCGTCGTAGATCAAAGCAATACAATTCTATACATAAAAAAGTCATTAAAATATGTTTTTGTAAAAATGGGAAGAATATACTTACAGGATTTTCTTGAGAGAATCGTAATGCTAATTCTAATAAGCCGGTCGCTTGTCTCAACATGGGATGCCTTAATGCATTATTCGCCAAGGCTTTGGTTGATACAGTACTCGATCCAGCCCCAGTTTGATCATTACACAATACACGAGATCCAAGCACTTTAACTGAAGATAAGCAGGCAATAATTCCAATAATCTTGTACTTTTCTCTAGGGTTCGAAAGTTGTTTTCTAATGACAATTTGAATTTCTGACCATAAATTAGCCGATCCGTCTCCAGCAGAGTTACCAGTCTAATTAGATCACTTAGTACAAGTTTTTTTTAAATAAATAAATTAATTAATAATCTTACCGTCAAAGCGAGCAAACTGAAAATATCAAACAAGGTGCGGATTTGATATAAATTCAAATTATCCAAGTAATCTAAAATACCTTTTACAAATACACTATATACAGCTACACTTGATACATCGAATTTAACCAACTGTAATAATACGTTTAATGCCACATTCATTTCTGCTTCGACACCACTACCAATATGTGTCACAAGCGCTCCAATAATTTCTTGTCTATAATATACATCAGAAGATTTAAACGAGCTAACGTAGAGTGTACTCGCACATGGAGAGATAGCGTTCGTTTGTTGACAAGATCTTAATAAACTTTCAGATAATGATAATAAAACTCCCCAATATCTATAAATGTGATTTAGCATATATCATTTTTTTTTCAACGGTCATTTTCATATAAATTACCCTAATAATCCATCGGCATGACACATTATAGTCTCTTGAACCAAAGCAGATGTAATATAACCTTGTACAATTTTCTTCTTAATAATCGCCTCTACTTTTTTCTTCATGGAAGTCATTGAATATAAAACAATCAATACCAATAAATCAATGACTTTATGTTCACGCTAAAATGCTGTCAATTTATAATATTCTCTTTTTTTTAAAAAAAAAACACACGCATACCTGCTCCTCTAAAGCTACAATGGATTTCAACCACGAATCGCATACGAATTTATGAAACTGCAAACCCAACTTAATCGACTCAAGAATCAAGGCCTCAGGCGCTTGCTTGTTTTTCTGTTGCACTTGTGTATTGCTCTGTACTTTACCCAACGCTCTAAAATCTAATTTTTGTCGGATGCCATACACTACCATATCAATCGTGCTTGGTGTTACAGTTTGGAGTAAAAACTTGACAATGATAGCTAAATCATCAAGTTCAGCCGATTCTAATCTTTCTAATACCATCTCTCTTACATCCTCTAAATTCTCGGAATGAAGCGTCAGGTTTGATAATGCATCCAAAATAGGGACGGTTAATTCTGGATTTTCGTTCATTAATTCTTTCAAGTAAACTACAATTGGCTAGTATATGTATTTTCACTTAGATCTTTGTCCGTTGATGTTTTAGATATAAAAATCCAAAAGTACCTTGTGCTCAGAATCATTCACTATATCAGGTAATGAAGTAATAAGTTCGTGCTGTATCACGGCTGGCGTAATTTGGATAATCTTTTTTTTTTTTTTTTTTTTTTTACTGGAGTTAGTATATTAAGTAAAAATGGATAGCATGGCTCGTACCTCTACTAATTTTTCTGTTAATACTTCTGGTTGAGCGATATAATCCAACCAACGCAGCTGATGTAAGATTAATCTTGCTGTACAAGAGCTAGAGTTACTGTTCAAGAAGAAATATTAAATATAAAAAAATGTTGTCACGAGCATTTGATATACTTACTCATTTTCTAATTCGTCATAAAACTCAGGAAGTCTTTCTAGCAAATATGTTATCAGTTCGGGTTGAATAGAATCGATAGCTAAAAGAGTTTTGAATAAACTCTCTGAGCTTGAAGTTCTAGAAAGAAATAAAGGTTAATACAAAACTTTACAAAAGAAAGGAGAGGTTTTGTTTACCGATTAGTTTTCGGTACATGGTCTGCTACAGTAGAAGGAAGTAAACACTTTCGGAAAACTGCTGGATCTTCCGTGTAGTTTTGAAGATCTTGGTTGAATTCCTCAATTTCATTCGTTTGATTACGCAGTTTATTCGCAAGCGATCTACGGAACAAGACAGACTCGACCTCTATAGTCCATGTCAATATAAACTCGTTTAATACCCAAGACTTTTTTTATTACCAAATATGACGGTTGAAGACTCAAGCTGACACCCTGCTTCTTTTAGTAACTGTCGAAACAACATAATTGATAAAGAAGAAAAGGGAAATAAGTCGGACTCGCCGCGTGAAATGTTTTTTGGACTGACCATACTATGCGCGTCTCAAAACACGTGCGGATAACCAAAAACCTAGATTACCCTTTTTTTTTATAATTATTGAAGCGCGTTTCTCTGAATAAAAAAAAAAGAATGGAGGAATCTTCAGATGATGATCATCAAACTCCTTCTCAAATGTTACACGTTCAAACACCTTTGATCCACTCACCGAAACTTAGTATTAAACTTGACTGGTAAGTGGGAGGATTTTTCTTTCAAGCTATTGGAGTAACAACTACTAAATCTCTTTTTTTTAGTAACATTTACTTTAAAATAGAAAATGTACAACCATCAGGATCCGTAAAAATGAGGTAAGATATAAGGAGACAGTGATGATTTTTTTTTACGATAGACTAAGTGATATAAAAGGGGTATTGGTAACTTTTGCTATAAAGCAGTAGAATCCAGAGGAAGGGATATTCATCTTGTCTGTGGGTCTGGTACCAACACTGTGTTAGCGGTAGCATACTGCGCTAGACAGTTAAATGTAAGTGCAATCACTGTTATGCCCAAAGATACCCCCAGTTCAATTTGCGATTCAGTAAGATTGGAAGGAGCGCATCTAATTTTATATGGCGAGGATTGGGCTGCCGCGGATGAGCATGCAAGAAAGTTAGTAAAAAGAAACGGGTAAAGTAAATCTAGTGGGGGAAAGGAAAAATATGTAATGTAAATAGTTAACACGGAGTTCTTTAGTGTATATGTCCCATCATCGGATCATGCAGATATTTGGCAAGGACATGCTAGCATTGTTCATGAATTAAAGACTCAACTTCAAGATACTCCCCCAGCAGCAATTATATGCCCGGTAGGTGGAGGAGGGTTATTAAACGGTGTGATTACAGGTTTACAGAGTATCGGATGGAAAAACGTACCTGTAATTGCTGTAGAGACACATGGTAGTAATGCGTTTCAAGCCTCTGTTGTTGCTGGCAAGTTAGTGACCCTACCAAATATATCAACAATAGCGTCAGGATTAGCATCTAGCACCGTCAGTTCAAAGTCACTAGAACTTAGTTTAGTTCATCCCGTCGTTCCCTTCGCTGTGAGTGATGCAATGGCAGCCGATGCGGTGAGACTTTTTGCAGGTAAAACCCAAAAAAAAAAATATACTTGAATGAGCCATTTGGCACGTCATATTAACGTAAAGAAAAAATAGAGGATGCAAAGATGATCGTAGAAGCAGCATCAGGTGCAGCGTTATCTTTGTGCTACACACAATTAATTCGTGATATTTTACCATCTTTGGGACAAGACTGCGAAGTTATTGTGTTGGTGACAGGTGGGTCCGATATTAGCCTTACACAGCTTGACGAGTACAGAAAGAAATATTACCGACCACCTGTTATTGTTAAGAGCGGCGGAGAAGTATTTTTAAAGATGGATGACAAATTAACCCATATCCAGAGTATAGATTCCACTGAGCCATTGGGGATCTCGTCTGATAATTTGACAAAATTAAATCAAAGCAATAAACAAAAGATAAAGGAATCAAACAAGCAACAAAAATTACAACAGCAGCAATTACAACAACAGCAACAGCAGCAACAACAAGAGCAGCAACAGCAAGAATTGCAACAACAACAACAACAACAACAACAACAACAACAACAACAACAACAACAACAGCAAATGCAGCAATTACAACTACAGCAAGCTCAACCACAACTACATCCTCAACTTCAATCACTACAACAATTGCAGCAATTGCAGCAGCTGCAATCGCATTTACAATCACATCTACAATCGCAAGAACAAAATGCCATTGTAGATACCCCTATGGAAGAAACATTTCAAAGTAGTACACAAGAAGAAGACCCCTCATCGATTAAACCACTAACACCTGCAAATACTCAATAACATTACATTTCTTTTTTTATATATTTGCTTTCACTTTATTTCATCACTCCACCTCCCCTCCACACTTGTACCATACTATACTATATATATATTTTTTTTCAATGCAATTTTTTTTTAAACAAAACAAATCAGATAGATTTTTTTTGAGTGAAATTATGCCAAGGATAGTGTATCACAGAGGTTTTCTCACGCCATTGGAAACAGGCCCAATAAATCGAATGTTGGTCAAACCACAAAAAAAAAACGTCCGATAATTTCAGGATCAGATATAAAAAACAGCATAAAAAGAGAACAATTGAGCCAGCAGTTTTTTATCAGATTATCTTTTTCTTTTGACATTTTAACAAAACAAAAACAAAAACATACTTACAATATGAGCGAACCCCATCCTATTCACGACATCTTGGAAAAGTCCCACGAGGTAAGTACTATATATTTTGGTTACGTAAGAGTTGGTATACTTACGCTGCTGTATAAAAGGTCCAATCCGAAGAAGAACGTATCCGATTAGCTGAAGAAGCTAACAAGATCCACGAGAAAGCTACTGGTCATGCCATGAAGATTGATGAACATGGTAACGTCGAAACCAACTGTGAAGAAGCCAAGAGTTGTCCTGCTCTCCATTAAATTTCTCATTCCTTGTGAAATTATATTTATTTATTTATTCAATAAAAATTGACAATACCGCTGTTTTCAGCATGTAACAATGGACGAATGACTTTTTTTAATAGTACCACTTTTTTTTTAATGCAAAAAAATACGAAAATATAAGAGAAAAAAAGGGTGGGGGATGAATGTGGATTTTTATGATACAATAAGTTGGGGAGGCAAGTGGTGTATTATTTATCCACTACAGCTGACACATGCTTCAGGGTTCTCAAGAGAACAAGCAATAGCAGCTAAATCATCAGCAGTTTGTTCAATTTCTGCTTCAATGTCTTCCTTAGGTTCTTCACCCATAGTTAATCTCATGGCTTCGACAGGGCTAGTCTTGAGGAATTGCATACCAGTCTTTAAGCCTCGGTTCCAACTATAGAAATGCATAGCAGAAAGACGACCATAGGTAGGCTCAGCAGAGAAAAGGTTAAGTGATTGAGATTGATCAATAAAGGCAGCACGATCAGCAGCCATGTCAATAATAACACGTTGAGAAATATCCCAGACTGTCTTATAAAGACTCTTGAGGTCATCAGAGATTAAAGGAAGCTTTTGAACACTACCGTTAGATTGAGTTAACATCTCTTTAACCTTAGGATTCCACATACCACGTTCAATCAAGTTCTTGAGTAAATGGGGGTTAACAGCTTGACACTCACCAGCTTGAGAGCGGTAAGTAAAGATCATGGTTTGATAAGGTTCGAAGCCATCGTTATTACCAAGGAGTTGACTAGTAGTAGTAGTAGGCATGGGAGCAAGGAGAACTGAGTTACGGACACCATGAGCCTTGATGTTAGCACGAAGGGTATCCCAATCAAGACGAGCAGAACCTTGGACATCCCACATGTCGTGTTGTAAAATACCCTGACTAATAGGGGATCCCTCATAAGAAGGATAGGGGCCAGACTTTTGAGCCATTTCGTTGGATGCTTCAAGAGCGGCAAAATAAATGGATTCGAAAATATCCTTGTTTAATTCACGAGCTTCAGGGGAGTCGAAAGGATAGTGCATCATCAAAAAAACATCGGCTAAACCTTGAACACCTAAACCAAGAGGTCTATGCTTAAGAGCACTAGTCTTGGCTTCCTCAATAAGATAGTTGTTGACATCAATCATCTTATCCAAATTCTTGATAGCAACCTTGACAATATCATGAAGAATAGCGAAATCAAAGGTACGGGCCTTTTCATCAACACACTTGGGAAGAGCAACAGAAGCAATGTTACAAGAACCAACTTCGTTAATATCAGAGTATTGCATAATATCAGCATGCATGTTGGAGCCAGAAATAACACCCAAGTTCTTTTGGTTATTCTTCTTGTTAATGGAATCCTTGTAACACATGTAAGGCATGCCACTTTCGATTTGTGCGTCCAAAATAGCGAACCAAAGCTTTTGAGCAGAAACAACCTTTCTAGACTTACCAAGCTTTTCATACTTGAGATAAAGAGCCTCGAATTCCTCGCCGAAAGAGGTATCAAGTCCAGGACATTCGTTAGGGCACATTAAAGACCAATCAGCATTACCCTCAACACCTATTTTTTTTAAAAAAAAATTTATACATACATTAATCTCTAATATAAACTCTTAAAATATACAAATATAAACTTACGCTTCATGAAAATATCAGGGATCCAAAGACCAAGGTTAAGATGACGAGCACGGAGATTCTCTTCACCAGAATTCTTTGAAAGATCAATGAAGTCAAAGATATCAGCGTGCCAAGGTTCCAAATAAACAGCATAAGTTCCCTTTACTTTTCTAGCACCAGGGGTAATGAAACGAGCGGCATCGTTAAAGACACGAAGCATAGGAACAATACCATTAGAGGTACCGTTGGTACCTGCAATATAAGAACCAGAAGCACGAATCTTTTGGAAACTCATACCGACAGAACCAGAAGCCTTGGATACACGAGCACAGGTGGAAACAGTGTCATAAATACCTTCAATACTGTCTTCCTTCATCTGAACTTCAAAGAAACTAGAGAGTTGACCACAGTTGGTACCAGCGTTTAAAAGGGTAGTAGCAGCATAAGTAAAGAGTTTACGAGAGGTATAGTCATAAGCCTTGAAAGCAGATTCCAAGTCCTCACCATGAATGGCAAGAGCAACACGCATCATCATATGTTGAGGACGTTCAACAATTCTGTCCTTGATTTTTAATAAAAAGTTTTGTTCCAAAGTCTTGAAACCAAAGTAATTGAAATCGAAATCACGTTGGTAATTAATAGTCTTATTAATGGCGTCGGAATGCTTTAAAACAAGATCTAAAAAGTCCTTGGAAATTAAGGGATTACGAGCTCCAGTCTTGGGATGAACATTGTCGTATAATTCTTGTATAACATCAGAGAATTTATCGTGAGTTTGCTTTTGGAGATTGGAGATAGTAATACGAGCAGCTAAAATAGCGTAATCGGGATGGATACTAGTCATGTCAACAGCGATCTCGGCAGCCAACTCATCTAACTGAAAGGTAGTAATACCAGGATACATGCCTGAAACAACCTATATATCGATTATTATTAGTGTGTATCCTATTCGAAAACATTTATATATCGGTTCCTTTACCTTTTGAGAGATTTTAGGAGGATCAACGTAATTTTCGTCAAGACCTTCACATAAGATATTGATACGAGAACTAATCTTATCAAAGAAGACCTTTTCTTGGGTTCCGTCTATAAATGGTTTAAGTACACCATACTAGAGTATAATTGTGACAGAAATACGTTACCTCTCTTTACAACGTACATTTTTTTTAGTATTATAAATAATAAAGAAGAAAAAAGAAAAAATTTCGCGTTCTTAATCACGTCCTTTTTCTTTTCTTTTTTTTTTTTGTAATGGCGCAAAAAAAACGCGACAAGCGAAATCGAACGTCCTGTCAAGACGCGATTTATTTAATAGACGCATCTGCGTTTAAAAGATATAAACATTTGTCGCGTTATGTACTACATTGTTTAAAAGGGTTGAAGTTCTTCGACTGTAACTCACGAAATACAGTGCGGCTGGTAAATTTTGTCCGTTTCGAAAAAACAAATGGCGATTTCAGAAAAATAAATGTCAAAAAATAAGTGGCGCTAGCTGAAAAATGATTGGTGGTTTGTTATGAAACGATTGTCGTTTTCGAAAAATTTACTTTGTCTTTTAGAAGAATTCAATTTTTCGGTTTTTTTATCAGATTGTCATTTACGTACAAGTGAATGTTTATTAAATAAAGGAGCTACTTAGAATTTTGTTTTATCATAGCAATCGATGATTTGACGTTTAGAGTGCCTACAAAAGCCATAAAGATCACTGAGGCGACAATTCTTTGCGACAGATTTTCTTCATTTTTCAACCTGTGACGCCTCATTTTTCCTTGTACAAGAGCCCAAAACTGTTCAATCGTGTTTAGCTCTGGTGAATAAGGGGGCAAATACGTTACTCTGTAACCTCTACTCTCAATATTTCTTATCATTGGATGCGACTTGTAAATAATGCAGTTATCCATTACAAGATAACTGCCAATAAGGCTTTCGTCCGTGTCCATGATATCAAGAAGCTCATTCATGAATTTCATAAAATGAGCAGCTGTTGTACCCTTTGCTATTGGCTTGTTGTTTTCGCTGGTACTACTCTCCTCAATGTCAACGTACACTACAGTAGGATCTTCAATGATAATGTCCCCGGCTCTTTGCTCTTTGCCTCTCACAAGCTTTCTCTTCTTTGGTTTCGTTGTCTTCGTAGTCTGACTTTCTTGACCTTTTAGCTTCTTGGGTGGAGGCTTTTTCATAGCAACATATATAACTCTAGAACAATGTATAGCACCAATAATGGTGTGTGAAGGAGAACAAGTTTTTTACAGTTTCCATTGGGGCCTAATTGCTTCTCAGAACGGACAGAAGTGGTCACTGATATCTCAAGTTATAATCCTCCAGCCAGTCCAGTAAACCTCCCACCAATCCCACCAATGGAAGATGATCTCGAACTCCAATACTTGTTTGACACATTGAATGGAAAAGTTCCTCCTGGTCCCATACTGGTCCCATACTGGAACTTTAAAGATGTTCATCTCTAACGTTAGGTGAATATTTATCTGGATCTTGGTCCGCTCAGTCGATTTAAATACCAGTTGATAGAAGAGCCCAAAAAAAAGAGATCAAAAACCAAAAGATGGACAACAGGAGGATCCAAGTCTAAATGATGTTATGTAACTACAACAACAGAGACAATAGACCAGTTAGTAACAGTCGCAATAAGAGAGTCAACAATATCAACTATTGAAAAATTAGAAAAACAATAAGAACTATGTTCAAAGGTAGACACACTTTTCAAAAAAAAAAAAGAAGCAAGTTTGTTAGACCGTATTTTTTTCTTTTTCTTTACTTGATAGACAAACAACCACAACATACACTGGCATACACCCACACACAAAGACAGACATAAATATATAAAGTTCAGGTAGACTACTCTCCTTTGACCTGAAAGAAGGTTCTTTTATTGATGCCCTCTTTTCTTATTTATGTAGTGCTCTTCTTCACTTTTCGGCCAGAAAAGAACTCAAAATGCATTCTAGCAAAAGGTGTAGCGCTCAGAAATAGCATAGATAAGGCAATCCACTTAATAAGGCTTTCCCATCTACTACAAAAAGAAAAGTGATTCCTATAACTTGTCGATCTAAGTAGTTGTAGGCGTCATAAGATAAGGGTTGACCCCTTTTTTTCTTTATGAATTGTGAATATGTAAAATGTATTTTTACTATTGTGTGTACGTGTATAGAAAAAGATATAGGTATGTATGTAAGCAGGTAAATATGTAATCAAGTAGGTTTAGAAGCAAGAAAGTATGTATTTATGTATGTATGTCTGTATAAGAAGTAAAGATCAACATATTTGGAGACTTTTGCATTGTTGATGCTATCGATTAAGGATTTCTTCCAAGTAAAGAGTGATTCTGTTTGGTTGAAGTAATCTTTCAACTAAGAAGGAGTAGTAGGTAATTTGACTATGGCATGTGCCCTTCGAATAAGATGATTGTCAACGAGAAATACCAACTCAAAATAGAGTTTCATGTCTAGATATTCGGAACAATTCAGTTTACTTATGCATACAACATCTTAAAGGGCAAATAGCTTACCATGAAACCTGATGAAATGGCCTTTTGCTGCATTGGTGTATTCAATAAAGTCGATTGTTCCTTTCTCAACCTTCTTCTCATCAGAGCCAGCTTTTTCTGGTTTGCAATTCTTAATTCCCCCAGAAAACTCAACTAGGCAAAAGCGTATTTTTTGATCAGATCCAGCCCGGAAGCCAACGCCATCCCACTTGGTGCTTTGAGTCAAGAGAGTTTCGATTTCAATCCTAGAAGAAAAGACATCAACAATCAGTTTCAGGCCGCAAAACGTCTACTAACTTACCAGCTGAAATTGACTTTCAAGTGTTGTTTGTTGTCTTAGGCCTTCTAACAGCTCTTTGTCCGGCATAGTCTTCACGCAGTCATCATCAATATATAGAATTTGTAAGCCAGTTATCCTATAAAAGAAAAGGTTCAAGTTAAGACTACGATTATACGTAGTAGGTGAATGTGTAAACTCACTCTTTGTAAGTTAAAGTAATTTCATTTAAAGCGGTGGTGTGGCTGTTGTTGCTACTGTTGTTGCTTGATGTGATCAAGCGCATATACAGATATATGTTCTCATATATATTTACATATACTTGATTATCTCACGACTTTAACCATTATGACTAATACATATTTATTTTAACTAAGCCTTATCAACATCGTCCAGTAATAACTGATGTCTGGATACAGGATTGGAGGATTTCCGTAATTGCATGTCTTGTCCGAAAGACTGGATTATATAATCACGGCAGGAAATTAGATATGGAAGGTGTGGCACTTTAGTGTGGCACAAACGCACTTATTTATCTGTGAACTCGGACATGAAAAAGCTATATAAACCTCTACCTTTTTTACGTTAAGACATTGTCGGCTATCTGCTCTAACGCCTCATGTGCACGTTTCTCTATTTTTCTTGCTGTCTGATTTATTTCTTCCTCATTTCTTACTCTCCAGTATTCTTCATACGCTGAGTAAAAACGCGTTCGAAGTTATGTTGCTCCTACTCCCGTTGCAAATGTTTCATCACGTTTCAAGAACCAGTGCTTACCAAGATTGGCTTAAAACAGCCGTTGACCTCAATCCCAAATAAATGATTATTTAAACTTTGTCAATACGGTTATGAAAGACAAAGCAACAACAGGCTCTCTGTACATAACCCTAATGAACAACTCTTTGCAAAATGCTCCAAAAAAAAAAGTAGCCTACAATCATTGATGCTATTGTCTTGTTCAATGTAAGAATTAGTATTATCTCTTCATCGTGAGGAAATAGATTTTATAACCTTAAGCTTTTTTTGTTTCTTTTCTTTTTTAGAAAAAAGACAGCAAGGACTCGCACTTTCAGGATTTTGGGAATACGGAGCTCAACATTTTTATGCAATCAATCAAAGATTTCTCAGCATCAAATTCTTATGCAGCCAATCAAGAATTTTCTACTCCATAAAAAAAATAAGGTGACGCACCTCTTAGCTCAATACTTTTTCATTAATCTATGCTCTCGTCTAACGAGTTCAGCTTTGAAGCGACGGCCTCATACTTCATCATCATTCAACACAGATGGTAAAAAGGTGTACCTAAAGCTCTGCTAAATCACTCGGGGCATTTACTGTCACCAGGTGACGAATGGTCCTTACGTAGTGCTATGTTCCATTGTGAACATAAACCTCGGCGTATAACTGTGGAGTGTCTTCTCCCGAACTATTAGATTGAGATCTTACTTACGACGGTTATGAATTTTTTTTTTCATTCAAGATTGATACTAAACTGCTCTTTTTTTTTCGTTGCAAGGATTTGAATAGCTGAAAATAGAGCGGGTCTTATCCGTTGTCTTAAGAAGCGCAAGTAGTGCATTCAACGCTAAGGACTTGTAGCAGGTTATAATACTCGTGCCTTTACCTAGGTAGCCTTCTTTCACTCGCATTTCTTCAACCTCATTCATTCGCAAGATGCATCTGATATTTGTCGACATTCATGTGAGTTTTTTTTTACCCACTTTCTTTTAATTCTTGTCCTGACCATAATTATCAGAATAATATAGGTCAATCCTATCGATTTTGTTAAACAACACTGGTGTGTGTATCGTCCAAATAAAAGACTGGCCTAATTCCAATCTACAAACGCTCAATAAAATCAGCAGGCATCTTTCCGTAAAAACAATAAATAACTCTGTAGTGAAATAGGTAATATTTCTCCACATAATCAAATGTAAAAGTCATCTCACATGGAACTATGATACAACTATTCAAACAAAAATAATGCGCATTCACATGAATAATCTATTTAGATAAGAGATGACAAACACTAAACGTAAATACCCTTGGTATTCACGATGTGTTGATACGTGATAAACCCAAAATATATATGAATCAAATAAGAACGAGTAAACCGCTGTATAAAAACGCATGATTGACTAGAACAAATATATATATATATCATAACTATTCCATTTATTATATTATAACCGAACCAGAAAAAGCATAAAAGAAAAAGCATTATTAAATAAAACAAGAGTCATCTTTAAAAAGAACTAAAAAATCTAATCAAAGTGTACATCATTTTTGTCCTTTTGTGCTGTTTTGAAGATCAAAACAAGTTACTACTTATAAAAGACACCAATGTCTTTATTTTCAGCTCCTCCGTTTTTCTTTTACTTTACTTAAATTTTATACTTTAAAGACTTTACTCAATTAACACGGAAACAACAAAAGGGTATGATTTATAAAAGATAGTTAATATATTTGATACTGATTAGTAGTTTAGTTGTTTCTGTAAATAAAGTAATTTATTTCCTCAAAAATGTGTGCACATGGGGTGCCAACCATTATAACTTTCAGGCTAGGATTACTTTTCACTCCACTTTTCAGCCAAAAATTAGACAAGGATTACTTTTCGCTCTACTTTGTCCTTGTCTTTCCTATTGTTTCTTTTTATAAATTCCATGTGTATGTTTTCCTTTGTGAATCATACGACAAGAGTTTTTGTTGATGAATTCAAATCGAACTATTGCAAAGCAAGATTTATTGTTCATTGCTTTATTACATGCATCGCACTTTTGCTTTTCAATAAGCTCATTTGTGCTTGCCGGTTTTCTATCCAAAGTAAAAAGTTCATAGTCTGTATTGCTACAAAAGACTGAACCAATGCACTGCTTTGAATAAACTTTTCTAAAGCGGTCCTTGTAGTTTTTGTTGTATAGCTTTTTTAGTTGCCATCTAATATTCGGATCAAAATTAACGTACTTTGATTCTTCAGAACACTGAGCCACAACTGTCTCTTCTATGCCTCCGTTAGGAAATTGTACTTTAAAATAAATTATTGGCTTATTCATATAAAAGTTATGACAAGAGAGAGTGTAGTGAAGAGAAGGCACAAGAACATAAGAGTGCACTAAAGGTTTTTAATATTCTGCTGGTGGCTCATTATTCAAAAGCACCCAAAAAAAGTACCCATCCTCGTATTAAAGGTTACGATTTACCTCTAATTTTAAAAAAAAAACTTAATTTTGTTTTAATAAACTTAACAGAGTTTTAATAGCATTTACCCTGCATTTTATTATTGTGAGATTATAACAGAGGTTACAGAGTAACGTATTTGCCCCCTTATTCACCAGAGCTAAACACGATTGAGCAGTTTTGGGCTCTTGTACAAGGAAAAATGAGGCGTCACAGGTTGAAAAATGAAGAAAATCTGTCGCAAAGAATTGTCGCCTCAGTGATCTTTATGGCTTTTGTAGGCACTCTAAACGTCAAATCATCGATTGCTATGATAAAACAAAATTCTAAGTAGCTCCTTTATTTAATAAACATTCACTTGTACGTAAATGACAATCTGATAAAAAAACCGAAAAATTGAATTCTTCTAAAAGACAAAGTAAATTTTTCGAAAACGACAATCGTTTCATAACAAACCACCAATCATTTTTCAGCTAGCGCCACTTATTTTTTGACATTTATTTTTCTGAAATCGCCATTTGTTTTTTCGAAACGGACAAAATTTACCAGCCGCACTGTATACACGTAAAACACCCAAGTAAAAACCAGTAACGAAAAGGGACTGTTTTAGAAATTAGGTAACGGCCTTAAAGGGTTACCGTCTGTCTCAGAATTTTGTAATGCGTAAGAAATCAAATTATTTACTCGTTTTATCATAACTAAGCTCTACGATAAAAGACAAAGAACTAAGATGTCTACGATACGAGACAAAGAACTAAGGTCTACGATAAAGATAAAGGCTTATTCCTATATATGTATATGCATTCATAAGCGAACATACGTACTTATAGCTTTGGTAATACTATACATATTATCAGTACTTAAAAAATTGGTATATAACACGAAGAATAATAACGTCACTCTAAAGTTCATGAATTATTCGTTTTATAAAATCTCCGAGATAAGACATTGTAAACGTAAAGGTTATATGTACTATTTCAGATTTTTTATATCGTGTATGCAAAATATAATGTTCCAATAGTCGAAGTATAAATCACAATATATACGTATATGCAAGAACTAATTGTCTTAATCGAGCAGAAGCTTTTCTTTTGTTAGTAATATACATCTTTTTGATTCGATTTAATAAATTAATGTTTGACATTTTTTTTACTGTTTTGAAAAATACGACCTTTGCTTCTTTTGGGACATAATAAAAGCTTTATTATGAGAAGTATACTTGTCTCTGGTAAATGACATCAATGATGCATCAAATCTAGGGTTTCTGATCATTTCAACCTATCTAGTAGTCAAGTGAAAATTTTCCGCAGACCCGAGACTTTCAGTTTTAGTAGCCACTTTTAAGCTGCTTAATAAAACCTTGACACTTTAATCTAAATTGGATTTATCTCTTTTTAACTTTTTTTTTTCTTTAACAAACAAACAAACAGAAAAAAAAAATGTGTTTCCCTACTTTAACAGCAGTAGGATCTTTATTCTTACTTGGCAGTTTTATCCTAGAATTGTTTATTCTTATCGGTAACTTACCGAGTACATTTTTGCCTCATATTAATTTTGCCAAAATATGGAATAGAGGTCAAAATCAATCGTATTCTTTTGGTTTATGGTAAAATATATGAAAGTCGATATTGTTGTTTGTTTATATTAAAAACTTTAAAAATTCTTTAGGAATTACTGTACCGGAGGAGGTGATGGCGTCATTAACAGTTGTGGATCTTCTAGTCCTGCATACAATTGGGCTAATACACCTAATATTTCTAGTGTTGCTCCCCAAGCTCATAGCGGTCTTGCCCAAGGTCTTTTCTTGGGTATGTTTATCCTCTTTTTCCTCGGTTGCGGCTTTAGTTTCGTTTTTTGGTGTTTCAGTCTTCCTATCTGTTGTGTAAAGCGCAAAGGATACGGATACTCCATGTCTTCTCTTGTTTTAATTACTTTCTTGGTTATGCTCACGGCTTTTATAATGTCTCTCGTGATTGTCTTTTTAGGTATGAAAACTATTACCAATTTGGAAACAGGATGGAGTGTAGAGGCTGGTAATTCGATTTGGTTAACTATCGCTTCTCTCGTTTCACTTCTTATCTCATTCCTTTGCTACACCGGTGGTGTTACCTGCGGCGGAAAGAAGAGAAAAAACAAGAACTCTGTCGATCCCAACTATAATAGTAAGTTTAACAACAACATCATTGGTACTCAGCCGCTTTATGCTGCTTCTCCCGTATTTTCCCCTCAAGAGGCCACTCAAACAACTGGTCCCCAAGGAACTATGTTACAGCAACCTTACTCTGCATCTCCAAATGTCGGTAACCCAAACTTAAGTCCTCATCTTAACCAAGGCTATGACACAACAACGGGTCCAAACCATGAATCTGTCCCTATGCACGGTTACCAAACTCCCACTCTTCAACCTGCAAATGCTCGTTAAAAAGAGCACTTTCTTCAACATAAAAAAAAAAAGATACTTACTTACATAGCAATAACTTAATAATTTACAAACTTAATAAAAATAATATGTTTCAACTTTTGAGCAATGCAAAGCGTGTACCAATAATAAAAAAGGTATAATAACTAGAAGTTTTGTAACTTGCGTGCGGGCACTACTAGCGTCATATATTCGACTATTTTGCATGAAAAATGTGAAACTAGGTGTTTATCATTACTTTTTTGCTTCTTACAGTACCACCTTCCCTATTTAAACAGAAAACTTAAAGATAGTCACATTTTTCTTTAGAAAAAAAAAGATTTTTTTTTCGATTTTGACACACCCTTTCTATCTGTTACTTGGAAAAAAATGTCTGCTCAACAAAAAAAGTTGGAAGTTTTATTGAAGTGGTTCGATGAGAACAAAATAGAATGGGATAAAGAAGCTTTGGAAGTAAAAGAAGTGAATGGATCTTTCGGTGTCTATGCCAAGAAGAACATGAAGAAGGACAAAGCAGGTAAGAAAAAGTCCAATCATACACAATGTCGATCTAATAACGTCAAAAAAATAGTTGTCAAGATCCCCAAAAACTGTATTCTTTCTATCAAGACTACAGGTATCTCCAATATCTTGGACGAAGCTAACCTTGAAGGTGGTTGTCCCCTCGCCTTAGCTGTATTATACGAAATTGCTCAAAAGGAACAGTCTCCTTGGTACGGTTATCTCCAAGCTCTTCCTGATCAAGGTGAGGATCTTCCTATCTTCTGGGAGGAGGATGAAAAAGATTTGTTCAATGGTACCGAAATGGAAAATGCCGTTAGAAATGATTTGGTAAATAATATATTTTAAAATTAGAGTTTTTTTTTAAAAAAAATCAAGTAGACTAACGTAATTGATAGAATGATCTTGAGGATGATTATGCTGAATTAATTGAACCTCTTTTGGAAGATTACCCTTACATCTTTGATCGTGGAACTAACGAAGATGACGATCCTTATTCTTTCGATAAGTTCATCAAGATCTCCACCTTGATCTCTTCTCGTGCTTTTGAAGTTGATGCCTTCCATGAGAATGCTTTAGTTCCTTTTGCTGATATTTTCAACCATAAGGGTGAAGGCGAGCAAGTTCATTTTGAAACTGAATTCGAAGTATGTGATTCTTGTGGTGCTCTTGAATATTGTGAACATCAATATCTCGATTTCCTTGAAAACAGTGATGAGGAACATAGCGATGAAGAAGGACACAGTGATGAAGAAGAACACAGCGACGAAGAAGGAGGAGAACAAGGCGATAACGTCGAAGGCGAATGGGAGGATGCTGAAGATCTTAGTGAAGGAGAAGAGGATGAAATGGATGAAGAGATGGCCTTGGATACCGAGTTACCTGATTTAGAGGAATTAGAAGCTGCTGGTGTTAACTTCTGGGACACTGAAGAGGAGGAAGATAAAAAAGATACTTGTGATATGGTTCTTGATCGTGATGTCAAAAAGGGTGAAGAAATCTTCAACACCTATGGTGATCACCCCAATATTGCTTTATTGAGCAAGTATGGTTTCTGTTATGATGATAACAAGAACGATTATGTTTCTATCGGCGAGGATTCTATTGTCGATTGTTGTCTTGCCATTACTTCTGAAATTTTGAAGGGTAAGATGCCCAAGGCTTCTAACGAAGAAGTTGAAAAGGCTGCTATTGAACTCACTAGACCTAGATGGGAATTCTTCTTGAAGAATGAAAAGAGTTTGTGTCCTTCTCCTGAAGGTGAACAAGAGGAAGAAGAGGATGATTTTGATAATGGTTGTCAAGAGGATTGCTGTGCTTCTGGTGACGAGGGTCATGGTCATGGAGGTCACGGTCACGGCCATGGACATGGTAAGGAAGGTCACTCTCATGGTGAAGATGCCGATGAGGAACACGAGCATGACGCCGAGGGTGGATGTTGCGGTAGTGATGATGATGAGGAACATGAACACGATCCCGAGGGTGGATGTTGTGGTAGTGATGATGAGGGTGAGGGTGGAAAGGGTCGTCCTTATTTTATCAACTCTGAAGGTCTTTTCGAAGATAAGCTCATGTGTTTACTTCACATCATGTTTGTCAGTGAAGAAACTTTCGCCAAGTTTGCTGAAGATATTGAAAATGCTTTATCTTATTTCGAAGAACTTTCTAACAGTCAAGGTGAAAACAAGACTAAGGCTATTGTTGATGTCAAGCGTGTTATCTATCAAGTCTGTCGCGCACTCTGTGAATTTAGACGTTTGGAATATCTCCAAGATGGTGAATGGAAGCCTATTAAGCAAGATATTGAAGAGCGTAAAAAGGTAAAAAATAAAATAAAAAAAACCAATCTATTTATTTTCTAGTTACCAAAAAACTAATTTTTTTATTATTATAGGTTGCTGATAACTTGAGAAAGTATTATGCTTTGACTTGTCGTATTGGCGAGAAGAAGATTATCGAAAGAGCTATTAAATATTACGGAGACTTGGTAGAGGAATACTCTGCACCTGTCGCTGACAAGAAGAAGTCCGTTGCTAATAAGAAGAAGCCTGTTGCTAAGAAGAACAAGAAACAAAAATTGTAGATAATTTTTTTTACCCATAAATACACCCCCCCCCCATCCATCCACACATGTTATAAAAAAAATATGTATTTTTACTAGACTGTCATATATATAAATATTTAAATATTATTGATTAATGGAGTGGTTTTTGTTCTTTCTGTTGATCCAATTTCGAAACATTGTTAAAGAGGTTTGAGGCTGGTAATACGGAACTTCATGACCAGCCTCGTAAACTCGAATAAAAGTCAGTTTATCAGTAGTAATGTATTGTCCCACTTCTTTGCCTCGGAGAGTCCAAGGTTTTAAGCTTTGATTGTTATATTGTTCACTTCCATTGAACTGTAGTTGTGACATGACTTCGAAATTTCCATACTAAAATAATCGTTATATTATTGCTTTTTTTTTGAGGGGGGTTATATTATTTATGTACATACCCAATTGCATAAATAATCGGCATCCCCTACGTAGTTTAAAACTCTTATTCCATTATTTAACAATGAAACAAGTGCCGGTGATGAATCTCGAGCACTAGAAGCAGAATTGTTAGGGGTTTTTTTTTTACTGGGAGACTTTATTTTATTCTCTTACCCCTCACCAGAGAAACTCATGGCGTCGTACTATTTTTAAAACAAATAAAATTAGTATAATTAGCGTATATTGTATTAGGAAAATATACACCCTACAGGCTCTTCTGCACATTGCTCAAATTGAATAGATTCCACGCCGATTTGATGTTGAATTTTAGGGTCATTTAAAAGGAATATGTAATCTTCTGGGGGATCAATCACAGCATACCCTTTTCTTACATCGTAATAATTTCGTCCAGAGCTCAAAAAAAGACCGTCTATATTATCTGTACAGTATCTATCTGCTATCACGCAAGAGAATTTATCATTGGAACTATAACACTCTTCGACTGATTATTTTTATTTCGAGTAAATACAATTTAATCGGTTAGAGCCTCGAGGTTAAAAATAATGATAAATAAAAAGGTCTTACCTAGTTTTGCACACTGTGAGTAGTTCTCTTTCATTGTCTCACAAACTTTTTGTGTTACAAGTGGTCCGTCTTAAAAAGTGTAAGTGTAAGAATGTATGATTGGTACGGTGAAAACAAAATAAACTTACAACTAGAGTCACATGCCATGCTGGCGGCGCTTTTGCTATCAAGTTTAAATGAGTAAGTATACGAGCAGTTTCATTGGTATACTTACAATTGAAGGAGAGGGTTAATCCAACCATTTCCAATCCCTACAGAGTCAATAGGAATATGCTGGTAGGTATTTGTTGAGGATACTGAAGTGTCGTTTCCCAAAGAGAGATGGGTATTTTTTTGAATTATATAATCGGCATAATGTGGTATATAGCGACCAGCGTACGACTCTCCAAATATGTGAAAAGGAGTTTTACTATACTTTGGAAAGGCTTCGTAGAATAATTGAATTGCATCGTAAAACAAAGCGGCTCCTTCTTGGACATTATATTGCAATTTTTCTCCATAAGAATATCCAACTCCATTTGGCTAAATAATAAAAATACAAACTCAAAAGTCAATTAATTTCTAGTTGGTGTTGTCAAATGTGTCAAAGACTAAACCTGATCAATAAATATCATATTTGTATAATGTGTCCATGTATAAGGATTGTAATCTATTTGTGTTCCATTTTTACTACTTCGACAAGGTCCATTTTCTTGCCATAAACCACTTTTTATATATGATATTAATAAATGTCATTCAAAGTACAATATTCTGCACATACATCATACTGGAACATCCTGGACCACCGTTCAACCAAGCTGTTAACGGACTTTTTTCTGGGTTAGTCTTACTTTCAAAGAACCAGAAAAAGTAGTGATCATTAGGGCCCATATCCAAGTAACCAGAATACTATATACATCTGTTAAAAATTGACTGGGAAAAAAAAGAGAGGAATATAATTCATATACCTGCACGACGTTAGGATCGCATAATACAGGTTCTACAAATCTGACGCCATAACTCGAATCTCTCGAACTCTGAAATACTTTGTAATCGACAGGATTTCCATGTATGGTAGCAGCAGTAACTTGTTGATGAATAAATAGTGCTACAACAGCTATAAAAATAGGTTTCAACATTATTAGATTCTAAGGAATAAAAAGAAAGATCCCGCTTATTTTTCATGGCAACACGCTTTATAAATATTACCGAATTTTTTCTTTGAAATCATAATGTTCGGTTTCAATATAAATTCATTTTAATTTCAGTTATTCCACGGGAATTTTAATAGAAGGTTGCTACAAAATGTTGCATGTGTGTTAAAATAATCTCTTAATTGCTATTAGAGGTATAGCGATATAATTCTCTTTTTTTTTCGCTCTCAATGACATATACAATGACCGCCACTTTAGGATTCGAAGCGGAGACTTCATCTGAAAAAGAGCAGTTACGTAATAGTAACTTTCACAGTAAACTTAGAATTTGTTATTTACGTACACAAACCTGGGGGATCTTCCTACGTATACGTGTATAAAACTTGTCAAAAATAGAACGTTTTTTTGGCCAATATTATTATTATTTTCGGTATCTACAGATACGGCCGAGGAGACTTGTTAAATTCTAGAACGCAAATCGAATGCTAGTAGTGATACACTAGATCTAAATACTCATTCTCGAGTGCTAAATGGTTTATTGATCGGAACTACAAAGAAACAATGATGTCGCTTTTTAATACATGTAGCGAAACTATTCTATTATATATGCCATGTATTTTAGAATGAAATTGGTCTGTGCGAGCTGACAATGATAGAATAGTAAAACGGAAGAATATTAATCCAATATTACATTTTAATTGAAGTGATGCAAAAGGGAAATTTGCGTTCTGCTCCAAGACAGTTTTTCTTAGCGGAGGTAAAAAAAAATGATTCGTCCATTTATTTAGTTCCTGATTTGCCGATTCAATGCGAGCTCAAGTCAAGAAACTTTATGCACTTTTTTTTTGCCCCAGTCCTTTTTTCTTTCATTACTATCATACGACTCGGATATAATGGAAAAATAAACTTATTACATATAAAAAATAATTATAACCGTGATTAGTCGTGATACAATTGATAGAACGCACTTTTAATTGAGATTTCTACGATGGTATTTAGAAAAAATTAAAAGAAAAAAAATCTTTTTTCAAGTCAGATCATTGAGTTTATATTTCCAAAGAGCTAAAATGATTCGCCAAGTCTTGGGAACTTCTAGTGTAATTTAAAAATACATCTTTTTGTTGGTTCGATTGAGGTGCAATATATATATATAAAAAACGTTTAGGTATACGTATCGCGCGGTAGAGTAAAAGTATAGAAGATTCCAGTAAGATCTATTTATTAAATGAAACGGAACCTAGTTTTACATTAATTAGAATTTTTCTTTCTTCTTAAATAGCAGCTTATGTTCTATATATATTTTTTTCTGCGAAACTCTTCCAGGAATACGAATGGAAAAAAATATACGGATCCGACAAATTATAAGCTATTTTTACTCTTACTCTGCCCGTTGTAGTTTTGGATCGTAATTACGATAATCTAGAGTGTGCCGATCGAACGGTATAGTCCGAGCAGTAAACGAAAATCTGTAACTAAGTTACACGATTTTACTGTTTGATGTCATTTTACCATCACACAAAGGCGGGGTAAAAAAAGAAAAAAAAAAACTGACTCGATTATCCAATTAAAATAAAAAATAAAATAAAAACTTGATGATATCATTTCGTAGCAAATAAAAAAACTCCTCTTTGCAAACTGACGTCGGTTTAATGGAGCACGAAAAAAAAAGGAAAACTTTATGCGTCCAGAGACATTAGAAATTCTATGTAACATATTTTTCAATGAGGAGATCGTCCTTTTTCGAAGTAAATATTATAATGTATGTGCGTGAGAAGTTTTTTTTTTTATATGTATATTTGTACAAAATAATATAAATTTGTAGACAATACTGCTTTTTTTGGATTATATATCTAAAAGCAGAAAATATATGTAAACAAGTACATGCATTCTTTTTTTTTTTTGTATGAGTTGATTCAGGGACACGTAAAAAAATAAAAATATAGAATTACAAAATTAATGTTATAAATTGATTCGAAGCGACAATTCAGGTCATCGCTTACTGCTGTACAATCTGATTCCGACTCACCTAGTTTTAAAAAGAGTGGAGCACAATAAATTTTACAGAGAGGCGATTTAATTAAGCTTTCTTCAATGTGTAACATGACGTAGAAAGTTTTTCTCTTTGCGCAAGTTTCACCCATTGCCGAGCGCTGTCTCCATTAAAAAAAAGAATCGGAAAAAAATTTCAAATACCGTTGTTTGTATATATAAACGAGAAGAAAAAAAATTATAAAAGTACAATTCTTTTTTTCTTAAATACAACTAAAAAAAAACTTTTTTATACAACATAATGGAAAATAATAACGAAAGTTTAAGAGGCACTGCTAATCTTGCCGATGTGCGTAGTCAATCTTATAACCTTCCAAAAGCTGGATCTCCTCGTCCAGAGAGTCACGCACACTTTAGTGGAATGCCTAATCACATCGAACGACCTGCGGGCAGTCGTATGAATTCTTCAATTAATGTTCGCGGTACTCCAAGACCTGGTCTTTCTAGTAGAGGTACCTCCTTTGCAAGTGCAGCAAAAAGAAGATCCATGGTCAGAACAATCTCTTCTCTGTCCATGTATAGTAACTTTGCCGGTGAACGTTTGGATGACACTCATCGTCCAAGACTTACTAGTTTAATTGATGAGGAAAAAAGAAAGAGTTACATTTCTCAAAGATCTTCTGTTGTTAAACATGAAGAATCCACCGTGGGCGAAGAATTAATTGAAGATACTGAAGAGATGGCACCTAAGGCTTCTGTTGGAAAAGCCATGTTTATGTTCTTGAAGGCTTTCATTGGTTCGGGTGTTTTATTTTTACCAAAGGCGTAAGTAGTTTTTTTTTATGCAATCGAAATTGACACCTTAAAAATCTAATATTGTATACTTTTAGTTTCCAGAATGGTGGTTTAGCATTATCGATTGTATTGATGATTCTCATTGCTTGTATTTGTTTATTTGCATTTTTAAGATTAGTTAATACTCAACACATTGTCGGTGGTTCTTATGGTGATATGGGCGGTTTATTGTACGGTCAAGCTCTTCGTTATATTGTATTGTTTTTTATTATTATTTCTCAAATTGGTTTCGTTTGTTCCTACTTCATCTTTATTTCTGGTAATCTTGTTAGCGTTGTCGATGTTCTCTCGAACTGTACAGCAGGTATTGAACAGAAATACTATATCTGGATGCCTTTGGTTATTTTGATCCCTCTCGCTTTAGTCCGTCATATTGCCAAGTTATCTTTCACTGCTATTATCGCCGATGTTTTCATCTTGTTTGGTTTAATCTGTATCATTTATTTCAGTGCCGATCAATTAAGTACTCATGGTGTTGGACCCAATGTTGCTGCTGTGAACCCTGCAAACTTTGCTCTCATGATTGGTACAGCTACTTTCTCTTTTGAAGGAATCGGCCTTAGTAAGTATTTTTTTTAGCTCGTAAAACTAGTTTGAATTAGTTTTATTAACCCGTCCTATTACTATTAGTTATTCCTATTGTTGAATCTATGGAACGTCCCGAAAGATTCCCATTCGTTCTTACTTTGGGTATGTTGATCGTTTGTGTTATCTACATCTTGATCGGTACTATTTCCTACTTGGCCTATGGTGATCAAGTTCAATCTGCTATTGTTTACAATTTCCCTCCCGATAACAACCTCACCATTGCTGTTCAATTATTATATTCTTTGGCTATTTGTTTAACTGCTCCCTTGATGCTTTTCCCTGCCTTGAAGATTATTGAAAACGGTCTTTTCAGTAGATTCAGATCTGGTAAAGAAAGTATTGCTGTCAAGTGGTCCAAGAATTTTTACAGAACTGTCTTGTGTGTACTTTGTGCTGCAATTGCCTTTGGTATCGGTGGTGAAAATCTTGACAAGTTTGTTTCCTTGGTTGGTTCAGTCGCTTGTGTACCTTTATGTTTCATTTTCCCTGGTATGTTCCATTATAAGGTCTCTAAGAAGATTACAGATAAAGTTTTAAATGTTGCTCTTATCATCTTTGGATCCGGTATTTTGGTATATACTTTGTATGTCTCCATTGATTCCTTTATCTACCCCGTTCACACTGGCGAACCTATCGCTGCCTTCTGTCCTTCTTAAATTGAAAAACGATATTTCAATTTTTATTTCTTGTATATTACTACTTATTATAATTTTCCTCTCTTCCCCCTCACTTTGTAAATATACCAAACAAATTATTTTTTTCTTTTTTAATATTCAAAAATAATAAATGTAATTTTATCAAAAACACAATTACTGTTAACAACATATTCTATATTTTAATAGTGGCCTGTCATTTCAATATAGTCTGCGTTTTAGAATTAAGATTATTTGAACCCAAACTATGAATCCAGAGTTAAAAAATCAAAAAGACAACTCAATTTATTACAAATAAAAAACCTTCACAAGTAAAATGTAACCGTTTCTATTGGTTCACACACCAAATATAACGCGTATAAAGTAATGTAATTCTGGGTTTGGGATTAATACGCGCCTTAAAAACAGAAGTTCTTTTTTTTTCTCATCATATTCATAACTGCCGTGCAACTGCCCAAATAAACTACAAAGTAAAAACTCAGAGCTACGCTTTTGTTCCTGCTCCTTTGTACGTAATGAAGTTTAGAGTTATCAGTATCCCGATTTACGAATTGACGGCATTTGATGTACCCGCAGTGAACTATTTACTGATGAAACTGATTTGGTAATTAAAGGCGAAAATCGCTCGACCCTAATATGGAAAGGGTCTTGTAAATAAATTTAATCAATTATATCTTGCTAGCAACTATTTCAAGTAAAAAAAAGGGGAGGGGAGGGAGGGGAATTGAAGGGATATTACCATTTTTCACATTGTAGCACAACACAGTAGTTCCTTCAATCATGTATTGCCCTAAATATCAAAATTTAACACGTGCGTAGTCAGCATCCAGACAAATTTTGTTCTTCTTGAGGAATCAGGCTTACGCGTACGGAAACACGAATGATAAAAAAGATTGATACTTTTCGAAATACTGTAGATTAACCCCTTGAACTTTGCTGTTGTTTGTAAGATTCCTAAAAAAACATATGATACTGTTTTTTCAAGTAAAAGGCTTACATATTCCATTTTATGCATCTCAGCCATACTGGTACACGTATCCTATTTCGTCTTTTCGTGATCATATAAATCTGTCAATGACCAAATGGAGACAAATAAAAAAAAAACGCAATGACCTCATCATTGTTTTGTTATTTTTCAAATAGAAGAAAGATGTTTCATCATGTTTTCTTTTCATTATCTTGTCTTCTTACGCAAGGAGAAAGAGTGACTGCACTTCAATTGATTCAAACGGTAAGCTTGTTTTTTTTTTATCTCTTATCCTTATTTATCCCTTCTTTTTTTTTAGAATTGTCAATGATCAATTTTGACATTACTATAACATAATGGATAATAAACAACGTAGGTCTAGTCTTACTAGTTTTAACTTTCAAACACCCGAAGATAATATAAACGAAGAAGGCGTGTTATCAAAAATATTCGATAAAGTCCTAAGTGCAGTGTCTGGACAGCCTCATATACAAGATAATTGTTCAGTTCGTACAACCAGCACTCTTAATGACAAAAAACCTTCTGATATTTCTTTAATGAGTGGCGAGCATTCTGCTACTTCCATTCCAAACAACTTTGAACAACAACAACAATTAGCTTTACCAAACTCTATTAGTACCAACTCTAGTTTAAGTAGACACTTGACCACAGCTTCTTCTTCTACTACTACTACCACTTCTAATTCGAATAAAGATCAAACTATTACAAATTTTCCAACGTCTATCCATCCTGAAACAGTTCCACGTCCTTCTACGTCAACTACTGCTACTACTGCTACTACAATCACAGTAGGAAATCAAAAGATGGAACAAAAGTGTATGCATGAACCCAGTAATAATTCTACCGTCCAATTCATTATGTCCGCAAATAGAATATCACAAGACGATAGTCGTGCGTCTATCGATTTCTTGCTAGGCTCTCCACTAACTAAAAGAAGATCAATTGATAGTGATACACAGTCAGTCGCCACTAATTTTTCAATATCCAACTCGAACTCTCTTTCGAAAATCCTGGCTCGTTTAAGAGGTCAAAAGAATGATAAAGAATTTTGGATGCCTGATGAGCAATGTAAAGAATGTTACAAGTGTAGAAAACCCTTTACCTTATTAAGAAGAAAGCACCACTGCCGTACATGTGGTAAATAATATGGCCCTCTTTCAAATAGTGAATTATAATTAAAAAGAAATCAAATGATGTTTTTTTAGGTCAAATATTTTGTGGTAGATGTGCTTCTCACGTTATATCTGGGAAGATCTATAAACAAAAAGGTCAATTTCGAGTGTGCAACTTTTGTTACGCTGAACAATTATTACAACTGAAAGAAAATATACCTCCTTCTAACTCAGATACGCACGATTATCCTTTATCAAAACATCCTTCAAATGCAACAAGTGTGGTTGGAAATAACGCGGATACGGATATTCAACAACAGCAGCAGTTACAGCAGCAGCAACAAAACCAACATCCGGGTAAATCTTATAATTCGAATATTATACCATCTCAAAAACCACCTCTAGCGGTTCCAAAAATGCAAATACCGGCAACTGCGTTAAGACACACTAGAAGTACGTATGGTAATGATGATACCACGATGTTTGCTTTAGAAATACCTACACATGGATCTGAGAATTATTTAGGTGGATCGCCTCAAAAGTCTTTTTTACTCGAAAGGCCTCATTCTTCAAATACTTTTCGTACACAAGAACAGTATAGTAATAATAATACAAACGATTCACCAACATTACCTCATAGTAACGCGATATCGTCTTCTAATGTGATCCCAACTATCACAACAACTGGTACTTCAGCAAATGAATCAACAACTAGTGGAGGTTTGAAACGTTTATTAGATGCTGGAACCTCCTTATTAAAGTCAACTACATTGTCACGACCAAGATCGAATACGTCATCATCTGCTCCCATGGAGGACACAAGATATCCTGTCATGACACAATACGGATCTCCCGGAACCTTTAGGGGAAACAGTAATTATCCGCTACCACCTCATTTGTTAAATCGCGGTGGTGGTACAGTATTGGCAGAGAGTGAATTAAGCCCATTTCCCGGTAACAATGAGGATACAACTGAATCTTATCAAGATCATCTTCATCCTCATTATGAGAGACCTCAATTAATACCTCCACCTCCACCTCCGCCTCCACCACAACCTCCAATTTATGGAATGTTTCATACTAACTCTAGCCAAATACTGCCGAAATCCACTTATGGGGACCAACTGAATGTTGACTCTAATCAAGGTATTAATAGTAATGTAGTAGCTACTGTAGGAAGTGACGATGAATCCTACGATAATCGTCTTCGTATAAAACGAACCGAAGAATTTCGAGGTAAAAATTTACCAAGTAGACATTCTTACAATTCTCTAAGACGATTAAGTTTTACAGGTAACGGCGGTAATACAGGTGCGAACGGTAACAAAAAGTTATTCAAGAACAATATGATTCGTATCAATACGATAGGGCTACCTAAATCAGATTTTGGATCTCAATCATTTAATGAAAGTTGGTCACCTAATCCTTTTATTAATGATGGGTCACAGCAAAATCAAACACAACCTTTTCAACAAGAAGCCCCCCCTGCTAGTAAAAATAGACTTCGCTTACCTCCTCGTCAACGCAGAGTATCTGGTCCACCTCCTCAAATTGTAGAATTAAGTCTAAGTGCAAGAACACATGCGCGAAGGATTTTACGACAGCTGATGGAAGAAATTACGCTAGAGGATACAAGTAAACGTAACTGGGAGGAAGTAATTATGAGTATTTTATTAAAGGTTGCTCATAATGTACAACCTGATATTAGTGCGGGCGATGATATGGATGTTCGACACTATGTTAAGATTAAAAAAATTCCTGGCGGTGTGCCATCTGATAGTTTTTATGTTAAAGGTGTTGTATGTACAAAGAATGTTGCACATAAACGTATGATGCATAACATCTCAAATCCTCGTATATTGATCTTGTTATTTTCTTTGGATTATTCTCGTATTGAGATGGAAAATCAATTGTTATCGATTAATCCTGTTATCACTCAAGAACGAGAACATATTAAAAAACTAGTAGGTCGCATTGTTGCTCTAAAACCTTCTTTGTTAGTAGTCAAATCTACAGTATCTCGGTTAGCCTTAGAGTTCCTGTTGGAAGCTAAAATACCAGTCGTTCATAACGTCAAGCATAGCGTGATTGAAGCCATAGCTCGATGTACGCAAGCTAGTATTGTAACTTCAGTTGATAAACTTCAACATGGCTTATCTTTTGGCCGATGCGGATCTTTTGAAATTCGCACTGTGATGCATGAATGGATTCCTAACCGTCGAAAGACCTTTTTGATTTTTGACAATTGTTCTCCTGAATTAGGTGGTACTATTGTATTACGTGGCGAACGAGATGAAACATTACGTGTGATTAAGCGTCTGATCGATTTTATGGTGTTTGTTGTGAACAATTTGAAACTAGAAACATCTTTGTTGTTAGATTCATTTGCTAAAAGTCGTGGATCGACAGAAATAAATGTCGGACCAACAGTACCTACATCTTATTTATCAGAAACTACGAAATCTCCATTTGTATCTGTTATATCTGAATTGACAAAATTGGAACTGCAGCAGTCTGGAGAAAGCGCTTGTGCTACCTCTGTTGTCGAATACGAGGAAGATGATAGTGCGACAATAAATAGTCATTACACAACAGCTTTATTAAAGCTCTATCAAAATACGATACTCTCTGTGTCTCAGTTTGTAGTTTTCCCGCCTCCTTATCTTTTGGTGGCGTTAAAAGAAACCGAGGATAAGCTTGCATTGATCAATGATCAAAAACGTCGCAAGTCAGCTTCTGGATCATCTATATTAACCACCAACACAACAAAAGATTTTACTGCTCCGTTATCCGCTTCCCCTACTCGTTCAACCTTTGAAAGACAGTCCATACATAGCGCTGATAACAGCACATTTGTAGCGAAAACTGAGTCGTCTGAGCAATATTACCGTCATCAACACTGGCACGAAGAAGATGTTGTAATTGAAGCTGAGAATGATTTAATAGCAAAGCATCGACAAATATCCAAAGCCTGGGAAGCTTATATTGGCGAAAACCCTGAATTTATCAGTCCCTTTTACCATCAAAATATTGTTGTATTGTTTTCTAGTGTCTGTACTGTCACAACTGTTCCTTGCCAAGGACCGGAAATACGTATATTTAGCTTCTATCGATTCCCGTCCGATAAGACGTTGGGTCAATATATTACTGATTTCTGTACTGACGCTCATCAGCCATGTTCGTCGTTTATGTGCGATAACCCTATGCTGCAACATTACAGATCATATGCTCATGGTAACGCACGTGTTAATGTTATGATTGAACCATTTGCTTGTCCTTTACCCGGTATGCAAAACAAACTTTTAATGTGGAATTACTGTAAAGAGTGTGATAAGCCGACACCTGTTTTACCTGTATCAGAAAACACATGGAACTACTCATTTGGTAAATTTCTTGAAATATTCTTTTATCAAAAAGGAGTGTATTGCCGAGCAGATATTTGTCCACACGATATGAACCGAAACCATGTCAGATACTTTGGCTATATGAATTTGGCAGTTAGATTTCAATATGATTCGATTGATTTACTCGAAGTAACAGTACCGCCCATGAAGTTGTTTATTCTCAGTAAAGTACAAATGGATATTAAGGACGCTGAACTTGCATTATTACGATCCAAGATTAATAAGTTTTATCAATCAATCATTGAACGTAACAAGGCGTTTCCCTTTGATTTAGTAGACCCTCATAAACTGGATTCGTGTAAAACAGAACTTCAAGATATGTCAACAGTAGCTCAAGGAGAGAAAAAAGATATTTTACAACATGTTCAAAATGTCTATGCTCATTCAGATCCATATGATACGCTAACGATTAGTGGTGTTCGAAAACACCTGTTCCAAATAGTTAGTCATTGGGATGCCATGTACTCTGATTTTGTTCGATATTACTTGCAACCTGAACGTGAGTTAAAAAAGATTACAGCAAATCACTTACGAAAAATGTTTCCTACAGACATTTCTGAATTTGCAATCTCTAATATGGACAACGAGCGTACCAAACGTGCTACGGAAGCAACGGATCTACCTTTGTTAGGTATTGGTCTTGATGGTGAAGATGATGATACATTGATAGGCCATAATTACAAGCGAAAGTTTTCTACAAAGGTAGATGAATGTGATACCAAGAAAAATAGTAAAATGGTATTTCCAACGCTGTCTTCGTCTCCTTCTGAAAGAAATTCATCAGCTGGTGGTAATGATGACGATCAGTCTTCATCATCCGAAGATTCTGTACTGGTAGACTCTGACCATAAGGGTTCTTTCTTGAGACCCGAAATAAGAAGAAGGTTATCACTAGAACTACTGAATGAACTAAATGCAAAGCTTAAAATCGATGAAGGAAGATCGACAGGAATTGAGGCACTAAATCAAATTACTTCCAACAAGTTTTTAAGACTTAAAAGTCCTGGATCCATATCTGCTGCTTTTACTCCTTCTCGTATTCCTATACCACTTTACAGTGCTAATGTAAAGGTTGGTATCCCTTCCACACCACCTTTGTATCAGTTATTCAATCGACGTCAAAGAAGTAATATGAATACTTTTGCTTCTTCAGCACGACCCTCTTCAAATACGGTTTCTCATTCAACAGACAAGAAAGGTAAAAGCAGTGCTGCCAAAAAGGACTTGTCTAACGTTACTCTTCCTGTAAAAATTCCTGATGCAAAGATGCCTAGATCTGTAACTTCTGCTAATATTCCACAACGTGGTCGACATATTAGACATCACTCTATTGGTCATAGTCAACGTCTTAACCATAAAAGTCTATTTGAGCAGCTGGGAAATAGATACAATGAAGATACTGAAGGTGATGGCAATGAAGAGGATGACCCCAGTACTTTCCTTCAAAGAAATATAAACACACGTAAATTCAGGTCTCGATTGCCGAGAAAAAAGACGTATATTCAAGTGTATAGCCGCGCAAATGATCTTGTTCAGGAAGATATTGATGATGAATTTTATGCAAGTGGTGATTTCCCAGAGGATACAGTATCTATAGAATCAACCATCAAGAATAAAAAGAAACACCACAAAAATGGAAATAGCAGTAAAAAACGTTATATTGAACACCCTTACGGTAGAAAACGAGAAACCCAAACATCTAATAGATTAGTTACTAGAAACGTTAACAGTAATGGAGATGAAGCAGATAATGACGACAATGATCTTTCTAATGACTCTGGTGATGACTCTGACAAGAGCCAAATTGATTACTTTTCTTCTTTGGCACCTTATACTCATAAGGTTATTGAAGGTGCAACAGCAGTTTTGGAAGCAACCAGTGATAAAGAAATAATTGAAAACCAGTCTTTACCAACAAATTTGACTAACAACGAACATCAACAATATCAATTTGCCAAAACCTATTTTCCTTTTAGCGATGGTCAATTGGATATGTCTTCGGGTCTATCTGGCGAAGAAGGAAATGATCGCGATTTACCTTGTGCTTCTGAGCTTTTAATGGATCAACAAGCAAATGTTGATACTATGAGTATAGACGACTTGCATAATATTCATCCTGATATTATCACAGATGGTTTACATCCTAGTAATGCAGACTATAGTCGTTCCAATATTACTGATGCTTTAGAAGATGGTCGTCATTCACCGGAAAAGATATCTTTTATGAAGACATTGACAAACTTTTTAACGGATAATGGTGTAGGTAACCTTTTACCTCTGGAATCTCCCTTGTACGTATTTTTTTTTTTATATACATATATAATTCGAATTGTTGACTTTATTGACTTAGATTACCTACTGAATACGTATTTCCTGAGTCTTGTGTTGTCGTACGAGAGGATGAGCCAAGTACAATTATTGCTCATACCCTCAGTTCTGAAGACTATCTTGTAAAAATGCATGAAATTCAAGAATTTAGTAGTGATAACCAATCGAACGATGGAACTATTAAACCTGGTAATGCTTCTTTGGCAGGTTCGAAGGCCCCGTCGATATCAACCATGGATAACGGTGGAAACCCAGCCCCATCAGTTGATGGTATTCAAGAAACTCTGTTAAGAGAATCAGGCACTCATATGAGATATAGTAAGTACTTCGCTTTCTTTAATAATTGTATGTATTCTTATTTATCTTTTTCTTATTAGATTTCTCAACTGGTTCTTCAAAGTTCTTTTGTAAAATATTCTTCTCTGAACAGTTTGATGCACTTCGAAGGAATTGCGGTTGTGATGAAAGTTATATCATGTCGCTGGCTAGTTGTATTAAATGGGATTCTTCTGGTGGAAAATCCGGATCTGCTTTTCTGAAAACAAAAAGTAAGACTAAGTATACTTTTTAATTTTAATAGCTCTAATTTTTTTTTTTTTCTTAGATGATCGTTTGCTAATGAAACAAATGTCAAAATATGAATTAGATGCGTTTCTGGGATTCGCACCTGCATATTTCCAACACATGTCTGAAGCTTTCTTTCGTGAACTTCCGACTGTTCTTGCTAAAATATTTGGATTCTACAGTATTGGTTATAAAAATTCTGTTACTGGTAAATCCATGAGAATGGATGTATTGGTAATGGAAAACTTGTTTTATCAAAGAAATATTAAAAAGGTACAAGAGAGAGAAAAACGGAAACAAAACAGATAATCTTATCATTATACAACTATTATAGATTTTTGATTTGAAGGGTTCTATGAGAAATCGACATGTACAGTCGACGGGAAAACAAGATGAGGTCTTATTAGATGAAAATTTAGTAGAACGTAAAGTATAAGTTACACGGACATATAATATGTACTTTGTACTAAAAAAAACTATATGAACTGTAGTCATCTACCAATCACCATTATTCATTCGAACTCACTCCAAAGAAATACTTCGAAGCTCACTTCACAACGATACTTTATTTTTATCACAAAGAAATGTCATGGACTATTCTTTACTTGTTGGCATTGACGAAGAAAGACAAGAGTTAGTAGTTGGTATTGTAGATTTTATCCGTACATTTACTTGGGACAAGAAACTCGAAAGTTGGGTAAAGGAATCCGGAATATTAGGAGGCGGAGGTAAAGGACCTACAATTGTTTCGCCTCGTCAATACCGAATTAGATTTAGGGAGGCGATGGAGAGATACTTCTTGATGGTTCCCGATTATTGGGCACTAACTCGACAGAGTCAATCCAGTTACGCGGCTTTACACCATCATCAAATAATTCAATCAGATTCCGATGGAGAATAATATATATCGTGTAAATTCAATCAGAATAACTACAATGTCAAATGTAAATATGTAATTAAAATAATAAAAAAATAAACATAATTTATGTTTATATCGTCACTTTATTTAGTTACATATGAAGGGTAATTGGTATAACCTTCTGTCTCGTGAGTGTAAAATGTACTATAATCAGAACGAACAACTGGGTATCCTTGACGAATACGTTCAGGAAGATCAGGGTTTCCAATAAACAATCGCCCGAACGCAATTAAATCCCCTGTGTTTTCTGCGTACTCAATTGCATGTTCTACGCCACATGATGAAAATCCACTGGAAATAATAGGTCCTTTCCAAATCGAGCGATAAGGCCCAGCGAAATCAGTACCAATATTTTCTTCTGAGCGAGTATCCATAAAGTGTACATAAGCTAATTTAGAATGATCTTTTTGTAATTGAGTCATCAAATAACTACATGTTTCGACGGGATGTTCTTCAGTAGCACTATGAAATCCACCTCCTCCGGGAGAGACACGAATAGCAGTTCGTTCAGGACCGATAGCATTTGTAATTGCTTCTACAACTTCAAGCGTAAAACGTAATCTATTTGCTACAGATGATCCATATTCATCTGTTCTTTGGTTGCTTGAAGTACAAATAAACTGATCCAAAAGGTACCCAAAAGCACTATGGATTTCAACACCATCAAATCCAGCTTCAATAGCATTTAATGCTGCTTGAGCGAAATCCTTTACAATACTTTTAATTTCAAAAATCTCTAAAGCACGAGGATCCTCGAATGGATCATCAAGAATATCTTTACCAGCAGCCGTAATTGCGGAAGCAGATACAACCTGTTCACCATTGGGGTGTAATGATTGTTTACCTGTACGACCACTATGCCAAAGTTGTACAAAAGTATATCCTCCTTTTTGATGAATTGAATCCGTAATCTTTTTCCAGCCTGCAATTTGGTCTTTACTGAAGATACCAGGACCTTGAGGGTAACCTCTAGCCGTAGGACTGATAGCAACGCTTTCAGCCAACAAAAATCCACCTTTGGAGGCTCTTTGTGTATAGTACTCCAACATCATATCAGTGGGTACACCATCTACTGTAGCTCTTAATCTAGTCAAAGGTGCTAAAACCACTCTGTGGTCTAATAAAATGTTTCCAATCTTGATGGGAGATAAAATTGCCTTATTTGTTGGTGCTGTCATTTTTTCGACTCTTTTTTTAAAAAAAAAAAAATTCAGGGAAAAGAAGGATACTGTTTTTTCTTTTTAATTTCTTTTTAAAAGGATACTTTCTGACCTTCAATAGGAAAATAGACTAATATATTAGTTCCGTAATACAAAAAGAACTCGTTTAATAATGTCTCCTCATCACTTGGGCGAATAAATATTTTATTTTCCATATCACAAGCCGCTTGAGATATTAATTAGCAGGTTGCAATGAGACGTACAGTGCGGCTGGTAAATATTGCCACTTTGTGAAAAAGAAATGTCGCTAAGCCAAAAACAAATGGCAGTAATTGGCTGTTCTCAAGCAAAACAAATTTTCTTTTGGAAAAAAATTGTCTTTCTCTTACATAATATTGGTTGTGTACAGTCGAACTTCAAAGAAAATAGTATTTTCTATTTATTGCGATTTTTAGTTCATATATACACCCGAATTTTAATAACGCAGTATTTTTTACTTACCATTGATACAACTCTGGAATAAATGCAGAAGTGTGGATTTTGGGAAGGACATTATTATAAAACAAAAGTCAATAATAATAAAGGTTTAGTTTAAATGAGCACCAGACTATCTAGTTATCAACTACAGTAGCGGCTCTATTTAGGGGTGACCTGATCTAAGAGTAGGAACGATTCAAGAGCGGATTTCTCCAGAACATCTTCGGTCCCCGCTTTAACACCATTCGATTTAAGGGCGGAATTCACATAAATGATTGAACAATGCTCGCAGTAACTATATCCCGTTTATAAAAAAAATGGGGTTTACTGTTATATACTGTAGTTGGAACTACTTAAAAGGTACTCACTGTATATAACATATTTAGTATCATCAAAAAAAGTCTGAAGTATTATTGTTAAATAAACTTTTTTTTCACAGAAGATACATTATTTCTTCGCTTTAATTAAAATTGTTGCTAAAAAAATGTACATTGTTGCTCTCTTAGATTTCAGTCTATTTTTTTCTGACAGGATATCTTTTTTAAAAACTAAAATTATCTCTTTCAAACAAGGAAAAAATCGTGGTAGTCGACAATATGGAGGATAAATAAAACTTATAAATTGATGAAAACAAACTAAAAAGCTTTATTAGGTGAAAAATAGACTAAAGAAAAAGAACTTCTTTATATAAAATAAAAGAGGCTATTTATGCGATCTGGCATCTGGGTACAATAGGATGAGTTTTAATTCTATATTTGAATAAGTCCCATTTAAGAATATTACTTGTCTACTCGGGAGAATTGATTCATAATAGTCCTAGAGCCCTTTCATAAAGATAAAATTAATAGAGAAAATTATTGTACATGGTTGCTGTGTCAAGTTAAAAGAATAGTTTTATTTTTATAAAGTAGAGCCAGCCATTACTTCTGAGAACTAAACTTTATCTACAGATATTGAGTTATTTGATCTACTGCTATATAGAAATAATGTCAAATGACATTATGTGTCTATGCCTTACTTTTATATGATTTTTTGCACAAGAAGCTATAAATTACTTCGCATTTAACGTAGCAGTACATACATATTGAAGTTGAAACAAGTCAATCAACACATACTTTAGAGCATTGAGTATTTCATTCCACAGAATAAAAAAGGTCTATAAGTAGAAATAAAAGACATGGAAAATGAAACTAAAGGTATTTTATTACTTGAAAATAATAGTGTATGGATAGACTTGGAGAAAAAGCCAAAGCCAAAATTAAAAATAAAGATATAGGTAAAACAATAAAATAAAGGTAAAGGGTATAAGAAAATAATAATTAAAGAAATTAAATTTCTTCTGATTTTCTCTTTTTGTTAGCTTTTGCTAATGGGACAAAGCAAGGAGGAATAAGCGTAAGCTCAGAATTAGAACCAAAAGACACAGATGTAGAAACATCATCAATATATTCAGCTGTCTTTTTGATTGTTTGTGCATGGCTATAAACTAAATTGAGGACAGGAGGAAGCAGAGCAGGAATTTCTTCAATTGACTCAGGCATCTTTAATCTTTTTGTAGTAACCAACAAAGCAACAGAGCCGCGATCAAGTCTCATCTTCAAACCTACGATCCACATGCCTATTTTTATGCAAAAGTAAGTAATCTATGAAGAATTAAAAAGATAGAAGATTACAAACATACCGCTAATCACAAACCCCACTGTTTCAACTTTTGATATATCTATGGTAGGGAAACTGCTGGCAGCTTGAATAACGAAGGCCTTCATCACTATCGGAGCCTTAAGACTCTTCTCTTGTAATTCCTTGGTTCCATTTGAACCTTTATCAGACAAGCCTATCTCAAGACATCCTATTTCAGTTGACTTGTGTAAGAACGACAAGTCGGCAAGATCACCCGGGATCTGTCAACGTAACATTTCCATTGTTCCTAAAAATCTTGTCTTGTTTTTGGTCTCTGCCGATGCTCTACTTCCTGTTACTCTATAAATAAGCAAAACGAACTCAATCAACACAGGGTTATATATTAAATTGGATTATTTCCTTACGTTTCTGTTCTTGTTTTGCTGATTCTTCTGCTTTTTTTGATAAAGCCATATACTTCATCAAGCAAATCTTGTTCGGAATTAAACATAGCAAAATTGGTATTATAGAAGAGTTCAATATAGTCTAATACACTCTCCTTCGCCCAGTAGAGCTCAGGGTCATCGTGTCTGTCAGCTTCAATATTTTTGAAAACATCATACATCTCCTTGTATGTTTTCTAAGTAAGCAGTGAGAACAGTTGTATCTGCTAATATATTGGACTATTAAATCATAAACAAATACCTTTTTGTTTAACTTTAGCAAAGCATCAACTAAATGCTTTGGCATATCTTCGCAGACTTTTTTAGCTTCAATACTATCTTTAATTTCCTTCAAATCTTCAACTGAGAAATAGTCTTTCCAAATATCATCATTAGCAGAAAAGATAAATGAGTGTGATGGGCTATTTGAATAGAATTGAGACAAGCAATTAGTTTTAGCTTGCAATACATTTTTTTAATACAAAAAAACTTACTGTTCGTAAATAAATTTTCGGGAAGCTTCATACATGATATCTTCCACGCAAGTTCCTGATAAGGAATCTTCAATTACTTATTATTATTTTATTTAACCTTATTTATATTCCCATCCAGAAAAAAAAATGAATACTACATAGCTAGTTTGAAAAATCCGGAAAGGAGGAGAATATTCTTTTTTTTTATTATTATCATACATCCGAAAGTAAAGCATAGCTCAAAGAGTTTGCAAATATAAATAGTGTTTTTGATTGTGTATTAGTAGTTATTAGTTTTAGAGTTTGAAATGGTGAAGTTGTAGAGAAAGGATGTGTAAGGTAGAGCATTAAGATATTTCCTGTGATCTCGACACTCAAGCTAAACAAAATAGCATTTGTTATCACTTTTAATCATAAAAGATGATATTTGAAGAGAACTAACACTGTTTTCTGTCAAGTTACATATTTATTGTTAATGATAAAATATTACTTTCAGCTATACATCTTCAAGGTCAAGACTTAAGAAAAACTGCATTCAATACGCACAATACTTCTCCAAATCCCTCTGCATTCACTTTTTCTATTAATGCTGTTTACACAAAAGTTGTTTCTGAGCAACGCCTCAGAACGATAGTCTCAAGATCAGAAATATGCTACAACATCAAAATATGCAATTTTGTCAACTATTAAATTTGTCTTATTTTATTTTTCATGCAATAGCTTTTTTAGTTCTCAAAGGCTCTAAAAGGAACATTTGATTAACAGGATCTACCACGTGAAGGTAAAAGCTTAACAGATCCCAAAAGAAAGACGGACGTCTGCAGAGAGGGAGGGAAAGTCAGTGATGAACATTTCAACTAGCAACAGTCTATGCATTTGCTTAGCTTAAGGAATGGTCTTGAGAGTCTGCAGAGAGGGAGGGAAAGGTAAGATTGGCAAGTATTCCAACACGCACCAGTCTATACATCTGCTTAACATAACAAGCACATAACAATAAACCTGCAAAGAGGGAGGGAAAGTCAGTGATGAAAGTTCAACTAGCAACAGTCTATGCATCTGCTTAGTTCAAAGAGTTCATGAAAAAAAAAAAAAGCTAAGACACCTTATTTTAGACCCCAAGAAATTAAAACTGACGTCATCTTTCATTTCATCCAATCACCTTACTTTCCTTAACTGTTTGGTAAATAAGGAGGTTCCAATCTGAATTCGAATTGCCTTTTTTTTACCCAATCAAATTAAATAAAGATTATAATTTTTTTTTATTAACTTAGTAGTTACACATAAGCTTATTAAATAAATAAAATAAAGTAGAAAAATGGGATGAAATAAAAGGCTGTGCTAAACTAATGACATTGTGAAGAAATACCAATCATTCGAATGGAAATTTGTTGGTTGATGGTTTGAATAACAATTTCAGAATCAAAAGGGACATTTTTAATTATAAATTGCCAGAAATATACGGAATATTGAGTTGTGGACAGTGACGAAAAAAGGTCTATGTTGATTCGAGTTAGAAGGAAAAGGTGATTGTAGTTCATAAAGTCCATCTGAAACATCTTTATTTGTGAAGTTGAAAGTAGGGTAATGATAGTTCAAAAGAGTGCTCCATTTTCAGCACTGTTTGATCTACTTCTATCCAATGGTCACCAAGAGTTTCAATATCAGTTTCATCTTCATTACTACTTATATTTGATGATGACTCGGGCGAGTCTTCTCGAAAAAACATATTATTATTGGTGCAGTTGAAGAAATCCAACCGAGTCTTACAATACAACTCCATAAATAGCAATGAGTTTCTTTAAGTTGATATTAATCGTTCTCTATCATTGTAATATGTTAATGTCAATTTAAAATGGTGATAGTGGATTTAATAGCCAGACACTTCCTTGTAAAGACATTACAGTCAAGAGAAAACACGCTGCTTGTGGCGCATTTATGAAGCTCGGGAGGGGATAACAGCAGTAGATCTAGTTAACAAGTTAAAATATTACACTTTAATAAAGTTTAGACTATTGTTGTGTACCTTTCCCGTTTGTATTTTTTCTTTTTTCTTCTTTTTCTTCTTCTTGAATGTAGATATAAATAAGGTGGTTTCGAAATCGTCTTTGTTGACAGCAGTTTCTACCCGTAATGGCAGTGACTGTAAGATATTATTGAATTGCTAATACTTGTAATTATTATATTCATTGTTATTAAATGAGGTTGAGTGTGTTTGCTTTTTCGTTAAATAAGGTCGTGTTTTTTTTTTCGGTTCTTGAGAGAAGAAAGAAAAAAATCGACTGGCGTAAATTGTTTTTCTAATGAAAACATGCATTTGTTTTATAGGCAGAATAAATCCTGCTACTTTTATATCAGTACTCTGCGTAAAACCATTATATTAAATATCCCATTTATTATTATAATGGTGCTTTTTATTGTTGACTGAAGAGACGACTTTGTCACACAATAGATCGAAGCACGCAATTGATTAGAAAAACATTTCTGATTTGAAGAAAAGTTTGTCTGTGTGTTTCATGTGCACAAAAGTACAAAAATGCAGAACATGTCCTTACGGTTATAAAAGGGACAATATTTTTTTTTTTGTTGATATATATCCTTTTCTTTCTCTTTTTTCACATACTAAAAAAAACTGTTGATTAACCCGAGGATATCATAGCCTAGTCGACTATACGTTATAAAAGGTATTACATACCTAATAAAAATATTTTTATTAACAACGAACTACAGAAAAAAGAAAAGCTCCCTGACAAACATACATAGATGATACTTTAATTTATAGATTCATAATGCGTATTTCTATGATTTATCAAGGCTACATCTATATAGTCAAAATAATCGAAAGGTTTCTATAAACAGTTACCTTTGAGTTCATAATATTCTCCTCGAACCTATCAAACGACTGTTGAATTGAAATGGCACATATCTTTAGTTACACCATGTTAGTCAGTCTGAGACATAGTGAGAGATAATATGAATCACTTTCCTCGAATTCTTTTCTGCTTTGCTTAAAATATATAGTTTACTGGACGATCTTACTGTCTTGTAGTGATTGATAGTATGATATAACTGTAGACATAAAGGGGGGATGAATGAATGAGAGATACAGGAACAAACAAAAAAATTAATTTGATTATAATTTAACTATCACTGTAGTACGACAACTGGTTTTTTTTTTCACTTTTATACAAATCTCTCAAAAAATTGCAACATTAGGAATTGTTGCATATGATAGGTAGCACGGTAGAAATATACATCTAAAAAACAATTATTCCTAGTCTCCGATTGGATAAAACTTTAAAAAAAAATGGATGTTCGATCAATAATTGGAGATTTAAAATGTGGTATTATTCAATTATAGAAAAGTAAAAGTACGTCCTTATTGTATTGAGGAATTGAGATAGAGCGTATTATTTTATTATTGTTTACGTTGGCATAAATGTCAAAGGCATGTGCAGATAACCACGCCTATAAAAAAAACAGCCTTATCTAGCAATATAGACAGTCAGATAACAAAGTATACACATGATTCTTTAAAAGTCCTCTTCTTGCTCAAGTATTGGTTTGAAGTCCTTTTTTTACTGCAAAAGATGTAACACTAAATATAAAATGCAACTCCTTGCTAATTCCGAAATAAAAAAAAGAGATCAAGGGCGAAGTAAATCTAAATAGCGTTTTGTATAAAAAGAAACGCCATTAGAAAACATTTTTTATTTTTCTTTTCTTGATCTATCTGCGTATCTTTTTTTTATTTTGGGATATTAAATATGCCACATCAACCAGAGTTGACAGATGAAAGAATCTGTTCGTCAGAAGGAAAGAAAGAAGTATACGAAAGTTCAGAGTTTGATCACGATGAAGAAGCTTCAAACGAAGACGAACTCTCTCCAGAGTTGGTAGCTGCTGAAAAGTCATTAGTTTGGAAGCTTGATTTTCTTTACGTTATGCCCTGTATTGCTGTTCTTAATTTCTTGCAATTTTTTGATAAATCTGCATTAAATTATTCAGCTTTACTGGGTATTAAAGAAGATACGCATATTACCGATAGCCAGTTTGGTTGGCTAGGATCAATCTTTTATCTTGGTTATTTGGTCTACCAGGTAAAAATTGAAAAAATTAATATCCTGAACCTTATCGAAACTAACTCTTTTTTTAGGTTCCTAATACATTTCTCCTTCAAAGACTCCCAATCGGAAAATATATGGGTATTCTTATTGTCACCTGGGGTGTAGTACTTACTGTCACTTGTGTTGGAAAGAATTTCTCTCAATTAGCTGCTCTTCGTTTCTTACTTGGTTTCTTCGAAGCGGGTATCTACCCTTGTTGTATGATGATTGTCAGTTGCATGTATCGTCGTAATGAGCAAGCTGGTCGTATTGGTTGTGTTTATATTTGTAACGGTATTGCTATGGCTGTTGGTGGTCTTGTTGGTTATGGTATTGGCCATATGATGGGTGTAAGAGGCATGAATGGTTGGCAATGGTAAAATAAAAAACAATTACGAGTTGGTTTTTAGTAAACTAATCTCTCTTTTTTTTTAAAAAAAAATATAGGATTATGATTATTCTTGGAGCTGCTACCATGGCATTTGGTATCTTTTGTTTCTTTTTGTTAGTAGATAACCCAAGATCCAAATTTCTTCGTTTATCTCCTGATGAACTGAAGGTTGTAGAACTTCGTATTATTGATAACTCTACTGTCATTACTAAAGAAATTAAGTTCCATCATATGCTTGAAGCACTCAAAGAACCTCGCTACTATTGTTTTATCTTTGCCTCTTTGCTCTATAATCTCCAAAATGGCGCGCTCAACACCTTTAGTTCTATTATTACAGCTGGTTTTGGATTCTCTGTAAGTGAATATATAACGTTTTATATCCATATATCACACAATGCTAATATAGCTTTTTTTTTTTTTTTTTTTTTTTTTTTTTTTTTTTTTTTTTTTTTAGAATCTCAATGCTATCTTACTTAGTGTTCCCTCAGGTGTAGTTGATTGTCTTTATATTGGTTTTGCTGTTTGGTACAACCGTCGCTATGGTCAATCACTTCATCTTGCCTGTATCTTACTTGTTATTGCTATAGTTGGTCTTTTGTTGCTTGTTGTTATCCCTGTTCCTCAAATTAAGCTTTTAGGTCTTTACATGTGTTGGTCATTCGCAGCTTCTTATACCCTTTTCTTAACTGCTTTGACTAACAACGTATCTGGTTATACAAAAAAGATCTTTTACAGTAGTTCAGTTATGGTATTTTATACATTTGGTAACTTTGCTGGACCTCAAATGATGGTTCCCTCTCAAAAGCCTTTGTACCTTGGCGGTATGATCGGCTATATGGCAGCCGATGTAGTTTGTATCATTCTTTTACAAATCGCTCGTTATTACATGGCCAAGTCCAACAAGGAACGTTTAGATAGTCCTTCTAATACAAAGGTCGATGTAAACGATGATTTGACCGACGTTGAAAACCCCAACTTCATTTATAGACTTTAATTTTTCTTTTTTTCTTTTTTTTTAATATACACACTACCGTTTAGTTTAATTTGTCATTTATAATAATAATAATAATACCCACTTTAATTTAAAAAAAGCCAGTACTAATGATCAAATACTATTACACATAGAATTTTGAATACAGGAATCTTGTTTTGAAATTTTAAAATATTTACTGATGAGGCAGGGTAGGGCAGTAACGTATACTTAAATATAATTTTGTATGCATACAGGAATACGTTTTTATACTCACGTCAGTTCTTGCGCTTTGATCTTGTATCTTTCGGTTGTAATATTTTAGTTTAAATAGTGTAGTTTAGCTATTTGAGGTTTTTTTTTTAGTCCGTATATCTGATAGGGTTTTTCTGGGAGAAATGTATCAGTATTTTCTGTAACTATTTACCGAATTTACGGCAAAACAACTGTCTGTGCTCGGTATTAAAAAGAAAGGCGGTCTTTTTTTAAATACATATAACCTTGACAGAAAAAAAAATATGTCCCATGTAGCAATAGGTTTAAATGCTTAAATTAACCAATTTAAAAAGGCATTTTTATACTATTCGTAACTGGGAAAAAATATATATATAATTGGGGATACTATCCAGTTTCGTCATACGGTTGGGGTCTAATATTAAAATCACGTTTCTCACCTTATGCATACTTTTTTTTGTACGCTTTGTGGATGATCGTGGTACCGATTTTTTAAAAAAAAGCTCGTACGCCATTTCCTTTTTGACTTGAAACTTGTAATTCTGTCCAGAGTTTCTAGGTAATGAACACAAACTATGTTAGCAGTAAAAGTATATCAATGATAAATACAGAGTTTTGTTGTTGCTATAATTATTTTACCCCTTCGTCTATGTATACATATACAGATATAAATATACATATACATGCGTGCTTTTTTTTTTGACGGGAGATGAGTACCAGGAATACAATTTCAAAAATCTGAGTTCACAATTATCGGGCATTTAACATAAGCTCTTGTTGAAAACCTTATTATTGCTATTTACAACGGACTGGTCCTTAGCCAACTACCCATGAACCTTTTGGTTTTTTTCTTCTTCAATTCCGTATACGCCAAAACCAATGGTGTACGTAGATTATATTGCGTATACCGTTTATCGGGCTGGCTTTTGTTTCCTTTTACTGCTCCTGTAGGTATATTATCGGACTGAGTTCCTTTTTTTTTTACTATCACGACAAATATTTATCAAAGGTGTCGGAGTAGAGTGGGTGTCATTTGTGGTATAGCTCAAGATATCTAAAATCAATTAAACACTACATTTGTGCGATATGAGAAAAAAAGAGACAGCTAAAAGAAACGACCTAACATATATTCTGTACCAATTGATATACACTTAGACCACTTTTACTATTGTTGGGTTAAAGAAATAGAATAATAAGCAGTAATGTAGTTTATGATTTAAAAAGAAAAAAAAATTGATTTAGAGAACACAAGGTTTCAGCGTGTTTTAAACGTAAAGAGTGCCCTTCTCCTACCTAAATTCCGTTACACTTGATTAGATTTCTCACCGAAAAGAGTTAATTCACCTTTCAGTGGATTTTTTTTTCTCTTCTTCTTCTTAAGTTTTCTTTTTTTTATAATACCAAAAAAAAAAAGAAACACGCTGTAAATTATTGTATTCCCTTCTTTTCTTTTTCTTTCTTTTTACTTCTTAACAAAATTTTCGATACTAAATCTATTCAGTCAACGACGTATTCGACGTCTGACGTACGCATGGACTCTCTCGAGAAAAGATCTAACAACTCATTATATGGAAATAATCAATACGAAACCGAAACGATTGACCAATATGAAGTATATAAAGATGATGATATTCCCATGTCAGCGGAAGAAAAAGCACTTGTGAGAAAGATTGATTTTTTTTTGATGCCTCTGATATGTAGTATCGATTTTTTACAGGTAAAAATAAAATAAAATAGCCTTCAAGGGAAAAAAAAATGACATTAAACCGGATCTTCTTTTTTTTTTTTAAAAAAAAAACAGTTTTTAGATAAATCTTGTATTAATTATGCAGCTGTGATAGGCTTTAAAGAAGATCTCAACATTAATGGAAGTCAATACAGTTTAATCAGTTCTATTTTTTACCTTGGTTATTTATTATTTCAGGTAATATTATTCAACAAACATGCCATATTTATAAAAAAAAAAAAGGAGCGAAAAACTCATGCTATTTTTTTTTCTTTTTTTTTAAAAGTTACCAAATAATTACTTTCTTCAAAGAGTCCCAGTAGGAAAATATCTTGGAATTATCATCATTTTATGGGGTGCAGTCTTGACATCTACAGCAGCAGCAACTAATTTCTCTCAGGTGACAGCGTTGAGATTTTTACTTGGTTTTTTTGAAGCTGGTGTTTATCCATCTTTAACTCTTTTAGTTAGTACATTTTACCGTAGAAATGAACAAGCAGCTCGTTTGGGTGCATTTTGGATTTGTAATGGTTTTGCTTTGGTTATCGGTGGGCTTATCACATATGGTATCGATGCAATGGGTGATGCTCACGGTATTCCTAGATGGAGATGGTACGTGATTTTAATGATAATATATATATATATATTAGTTAACATTATATTTGATAGGATTATGATTATTCTTGGAGCCATTACAACTTTTATAGGCGTTTTTGCTTTTTTCTTTCTAATCGATAACCCTAAATCACCTGCGTTAAGTTTAAACGCTGAACAGGAAATCCTGGTGGAGGAAAGAACTCGTGATAACGCTGTCGTACGTACAACCATGATTAAAAAAGAGCAAATTTATGAAGCCTTGAGAGAAAAACGTTTTTGGTGTTTCTGTTTTTCTTGCATGTTTATTAATTTACAGAATGGTGCAATGACAACGTATAATACTCAGTTTGCAATGGGTTTTGGCTTTACTGTAAGTTAATAATAACTAATCTTGTTTACATTAGTATTGACACATAATTTATTAGGGATTACAAGCGGTATTACTTAGTATAGGTGCCGGTGCTGCTGATATTATGTTTATTTTAATTGCAATTTATAGTGTACGTAAGACAAAGCAAACGATTTATACAGCTATTGCGCTCATGGCGGTAGATATCCTTGGACTTATTCTCCTTCAAGTTATTCCTAATCCTCATGCTAAACTTGCTGGCTTCTATCTTAGTTGGTCTTACGCTTCTGTCTATGTACTTATGGTGACCTCTATCTCCAATAATGTTTCCGGTTATACCAAAAAGATTTTTTACAATGGTATGGTCATGATTTTTTATACCCTTGGTAACTTTTGTGGTCCCTTAATGATTTTGGAACATCAAGCACCAAACTATATTGGTGCAATTCTTGGCTACATTGCTGCCAACTCAATTGTGATAGTGTTACTGTTTATTGCTCGAAACCAAATGGCTACTATCAATAGAAAAAGACTGTCGTCTGAAGCAGTAGTTATGACCCATGTAGAAGATGATCTCAGTGATGTACAAGACTCTAATTTCCTTTATCGCTTATAAAAAAGTACAAAAACCTTTACATCTCTTATATACTCTTACACTTTTTTTCCCCTTGTACTTTGTAATATTTATTATTTACTACTATTTACACACTAGTTTTCTTTCATTTCAGCATAACAATTAATAAATGCAGATATACTTTTACTGCATTTAAAAACGCAAAAAAAAACACATGTATATGTAATTCGAACAAAGGAAATTCCTTTCTTTAGCTTCATTATAATTTAAATTTTTGTTTGTCCTGTTTTTGAGTGTGCTTTACATGTTGTAAGGGATAATGGTTTAACATTACATATAAATATATATAAAAAAGGCGATGACCCGTATTTTGACAGGAGTGTCATTTAAAAGAATTATGCCAGTTGATTTACCTTTACCAAGGTTATTTTGCATAAAAGAAACAAACAAAAAAAAGCCCTCAATGCCACGCTAATGAGGGCTTTTTTTTTTGGTTTTTTTTTTTACAACTGGACCAACAAGGAATCAATTAAAAATCATATGGCATAATATAAAATATTCATAGCATATATTAATAGAGAGGATATATACATCTAACTCCTTTATTTTTTCCTGATTGTCAAAAAGACATATAAAACCCAATCCCTCGTTTTCTTTCTTTCTTTCTTTTTTATAAACCCTTTTATATACATATATAAACGAGGAAAGCGACAACAAATGGAAACAAACAAGGAAAAGATCGATCAAGACACTGTGCCACCATATCAAAGTAGTATTGATTTTGATGTAGAGTTGTGCTCAATTGTCAAACCAGAATTATCAGATGACATGATGAAAATCGAAAAAAATCTAGTAAAGAGGCTAGATTATATTTATGTTATGCCATGCCTTTGTATGTTAGTTATTATTCAGGTACTTAAAATAAGAACAATATAATTAAAAAAAAATGTATTTACTAAAAAAAAAGAGAAAATCCTCCATATTATAGTTCTTTGATAAATCAGCACTCAATTATTCTTCTGTATTGGGTATTAAAGAAGACACCGATTTAGACGATACACAATTTGGTTGGCTTGGATCTATATTCTTTATTGGATACTTATTCTATCAAGTAAATTTTTTTTTAGCAGTACTACTACCAAGAACATTTTTATGCATATCGGAATTAATTTCTCTATTCTCTCTTTTTAGATACCAAATGCATACTTTGTACAAAAGTCAAATTTAGGGAGGTACTTGGGTACGCTTATTCTTACCTGGGGTGCGATTCTGGGCTTGACCAGCCTATCAAAAAACTTTATTCATTTGGCTGTATTCCGATTTCTTCTTGGTGTTTTTGAAGCTGGCGTGTTTCCTTGCTCTGTAATGTTGATTAGTAGAGTCTATCGTCGAAAGGAGCAGGCTGCGCGTATTGGTACAATTTATTTTACTGGCGGTGTTGCTATGACTGTAGGAGGTATATTATCCTATGGTATCGGCCATATGGACGGCATCGCGGGGATGAAAGCCTGGCAATGGTAATTTTTTTTGTTGTTGTTGTGCATAAACTTTCAACCCCTTTTATTAATTATATGTATGTATTCAGGGTGATGATTATTTTAGGCAGTGCTACTGTTATTTTTGGATGCATCTGCTTCTTTTTATTGATCGATGATGCTAAACTTATTTCTAAATCAGACGATGAAAGTACGATTATTGGATTACGTCTAAAGGACAATGCAGTAGTTGTAACAAGAAACATTAATTACAGTCAAATAATGGAAGCTTTAAAGGAAAGCCGATTTTATTGCTTCGCTGCGTTTTCTTTCTTTGTTTCTCTTCAGAATGGCGCATTATCGGTATTTAGTTCAATTATTACTCAAGGATTTGGATACTCGGTTAGTGTTTCGTTTTAAATAGATATCAAATTATTGGTGTTGTACTAACATTACTATTTCCATGCGGTACCTAGAATTTGAATGCAATTTTACTTAGTATCCCATCGGGTATAATGGACTGTATATTTATTTTTATTGCCATCGTATGCCAGAAGCGGTATAACAACTCTATTATTTACATTGCATGTATTATGCTGTTAATAGCCACCTTGGGCCTACTACTGCTTTTAATTATTCCTGTTCCTCAAGCCAAACTGATTGGACTCTACATGTGCTGGTCCTATATAGCTGCAGTAACCATGGTCATGACTTCAATTTCAAATAATATATCGGGATATACCAAAAAAGTCTTTTATAATTGTGCTGTTATTTTTTTCGGTACAATAGGTAATTTTTTGGGACCTCAGTTGATGATTTCAAGTCAGAAGCCACTGTATATTGGTGGTATGGTAAGCTACATGGTTTCCAATATCCTGAGTATTGTATTGCTATTGGTCGCACGATACTTTATGTCTCAGTCAAATAAGGAGCGAGAGGAAAATATATTGATTGAAGATACGAGCGAAATATATGATAATACTTTCGATATGACAGATAGAGAAACGTCAACGTTTATTTATAGACTCTAAAAAAAAGAACTAGTCCCTCCCTTGTGTCAACATATACAACCTTAGGTAATGTAATGCATGTAATACATAATAAACTTTTTTTCTTTTTTTGGTTTGCAATTGAACACTATTAAAACATGCATAAAAGATGATGATTAATAATGGTATATAATAATAGTAGTAGTAATAAATAGTAAATAAAAAAAATAAAAAAAAAGATGTAATGTAAGCTGATGACTTATTAATCATCAAGATCCATTTTCAAGGTAGCCTTGTATAGTTGTGCTGCTGATAACGGGGTATTGGTAGATGGTTCTTGTTGATCAGATACATTAGACGAAGTAGCTTCAGGTACCAGGTTAAAATCTGGGATAGAAACTATTGAAGATCGGTTGGATGGCGTAGGAGAATTTGGAGCTGAACCTGACGAAAAGTACAAGGAGGATTGTGCATCGTCAAAGGCTGTACTGGCTATTGAAGGAGATCTTCGTCCTGCAGTAGGTTCAGGTGTGCTCGCCCGGACGGGTGAATTATCAGGTCTAGTACTTGATGGTCCCTTCGCAGTAGAAGTAGAAGCGATACTAATAGCGTCATCGTCGACTTTAGGCTCTGGATGAGGCACAGTAAAAAAATCGTTTGTAATGACAGGATGGCATTCATCTTCCCCCTCTTGATCATCCGATTCACCATCATCCAAATTAGCAGTAACAAATGATTCGGTATCTGTACTATTTTTAATGTCACTTTCCTCTGGTAAGAAATATTGAGCCTGAAATGAAGTTGCAGTAGGTGTTCTTAGCCCATCTTCAGTACCTATCGACATGGCTCTTGTAACAGGAGGACGACTATTTCTAATTATAGCACGTTTCTTATCCATAGCGAGAGGTTCATTGAATGATTCTTGGGTGCCGACTGACCGTAAACTACGAGCAGGAGAATGCTCTACTATTCCTCTAGTAGAATGACTTGTTACTTCATTCAAGTGCTGGGTTAATTCAGGCTCTTCTGCATCTTCCAGAGAATCCGATAATTCATTGGAATTGGGCTTCATACCTAAAGACGATAAACTGGCTCCACTTGAAAAATGAATTAACAATCGACACCAGGTCACTAATTCCTCTCGATTCGATGTACGAAAAAGAGCTACTTTATCACGTTGAAGTACGTTACTAGCCGGCTTACATATTTCAAATGTATTGGATTGATCTAAAGACGTGTTCTCTAGTACGGATTTCTGGTCCAAATTTGATATGTAACTGATATCGATGGATGGAATAATGGTGGTACTGGGTATATATAAGGTCTTTTCTGGTGACACTTTATCATCCATTGTAAATTGATGAAGATAACCGCCTGCGTTTAAAAGAGGTTAGTATTCATTACAGCCAAAAAAAAAAAAAAAAAAAAGAACTTGCCTTGACTTAGAATATAACTTCTGTCTGTAAATTGTTTACGAACACCATACTTTCTTTGCATTTTACCTTTTAATAAAGTCATAACCATAGGATGAAACTTGTTTGGATAATTAATTTTAAGGTAATCTTTGGTCGGATTATTTTCATTGACAAAGTCTTTCTTTTGTAGCTCGACAAATTGAGACCATTCATAAGTAGGCATCACTTGGTCCATGAGTAACTGAAATGGTGCTGCGTCCTTATCATCACTACCGTCCCATGCGTTCGGTGCTAAAGTTTCGTAGCAGTGCTGAATAGTAGGTTTAACAAGTTCAAGTAATCGCTTTTCAAAAGATTGTGCTTCCTTTTGAATAGGTATCATTAAAAGTCGTAACCGGTTTTCTTCATCAACTTCTTTTTTAAGTTGTCGTAATACCACTAAAAATATGTTTAATTAATTATTACATGTATTATATCTCATACACTTATAAAAAACTTACATAAATTAGCAACCCAAGGATCCATTTCCAATTGACCCTTTGATTTATCAGCTTGTTTACAACAACGACTTAAATGCATCATTTTACTTCTAGTAACTTCAGCTCTGCGTAACAATTCATCCAAAAACAAAGTATGGTCGGTTTTCAATTTATGAATTTTTTCTTTACACTCCTTTCTTAATTTTTTTAAAGCAGGCAAGTACTCACGATCCAAAGACTTTGCGAATTCTTGCTGCTCAGCGGCAATTTGCATTGTCAAGACCTGGAATCCGGTTTGTATGGTGAGAATGGACTGGTTAATGTTCTGTTGCACAAGCGAAGTGCTGGATGTATCATGTGGGTTAGTTGTGGTTGTAGTTGAAATTGCAAATGATTCGTCCAGGTACGGGTAAGCGCGTTGGTAATACCCACGACTACTAATAAGATTTATCTTGGATACTTCTTCTACCCAGTTGATAATCGATTTTAAAAATGCGCTCCAACTTTCAAGTCGGGTAATAATCGTATCGGCTCGGTTTAAACTCATGGGCGCTGCTATCGATGTAAGCTTGGTGGTCGATTGGTTGGTAAGGATGGACCCGTTACTGCCAAATTTACGGGGCTGGATAACTGTGGTCGAGATTTGAAGTGGGGTTGAAAGAGAGGATGTCAAAGGTACTCTTTTGACACGGGCCGTACTGGTGGTCATTAAATGGTCTAATGGTAAATTCAATTCGTCACTACTGTTTGTTGATATCGACGATCGGTGAACACGAGAATGCTTTTTGGCTGAAAGTGCAGTGACAGTGTTTAAACTTTTAGAGGATTTTAAATTTTCTGGTCTCTTTGGTGATTTTAGGATATATTCATAATAAATGGAATCTTCTTTTTTGGATTCAAAGTGTTCAGTAAACCTACTTCTATACTTGCTCTTTTCTGGTGGTGATAAAATGGAGTTAATTGAAGGAGTAGGCGAGCTTAAGGATCCGGGAGAGTCTGCACTATTGGGTGAAATAGATCTTTCTTCATCCATGATGGAAGAACAGGTTGATATACGTTCAATAGAAGGTAATGATCTTAATCTACTCTTGTGTGGACGACGAGGGGGCTGTTGAATATCAGTCATAAAATATGTTTTTCTTTTAAGGAAAAGAAAGAGAGAAAAGAAAAAGAAAAAAAAGGTGAGAATAAAAAAAATAAATTAATAATATTGAAATACATTTCACGTTGTGCAAATGCTACACAGAAATTATTCAGTTAGTTATGTTCTAGATGTAATTGAATTTTTGTTACATTTAGAATCGTCTTGTTTTGGGGAAACAACACATTTTATTATGTGCTTTATTTTCATGTGATAAAAATGTTACGCATGTAATTTAAAAAACTTTTTTCCAAATACTTGTCTTGTGCTAATTGTTCCTTTTTTTAGGCGGTTTTGTTTTTCCAGTGGCGTGTTTTTTTCTTTCAAAGGGCGCTACTACATCTTGGAAACTTTGTTGTTGTATTTGATTATATCATCCTAACATATTAGGAATAAATATTTATTAACTTCTTTGCACGAAACAAGCGTAGACAAAGTGTACGCAACAATGATGAAATAGATCACATGAATAAAAGTGACCATCCATTTTATCAGCCCAAGATTCCATTTTTTTTTAGAATGGATAAATCACTTTTCTTCCTCTTTATCTTTATTACAATGCATAACATTAGTAAGTTTTTTTTTTATATGTGTGCTTTTTTGAGAGAGCGTATATCTTAAATATTCAATTGTTATTCTTAGAATTTTTTTTCTCTTTATGTACGTACAAAAGGACACGGTTTTCTCTAAAGTAAATGCCAGGCATGAGCTAACACAAGACCAAGAGTGTGCTACTTTTTTCGGTTCTTATTATAAAGATATGCGTCTCCTCAAAAAATGTCACAAATTTGCTTTTTGTTTCATTCTAATCCAGACGCAGCTTATAGCCCAGGTATACAAAAAAATTCTAAACAGCATTTCTATACAATGATAATGTTGTATCATCCTTGGTCGAATCAGAAAGAGAATTTGGATGATAAAGATTGCGAACAAGTGTTAAATTTAATTTTCATACTATAAGCAAAAACATCGAAGAATTTTCTAAAATTCCTGATGAAACTATTTTTCGTTTCATGGAAAATGCAGATTCAAGAGATAATGCAAGTCGTAGCAATACAGATACTGATGAGGAAGAAATCAATGATGAACCTGCTGATGGCAACACTATTAATGATTTCAGATCGTATTCGTTATTTGAGAATATGGCTAATTTTGACAATAACCGATCATCCGCCTCTTCAAGTTCTAGTACGTTTACTTCAACTGATGGTGGATCGGTTGCGAGAACGATCATTAGTTGATAAAGTATTTGTTTCTGTAAGCAGCTACTCGGATGACCTACTTACTTATCAAAAGAGATTCCAAACCCAATGACACCTTGAAGAAATTGGCCGCATCCAGGCAAGACGTGTCCTTTCTAAAGACTTTGAAACTTTCTTTTGCTTTCCTTTGGATTCAGGCATCATTAGAGAAAACCTTGATACATGATATATTTACATTGTCAGGAAAGAAAAAGTTTGATTTGGCTATTATTCTTCGGTTACCTTTATACACGGCAGTTGCTCTAAAAAGAACTAGTATTCATTTGTATGAACATAAAAAGAAGAAAAAGCGCATGTGTAATAAAATACTTACCTATATAACTATAATAAAAAGAAAAAAATAAAAGTGAGGAGGTCTATTTACTCATCATTTTGACGTATCATTTTGAAGTGCACATATTACTCATTTTTGTATGCATTTATATTAAAATATCTGTATTTGGTGTTAAAGCTTTTTATGAAACATTATTTTTTTTTTATCGGCCCGTATATCAATTATCCTCACCCCACTGAGAAAAAATAAGTTGATGGTCTGCAACCACAGATCCAAACATTTGGAATTAAATAAAAAAAAGTCTAAATTGCATGTGTAACGTTGCTATCACATGAAAATAAACCACAAGAAATGTGTTGTTTCTCCAAAAAAAGGTATCTTTATGACTAAAAAAAAAGAATAAAGAAAAAGAAGGAAAGAAAGAGATCTAATCGTTTTTTTTTTTTAAACATTAAACGATGTGAGTGATAAAGTATTAAGCGATATGAATAAAAATGTAGTGGGGTTGAAATAGTTAACTCCACTTGAATAGCAATAAGGTCATAAAAAAGAAAAGAGACTACTAAATCCTATAAAAGATTTCATCCCATAAGAGTATCTTGGCAGAGACTTTTGTTTAGCGATAATCGAATGACAAACTCCATAGAAAACTTACCAAAAACGTTAAAAAACATTACCCAATATTTTATTGTGCACGGATCTTTTTTTCTTTTTAGCAGTAGTATAAAATAACATCTTTTTTTTAAAACTTCTCTTTTTAACAGCTAAAAAAATAATTCTTTTTTTTTTTTACGTTTTAAAAAAAAATGATTGATTCATTATCTATATTCTTGGGAGGTGAAAATCGTATTACACTACCATTTTTGGCTTACCCGCCTTTATTCCTTTCTCCAATCGTTCCTTTGGCAGCACTCATTATCATTCCTAATGCCAAGTTACCTACCATTGCAAAGCAAATCTTGTCGATCCCGCTACTTTTAGCTTTATTTTTAATTCCTTTTGGTTTTACAAACGGAAACAGAGGTAAGCTTTTTCTTTTTTCTTTTTCTAAACACTATAACTAAATAATTATTTTTTTTTTGATGATAGTAATTGATCTTGTTGCTGGTGTTTTAAGTTATAATCTCTTTCTTCGGTTCCTTGAATTATATTGGGTTGGACCTATGGTACAAGATAGACCTGCTTACACTACAGTAGAAAGCCTCTGGATAGATTTCTGGGGCTGTATTCGTACATTCCCTCAACCTGCTAAGGAAGATACAAAAGATCTCAAGAAGGGAGAGGTTAAAGTTTATAAAAAAGATCAGGTTAGATAATTTTTTTCTTTCTAAATTCACGTTGTACACACTCTTCTAACGTCAATCGAAATATTTATAGAAATTCTACCACATTATTTTGAAATTGTTGGGCAGTATTATTGTTACTGACGTAGTTGGATCTTACATGAACACCTTTACAGGAACTGAACTGGCTCAAATATATGTTGAAAGACCTGCCTTCTTTTTAGTAATCTTTATTTTCGTCAATATTGTACTAAATGGTGCATTCAACTCTTTTGGTTATTCTATGCAGTTGTTTTATTGTCTTGCTTTTGAGGGAGGATCCTATTCATCAGGTAATATATATTTGTGTGTGTGTTATATCGTGATAACTAACTCAATAGATTATCTATAGAGCAATGGCGTCCATTAATGGTCAGTCCCATTATTTCTTCTTCTTTGGATAATCTTTGGTCATTCCGCTGGCATCAATTATTTAAATCCACTTGGTTAGCTTTTCCTTTTAGACCAGTCCGTATTCTTACAGACCGTTTGTTAACAAAGAAGGTCAAGAACTCAAAATCTATTGCATTTGTTCTGGCTTCTGTAGCTGTATTTGTCGCGTCGGCTTTAATGCATGAATATGTAATTGCTGCTAATATGGGCTGGCCTATATACAGTCGATTCTATATGGGAGAACAAGTCATCTTTTTTGTTGGTCATGGTTTAGGTGCCATGGTAGAAAATATGATCAAGATGAGTGTTGCTAAAAAGCTACCTAAATCTTTTACTGAATCTGTTTGGTGTAAAGCTTTACAACATATTTGGGTTATTGTGTTTGGTTACCTCAGTTTTATTTATATTATGAGGGGTTTTATGACTTGGGGTTTCCATCATGATACTCCATTAACCTTTACTAGACCTTGGCTTAATGAACTAATCCGTTCTAATCCCGCTTTATTACCTTATGTTGGTGGAAACGTTCCCTTTTAAATAACATACTATTCATCATTAATCATTTAATAATCATTATTTTAGTTTATCTCCCATTCTCTTTATATATATATATAAATATCCTGTACAATTTTTCACTTTATTTACACTTTAATTGTTATGATTAACTTGCTTTTTTTGCTAAACGTTGAGCTAAAGCAGCTTTAAATTCATCATTTTGTACTGGATGAGGAGGAGGAGGAGGAGGAGGAGCTCTTGGTACAGGTCTAGGTGGTACTACAGGTGCTTGAGTAGAAGGAGCATTTGTCGTTGTTGTGGCTGGATGCCCATTCCAAGTAGTTCGTTTATTTTCTGCGACATGGAAATTCTCTTGTTCTTCTCTTGATAGACCAGAATCATTAGTATCAGATCTTTCCAAGCCTTCATGAATGGTATTAGGTCTTTGAGCGATAGATCCACTATCACTACGACGGAAGGACGAAAAGAAACTGTTGGGCTGAGATACATTTCTTTTCTTTTCTTCTTCATCAAAATCATCCATACTAGCAGGTCTACTATCACCTCCACTACCGCCTGCAGTACTAAGTGTATTTAATGATACAGATCCAGTACTGAATCTTACATTAGAACTTGCATTACTAAAGACAGAACTGGTACGATTCATACTGGTAGCAGTGGGACCACTACTACTACTACGAGGACCATACAAGCTATTTGATTTAATTTGAGGAGGTTCGCGTAAATGGCTTAATTCATCCACCGTATTCTGACTCACCCATGACCTCATCAAAATATATTGTGTAGCCATTTTTTGTTGTTCTTCTAGTGTACCATCATCGTCATCATCTGGACCCTTTTCACCCACAGAACTGAGATTGGAAGAACTAGTGTTACCGTTGATACTATTGTTACTACCTGAATCAAAACTAAATATGTTACCACCACTTATTCTTTGAATACGAGAAGCGCCACGATGTAAAGCATTTGAGATAGCAGGTCTAAAATGATGCTTTTGAGAAGACTTTAAGAAACTGGTGGGTAAAGAAGAAGTGTAACGAGGACCGGTTTGGAACCGACGTAGAGTAGTTATAACTTCATGTATTCTTGGCTCATTTTGAGGTTGCATTTTTGATGCATTCGGACTCGATTTAAATGCGGCTAATAGGTAGGTGATGTCCAAAATAAAAGTGCCAAGAAATGGAACGGTAGGCCTTGAGTAATGCTCGTCACGGATTAACTGTACTGATTTACCGTTTACTACTGTTGTACTTACCATACCCATATGTTCACGGTATAGACCATAATTATTTGCTTCAGACATTAATTCATTTAATGAATCTAGTTTAGTTGAACTCTTTTTAGGAACGTATGCCCAAGTACGTTTTAACCTTTGTACAGGCGGTGTATTTAAAGCAGATATAATAGCTTTTAATGTTTGATAATTGTTTACATCAAAGCATCTAGAAGCAACTTTAATCCAATAATGTATTAATTGTGCTCTGGAAGATGCTTCTTGCGGTAGTAATACTGCATGTTCGATACAACGAGTGATATAATTGAAGAAATCGGTAGAAGCAACAATACGCGGATGAGGACGCTTTGATGAATGTTCTAATAAAGCAAGTGGGGGTATGGCATCAAAAATAGCTGCTTCGATTAAAGTAATTTGATAAGCGATAACATGTGCACCAAATTGAAGTACAGTTGGAATAGTAGCAGCATTCATATAAATCGTACGTACAGTATTTAAATCGACTTTAAGATCTGACATCACTCGTAGGTATTGTGCAATTGTTTGATCTAATTCTTCAACTGTCATAGTTTCTAATTGACTATTATCACCTTGTGCAATTAATTGTTTACGTGCTCGACAGGAACGTAGCTTTTCTTCAATATCATCTAACTTTGCTTGTAATAAACGATGCGTCGTCAATAAAGGAGGAGCTGGAATAAGTGGAACGTGATCATTATTCATTGTAGAAGAAGAAGGAGCCAAACTATCTCCAGCATTGGTTTGAGCAGGTACAAGGTAATCTGGATCCACTTCTCCTTCTGCAATAATTCGTACCGTCGATTCTGTATTGTCATTACTATCTGGAAATTCTGTATAAGGTCTACGATTGGTTACTCTGGCTAAGTGTGATTGTTGTAGTGGAGGTAAACTCATTGGTCGACTATTACTGCTATTACTATTACTACTACTGCTATTTTCTGAAACACGTGGTTTAATAATTCTTATATCATGTTGATTGTTCATATCAGGAGAATTGTCTAATCATTATTCTTGTTAGTATTACAAAGTAAAAAGATTATATAATAAAAACTATTTTACCCAGCAATTCATCTTGTTTTAAAGGTTTTGGTGGTACAACTGGTTTTTGCATGCGAATAGGTTTCGGTGGCACAGGAGGTGGTGGAGCCTTTGAGTCTCCTGTGTTTTGTATGCTGACGGGTTTATAAGTTGAAGGTGAATGATTTTCAATGATATTTTCAATGTGTGTCAGACATGTCTTGATAGATGATATAAGGCTTAAATATTGTTTCGGACTAGATATAATAGCTACAAGAAAAGAAAAAGCTTAATTTATAAATATATTTAATATGTATTATGTTATATTTACAAGAATGTACAAATTTAATTTCGTTTAAGGCTGTAATTGCGTTTTGAATGGTTGAAGTAAAAGATAAGTAAGCTTCCTAAAATGAGTTTACTATTATTAGATGAGATAACGAGAAAATAAATAGAAAATAGCTTGCCTTTAACTGTCCTTTTTCTTCTAATTGAAGTGCTAATGTAATAGCATCTGTTATTTCTATCATGGTTTCTTCCTCCCCCCTTTTTTTATGTGATATATATGAGTGTACTTCTCTTGGTAAAGCAAAAAGAGAAAAGAAAAAAAGAAAAAGAGACTTCGGGATATATGCTCTTTTCCCTTCCCCCACCCAAAAAAAAAAAAAAAAAAGTAGCCGAAGTCAGTCACTAAAATGTTTCCAGAAAAGGATTGCCTTTTTACCTGGCTTTTATTCTTTTTGGTAGGAGAATCTAAGGGTTTTAATACATTTCGTATTAAAAGGGTCTAATATATCATGAAATATTCAAACCTGTTCGTTTCAACATTTGAACAAGTGCGTCAGAAAGAAAAACACTCTACCTCTCTTTCTCCCAAATAGTAAATTAACAGCTATTATTTCATATTATACTTGCTTTAGCTTTTTTCCCACATAATCCGTAGTAAATTTCATTAAAATAAAAGGCATCTTTTATTTAAAAACTTTTTTTTTATCAGCTTGTTTGACCACTGTTGCCAGTAAATTTATTATATCAGTTCAAATTAAATCATTTTGAAAGAGACTCTTAGCTGCTTCTAACTTGAGCAACAAAATCATTAAATCCTCAAATCTGGAAAGATTATGAACAGAATGAGGAATTTAAGCGATACCAACGATATGAAGACGATATATGTTTGTGTAAACAAGGTCCATAGCATATACAGTAATCTTATGACCTATGAGGGAATATTAGTATCTAACAAATACAAGTATCAAATAAATTTACCACCAACCAGATCACCAAATATCGGGATCTCTTGCGAACAATTCTTTTTTAACAAGTGATCAATTTCATCCTTCATAAGATTACATAGCTTTAAGAAGTCAGGATGGTAAATATTATCTTCTGTCATAATTTTCGGACTCCTTACTTCATAGTGAAATATCTGGTGTGAATTATCTTTGTATACGACTTCTAATCCACCGTTTGATCTTCTGCCGTTTTTCTTTTTTTTTCTAGATCTACTTCCAGAAGACTCTTCATCACAACTATGTATGTTTATCGACTTAGCTGTTTTTAAAAACTAAATAGGGATACTATACTTACCTGAACATTCTAAAATACTTAAATTCTTTCATAAATGGGGTAAGGAAAGGAGTTACAAATCTCTTGGTGAACATGTCTTCATTGTCCTTTTCAGTATTGTACCCAGCACTTTTAATACTACATAGAATTTAGGACGATATCTCGTTAGTTATTTTATGTTTGAAGTGTCCAACGACAGCCCTTGCAGAAAAAAAAAAACTTACAGATTTCTTAAGGAATTCAGAATTGATTCCTTATGTCCTTTGCGATTGATGCTTAAAAGGTTGATACTATTAAATGCGCCTTCTCTGTTATTTGAGCAACTCTAAAAAGCATTAAAGTTATAAACTACCTGGTATACTTGGTTTATACATACTTTGTAAGTATTTCTTAAATATTCCACTTGAAATTCATCAATTTCATCCAAAAGAAGACAAGCATCGTATTTGTCAGTAAGTTCTGATATCATTTGTGTGTATACGCCAAGATTTATCTCATACCTAGAGTTGTCTTTACTTATAAGAAAAGTATCATTTAAACTACTTTAAAGTTTAAATAAATTATATATTAATCATAGGTCCTAGATATAATAGCTGTTTATCTTACAATTGTTTGATATCAGAAAGGACTTTGTTGTCGCGAACTTTCTCTTTGCATCTCTCGCGATATTTTAACAACAATTTGCTAATGTTAAAACCATATTGACACCGCTATAATAGAAATAATGTTGAAACGTAATTAGTATTGTTTACAAGTAGTAGTAAGGTTTTTTTTTTTACTTTGATTGGTCGATAGAACGACTCTTCGTCATCGTCGTATGGTCTTCCCTCCAAGTATTTAAACTCTGGGAGGTACGGAGCTCAGTCGTATAAAGCCTTTGCTATACGAATAAGATGGCTTAAATTTTATTAAAAATGTTAAGCACATCTCCTGTAGATAAAATAACGCAAGTGTTAATATCATTCAAAATATGTGGCAGTAATTTATCTACTTACGACGAGATCTAGGAGGTCCTTTGTAATTTTTTGAGCGTCTTCAATCATTTTTGTATAATATTGTTTCTTTAAAGAAAACAAATAATATACAGAACATGTATATATTTGTAATCTAACGCAAAATTCTTCTCAATAATATCATTAGGTGCAGCTTCAGATGCTGCAGCGACTTTTCTTTTGTCGTGGTAGTACTTCGGTTCAGAAATAGCTTTAGGAAATTCCTCAAAGCCATTGTCTGAGAGGGGAGAAGGATTAATCGCTGGACGTAAGACGAAGATCCATCTTCATATATATTCCTTGTGAGGTAGACATCCTGTCGCCCCTAAATAAAATCAAAACAGTAAGCAAGACATGCGTATAATATAATGTGCAATGAATCGACGTACCACTGTGTAATCACGTCGGAATCCTTGAAGACCTTTTCGATCATAGGTCCCCAGAACTTTGCAGCGAAGTCGCATTCAGAGTACAACATTATCATAGCCTTATCAAATAAGTAACTTTCGTTTAAGTGCTTCTTGTTCTTTTTTTTTAAAAAAAAAGACATATGGCATTAGCTCATAACTCATAAACAGTGAATTCTTATACTTACATGTAATAGCCAAAAGAATCTTGTTTTCTGCGACATTTTTCCGGGAAACTCTTATTCCTGTGCACAACTAAAAAAAAAAAAAAAAAAAACTTGGTTAGATTTTGGGTATGTGTTCTATTTACACGCTTAGAAAAGAAAGCGCGGCATATTACTTTTTCGCGTACCTTTATAAAGTAGAAAAAAGATCCTGATATATGTACGTTATCACAGTTGGATGAAATGCATTTGAGCGAGAAATGCTCTTATGCAAAGCGATTGCTTTGAAGCGTATTCATTTGTAAGGATATAAAGAAAACAAAAACGCTAAAAAGGAGCAAAGTAATATAAGATACAAGCTCGTTTAAAAGATTGACATACAAGATACTTACTGGTATGCATAATTAATGAAAAAAAGAAAAAGAAAAAGAAAGTGATTAATCTAGGTTGAGGGTCACTTTGATTGTTCATGATAAAATAGGGGACTTATTTGCTCATGTGATATATTTGATAATTTTTACGTAGATGTTTTTACAACTTGTTTCAAGCCAGAAGCTGTGATATTTTTGCTTAGAAAAAGTTGATCCTCTTCAAACTTGGTGTTTAAAATAGTTACGAAAAAGTAAATTAGTGACTAAATAAGAAATAAAAAATGTACGAAGAAAAAAAAAGTCTGATCTATCACCCCTCAATGCAACACTAACTTTTAAATTACTAACTTTTAAATTACTAGGAAAGAGGAGTCATAAGCGAGATTCAAGTCAGAATAAAGATCTCGTTGTTTGATCTTTTTATACAGATATCTTTAAAAAAAGGCCTGTCAAATAAACAAGTGAAGTCTTTTTTTTTTTTTTTCTTTTGAGTATGTTAAATAAGGGAAAAAGAGGGAAAACTTGGTCCCGAATGGTTATTTGCTTTAAAAAGCGCACTTTTTTTTTTCCACGGTTCTCACTTTTTATACATACAAACCTTATAAGCAATGGTATTTAAAACATGAAAAAGAAACAAAAAAGAAACAAAAGTACTGACTTTATACAACACTTTTCATTAGTTTAAAACAACTATTCCTCAAGAAGGTAAAAAACAAAAGGATAGAGAGAAAGAAAGAAATAAACTAACACTTACGCGTTCATTTAGCCAAAGACTTTCTTGATTTCGTCAACAAGTCACCTTCACCTTTTCATTGTACATTTGAAGCCGCAGAAATCTTGAAGAAGGCAGGCTACAAAGAGATTAAAGAACGTGATAGTTGGAATGACGGTTTGATTGAACGTGAAGGAAAGTACTATTTCACACGTAACGGGTCTGCACTTGTTGCCTTCCAAGTAGGAGGTCAATACAATCCCGGTAATGGATTTTCGATTGTTGGTGCTCACACTGATTCTCCCTGTCTTAAATTAAAACCTATTTCTAAAAAGACAAAGTCTGGGTACCTTGAAGTAGGTGTTCAACTTTATGGTGGTGCTATTTGGTAAATGATTTTTTTTTTAAAAAAAAAAAAGTATGCGTCGTATATTAAATATGTGTGTGTGTGTGCGTAGGCATACTTGGTTTGATAGAGATTTAAGTGTTGCTGGTCGTGTTCTTGTTGAACAAGAAGATGGTACTTTTAAACATACTTTAGTCAAGGTTGACAGGTAAAATGTAAAATATATGGTATAAAAGAAAGCGTTTTAATATACATATTTTCTTAGGCCTATTTTACGTATTCCCACTATTGCTATTCACTTGGATCGTGGAGCTAACGATAGTGTAAGTTTAATTAAAAAAGTTGAAAGCCCCCTCCCCTTTCCCCACGTAAAATACATACCTCATCCCCTCTCTCTTTTTTGTAGTTTTCTTTCAACAAGGAGACACACTTGGCCCCTATCCTTGCTACTGAAACCAAAGCGTAAGTAATTCTTTATGTTATATGTCTCCTGTAAACTAACCAAATTTTTTATTTGACAGTCAATTAACTGGCGTTACTCCTACCGAAGGTGTTGAATCTGAAGCAAACCATCATCCTCTCTTGATTCGTATTTTAGCCGATGAAATGAATGTCAAACGTAAAAAAAAAAAAAAAAAAAAAAAAAAAAGTACTTAAAAACATGTAAAACCCTTAATTTATTAACCCTTTTTATTATTATTACTACTACTAGCAAATCAAATCCGTGATTTTGAATTGGCAGTTTACGACACACAATTATCGACTATTGGAGGAGCATGTAACGAATTTATTTTTTCACCTCGCTTAGATAACGAAGAGATGAGTTTCTGTTCTATTCGAGCCTTGACTGAAGCTAAAGGAATCGAGGCTGAAACCAATATTCGATTGGTTGCATTGTTTGATAATGAAGAGATTGGATCTCAAACTGCTCATGGAGCAGATTCTAACCTTTTACCTGTAACACTTCAACGGTTAGCAAACACACGTGTGGTTGATTGTAAAAATGTCTCTTTGACTGCATTTGAAGAAGCAATCCATAAGAGTATTTTGGTAAGTGCTGATATGGCTCATGCTTGGCATCCTAATTATTCGGATAAACATGAAGAAAATCATCATCCTCAAATGCATAAAGGTACTGTGATCAAAGTGAATGCAAACCAACGTTACGCTACTACTGCTGTTACAAGTTTGGTATTAAAAGAATTGGCTAAAAAGCATCAAATTCCTATTCAGGTACTGCACGATATAAATAGATAGTATGTACTTAAGTTACTTACTCTTTTTGCTTTTGTTGTATAGGAATTTGTTGTTCGTAATGATTCTAGTTGTGGTTCTACTATTGGACCCATGTTGAGCGCAAAACTTGGGCTCCGTACTATAGGTAAAAAAAAAAAAAGAGTATATACTTTAAGGGGGTTTAATATTTATATGAATTGTACTAACGCAGCCATATGGTGTTAGATATTGGTAATCCTCAGTTAAGTATGCACTCTATTCGTGAGATGGGTGGCACTGATGATGTCGGTCATGGCATTAATCTCTTGCGTGTAAAGTATAATGGATACAATATTTAATTTATATAATTTTAACCCCAATTTGTTTAGGTATTTTATGAGGAATTTGCTGAATTGGAGAAAAAGTTCATTGTTGATTAAGGGTGTCCCTACTGAGCACTTTTTTTCTTTTTCTTTTCTTTTCTCTTAACTCTAATAAAGAAGGCAAAATTCGGAGTGCTAATATCAACATTTTACTGTTTTATTTTGGTTGAGGCTTTGATTCATTTTTCTTTTCTTCTTTTTCTCTCTCTCTTTTTCTTCATATATATAAATAATAATAAAAAGTTAAAAAATGGAGGATAGCACGACAACAAATAACTTGTACGAAACATTGGGAATACCGAAATCTTCTACAGCCGATGAAATCAAAAAAGTATGTCATTTGAAAGGATTAAAAACTCTATATTTCGATATACCATTGCAAATGGACTAATACTTCTATTTTATATATATAAAAAAAAGGCGTATAGAAAACTAGCATTAAGATATCATCCTGATAAAAATCCAAATAGTGCTGATAAAGTAAAAAGTAAACAAAAAAAAATATATTAAAACACAGGCCTAAAAATATCTTTTAAAGTTTAAAGAAATCAGCCACGCATATGAAGTACTAGGTGACGAACAAAAGAGAAGAGTGTATGACAAATATGGTGAATTAGGACTTCAAATGATGGATACAGTTGTCAGCCCGCTATTTAATCCCGAAATAGAATCCATGCTGTGCTCATTACTCATGTCAATCTCATTGTTGTTTTGTCTCATTATCATCTTTCTAGTATTCTTAACCGTCAAAATCGATTCATTAGTGACATGGTCATGGGCAGTAGTATGGACACCAGCATGGATAATCAACTTTATTGTGTTCTATACGGTACTGCGATACGTTGTACTGCGATCAGATAAGCCAGAAGCAGAAGATGACCACGAAAAAGAGGATACCGATGAAACAAATCGACTAAAGCATCATAACCAACAATTGAAAAGAATCAAGAAATTGATGACCCTGTTTAATTTTTTACTCTGTTTATTATTTCAAATATTTATCGTCGTTCGATTGGATGAAAAAGTAACGTGGTCCGCATGCATTGTGTTTATACCGTACTTTATTTTTGAAGCAACACATTTTTTTTCCACTTGTTTAAACACGCTGGTGGGTTGTTTAGCATTAACTTCAGTTGGTGAAACCCGTAGAATCCCCCAATTTGTCTTTTCTCAGTATTGGTTAAATGCGACAAGATTTTGTTTGTTTTTATTGATTGTTTTACGTATTGATCAGGTTATCGATTGCTCTTGGGCTATTGTATTTATACCCGTTTATTTGGTTGGTTTGAAATGGGCTATTGAGTTGGGTTATAGGTATCGCGTTTATTCAAGGATGCCGCAACCAGATGTTGCTCATCAAGGTAAAATCACAGTTTTGGTTGGTGTGCTTGTCTTTGTTATTGTTGGTGTTTTGGTTTACGCTTTGGTGGGCTTAATTGCAAAAAGGTTAGATGAAAAAATCTATGTTACAATGTCGAATGTTTTTATACCTCTGTTTATTGTTTTTGTAAGTCAATTCTATACGTGTGTGTGTGTATTACAATTAGCTAATATATACCTTTTTTTTTTTAGTCCTTTTTTTTGTGTTGCTCGGGATGCTGTCTTCCGTGTCTACTTCGAGTATCCGCTGTATCTGATATGGAGGAGCCTGAAACTCAATACTTGGTGAACGCAAATAGACGAATTACAGCGTCAGGTGAATCTGATGCAAATATATCTGGCACTACAGTAGTTTCTTGAGTAGTTCGTAGTTAACCCTTTTTTTTTTTTCTCTTTTTCTTTATATCTGTACTTGTATTATTTTAATAATCCATTCTTTTCATATTTTACACACACACACACATATATAAAACATTCTATCCCATTCATATGACACACTTACAAAAAAAAAAAAAAAGCCCCTTAAAAAATAAACAATGTTATCTATTCCTGTTTTGAAACACAAAGGGAATTTTTTTTTTAAAAAGAAATATTTTTTTTTTTGTTTATAGTAAAAAGTAAGCGTTATATTTTGATTCTTTTTCTGTACAAAAGGGAAGTGTGAGGGATATATATATTTTGTTATTCGTGAGAGCGTATAAATATGTGAGTGTGTGAGATTGTAGTGTGAGTGTGAATATATACATATTGATTAGATACTAGCACCAACCGCTAATTTTTCTTCTTCCATTTCCTCTTCCATAAATTGTTGTTGGAATTTAGATCTGATAGAAGCGATAGAAAGAGCCTCAGGAAGATTACCAGGTAAAACGCCAAGTTTGTTAACAATCTCACTTTCAATTTGAGGATAAATTTCATCGCTTGTGTTACCACGAACATTAACAACTACATTTCGATAATGGTCCAATAAAGGAGAAGCCATTGCATGATGTTGTTCCAATCGAACCTTGAATACTTCGGGTGTATCATCTGGTCTCTTCGATAATGGTTCACCCGTAACATCATCTAATCCTGCTACAAGAGGAGGATTATAAGACAAGTTGTATACTCTACCAGAAGGAATATGAATCCAACGATCTATTATATATTTCTTTTTTAGTTTGGATTTTTTTTTAAAAAAAATGCATTATAAAAATAAAAAATAGTTTTACCCATAATTCTTTGTAAAATAACATCTTCTGGTACTTGTAAATTAATAACAAGGTTTAAAGGTTGCATGATTTTGTTTAAAGAAGTATCTAAAGCCTCTGCTTGCTTGATTGTTCTAGGAAATCCATCTAGTAACCAATTCTATTATAAATTATTTTAGTAAGATATACAGACATATATATTTTTAAACGGTAAAAACATACTGGATTTCCAACTTGCAAGAGCTCAGTGTCGATTAAAGAAATCAATAAATTATCCGGTACCAATTTTCCATCGGCAACATATTGACGTGCTTGTTGGCCCAGAGGAGTTTGGTCCGTGATATTTCTTCTTAATAAATCTCCACTAGATAAATGTGAAACCCCAAAGTTCTTTTCAAGACGACTAGATTGAGTACCTTTACCAGAACCCTATTTTGTTTTTTTTTAAACAGTGAGAAGTTTTTTTCTTTTTAAAAACAAGTACTATGTGTATTTACAGGACAGCCAATTAATAAGAGTCTCAAAGGTTGAATAGCATTTGATGGACAATCGTGAAACGAACGACGTAAAAAGGTGGTGTGCTTGGTAATGGAAAATCGACTCAAACTACGCAACATCAAAAAAGAAAATATTAAATTTTGAAAAAAAAAGAAAAGAGAAAAAAAAATCTTTTTACGACTCTTTATAAAGTCACGCAGTTTAGAAAAAAAAAGATAAGATTGGAATTGGTTTCCTTTTATAGTAACGGGAATGATAAAAAAGATTATCACAAGAAATCCTTTTAAAACTGATGGGAAAAAAAAAAAAAAAAAAAGATCCCAGTACAATGTGCGACACGACAAAAAAAAACATAGGTTCATTATATTTGATACTAATGACAGCTATTACTTTTGGATATTGGAGGAATTTGTTAGTGAATTCAATCATAATATAAACTGAATGCAAACCTTTCTTCTTTTTGCGAACCAACTCTTGTTAACTTTAGTTTCGTGCAACCCTCATAAACTTCACATTTTCCCTTACAGTACCAACTTTTTTTTCTGCAAAATGCTATTTCTGACTTCTTTATGCATTCAAAAAAGTAGTCAACTTGTTAACCCTTTTTCAATTTAATAATAACTTGGTTTCCTTTGTAAAACTTTTTTTCTTTTTTGGCAGTGTAGTCACCTCTATATTTCCGTCCACTTTCTAAAACTCTCTTTCTTTGCTAGGTTTCACACAGTCTTGCTTTAATGCATGTATTATGTGAGAAACGCCCATAAAAGCAAAAAAGGGAGAATATGTCACACGCTGCATAAATCAAATCAAATCTGGTCTTTTTTAGTCTGATAAAAAATAAATAAATGAGCATAAAGGTTAAAACCATGCTGAATTGAGGCTCTACTAGGTCTCCATCTTTTTGATATACAATGTATACATACTTTGGAGTAGTTACTAGAATTAAAAAAAAAGAAAATCAAAAACATCACGCGTAAAATTATTACTTATTGTCCTTTAACGTGATCTACTATTTTGTTATCTTTTTGAGCATGTGTCTATTATTGGTCAATTCTATCAGGAGAAAAAGGATAAACCGACATGTATTTTTTTCCCCGAGTACCGGATGATATATTGACAAAAAAAAAACTAGTTTTATTATAATTATACATACCGTTTTCTTGCATAGAAGCATTTTTCTTGGCGCATATAGATGCCAGATTTAATTTTATTGTTAACACGATGCACACGTGAAAAAGTACATCTTTTTTTTTTTGAAGACAACTTGGATGTTTTGTAAGAAGTATGTCGCTATAATTGGTTAGTCCGCAACAAAAAAGCTAGGTACACAATCATATAAAGAACCGTCATTTTCTCACACTATATAAATGAGTAAAACAATTTTTGATAAACTAGTAGAATGCTTTTATTTTAGCTAAAAAGTATATAGATCCAGATTTTGCAATATTTCGTACGAAACTACACACACATACTTTTACAAATTGAGTTTTTTTTTTTTTTTTTTTTTTTGCTTTCCCTGAAAGAACAAAGGCATGTACTTTTGTAGTAAGCGACTATTCTCGGATTGAACCCTTGATGTTTAGGTCAAATGTTGTCTTGAGAATATCAAAGCGCAAAACCTCGGCATCGGAAAAACATGCACATACATCGTTGAACACTTTTTTTTTTTTGTAAAAATCAAAAGATCTGCCCTCACGATAAATATTTCGTCTCAGATTAAACTGAGTATACATTTTTTATAAATATGTAAGTTCTACAAGCTATACAATATTCTTTAAAAAAAATCGTACCATTTTTTTTATTTCAGAAAAAATAAAATAGGGACACATATTAAACTAGTACTAGTACAATTCCAATAATAAAGGGTATACATTTTTATGCGAACTAGCAAACGCTTTTGCAGTTGTATATATATATATATATATTCAGGTACACGATAAAGAGAGACAACTGATGAGAACTAAATTTTAGTATATTCTTTCAATAACAAACTCATATATTTGCTTTCGGTCACAAATGTGGTTGACAAAAAATGGTGTTCTTCTAAATAAGACCTGTTTTGCCGAGATAACTTTTTTTTCGTACATAACCGTTTATCGATTGGACTTTTCTGTACTTGTAATTTATACTTTTTTTTTTACTCGGGATTACCAAACCTAGCTTAGCTAATCAAACTTTAAAAACAGGGCAAAAGTTAAAGAGAACAGTATTCGATCAAGAAAAAAAAAAAGATCCGACACCTAAGGATTCCGAGTCAAAACTATCCGTCAATATTTTATGCATTTCTATATTTTTAAATCAGAACAAAAAAAAAAGAATGAAACGTATGTAGGGTTTTTTTTGAGACGTCTCGGTTCATTATGGCTGACACATACACGCAAATAAGCGGGTATCTAATTGAAACTACAAAAGAAGAGGGTCCTTCTCCAAGGGGGGGGAGGGGTTTGCGAGAACAATTTTTTTTAATATTAACACCACAACGCGCATATTTTTATACGTAGACACAATGTGCTTTGACAGTATACAGAAATTTCTTTTTCATTGGTACTCAATAATTAATTCGGATATCAAGTTTTTTTTTATAGTACGTTTCAAAATATATCCTTCGTTTCAGCATACAAGTAATAATAATAAAAAAGAGAGTGGTATATATTAATACAGAATAAGAAAAAAAAAAGATCAAAGGATGCAAATAAAGAAGAGAAAAGGGGGTTGAGGGAGGGGGGATCAAAGAACCTTTTTTCTTTTTTTTTTTTTCGTGAGTAAAAAGTTGATGAATATGAAAGAATGCAATGAAATGTGTTATATGTAAGGTTTTTTTTAAAAGAAAGGTATACAAGATGTTTTTTTTATGCCCACTTTCCTAGTAAAGCCATTAAGCCAGCACCACAATACATGGAGAGAAAACAAACGAGTTTACGAGAGAATGGAGCTTGACGGAATTCAGGGTTTTGATTGATTTCTTGGCTCATTAAGGAAATGTATGCATTGTATAATAAAATACCAGCCGAAAGTGAGTCCAGAATCGCACTGGCCAAAATTGAAGACGATGAATTGGGGTTAAATGAGGAATGAATGCCGATACCGATTGCACAACCAAGAGGTGTCATAACCATAAACACGGTTCCCATTAATGTAGGTCGACGCCACCCTTGAATATTCATATCGTTAATTCGTGTACCTAATGCCACACCTTCAAAGAACTTTTAAGGAAAAATATTAATATATGGTTTTGTATGATTATTATCATTTTTTTTTTTTTACCTGGTGAAAAACAAGTGCAATTAAAAGAGTAACAAATTCATCTGTACCAGTATTAGAAAGTGTAATACCGACAATGATAGAATGCATCACGATACCCAGTTCTAAAATAAGCGTACCGATATGTTTAAATGCATCACCTTCTTCGAATAAACCTGCGCTGTGAACATGACCCTCATGCTCATGCCCAATATACTGAGGATCGATAGGCGAATTACGAGCGGTGGTATCTGTTGAATCACTACTAACCGAAGAATCGCTGACTTTCTCGAGATCCATACATTTAATTTGAGCTGCTTTATTCGCGCGAATACGTTCGATATTTGCCACCGCACCCAATTCTAATAACTGAAGTGCAAATGAAGCCATCATACAAAACACGCCTGCAAATGCTGAATAACTTTGCCACCCCGCTCCAAGGCATGGACTAGAAAAATTTTCTAAAGCTTCAGGTAACATGTGTACAAATGCGGTAGCTAAAATAACACCTGTTCCAACTATTTTTAAAAACAAAGTATACATGTTAGACGCTTGTTTTTTTTTTCATATAGTAGTTGCAAATAACTTACAAAACTTTCCCATTGTCAATACCCAATCTCTTGTGCTGCCTTTACTGTAAGGAGATGTTCTGTGCATAACAATAGGAGTGAATACACCTAATCCCAAGAATGGTATTTAATATGACATTTTATCAGATAATAATAAAAAAGGTCAGGGGTTACTTTACCAAGTGCACTGGTAACAAGGATAATAAATAATGCTCCAACTCTTAATGGCATATTATAGTCTACTATAGACTCTTGTGCACATTGTTCTTCAATACTTGTTGCATCTTCTATACATATATATTTTTTAGCTGTCAAAAAAAAAAAAAAAAAAAAATTCGAAAAAGTGTTTAATTATGTTACCTTGAGCATAAACGCAAGTAATTAAAGTACACCAAATCAGTAAAGATTTCCAAGATTGATAAAGCATAACTAGAAAAGGATATTTCAAGAAAGAAGAAGAAAATAAAAAGAATCTTATAAGGGAAAAAGGACTTTATAAAGTAAAAAAAAATTATCGAGACACACAATAATCTAAAAAGAGAGAGGACCCTAAAAGTTATTTGTTTCGGATTCTTAAAGCAACCAATAAAAAATAAAAATTTCTCGGTGTAAAATTAATAAATTTCTACGAAATGGTCACCTTTTAATAACTAGCAAGGTACTTCTTAATGCAAAAACGCGTATTTCTGGAAAACAGTTACACTGTTACACCACACACTTTTTTTTTTTTTTTTTTTTTTCTTTTTTTTTTGATTTCCCACCCTTTTTTTTTTTGACACATTTTTTAATGGAAAAACGTTTTATCCCAATTGCACTAAATTTCTCTCCCCTTTTTATTTTATTTTTAACATACTACAATGTCACCAAACGAATTTGAAAAATCTACAGTACAAGAATCAGAAGGTATTTGGGTATTTGGTTATGGTTCTTTAATTTGGAAACCTCCTATTCATTACGAATCAAAGTACGCATAATATATATATCCCCCTTTTTCTTTTTCTTTCTTTCTCATTTAAATATATATTCATTAGACAAATTGGTTATATTAAGAATTACGTAAGAAGGTTTTGGCAGGTAAAGAAAGAAATATACTACGTAAAGGTCCCCTTTTGTTTAAATTCAATTTTAATAGCATAGTGAAGACCATAGAGGAACACCAGAAAAACCTGGAAGAGTTGTAACTTTAATTCCTTATGATGAATGGAAGAACATTGAAAGCGTCGTAAGTCGTATTTTTTTTTTAAAAAAAAAAGGAGTTGGCTTATATCACGCAATACAACAAAATTATTGACAAAAAAATTTTAAAAAAATAGGAGGGTCATGATAAAGTGACTTGGGGTGTTGCGTTCAAGATTCCAACAGACGATGTAGTAGCTACTAGAGCTTACTTGGATCATAGAGAAAAGAATGGATATACTGTTCATACTGTAGACGTATATAGTTTAGAAGACGATACTACTCCTGCCGTTAAAAATGTACGTGCCTAACATATATGTATAATTGTGTATAACTAATTAAAAAATAAAAAAGGCGATGGTTTATATCGGTACAACTGATAACGAACAATTTGTTGGACCAGCACCCGCTACAGAAATCGCCAAGCAAATCCACGAAACTTACGGACCTAGTGGCTGGAACGCCGAATACTTGTTAAACTTGGCCCAAGCACTTCGCGAGATCAGTCCCGGCGTACGAGACGATCACGTATTTGAATTAGAAAAACTAGTCAAAGAAAATATTGAGAAATCATAATTTTATTTAATTTCAAGAATAAACATATAAAGTAAATATGAAACTAAAAATGATGTCAATACACAACTGGTTGTAATTACGGTTGCGCGAGAAACACCCATAAAGTAACCGTGGTGACGAATATCGGTGGCTGCGTCATGTTTGTTGCGTAGTAGTAACGGTTCTTTTTCTCCTGTTGTTTGATGGAACCCGTGTACCACGTTTTTCAATACAGAGAAAAATGTAACACGTTCAGTCTCATTGTCCCCTGTCTTTTTCAATACAAACATGTGATGCTCTTGGTTCGGTTTCCCTATACAGCTTTTACAATTGGTTGGATCGGATTTGGAGGAAGTAGGGTGATCGAAACTGCAATATGAATCAAAAGAGCGACGAAGTTTACCATCTTGTTTTGATACAGGACTTAGCAGTGAAGAAGAAGCAGAAGAAGAAGAAGAAGAAGAAGAAGAAGAAGAGGAGCTTACATGCTTTATGTCATCGTCGTAATCAGTAACGATGGTAGCAATCGTATTTGAACTCCAATATTGTGTACTGTTTGTGCTACTTGCACTAGGACTAGCTCGTCGCAGTGAAGATTCTAAAATTGGCTTTTCTTCTTCAACAAACATGAGACTGCCACGATACCTGGAATGCCGAATATCTAGAATATCCATTTTAGAAAACCAACTAGGAAATACATGAACTCGATCATAAAGTAAAGTTCCCACACCATGTAAATAGAGAGAGAAATCATGAACAGGTTCTAACATGGCGTTACTTGTAAAAGCTCTAATCCAATCTGGTTCTTCTTCTAGTTCTTCCTGTTGTTCAACTTGTATAATACAGTAAGGGAATCGAACTGAATCTTTATAGGAGGAAGAAATGGATATATCTGTATCTATGGATACTGTTACATTATTTGAAGTATAAACAGTACGGTAAAGAGTTGTTTTTAATTCTAAAAAAGGTATTATTAACTTGTTAATAAATAAATAAGAAACGAGACTTACTTGGTTTCTTTGTTTGGTTACAAAGTTCATTTTGCATCTGTAAACATGTATTTTCCATTCTGTCTTTATCACGTGTGGTTGTCGTAGGTAAACCATCTGTTCGATATTGACACGACCGTTTAATAAGAATGTTTGAAATCAAATAATCACCATTTAGCCACTGGTTAAGATGTTTAGATTTAAACCAAACTCTTTGTTGAACCCAATTATGCGGCTGTTCTTGTTCTTCAAGTAGTAATTGATCATTGTTTTCTTGTTGTGGTTTCTTTCCCAAACCTTTATATCCTTTACAAGTATTATGGTTTTGTTGTCCGGTAAAATATACTTTTTGTTCTAGAGATACATACGTATCGTTGTTGTTGTTCAACGCCTCAAACTCTCTTACACGTGTTGTTCTAGTCGGTTTACCAATAACTCGATCTGTATAATCATCTAAATAAAGCGTATCCATATACCTTGTTGTTACTTTTAGTCTACTACTGTTGCTTGTTGTTTTTGTTGTCGTGATCTTGGGTTTGATATGATGGATACTCTGTGTACTTTCAGATTTAATTCCTTGTGGGTGTCCTACTTCATCAACTGCACTGTATGTCGAAGAAGGATTATTTGCTTTGTCTTGTAACACCAGCTCGTTGTTCGTTGACATAAATAACATGACCTCTACAATATTATCTGGATGAACCCAATACTTTTTAACGGACTTTTTATGCTTTGGAACATGAAATGCACCTGATGAAGCAGTTTCACAAGAGTTAATGGTGGATGTTATGCAAGAAGAGCTACTGCTCGTAGATAATGAATCAACTTGTTTCTTTTTAGGTGATAAATTGATTTTATCAGGGACTGGCTCTTTGTCGATACAAAGACGGTTTAAACTGTTTGCCAAAGCAAATAAATGAATAGAATGATCGTAAAAGGGTTTTTTGGCGACTGAGCTACGTAATGAGTCACTTGCGATATTTGATCCGAACTGCCGTTCATATTGCATGAATAGTTGTATGAATCCACAATAATTTAATTTTGCAAAATGATACAATTGATGAATATCAATAACCACTGTCTTTAACTCTTGTTCATTTCTGGTTGTTCTAATAGACTCAATCCTTCTTTCAATTTCTCCTCTTTTTAAAATATAGAATTCATAGACCTACGTTTCTTTAACATTAAAAGCGTAGCTTTATTAGGATGATTATTATTATTTTACCTTCTCCCATCCAGCTTCAAGTTCGTCAGAAATTTTTCCGTAAAGAATAACTGTTTTAAAATGATGATAATCTAAGTAATAGAACCGCCAAGGTTCATGTCTAAGATCTTTCCACTCTTGATCAAATGATGATCCATCGTATATTTGACGTGCTACGTCAGACAGTGAACTCTGTGTCGTTGGTAAAGGTAACCATGTTACTGGCATTTCATTTGGCGTCTTTTTTGAAAGCATTTTTTATTTTGTTGGTAGATGAAAAAAAAAGAACAAACAAACAACAACAAAAAAAGTCGGCTTCTTTTATAGTCTCTCAAGTTTCATTACACCTTGCTTTTTATATTTGACAGTCATGTATCAAACAAAAGTGGGGGTTTATTATAGCAGCTGAGCCGATAGATAATGGCAAATGTTTATTTTCTATATCTCTCTCTTTTTCGCACAATAAACCTCGTCTAATCGATTGTTTCATGTAAAATAAAAAAATAAAAAAGGTTTTTGTACCTTAAAATTACATCATTTGGTAACACCCCGCCAAAAAAAAAAAAAAAAAAAAAAAAGAGGCGCCACATCATTGCATATTGTTAAAGCCTTTTTCTTTTTACTTTTTCTCCATCTACACCCTTTTTAATATATAAAATGAACGGTTTAGAAAGTAAATATACTAATGTATAAACAAACACAAGAACTAAAATATATTTTTTTTTCTAGATCAACTTTTTCAATTAAAGGTAAAAAAATACACACATACTCTCTCTAAAAAAAAAAGTTTAAACAGTTTACATTTAGTTTACAGCAAAACAATTAAATAAACAATCAAAGCGTTGTCAAAAGGATGAAACTTTAGAAAAGAACAAGTTGAAAAAGGCCATTCAAGATGGAAACACGGAAGGTGCACGTATTTATGCTTCCAACGCTATTCGAAAGAAGAATGAGGCTTTAAACTTGTTAAAATTGTCGTCTCGTATTGATGCTGTTGCCAGTCGTGTACAAACTGCCATTACCATGAGAAAAGTATCTAATTCTATGGCTATGGTTGTTCGGGGAATGGGAAGAGCAATGGATACAATGAACTTGGAACAGGTACTTTGCACACACAATAATATATTTAAACAAGTAATGTTTATCTTTTTTTGGTATCGTTAGATTTCAATGGTTATGGACAAGTTTGAAACACAATTTGAAGATTTAGATGTTCAAACAGGTTATATGGAAGGAGCCATGGCTGGTACGACGACTTTAAATACACCTCAAGATGAAGTTGATTCACTTATGCATCAAGTTGCTGATGAACATGGCTTGGAATTAAACGATACCTTGAACGAATTGGAACCAAGCAAAGTATTAAACGAACCTAAACAAAAGGAAAAGGAAAAGGACGAAGATAGATTATTGACCGAGAGATTGAAGGCTTTAAGACAATAAAAAAAATACACTTTATAAAATGTTGCTAACAAAAACTATGTTGCCAATCCCCCTTTTTTTCTCGCTCCAAAATATAAGTATAGATAGAGAGAAGTCTACATACATATGCGTAACGTGGTTGTTAGTAGTATTTGGAATACTCATTTTTTATAAAACTTCTTGACAAAATACTTGACAAATGAAGCATTTATAATGTACGAGTTTACCTTTTTTGGGTAAACTGTTTATGTTATCGATTCCAATTCATTTAAAAAATATAATGTTATGCTTGAAACTATACATACATATATGAAAAAAAAAAAGAAGGGCACGAATGTACACTTATACGCTACAAAAAAAGCAGTGTCTGAATTTAAAGTGAAAAGGGAGGAGATAAAATACAATAGAAACGAATTCAATATTTTCCTCCCTGCATGATAAAAGTTATCATGATGATGCTGCTGCTGCTGCTGCTGCTACTGGTGACGATGCTGATGATGATGATGATGCTGTTTAATAATAGTAAAAAGATTATATATATATATAGCCTATTTTTTTTTTTTTCTCTTCTTTACCCTTTTTTCTTTTTCCCTTTTTTCTTTTTCCCTTTTTTTATTATTATTTTACTCTTTTAATTATGCCTCGCTGTCACGAAATATCCGCTTACAGTTTACCAATGTTTAATGAATCGGATTCATTTAGCAACGACTTGTTTAAATACTTTAATTCTATATCACCTAATAATATAAATGACAAGGTAACGTACACACACGCAAAATTAAAAAAAAAACAAGAATCTAATTTTAGTACTGTATAAAAAAAAGCAAGATGATATCATTAGTGAAGAGAGTGATTGCAGTAGTTTAATAACAAACCGACATCAAGACGAGTTAGCTTCTACTATTTCTACGCTAGAAACGTCCGCTACTACAGTTACAACAGATGATAGAAGATTCTACATTAAAGAGCATGAAAACCCAAGTACTTCTGCTGCTGCAATTGCTGCTGCTGCTGAAGCAGTAACCTTATCGAATAGTAAGAAGAGTGATACATTTTCTCCTTCTCTCCTGCAGCAGCAGCAGAAAAAAAGTATCTTTCGTAAATCATCGGCTTTTTTTAATCAGAAAATACTTGGCAAGAAATCATCAGCTGCTACTATGCAACACCAGAAAATAGAATTTAGAGAGTCCATTAAAAAGAAGAGATCTTCAGGGTTTATTATTAAAGAACAACAACAACAACAACAACATCCACGACAGCAAACTACTTTTAAACCAAAGTGGTGGAAAGCATTTAAACCTTCGTTCACGTGATCTAACCCTTATTATTTAAGCGGCGTAGTAACTGCAGGTTTTTTTTTTTTTTTTTTTTTTTTGACGCGCTTCATTTTTTTTTTCCTATTGTACAAATTTTTTTTTTTTATATATAAATAAAAAAAAATGGCTCAACCCATTAACAAATTCGCAGAAGACAACAATACTACTTTTTCCATTGTTGGAAAAGGATTAAAGCTTAATAGCGCAGCTGATGTGAAAGAGTTTGTAGAAGCTATTGAGCAGATGCCTGATCTTGAAGTGATTAAATTAAGTGGCAACACTATTGGAGTTGAAGCCAGTCAAGCCTTGGGTAAATCACTCGAGTCCAAGACAAAGTTAAAGGTAACTTATTACTACTGTAATTAATATAAAGGAAAAACTAAAAGTGGCAGATTTTACTTTAGAAAGCACTTTTGTCCGATATTTTCACGGGTCGTTTGTTAGCAGAGATTCCTCTTGCTCTTAAAGCTCTATGTGATGCCTTTGAAAAAGTTGACCTTTTGGAATTAGATTTATCTGACAACGCATTTGGACCTGCTGGTGCTCAACCTTTAATCGATTTCTTATCCAACACCAAGACCCTTCAGACCTTGCGTTTAAATAACAACGGGCTTGGACTCGGTGGCGGAGCCATGATTGCGCAAGCTTTACAAGCCTCTGCTGATAAAGCTAAAGCAGAGAACAGACCTTCTTCGCTTCGTACCATCATCTGCGGTCGTAACCGTCTTGAAGATGGGTCTTCTCAAGCCTTGGCTCGTGCTTTTTCATCCCACGGTACTCTGGAAGAAGTACGTATGCCTCAAAACGGTATTCGTCCCGACGGTATTCGTACCATCGTTCAAGGTCTTCGTCACTGTAAAAACCTTCGTCATCTTGATTTGCAAGATAATACGTTTACCCTCAAGGGTTCCAAAGCCCTTGCTGATGCTCTTACCAGTTGGCCTCAGCTTGAGATCCTGAACGTTTCCGATTGTTTATTATCGAAAAAGGGTGGTGTCAGTGTCTTTACTGCTCTTAACCGTGGTGAGAATAAGCAATTAAAACAATTGTTGTTACAATACAATGAAATTCAGGCTGACGGTGTTCAAATTTTGGCTGATGCTATCAAATCTCATTTGAATTTGCTTGAGAAACTCGATTTGAACGGTAATAAGTTTGAAGAGGATCATGAGGTTGTGGATATTTTGAAGGAAGCTCTTTCTACTTGGGGTCATGAGGATGCCTTGGATGAGTTGGATGAAATGGAAGAAATCGATAGTGACGACGAGGAAGAAGAAGAAGAAGAGAGTGAGTCAGAACAAGAAGAAGAAGAAGAAAAAGAGGCTGAAACTGCTAAACTTGATACAAAGGAAGAACAAGATCTAGTTGATAAGTTGAACAAAACTCACATTTAAAATAAATAAATAAATAATAAATAATCCGTTTTTATGTGTGTTGCGTGTAACTTAGTATATAATACTTTATTATTTATGATGATTTATATGATTATTATTATTGCTGTTTTTAATATAATGTATCAGTTGTATAATTTTGAGTTCTAACCAACATATGATGACGGTATGTTGACCAAAGGCGTTGTCCTTCTTCTGTATTTTCAACCATTGCTTTGGCCAACTCAAAGTAGGATTCAACTGTTAAATCTTCCATACCATATGCTTCATCTGTCGAATATTCTAACTCATATTCTAACTTTTGATCTCGAATTTGATTCCATTTTGACAAGTCGGCATAATACTGTGAATAACTTAATAGCGTACCATGAGGTTTCAATTCGTCTTCATCATCATCATCATCTTCGTCATCTTCTTCATCATCGTCGTCATCATCTTCGTCGTCGTCTTCATTATCTTCGGGATTAATCTCATATTTGTAAATTCGAACAGCGGGATTATAGACAGGTAATACAGAAGGTGAAACTTGCACTACAACTAATGGAGTTTGACCATTTGGAGGAGCTCGTTTATCATCTAACGGATCAATATCTTGATACATTTCACGTAACCAACCTAAATAAGCTTTAATGTTTCTCGTTACATGAACTTCCTGGTCGTTATCATAATCGGCGATATCCAAAACGTGTTGATGTACAGGATCTGACTCATCCAAGTTGCAGGTAGCCGAACTATCTTCTCTACCATCAAACATTAAGAAATGATCCATATTTAAATGAGCAAAGAATTGACCCATCACGACATCGGTATAATTGGCAGCAATGCGTTTATATTCAGATAAACAGGTGCCTTTGTAATCACGAGGAGATGGTGGAACATGACCGATCACGTAGATTTTCTCTTGTTTACTGCGAGCCTTCTTCAACTGGTCTTCGAACCATACCAGTTGTATAAAGGCCGGACTATCAGGATGCTTGCAATTTTTGACGGATTTATTCTTGGTGTAGAAATACATTGTGTTTAAGGTTAGCACGTTTAAACGCGCTGCGACTTGTTTGATATAGTATCCACCTTGGCGAAATGTACTACGTTGATCTTTTGGGATCCATGGACGCCACATCTGTTCATAAAAGGATAGTAAATCTCCATCTGTGTCGGGGCCTCCAATTTGATTATGAGGGTATACATCATTATTACCAAAACTAGGAATAACTGGAATCGAGGATGGCCAAAATGTATCCAATACCATATCTGTAACACGTTGGTTTAGTTCATAAATATCTCGTCTCTTTCGTTTATTTTTTTTATCCCAGTCATGCCTTGTTTCATAAAATGTTAATAATAATGAATAAATATTTTAAATGAAACAAAAACCCTTTCTTACTTGGAATTATCGCCTGTCCAGATAACAAAGTCAAGCTTGTCTTTCCATTCTCGAGAAATCCAATCGAGTGTCTCTTGTGCTAATATAACCGGCGCATCGCACTTTTCTCCCGGTGTACCATACTTACCGGCTAATATATCCGGATGGGATTTATGTTTCTTTTGTGCGTTGAATGCACTTGGTAATTCATGACAGGCAGATCTTACAGTTGCACCCTCAATATAATCTTCATCCACCTAAATATTTATATACAACAATGTATTAGTGCCGCACTAATTTACTGCATAAATGTATGTTCCAAAAAAAAAAAAAAAAAAAAAAAAAAACCAAACACTCCGTTTTTTATATGTTTATATTTGTAATACTACTTACATGCATATCAGTTATATGAAGAAAATAACCATGTTGTTTCCTTTTAATAGTACTATCAGGGGTTCTGCAGATCTCTGGATAATAACTGCTTGTAAAGACAAACCAAGAAGATGATGGTACTTGTTGAAAGGCTAATCTACTGTCACTGCAATCATTCACTAGATTGTCGGGCTTGCGTAGGAATTGCCAAATCAAAATGATTAAACTAATTGAAACGCAGTATAGAAATATAGCTAGTTTCATTATAATGCTACTACTACTACTAAAAAAGAAGATAAAATATATAAATAAAGAAAAAAAAAAAAAGAAAGAAAAAAAAAAAAAAGAAAAAAGAGGGGTATTTATATATAATACTTTAATGGTATTGTTACATTTCTTGTCAAAATAGTGACTCCTTTTGCTTGTTTAAATATCACAGACATCATTTTGACCTTGTTTAGGAAACTATCATGGGGTCCATATGTTAAAATTATATTATCTTAGTTTTTTTTTGTAAAAAAAAAGAAAACCAATGATAATTTACCTCATGTAATAAGCTTTACAATATTACTGGAATAGTATCATGCGTACTAATCAAGGTTATCATCACCCAAACCATCCCTTAAGGTGTGCAATATTGATGTTCTTTTTAAATAGCACGTTCTTTTTTAAACTTTCTTTTTTTTCCTATTTTTTTTTGCATCATTTTTGTTTGTTAGACCTCTTTTTGATATCCAGGTACAAAAAACAAAAAAAAAACCCCGTTAATGAAAAATATTGTGATTATAAGCCACTTAGCAGTCTTGAAAGCTTTTTAAAAAAAAATTTCTGAAAAATTTTTCATTTAAAAATAACCAAAAAAAAGGCCTACTTCTTCTTCTTCTTCTCTCTTCCTCCTTTAATTTTTAAAAATGGCTCCCGTTAAGACCTCCACCGCTGCTGTCAAGAAGTCCAAGTTCGTTATCGACTGTTCCGGTCCTGCCAACGATAAGATTTTCGATGCTGCTGCTTTCGTAAGTTTTTACTGTATAACACAAAGACGTAAAACAAAGTTTACTAAACATTTATACGTTTATATAGGAAAAGTACCTTCATGATCGTATCAAGGTTGATGGCCGTACCAACAACCTCGGTGAGGCTGTTACCATCTCTCGTTCCGCTGATAACAAGATCACTGTTATCACCAACATTGCCTTCTCCAAGCGTTACCTCAAGTACCTCACCAAGAAGTTCTTGAAGAAGAACCAAATCCGTGATTGGCTCCGTGTCATTGCTTCTGACAAGCAAACCTTCGAACTTCGTTATTTCAACATTGCTGATAACGAGGAAGCTGAAGATGAAGAGTAAATTTATTTTTAATGTTAGAATAAATATTTTTTTTCTTTCTTTCTTTTCTTTTTCCTTCTTGTAAGGGGAATTAAAAGAATGAGAGGAAAAAAAAGGGTGAGACGAGAACGAACCCTTTAACTGAGATCAATTTGACTCTTTTAAAAAAATCACAATCTCTATGGAATTAAAAATCACGAAAAAAAAAGAAACATCAACAACAACAAGAAAACATGACAATTATTACGCGTTATTTATACCCTCTATGTACAGTTTGCGTCGTAGTCTGTTTTTTTGTTAGCGTTTTTCCCTTTTTTTTTCTTTGAAAAAAACTATAATTGTCTTTTTTTATTTTATTTTTTGAGTGAGTGAATTTTTACAGTACCTTTTAATTTACATATACCAACTCGGAAAAAAATATCGTACTACCTAGCGAATTGAGGTATAGTCATCTTTGATCTGTCCACCAGATTCAATACGTGTGAAATCTAACCTTGCTCCTCCCCGTCACCTGTTAACTTTAAATTCTAACATTCGTAAACACACGAAAAGGCTCATTTAATTCCCTCTTGCCATAACAAATCAACCCTTTTTTTTAAAAAAAATGACACGGTTTAAGGGTTCTATGTAGATCAAAGAGATCCACTAATGAAAATAAAAGGTTTTTATATGGTGATCATTATATAAATATTTATTGATAACATGTAAACAGTTACTGTTTTTTTACGAGCTATGTGCGCTGGTGCCAATTGGCGTATATTTAAATACATTTTGCGGTTTTTTATTGGCTCAATTTACTTTCATACCCAATCAGTGGTTACGCAAACCTCAAATGGCGGTTTGCTTATTATCAAATTGCGCTTTGATTAATTCCAAATTGCGGGTTAGTTTTTATTAAAGAGGCTGTTTATTTAAGCATTTATCATCCTGGAAGATAGATTGTTATTATTGATTCATAGTATACATAATTCAAATTATGTAGTAAAAATACCCAATGTATTACTGCAATAAATGCTCACAATTTTAAAATATTTATATGCAATATCATTTTGTACATAGTTATATAGTAAAAAGAACAATTGATAACTGTTGATTGAGAAAGTTATCAAAATTGATTGAGAAACTCGTCGTGTTTAAATGGTACATTATTTATTTATTATATAGAATTACGTATATACAATCTGTAAAATCAATATAAAAACTGATTTGTGCAACAATCCAACTTTTTGAATTAAATCAAGTTTTGTATCCATAAAATTGACATTGGAGAGTCTATGTAACTTGAGATATTCATTATTAAATTTAAAAGGAGCGTGATATAGGTCATCAAGTGCCAATTGCACGCTATAAAATGGCATTTTCAATGCTAGATTTATAGCACTTTTCGTCGTTTGTAGAAGCTCAGAATCAGCTAAAATGATTCCTTTGATTAAGGAGATACTTGCTGTACCTTTTTTGCCTAAAATCTAAATATCATCAAAAAACGATCAAATCACCCATCAAAATATCGTGGTTTTTCATGATTTTCAAAAAATGTCCAAAAATGAAGACTTTTACTAAGGTGTTCCTAATATCAAAATGCGCAGAATTTTTTTACTACATTACATAAAAGTGTTTGATTGCTTATTTTATTGTGAAAATTTTGATGTTTGCTCAAAAAACTGCTATTTTGAGATTTCAGCAATAATAATTTTTTTTATTAATGCTATTTTTTTAATTTTCACCCATTAAATCTTCATTACTTCAATCAACCCGTTCTTCATAAGTTGTAATTTCTTTTTTTTTCAACCAAGAGCTCTTTCAAATGATAATCGCCGATCGTTGTTTTCATTGATGTATTTTCTGATTGTGTCTACAGTCTTTTCAATTTGATCTTTATAATATAAGAGGGATGTGGTGTTTTACCATAAGTTAACGCAAGAGACTGTACCTTAAATAATTCAGGCTCTCATGTAACACCTCAATATCATTACACTAATTAATATCTTAGCCATTTACTTGTACCGCCTCAAATAACAGCCATATTACCCTGGTTGTTCTTGAACTATAAAAGAAGATTGAGAGGAGTAACCTTCCGCTCTCTCTCTTGTTTTTTAAAAGAGATTTTAATCAATAAAGATCTATAAGAAGTTTCATCTTACTTACTGTTGTCTCTTCTATTTTAATTTGATACTATTTATCACAAGGGAGTTTAATAAATCCTCGGCTTTTTGGCTATCATTTCGGCTCAATGGAATTCGCAATCTATCATTAATCCTGTAGACGACAATAGCCTTGGGTTTTATCATTGTCGATCTCAAACAGTCTCCTTTCAACCCACATAACTGAATAGAGTGGATTTTGATATTTACTGGATTAATGAAATTGAACTTGGTGATGATGTTTTTGAAGATTGTTTTGGCTTCCAGAATCAGTTTAAAATAATCGTCTTTCACTTTGGTAGTGGTAGCAGCTTTACCCACTTCGATATTTGATACATCTATGAATGAATTTTTGTAATAAAAGTCGATTCGATAGTCAATTTTGAACTTATCCATTTCTGTATTTCCACTATAAAAGTTAAGAATGGTATTCTTCAGTGTTTCCAACATAAAAATCTAAATTTACCCCTTTATTAGTATATCAACTCTATCTGAAAAGAGTAGCTCGAAAATTCTGGCGTACATTTTATTATCATAATCTTTTTCGCTCAGTTTTTTCTGTTCATCAATATCAAATATATGTTGGTTTATTTGACGGGCTTCGATACTAATAATAACAGATGAAATTGTTATTATTTTACGTGTTTTTTATGATTAACACTGCATAATATTTATACACTTACAGGTGGGACAAGAGCTTATAAAAAAATACGTGTTCTATAGATGCATTTTTCTGATAATCGAGCCTTACGATATTGTATATTAATATGGTCAGGCTAAAAAGTTTTTAGTATGTACTGCCATAGTATGTACTGCCATAGTGGCATTATTATATTTTAATTATCTTACATTATTGAATACTTTATAAACAGCTTTCTTGAAATCAATGTTCATTTCAAATAAAACAGTTGATGCTTCTTTCCTTTTTTCATTCTTCCATACAATGATGTGCGATTGGCTTGATGAGCCTATGTTTATGAGGTCCACAATGTCTTCTTTAGTAAGTATATAGAGAAGGTAGAGGTAAGTATTTACACTCAAAGAGAATATCAAGTGCTGGTGCTTAAGAATTGGCAGGTGGAAAAATAAATAATCACTGAGCTTTCAATTTCCGAACTTTAAGCCCAGATTTACTCAAAAAAAAAAAAAAAATGCTAGCAAGAACAAATTTTAAATAGCCTTGAAATATTTTGAAACAAAGTATAGCCTTGAAATAACATATAGCCTTGAAATAACATATAGCCTTGAAATAACATGTAGCCTTAAAATAAAAAAAAGCTAAATGACGGTCACTATAAGTACTTTCAATTGTATTCTGCAATTATACTTTACCATTTTACATACAAATTAACTTTAAAATATGCCTAAGTATGGAAACGTAGCGAAGGAGATGAAGGGGGAGAAAAAGGAAGCAAGTTTAAGGAAACGGCAGAAATACCAATATTAATTCTTCATCCCTTTCGTTATCTACAAGACTTGGCGGCAATAGGATGAATGATTTAGCTACGCTTGCAAAACCAAGGACTTTGGATCGCTTTTTTTTAAAAAAAGAAAAGGAAAATAAACTGCAGCATCATGCTCCCCTCCTGATTAGATTAAGACCTTAACTTTAAGCGGGTTCTTTTTTCATACCTTTTTCTTGTCAATTTTTTTTTTTTTACTTTTAAAATATTATCATAAAAATACCTAGTTTAAAGAAGATTGTGAATCATTCATGTACAACTTTTTAACAAAATAAAAGTTAAGCAGACGGTTGGAAAAAATGACATAAAAATGATTAAATAAGTACATCACATCAGTAAACGCGATCACCCATTTTATCAGCCTCAGCTGTATTTATTCCGTCATTTTTTTTAGAGTACATAAATCATTGTTCTTCTTTTTCCTTTTCAATGCATACCAGTAAGTAATTTTTTTATATGTATACTTTTTAATAGAGCTTCTATTTATTATTCTGCATTTTTTTTTAGAATTGAAAAAAAGTAGCGCATGTAATTCAGCAGATTTCATGGCGGTTACTTGAGGAAGAACCGTGTCCTTTTGTACGGATATAAAAGAAAAAAAAAGCGCTTATTATAAAGGTACGTGTGCCCCCCTAAAAAAATGTCACATATTTGATTTTCGTTTCATTCTAATCGAGACGCAACTACCTTACAGATAACAATGACGTTGATTGGTGATTTTTTTTAAATGGCCTGCCGCAAAAGAAGTCAATCTTGCCCAGTGCCTTCATTAATGTGAAGAGAACTAACACGATCAGGCATATGGTTACCATTTCCGAAGACAATGAAAAATCAATTGAAAAGTATTGGGCTAGAAGATGATATCGATGATTTATTTCAAAGTGGCCCAAGCTTTTCAATGATTGAGTTGTTGCAAGAGCTTGACCATTGGAAAGAAAATGCTGATAGAATTGGTCTTCTCCATAAGCAAGAGTAAGTCTAAATTTTTTTTTTTTGAAGAGAAGTAAATATATTAATTAAATAACCTTACTTAGGTAGTGTGATGCCATGAATTATATACAAAAGTCTTTTATATGATATTCTATCGCCGTATATCTTATCACATGCTGTACAGTGGTTACCTACTTGGTCAATAACTGGTACTACATTACGATTAACATGCTGTGACAATGATTCAGTTGAGCGGGCTACTAAGTGGTGATATCTACGCATATGAGATCGATAGTACTTCATTGACTTATACTCTGTTACAGACATTACAATATTTTTTTAAACGGTCCACAACGGGCTTCTTATTACCAGCTTTAATACGTCGCGGATCATTCACAGGTAAAACCAGGTTATGAACCTCATTCAAATGATGTCGATAATTCGTTTTGCTAAGATATGCTCTATCACACGAGGTATAATACTGTTTTGGATTGTTTATATCTGGATCATCAGCGCTTGGTAATAATTTGAGTGGTTTGGGTTGTCCGATGCCATGAATTTTATCCAAATGAATTGTATAGAAAACTTTTGACAAAATAATTTTCGGCAATCAGTGCAATATCTTCCCAATTCCAGGTATCTTTTACTAGGGCTCTTACAATCTATTCCTTGATAAAGCTCTGGCGTTTTATCGATGTGGTAAGAAGATGGATGGATTAAATACTTATAATATGTGGAAAATGTTTTATCGCATACAATACAATAATTATTTCGGTCATTAGCATTGGGTATCAAACCAGAAGGGAAGGGTGTTTTTATTTAATATACGTTTGCTATATGATGTATCTTTTGCAAATAACCAGAAAGAGCTGACTTGAGTTTAAACTTCATATCACATACTTTACAATAGCGACTTTTTGGACCAAAATTGCTCGGTTCAGAGTAAACTTTTGGTAAAGTTACTTTGTGAAGTTGAACTAGATACCGTATATAACTTCCCTTGCTACTATATTTTGTATTACAGACATCACAATACAGATTTAAAATATCAATTGTTGGTGTCATATTTCTTGGTTTGGGTGATTCTTGCGAGAGTCTAACCCGAGGAATATGGTGGACGTTAATCAAGTATAAATAGTAGTTGGATCGCACGACATACAGTAATTGTTTGGATATTTGATAACAGGTATTTTAAATGGGTCTGGTTTTGGTACTGCTTTGAGAGGTGGGACATGAGTATTATTCATATTCGCCAAATGCCGGCGATACGCATATCTGGTTGTGTAACTCTTATTGAATATATTACAGCAAAGAGTTTTAAGGCCGATAATGGGCGTCTCTTTAGTTTTACGGAGGTGAAGTTCGTGATCAAGATAATTCCTTCTTTGTGTAAAACTGATATTACATATACTACAGTGTCTTTTAATACCTGTTGATAGAGCTATATATACCTAGTGAGTATCAGGCCGTATAAAATATTCTTTCTCTGTAATTCTCGTTTCAACATTTACTATTTTCATACTTGCTTATTTATAAAGAAGACGCTTCATTTTTTACAGGAGAATATAAAGCGCGCTTCAAATATTCTTTGCTAACATCTGTTTCTTGTTTAATACAAGTTCTAGTTCTTGGCCTGTATACATTCCAATCACATTCAAACGCGTTATTTTCGAATTTTATATCTGGTTTATGTTTCATTTTGTTTAAGTTTTTTTTTTCGCAAGTCAAAATTCTGTTACACTAGATTCAGTCACACATGAAACGCATTATGGAGGGTAAATAGTGTGAGATAAAGACTTCATGCATTTAGAACAGTATTGGGTGAACATTTAGGTAAATATCCAGGAATACACCGTTTACATTAAAAATAACGCTTAAATATCAGGATAAAGAGGAGAAAGGGGAGGAATTATGTATATACAGTCTTTCACTCTGCACACTAAAAAAAAAGATAATCTTTTTACTTGTTGCTGCTGTGTAGTAAAGACTAATTGTAAGATAAAGTCACACGGGAGGAATTAAACCCCGTTTATTTTTTTTTGGGGGACCAGAATCGACTTAGTCTCTTTTGTTCCCATTGCAAGAAAAATGAATCAAACAGATCCAAGTGCACTTTTGCTTTCGAGACAGTTAAAAGGCAAGTATTTTTTTTTTTTTGAAAAAAAAAGAAAAGGGGGGAACGCGATTAAAGAGGGAGGAAAGTTAAAAAATAGTACATAATTTTTCCTTTTGCAATCTAAACTTTTTTTTTTGTTTTTTTTCTGGCATCTAGATCTGCAAAAGAATCCAGTTGAAGGGTTTTCAGCAGGACTTTTAGAAGATAATATTTACGAGGTAAAGAAGATACTAGTATATAAAAAAAAAGGTTTTTTTCTTATCTCCTTTTGTTTTGTTGTTGTTGTAAGTGGGAGATACTTATTATAGGTTCTGAAGACACTTTATAGTAAGTTTTATTTTGACAGGTTACTCTACATATAATAGTCAACCTTAAATATCTAACAAAAAAAAAAAAAAAAAAAAAAAAAAAGTGAGGGTGGGTTCTTTAAAGCCCGTTTATCATTTCCCAAAGTAAGTTTTTTTTTTTTTAAAAAAAAATAGTTATAGACATCTTGTTTTTATTTGTAGAGTTATCCTATTGAACCACCTTCCATGATTTTTCAAACTGAAATGTATCACCCAAATGGTAAATAAAAAAAATTCAGGAACCAAATTTTTTTTCGCTGACCTATAAAATAAATAAATAGTATATCCCGATGGCACAGTTTGTATCTCTATTCTGGTAAGTAAAAAAAAAGATGATAGTACAAAAAGAAGATAATTAATAAGCTACTATAGCACCCACCTGGAGATGATAAATATGGTTACGAACAAGCTAGTGAACGTTGGTCCCCTGTTCATACTGTAGAAACAATTTTATTATCTGTCATATCCATGTTATCTAGTCCTAATGATGAATCACCAGCCAATATAGAAGCTGCTGTAAGTTTTTTATAGTCATTCTTATACCCACACAAAGTATTAACGTTTTCCTTTTTTTTTCTTGTAGAAGGAGTATCGTAATAATTATTCTCAATTTAAAAAGAAGGTTTACAGATTAGTCAGACAATCTGCTGAAATGATGTAAATATTCTTTATAAAAACCCTTCGCATCCGTCGTATTCGATCAATGTTTTGCATGGGAGTGGTCACGCACGCACGCACCCACACTTTTTTAACATAATAAAACCCAGCTAACTACAAAACATCTTATTTTATACGCGTTATTTTTTCTCTCCCCCTTTTTTTTTCTTCTTTTCTAGTACAATATACACCTTAACATTATACCTTTGACAAAAAAACCCTTTTTTTTTTCGCAAAAAAAAAAAAAGAAAAACTTTCAACATATAAATACTTGAACAGAAAGCATGGTTGCCGATAATCCTGAAGAATTTAGGTAAAAATAAAAATAAAACTGTTGCAAAAACATTACATCTTTCTCACACACAGTCTCCCCCCTTTTTTAAAAAATAATAACAGGGATGCCACCGACAATAGTCATCCAGTAGAAGAATACAGACCTTTAAATGTAAAAGATGCATTGACTTATCTTGACAAAGTAAAGGCCAAATTCTCATCACAAACACAAGTATACAACCAATTTCTCGATATTATGAAAGATTTTAAAAGTCAAATGTAACCAAAAAAAAAAACCTGCAAAAAAAACGGCCATTTCCTTTTAACTAATCTATAATAATATAGGATTGATACACCAGGTGTCATTGAACGTGTTTCGACATTATTTAGAGGTCACCCAATTTTAATTTCAGGATTTAATACTTTTTTACCACCCGGATACCGTATTGAATGTAGTATAGATGACCAAGAAAGAAATATTATTAAAGTGACAACACCATCAGGTACTACATGTATTAAAGACACGGAAAGTCTTGACCTAAGACAAGATGGTGCTGATCTCTCTGCGACAAAACAACAAACAGCTGCAACATTACCAACATCTAAAAAGAAGGCACCTGTTGAATTTAACCATGCCATCACTTACGTCAACAAGATTAAAAGTAGGTTTGCTAACCAACCAGATACTTATAAAAAGTTCTTGGAGATACTTCAGACTTATCAAAAAGATCAAAAGCCAATTCAAGAGGTTAGTATATTATTTTAAAATTTGTACGTGTATTAATTTTTTTTATTTCTTATATTAAGGTCTATGCAGAAGTACAAGTGTTGTTTAATAGCTCAAATGAATTGTTGGATGAATTTAAACAGTTTTTACCTGAACCAAAGCAAAGAAAAAAACGATCAGGTAATATTCCTACCCTCAGTATTTCCAAGGTAACACGAAAGCAAGTAGACAGTTTTTTTTTAAATACGTTAAACTAACATTATTTATCATATGAAAGCGAACAAAACATCATCACAAAACGGACTTACAAACCTCAGACGTCCGATCCAACAACAACTGTACTACTACCTCCTCCACTACTACCACCGCCATCTTAACCGACGACTTGGCCCGTCCTACATTTTCCGCCGAAGAAGCCGAATTCTTTGAAAAAGTCAAGACATACATCGGTAACAAGGCAACCTACAACGCCTTTTTAAAAGTCTTGAATTTATTTAGTCAACAAATTATGGATCAAAATGTGCTTGTCAATCGTGTGGAGAGTTTTATTGGAGGAAATAAGGAATTGTTTGATTGGTTCAAGACATTGGTTGGATACGACGGTGAAGATGAGATCATTGAAAATGTGCCTATCTTACCCGTACATCAAAGAAAGGAATCTGCCAGCGATCAGTTCTTGTGCGGACCTAGTTATAGACATACACCTAAAGTGTGGCAGAACCGTACGTGTTCCGGAAGAGATGCTTTGTGTTGGGATGTGCTGAATGATACGTATATTTCGCATCCTACTTGGGCTAGTGAAGATACTGGGTATGTTGCAGCGAAAAAGAATCAATATGAAGAAGCATTGCATCGTGTTGAAGAAGAAAGGTAAATTATATATGTATATATATATATATGCCTTCCGAAAAAAATATATATATACTAACGAAAATTACTGTAGATACGATTATGATTTAAATATTGAGGCTAATTTAAATACAATTGCATTACTTGAACCTATTGCGAAAAAAATCAGCATCATGTCACCGGAAGAAAAGAGCGGATTTCGACTTCCACCGGGATTAGGTAGTCCATCACGTACCATCTACCAACGCATTATCAAAAAGATTTACGGGACAGAAAAAGGGCTTGAAATCATTGAACTCTTACATAAAAATCCAGCACAGACAGTGCCTATCCTCTTGAAACGATTAAAGCAAAAAGACGATGAATGGAAAAGAGCGCAAAGAGAATGGAATAAAATCTGGAGAGAAGTGGAAGCAAAAAACTATTGGAAGTCGTTAGACTATCAAGGCATTACATTTAAAATGACAGATCGTAAAGCAATGACCACACGGCACTTGGTATCTGAAGCTGAAACTGTACGATCAAACCAACCGGAAAGTGTATCTCTTCCTCAGTTTCAGTTTTTGTTTGCGGATCAAGCCGTATTTAAAGATGTTTCTAGATTGATTTATTTCTTTTTAGAGAGACAGCCAGTGTATAATGTAGAGGATTGTGAAGCCATGCGAGTGTTTATGAATACCTTGGTACCCATGTTTTTTGATGTTGAAGATGTTGAACCGTCTACTATTGATACCACAGACATTATCATGGACGAAGTAGTGGATGAAGACGATAAATCCTCTGTCATGTCAATAGATTCATTGGAATTGAAAAAGGTACCTGTCACTGCTTCTCGATCTACGAGACCTAGAAGAGGACAATTACAAGATGATGATGGCTTATTAAAAGATGTACTGACTCGTAATTTAAAGAAAGTTTCTACCGGTAATTCGTCTGATGATGACGATGACGATGATGAAGATGAGGACGAAGATGATGATGAACACGAAGATGAAGATCATGAAGAGCCCCCTCGTTTGCAACGTGAGCAAGAGGATGATGAGGAAGACGACGAAGAAGACGAGGACGAGGAAGATGAAGACGATGATCGACCTAGGTACAGCCGACGTCGTAACACTGCAGCTCTTCGACGTGCTATCAAAGCTAAAAAATTATTACAACAGCAACAGCAACAAAAGAAAAAAGTCGCTGCACCTAAAATGGCAACCGTTGCTTCATTAATTGAAAAGGAAGCCTTGGTAGAATCTGTTACGCCTCCCTTAGAAAATCAAAAGACGTATAATTTCTTTGGTGGTAATGGCTTTTATTGTTTCTTTCGACTGTATCAAGTATTGTATGACAGACTTTGTAAGATGAAGGCGTTGGATGCTGAGTTTAGATGTCATCCTGAGAAATCTAAAAAGGCCTGTGAGGAAGCTCATGAGTTAGGTATTACACCTAGAAAGTTCAAAGGTATATTTATTTATATATATATATATATATATAAAGGGGGGAGACGAGAAAAAGAAGGAACAAAAAAAATTAATGTGTTGTTTTATATAGCTTTAAAAATGGATACAAAGAATGGTTACTACAACATGTTGTTGGCACTTGTTGATAAGTTGTTTGAAGGTGAAATTGATCAACAAACTTACGAAGAATGCGTTCGATATAATTTCGGAACGGATGCTTATATTATGTTTACAATTGATAAACTTGTACTATCACTTGTTCGACATGTAAGTAGCGTACAATACACATCAATTTTTTTTTTACTTATTTCTGTGTGTAGATTCATATTATTATGACAGATACACAATCTCAAGAATTATATGACTTGTTTAAGAATGAACATAAGGCGGAAGAAGTAGATCAAGGCGATGTTGTTACGTATAGAACACGTGTTGCTGGAGTCATTGATTCTGCTGACAATACATACCATATAACCTTTGTAAGTTTTTATGAAAAATATGCTTTTTTTTTTGTTAATTGCTGACTCGATTTTGTATTATTTATTTTTTAAAAAAAGAAACTTAAAAGTCGAACACTGAGTATTCGATTGTTGAATGGTAATACTACTACTACGGCAGCAGAAGAAGAAGGATGTGGTGGATACGATGAGTATGTGTCTAATTATATTGATTGGGCTAACGAGACAAAGGGTGTTGATCAATCCTTACTGACGCCACGGTTCTTAAAGAGGTATAAAAAAATAATATAATGCACATATATTTTCTCAATCTAAAAAAAAAACGAACTGTGTTTAGAAATATAAAATGTAAAGGAAATCAAGGAAAAGACATCCAAGTAAGATCCGGTATGCAGTACAAGATTTGCAGAGACACGTATCATATGTTTTACATTATCGGTACTGAAGATGCATTTGTTCGTCACTGTATGAAACCTAAAATAACACTACCCAATTGGAACCAATGGGTTGATAAAGATTGGCCAAATGAAAGAGATAAATTTGAAGCAGAAGCAAAGGCATTATCATTACTCCAATAAAAATATACACACTTCTTTCTTTTACAATCTACTTTTTTTTTTATTCTTATTATTTACAAAATTCCCCACATATCTTCTACAGCACAAGTAATCTTTCCACATGCAACAGATGCAGATAAAGAGTAATCGGATATACTGATCTTTTCATCCACATAAGCGTCAGCGAAATCATCGGTACCGTGAGCCATTGAACCGACGGCTACAACGATACTCTTGTCTTGTGGGATAGTAGGCATATATTCAGATAAACGAACTGTAGGTGCATCCCAAGAAAGAGCTACACATCATTTTTTTTTAGTTACCAAAGTATATGTTTATACGAAAACTAGTATAAACTTACCAATCTTGTAACTGTTACTGGGTAAATATTTCTCGACAGGGTTTTCAATAATACGTAAAAGCTTTTCATTACCATTGACAGCACGAATACTTAATTTATGAAGTAATTGAACCATCAAACCAGCAAAACGTTTAAATGTTCTAGGAATTCTGATATGAGGGTTGACTTCGATCAAAACGTTCTTGTGGGTATGAATATAAACTTGTAATTTACCAGCCTTATTAATAGGACTATCAAGAAGAGTCAAGAGACACTTTTTACAGTAAAAAATATTAGTTAAAAGAGCAAAAAAAAAAAAAAAAAAAAAAAAAAAAAGACTTACTTGATGTGTAATATCAGGACGGGCTTCATATGTCTCACGATTGTTTTTTTTAAGAATATGAAGATGATCATCGACATTAAGTAATTGATAATGACCTTCTTTGTTTTTACCAATCTTTAAGGTTTCTAAAGTAGCTTGTTCCAAAATAACAATTAAACGACGAGCGTTTTCTTTTTCAATAGTGGTCTTTGGTACTTTGGGTGCTTGAGGTACCATGTGTACATCGACATCACGTGTGGTACCTACACGAATACGTTTAGGTTCTGATTCAATTGACTCGACTGTACGCTTTTCGGCTGACATTTTTAATAATTATATTTAACAAAGCAGAAAACAGTTGTTTTTTTCCTTTTTTCATTTTTAATAGGAAAAAAAAATGACAACTCGATAAGCCACTGGAACCGAAAAAGCAGTCGAAAAATGCATTTAGAACAGATAAAAAAAAAAAAGGTTTCTGCTTTCTTCTTCTCTTTAACGAAATGTCAAAAAAACAACGTGTTATGGACCAAGATTGGGGAGTAGATAGCTCTTCTTCATCTTCTAGTGATAGCAGTGACGAAGAACCCGAGATACTTTCACCTCCCTCGGGACTCTTTAAACTACCGTTTGAAATACTCTCAACTATCTTTATCCTTTCTTCCAATATACAGTTACCCATCACCAGTCAATTCTTTTACCGTCAACTCTATTACTGTCACGACACCATCAAGATTAAATTCTTGCAACACAAGTACGGAACCACCAACCTAGACCGTATATTTGAAGAATCTGTCAAATTTCGGTTTTTTAATTTAGACCTGTTACATCGATTAGATAAACTAAACAATGATTCGCCACTACCGTACAAGGATAAAAAGATACCGGCTAGATTATTTCTATCTGAACCTGAAGAGACGCTTAGTATACGAGACGAAATTGTCTTGCAGCTGTTACAAAGAGGTGCTTGCCCTAATAGACCGAAAGGATACCCGTTAATTAAATCTGCTCAATTAGGTAGATTGGATAGAGTCAAGTTGTTGGTACAGTTCGGTGCAGATGCCACTGTAAGAAACAATATGGCCTTACGTGTATGTGCTGCACGTAATAATAAAGAAATGGTCTTGTATTTTTTAGATGAGTTGAAAGTGAAGCCGGATAGTGAGACACTAAAGGCCTGTGTACAAAAGAACTTATGGGATATGATACAGATTTTGGTGGATCATGGTGCTGTACCTGATATGTCGACAATTAATTTTACATAGCATATATCTCCTCTTTTCATTTCTTGTATATATTTAAATTATTAAACCCCCTCCCTTTTCTCCTCTTCTCTCCACATCGTATATTACCACTTCCCTTTTTTTATTCGCTTATAAAAAACTATACATATATCCTTCCCTTTTTGTGATTTATTTGCTGTGATCTTTTTGTCTCTTTGTGCTGGTTTCTAATGATCGGTTGCTTAATATTTCTGTTATCTGTGCATTTTTTTTTAAAAAAAAAGGACGCATTACGAAAAGAGAAGGCCTCAAAATAAATTCTGACAGATTATCAAAAAAAAAAAAAGCACTGTTTTAAAGAGAGTTTTTTTTTCTCACTTCTTTAAAACGAAACTAAAAGGATCGCTATCATTTACATTACCAGCTGTGTTTTTTTATGGGGTCCGCTTGATTGAGTCATTGCAACACTTGTTCACTCACTATGACATTTTTTTTAGTAGGGGAAGAGGACTGCTAATCAGGAAAAAAATAAATAATAAATAATAAAAAAAATGTAAATCCTTTAATATCTTTTTTTTTCTTGGAAAAAAAAACGTTTAACACATTTATACATAATTATACAAAATGACAATTGAACCGCGTAAAGTCTTTTTATGTCACAGTAAGTTACAAAAAGAAAAAAGGAAACAGCAACAACAACAAAAAAAAAGACATACTAATTTTTTTTTTTTTTTGATCTAGTTTGTACAATGCCTTTAGAAGTAAAATACGATTCCCTCCCCTTATTTTTTTTTTTTGGCAACTAAAAACTTTTAATCTTCTAGTACTGTGAATTCAGTGGAACGCAGGAGAAATGTAAATTATGGTTAAAGGAACATGATGAAGAGTTATATGAACAAATATACGGTGGTGTTCAAGGTACGTTTATAAAAAGCCTTTTTCTTTTGAAAATACATTATTTTGACATGTATTTTTTTTGGCGTAGCTGTAACCGAAGGAGTTGAAAAGGCTACTATTGAAGACGAAACTATTGACAAAAAAGATAGAAGTCTTGTAAAGGATAAATCAGCTAAACTTGAAGCTAAATTGGAGCGTGAAAATAAAAAGAAAATGGTAATATTATATTATTCCTGCATCAATGACAACAACGAAAAAAAAAATTCAACTTTTTTTCTCTTTTTTTTTTCTAATATAGGCTTCTCGTGTACTTATTAAACGTATTGAAAGAACAAAGAGAAAGTGTGTTACAACTATCTATGGTTTAGACATTTTTGGAGTTGATTTGAAAAAGGCTGCCAAGATGTTTGCTAATCGATTTGCTTGTGGTTCTTCTGTTGCAAAGAATAATCAAGGTTTAGATGAAATTGTTGTTCAAGGTGACTTTAGTGATGAGTTACTCAAGATGATTTTAAGCAACTGGACCAATGTAAAACTTAAATACAACAGAGAAAAAAGGGTGTGTGTATGCTGATTTTATTTTTTTATTTTTATCTTTAGGTTCCTGAGGAGAATATTGACAAGATTGAAGAAAAGAAGAAGAAGAAGTCTGAACTTCAAGTATAAATCTATGCACTCTTTTTAAAAAAACACACGCACAGTTTAAAAAAGAACCCTAAAACCCTAAAAAAAAAACCCAAAAAAAAATACTTATCATTGCGCAACCGTTTTTCAAGAAACTTATAATAAATTATAATGTCGTTCCACTGCCAATTTTAAGGATTTTGCCGAGTACATTCAATTTGTGTGTTTGGTACGCGTTCAGCAAAACTTCTTGTACGTGTAAAAAATGATTATATACATGGAAGCAAATTCCTTATTTTATCAGGTCCTTTTTCTAAGAATACATAGTTATTAATATGCCTATCGAAAAATACGTTCAGTTAAAGCTTGATTTCACAAAGAAACCCGAAGAAGAAAATGCTTCAGAAGAATCAGAAACCGAAAAGTACAAAGAGTTGTACAATATAGAAAAAAATGAAAACACTATCTTGCATCGGGAATTGAGCCTCATAAATCAAAGATTGAACGAAGGTGCCGATGATTTGCTGATCGGAAAAGAATTAGAACTGTTGGAGCAAATACTTGAACTTGAACAATAAACACTTTCTCTTTTTTTTTAAATATTTAAAATAAAATGATGTGATAAAAAAAATTAAATATCAAAACTTGTTATACATATTAATATGCCTATCAAAAAGTGCATTCAATTAAAGCTTGATTTCATAAAGAGAACTAAAGAAGAAAATGTTTCAGAAGTATCAGAAGCAGAAAGGTACCTTACGGAAAGAGACGAAAACATTATGTTAGGTTTACACATTACTTAGCGGTACGTTATCGTGTAAAATGGTTAGATAAAACGTATACATATAGACAATATACAGTATATAAAGTGCATATTTAAAAAAAATCGCTTAGAGAAAGTGTACACGGTAGTTGCTGCCTTCAATTGTGACGTTTCAGAATACTTTAAGATGTCAGTTCAATCAGTGGAAGAAAGTCAGTCAGCAGAAAAAAGTGTACTATGTATCTATCACAAAATAGCCATTTAATACAGAAGCACAGAAAAAAATCTATTCGTGTATGAAGAGTCGTCAGTATAAGAAGAAAATATATTATGTTCGTGTTAATCGAAAGACCACCAGGTAAAATATAGTAGTTGCCAAAGAAGGAACAGTTAATTTCGGACATAAAACCTTAGTTTTGCACACAAAAATATAACTTTTTTAAGGCCCAGCAAAATCCTTTTAAATTGGCAGTGGAACGACTGTAATTGTCTTTTCTTCTTCTTTATCCTTCATCTCTTTTTTTTATTTTTTTACCCTCATCTCTTTCTTTCCCTTTCCTTTCCTTTAACTTGTCAAAAAAAATGTCTGCCTCCAGATTCACAATGAGCCGAGATCGCTTAGCAGAACTTCGTGTAAGAAAATATTACTGTTATTTATTTTACGTTTAACTTACAAAAAGCTTATATATAAAATATGTAGGGTACTAATAACAATGAAAAGCGTTACGAGTATGTATACATGACTTTTTTCTTAAAAAAAATAAACTCGTATTAACCTTAAATCTTATTATAGTCGTCTCAGGTACCTATTTTTTTTTATTTTATTTTTTTTATAGAAATATTAACTCCTTTAAAAGTGATGATTATGACAATATGCCTCCTCCAATGCCTACAGGTAGACAAGATACTGGTTATCGTCCCCCTGTACCACCCTCACCTACATATCAGCACGACTCACGCGGTGATCGACATGCAGACAATAAAGAAGCTTATGAGATGAATCAACGCACACCCAATACAGAAGGAATCGTGACAACGGATCAATTCTTTCAAGAAGTAGAAGAAGTAAAAGAGCTGAATAAAAAAATTGTCAATAATATTACATTAATTGAAGAATTACATGGTTCTGCTCTTAGTAATATTAATGATGAACAGTCTGAAGAAAATGCCTATAGATTAGAAAAGGTTATCAAATCTACGACAAAACTCAATAACCAATGCAAAAACAAAATCAAAGGTAATGGCGATAGAGAGTATTCATATACATGTATAAACAGATATTAACTTTATTTTTCTGTTGATTAGCCATCGAGTTGAGCAATGCTCGTATGCCTCTTAGCGCGGGAGATTTACCGATGCGTAAAACACAACACTCTGCATTAAAAAAAAAATTCATAGAGACAATTCAAAGATATCAGGATATCGAAAGAACGTATCAACAGAAATATAGACAACGAGTTGAAAGACAAATTAAAATTGTTCAACCTAATGCTACACAGGATGAAATTGAACGAGTTTTAGATTCGGATGAGCCACCACAAATCTTTGCGCAATCAGTGAGTACTACTAAAAAAATGTTACATATAGTTACTGACTTTATATATGTATAATTAGTTGATGCAGTCTAATAGATCAGGTCAGGCCAGACAAGTATTAACAGAAGTTCAATCTCGTCATGACGATATTAAAAAGATTGAAAAGACCATCTTGGAGTTACATCAGTTATTCGTTGATATGCAAATGATGATTGAGCACCAAGCAGAGACAATAACACAAATAGAGACTCACGCAGAAAGCGCAAAGGTTGATTTGGAACACGGTGTCCAGGATGTTGAAAGAGCTATTGGTAGCGCAAAAGCTACTCGAACTGTAAAATATTTATAAATACATCTTAATTATATAAATACTAACTAACTTTTTAAAATTAGAAAAAATGGTGTTGTTTTGTTATATTTATTATCATCTTGATTGCTGCTGGTATTTTGATTTGGTGGTTCGCTTTTGACCACCCTGGTGTCGAATAATATATATATATACCTCTTTATTGTAAAACTTCTTTCTCTCTTTTTTATAACTATTATTATACTAATAAATTTTTCATATATTTTCATACATTTTTTTAAACAACCTGATTTCGTATCACACGTTTTTTAAACTTGTTTATAAATTAAGCCAATCATAAACATCACACCTCATGCTTGTTATACTATAATTCATTCATTGTACACCCCCAAAAACCACTATTTATAATGTTTCTTGATCTATATTTGAAGATCTTTTTATAATCCAAAAACAGTAAGAATAAACTGAAAGGCCGATTTTCAAAATAGAGGTAATAATATGAATAAACTTGTGTTACATAAGATGGCATAACTTCTATGAGTTTTTGGTTTTTTAAAAAACAAGTTGTAATAATTGCGTCAAAATGATTAAATAGATCACATGAGCAAATAAATAGAACCTCACTTTTTTACCGTGTATATCAGTAACTATTTTATATATGTATATGTTTGTACATCTTTTAACTGTATCTTATATTCATTTATTATTAGTGTTTTTGTTTTCGTTATGTTCATACAAAAGGATATGGTTCTTCCTTAATCAGCCGTCAGGTATAAGAGCACTTCTTGCTCGAATATGCTCCATCCGACCGTGATGCTGTATAGATATTGATAGGGTGGATTGTCGCTAGCACAAGGCCATGGAATCTGCTACTTTTTTTTTTTTTTGGCTCTTTATAAATTTAAGTGAATAGTACACGGCACTTTTTTTTCTGAGCGTGTAAATAGAACGTGCACTGAAATTCCCCATAATATAGGAAATGATCGTTGCGTATCAGAAAAAAAAATTGAGCCACTAAAAGTAGTACGTGAAGTGTTACAAGGACGAACACACTGCCGATAATGCTTGGAAAAATATCACCAAAACACTATCTAGCAAACATCATAACCTTGCAATAAAAAACTTTGCTACATCATTAAAAGAATACTATTTTTCACAGAAGCAAAGTTTCTAAAATTATATGATCAGAAGCAAGAATTGTTGGAAGCTAATGAATTAACCCGACATGAAGCTGATAAAGTAGCAGCTGCGGTGATTTTACAAGGTATAAAAAATGACAAAAGAAGATTGGAGAAAACGTCGAAACAAAAAAAAATTAAGAAAATTGATGGCTGCGCTGCTTCGGTATCCTTTACCACCAACGCCGAAAAATATCTGGGGCTTGTTGTCTTTGTTTTGCGGAAAAACAAACACGACTTTGAAATACAAAAGTTATTTGAAGAGAATTATGGATGCTGAAGAAAAAAAAGAATCGTCTCAATTCCGAAACGTATAGAATATTGAGTATTTTATATTTTATGCTTGATTTCTATGATGAAAATAGTTGGCTTTTCGACGAGAAGGCGAAGAAAACAGGATTTGTCTTTTCGTCAATTGTTTGGGCTCCTTTGTTGAGGAAGATGGTACATCTTCTCGACAACATCATAGAAGTGAAAGGCGGCGAGCCGACAAATACGTATACTCAGTATAAGAGAAAAATGCAATTCAACAGAAGATCGATATGCGATTTGTCACGACGTGGGATGGTATTGACTTGGATGTTGGTGCATTGGAAGCCGCCCGCTAATAAGAAGATATTAGAAGACGAAGGCAAGCTACTAGTAGAGACAAAGGATATAGTACTCTACAACGGGTGCTGGTTTCCAAGTGGCCGTCCTCGATCTTTGGGTGCAGATATGTTGTTAGCTCTTGTTTAAATATGGCTGCACAGTAAAATGAAGCAAGGGACTCTCGAGGCTTTTTTTTATGTTACTGCTGCCTCGATTAGCTATGCTAAGAATTTTCGGCTAGAGATATTAAATAAGGTGTTTATAGACTGCCCTGATGATCGTCGATGGAGGATTGGATGGAAGGTAAGATGATCACTATTTTTTTTTTATCAAGCAGCTTTCCTGATTTATTGCTTACGTTTAGGTTCGGCTGGCCAAACGTTCAACTTACAAACCTACAAGCCAAAAACGTACGTTGCGGTCCCCGGCGGTGACTATGTACATTGGATTGCTTCTAGCTGGTATCCTCCTGTTAATAATAGCAGTAAGGATTCTCAAATGCCTGTCGAAACCGCTTCTCCTCCGTTGTCTCCTCCATCGTTTTCTCCTATATTAACTACTTCAAATAAAAATGTACATGAATATGACCCAGAACTTGTTGATCAGTATGGATGAATCTTTTTGGGTGATGTTCAGCGTTCTATTATGCATCTCAAGGTTACTTTGTTCCTGACTTGATACACTTTGATAACTGTGGAATTATACCGACTTTGTTATTCTTCACATGTATACTTTCAGGATTTAAAAATAAAATTATAATTTTCCGCTAAAAAATACTGATAGAAAATCTTGTTTCATTGCACTTGTGTCTTTGATCTTGAGTCGGAGAAAAGCTTTTGAGGAACTTACAGCTGTTTTTCATATGATCAAAAGCCGCAGGAAAAGGAGTATTTCTACTCGAATAGCACAAAAGTGGGCAAAAAGGCTCAAAGAGGACACAAGGAGAAAGGAAAAAAAAGAGGTACTAACATACCAGATTATAGTGTACAAACTTTACTGTTAAAGCGATTTCTGTATTGTCGTGCAGCATTAAAAACAGGTTGTCCGAAAAGTTTAGTTTGGCAAAAAAAAAAAAAAAAAAAAAAAAAAAGACTTTGCTCCCCTTTTTTTGTGTGCACAGAAAAAAGAAGGAGCAAAGTGAGAGAGAGAAAGTTAATAATAAGTTCTATTGATAAAGGGGCGGGGGGGGGGGGGAAACAAGTACTGAGTTTTCTTATAATTATTTGTATTAGTATGATGCCAGCTTATAAAAGAATGGTAATACAAGCTATAATTTTTTTTTTTAGTTTATTGAATCATTTTAATTTAGTTTGTGCAGATATACACACATACATATATAAACAACCTTAAAAAAAAGGGAGGGGAGGTAAATACTCTGTGCAGAAAACTAAAAAAAAGGGAGATAGATGGACAGAGAATAAGATTGCGTTTCGATGGATACCCGGTTATTTGGAACCCTCTTTTTCATTATTGCATTCTTCGATGATGAAAGTCGGACTTTTTTTAAAAGAAAAATGATCAGTGCTTAAATTATTGTAAATATCACAAACGCCTACAAAAAAGGGTTGCTTTATCAGATTGTAATGCATCGAGTTTTATACGCTGGTAAACATGTGAAAAGATAACTATCGATGGGAATATTTCTGTTCGAGAACGCGCGGAGAGAGAGAGAGTTTTCCCCCCCCTCGAGTTTTTAAACAAGCGATATTTAGTTTAAAGGATTTAGACACGTTTGCGTGCACGGCAATTATTAGTTTTTTTTAACCGTGTATAAACCAATCAAATAAAGTAGACCTCGAGTACTTTATCTTATTATTGTTTTTTTTTTGGGGTGAGTGTATTTTTTATATGTGTATGCGTATGTATCTTTTTCTTTTTTAATAATATATAAATATGTGTAAATTATGAATATATGTAAATTATAAATATGTAATTTAAAAAAAAAGAAGGTTATTATTCATTAGTGTGTAAAAATTTCAATAAAGGGTAAAAAAAATAAAAAATAAATGCTCGTGCAACCCAAAAAAAAAATTAGATTTGCCCAAATTGAGTTTTTCTTTTTTCGGCACGAATGTTTTTTTGGCGTTGTAATTGTCTGATGTGTGTTTCACAATAAATTCGTCTATCGTACATGTAATACGTGTCTGTAATTGGAACCCGACATACTGTACATCCAAAGCAACCAGGATGAAATCTCCAGCTTTCATTTGTTTGCGCACATTGGCCTACAACAATAAAATAAAAAATAAAAGTTTAATTATCATTACGCATTGTTACTTTAAATGATTTTTTTTTACCTTCAATTGGCTCGCAGCATTCGCGACAAAGTGAGTTATTTAATTCGTGATAATGTCTTTTACAGTACGGTAAATCATCAAATACGTAAAATGTGTTATCTGGAAAAGGTCGATGACAAGTCTATAGTAAAAAAAAAAAAAAAAAAAAAAAAAAAAAAAAGTTTTTTTGCATAAATATTAACATTATTAAAGCAGGAGTAAAAAAAAAAAAAAAAAGGTCCCTTACATGACAGCCAAAACACTCTAAATGCCATTTTCCATTTAATTTACCATCCATAGCGGAAACCGCGTTTTTCTCTATAGTTCCATGACAAGATTTACACTTTGGTAAAAACAATGCTTTAAAATCCGATCTACAATAAACTCGACCTTGATACTCCTTCCAACCCGTACGATCATCAATGCTAACAAGACAATGATAACATTTAATATGTCCAGGGTGAAAAAATTTGCCTAATGCTTTAATAGGTGCTGTACCAGGAGCAATGGCTCTGTCACTATCAAAAAAAAAGAGGGGGGGGGGGATTAGTTTGATTTTTTTTTTACCGGGAAATTAACATCAGTAGATTATATTTTACCAGGAACCACACATGATACGATTTTTAACCACATGGAAATCTCTCTCACAATACAGTTTACCTTCGTGTTCATGGTACGTACGACGCTGATCAAATGGTGAGCTACACAAGCGGCAACTAAAACATGCCTTATGGTAACACTTTTTTAAAAGTAAATTAATAAGGGTTTTAATAAATTAAAAATAAATTCTTACTTTTTTATCGACAGTTGTAACTTGATCTCTGTAATCAAATTCTTCATGACATACATTACAATTATTTGAATTTAGTGATGATGATGATGCAGTTGCAGGAGGAGGAGTATGAGGCATTAAATTGATATCATCGTTCATAGAATTCATTAAATCCGCCATCAAGTTATCAAGTGCACCACTGCTACTGTTATTCGATGGCTTTTGTTGACTGTATATGTTGCCTAAGGATTGTTTTCTTGTACCTTCTATAACAACACTATTTTAGTTAGACAAGTACACAATCACAAAACTTTTTTTTTCTTTCGTTTATTTTACTTACCAAATCGTGTATTAAAATCCGGGTTAGAATCATTATTATTACTATAATAAAAGAATTTGGGTTACAAAAAGGAAGTTTCTAATCTAACTTTTTTTTAATAAACGAATTTTAATTTACCGATATGATACTGGACTAGTAGGAGCAGGCGAGTTACTGTTCTTTCTCGGTAAATCTAATGTAGAAGAAGAACTTTTATAAAAGTCGTCAGCGTATGGTTCGTCATGATAGTTGTCTTTAACGATAGGACGTTGTAGATCTTTAGCCATTCCACTGTAATATGGAGGTGTAACTGATCCTGCTTGGGTATTGTATGTATTGTATTTACTGTTGCTATTGTTGCTGTGGATTGATCCACTGTTTGGGCTTTGTAATGGTGAAATAGGCTTGTAATTTTTATTTTGATTATTCATGTACTTGTCTAATTTTTCGAGTGTTTAGTGCCAATTTATTAACATACATATTTTTTTTTTTTTTACCTTTCATGGCGGGAATGATGGGAAGCGAAGGTACAGGTGGTTGACTCGAACAAAGATGATCACCTAACCTTCTAATCAGTACATCTCTTCCACAGTCTGAACATTTTACTGAAGGTAATATTTGTGAAATTCTTCCTGAAGCCATAATATATAATATAAAAAAAAAAAAAAAAAAGAAAAAAGAAAAAGAGAGAAACAATAAAAGTACTCAAGGCACCAGTTTTGCGTGTTTTTAAATATTTTTTATTTTTTGCCAACTTTGTAAACATCAATTTGTGTCAATCTAATTGGCCAATTTGAGCCTTTTCTCCTTTTACTTTTTTTAGAATAAAATTTGCGCTGATTATAAAATGTAATTTGAAAGAAATTATTAATTCACATTGGAGAGAGGGCGAGAAGATACTTCGGCCAGTCACCATTGTACTGGGAGTCATTTTTTTTTTTGCCGGCGGAAACCAAGTTCCTCGAACCCAACAGGAACGGTCTGTCTCTTTGGCGGGAGCGGCGGCAGAAGGGGAAAGTTTATCATCCACATTTTTGTATGGCGATCTATCTCTGTGTTGCCATTGATTCATAGACTTAGAATTAATCACCTTATTATTTTCTAGCTCGATGTGATGGTTTCGGTTCGATAAGGCCATTTTTTTCATGCACATGAGTCTTTCCAGTATAACTCGAGCTTTATATAGATCTGCTTCACTTGTTGGGAGACGCAGAGAGCCTAGAGTACGAGATATATATAGACCATTATCTACAAGTTTCACCTCGTTTATTTGACCTTCGACGCCAAAAACTTGGATGCAGTGGCCTTGTATAGATCGTTTGTTGTGGTTAGTAAGGAATTGGCTGGCGTACAGCTGATCAACGCTGGTCTTTGCTTCCCGTAATAATTTTCTATGGTCGGCGAAGAATTTATCCTTCCCGATATTCCTTGCAAACTCCACGTTGATCAAATCAAGTTTTTTTTGCACTTGGCAACATACTCGCAGATCAACCCTGTCTCCTATTGCCGTATTCGAGCCTTCGTGTCGTTTCGAAGCCGTCGAGTTCTTGGAAACAGAGTCTCCCCATTTACAGCTAAGATCTCCATCTTCGAAAACCGAGGAAAAAACTTTAGACCAAATATCTACAACATAGCCTTCCTCATTAAATCGAGTACAATAGTGTTGCAGAATGTCCCGTTTTTTGTGTAATGTTTTTAAAAATTGAAGCATACACTTCAAAGAATGTTTCTTCTTCAGTTAGTGCATACTTTCGTTGATAATATAAACATTCTTTGTACGCTTCTTTGATGTTGTTACTAGCTATATTTTCAATGTCTTTTAAGATACTTTTTATTTGATTATCGAGAGGGGGCCAGTTCTTTTTGACGTTCCATTTATTGTTGATGGTTTCCCACTCCTCTTCTGTAAATGCTGACTTTTGGCTGTTGGGGTGATCGTCATTGTCAGTTAAATCCAAGATAAATATGTGATTTTTGTTGCTTCGAGAATTCCTTTACAATAGCAAACACATCAGTCACATCTTTTTCTTGGCTATAAGCTTCGATATAACGAAAACTTTTGTTGTAGTATCGTCGAATTTGCAAAGGGAGTTCGCCGATTGATTGCCGATGTAGAAGCCATTCCGAACCTTATCCTCATCATTACCAATTGCACCTGCGTTCATGTTCGTGCAGTTGGCGGCAAGAGCATCTTTTGCAAAAGCTTTATGATTGCTGCTTTGATCAAAAAAGGAAAACAGCAACCATGTCTTGGTGAAGAAAATCGAAAAAAAAACCAACACATCTCTCAGCTGCGCCGTCGTGTTATCAAAAAGAAAAAAAAAGATAAAAGAGGGGGAAATCGGGGTTGAAATCCACTCCAAGTAAACCACAATGCTAAAATATTCAAACTTTGTCCCGCCTTTTTGAAAAAAGTAAAGGCGATAGGCAAAAAAAAGTTGGGCAGTTCTCTTAACGATACTCTTTAAAACAATCTATAAGAATTGTTTTATGCTTAAAAATGTTTGCCGTCGTGTTTTATCAATAAGAAAAAAAAGGGGGGAAATCGGAGCTAAAAGTTGAAGGTTTAAAAGTAGATGCACTCTATCTTCAATAGAAATAGTAAACCTCCCCGTAAAATTGAGGAAGTAACTTATATTAAACTCAAGAACTGGTAACTAGAATTAACTTTTGATTCAAAGACAGCTTTGCTTTTCTAGCTGCTGCAAGTTATACACAAGAAATTTTTTTTTCTATCGGAATAATTGGTATACTTGGTTTTAGGTGTGGTGCTAGCGTTGATAGTCTTCTCTAGCTTATCCATTCGATCAAGAAGTTTGGGTCTGTTGTATCTAGATCTAATGGGGTTTTTTTTACCAGAATATTGAATAAAATTACTCAAAGTTTCGGTGTTATGGGGATTGACTTCTTTGACCATTCCCAATTTAAACAATTTCTGTGCTTTTAAGCTTGATTTTTTTTAAAAGACCGTTTCTTCTTCTTTCTCCTTTTTTTCTCTATATGTCTCAGTATAAAGCAATTATTTTAGTAGGTGGGCCTTCTAGAGCTACAAGGTTCAGACCTTTATCTTTAAACGTACCTAAACCTTTATTTCCTGTTGCTGGTGCACCTTTGGTCTCTCATCACTTGGCTGCACTTTCCAAAGTAAAAGGGTTAACAGAGGTCTTGATTGTTGGTTTCTTTGAAGATGCTATATTTGAACAGTACATTGAACATGCCTCAAACGAATTCCCTAACCTCAACATAAAGTGAGTTTAATTGTTATTCCTGAAAAAAAGTTATACTAACAACTTTTTTTTTTATAAAAAAAAAAAGGTACCTTCGTGAGTATCAGGCGTTAGGTACTGCTGGTGGTATTTACCACTTTCGTGACGAAATCATTCGTGGAAACCCACAACAATTTTTTGTTATGCATGTGGATGTAGCCTGTACTTTTCCATTAAACGAAATGTTGGCTGCTCATATGAAACATCGTGGATTATGTACTATGCTCAGTACAAAGGTAAGAATAAGAAGCTTTTTTGGGGGGATTTATTTATAGTTAACTTTTTTTGTTAGATCGTACGTGAACAAGCTAATAAATACGGCTGCTTAGTCCAAGACCCTGAAACGAACCAAGTCCTTCACTACGTTGAAAAACCCGAAACTTTCATTTCTGACTTGATTTCATGCGGTGTTTACTTATTTGATGTCGCTGTCTTTACTGAAATTAAAAACGCCATTGATAATAAAAAGGAACAAGACGCTTTGATGATCCAAGACTCTTTTTCTACTTTTGCAAGTGCAGACGGCAAATTAAGTTTAGAGCGTGATTTGTTACGTCCTTTATCCCAATCAAAAAAGTTGTATGTTTATGTTACGGATGGATTTTGGAAGCAAATTAAAACGGCTGGGTACTTAGTTATTTTTTAATTTATGCAATGCGTGTTTTTTTTTTTACTAACGAAAACCTTTATAGATCGGCAATATCTGCTAATGCTGCTTATTTACAGTTACAACAAAGTGAAAAGTCAAGTAGGTTGGCAACAAATAAACTAGACGGACCAGAGATTATTGGAGCTGTTTATATTCATCCATCTGCTCAAGTGGACACAACTGCAAAGATTGGGCCTAATGTTTCTATTGGACCTCGTGTTGTTATTGGAAAAGGTGTACGTGTAAAAGATTCAATTATACTTGATAACGTTACAATTGGTGTAAGTTTAAATAATACGATATTTAATTAAAACTAATAACAATACAATCTCTCTCCCCCCCCCCCGACAAAAGCATGCTAGTTGTATCATACATTCAGTGATCGGTTGGAATAGTAAGATTGGTGCTTGGGCAAGAGTAGAAGGTACTGCTGTAAATGACCATAACGAAGAAATGATGAAGAACGGTGTTAAAGTACAAAGTATCACTATTCTTGGTAAAGAAGTATCTGTACTGGACGAAACAATTATTCGTAATTGCATTGTATTACCTCATAAAGAATTGAAATCATCGTACCATAGTCAAATTCTTATGTGAAAAATAAAATAAAATATACCACACGTGAGTTAGGGGTTTACTTTTAGACATCCGCTAGTTTTGTTTTTCTTTCTGTTTTTTCGTTCTTCCCAACTAAACAATATATACATTACATAATGAGCAGTGGATCAGATAGTGAATATGCAAAATATTGGATTGACTGGTTTTTAGACACCAAAGGAAACGAATACTTTTGTGAAGTGGATGAGGAATATATTTTAGATAGATTCAACTTGACCGGTTTAAGTGCGGAAGTACCTCATTACTATTTAGAAGCTTTAGATATGATTACTGACAACCTGGGTAAAATGAAATAATATAAAGTGATAGAACTGTAAGTAACTCCATTTGCTAGATGAGGATGGTTTAGATGAGAAAGTTAGAGAACAAATCGAAAAGTCGGCGCGTCATCTTTTTGGTATGATTCACGCACGATTTGTCATTACGAGCCGAGGACTTGTCAAGATGGTATATAATACACTTTTTATAAAAAGATACATATAGAATAACACAATTTATCCCCCTACGTAGCTGGATAAATATAAAAGAGCAGAATTCGGTCGTTGCCCCCGTGTACTCTGCAATATGCAATCTTTACTTCCAGTAGGATTATCGGATATTCCAATGACAAAGACAGTGAAACTCTACTGTCCACGATGTGAAGACATTTATAACCCAAAATCATCTCGTCACGGTGCAGTGGACGGAGCCTACTTTGGTACATCCTTCCCTCACATGTTATTCCAAGTACACCCTAATTATTTACCTAGTAAAAACCTAGAAAGATACGTTCCTCGTATCTTTGGTTTTAAAGTACATGATATTGCAAACCAACAAAGGTTTCAAGATCAAGCGCGTGAACGCTATGAAGCTAAAAAACTATTAAAATCAAATACCTCTTCTTCTCCTTCATAAATAAATCACGTGATTCCGGCTTATATATATTATTGTTTTTGGATTTTTTCGTCTTTATTTTAAAGTTCTTTCTACTCACTGATTCCAGTTTACATCGTAATCTTATGTCGTTCGGGCAATACATACCATGTTTATACGTAAGTAAAAAAAAAAAACTGCTGTCCATTTTAACTATTACGGGCATTGATGTTTTTCAGGAAGACGTCGACATGAATTGTTCCGACACAATCTTCATCTTTCTCCGCCCAGGTGATAAGTGGGTTAAAGTGGTTGTTGCTTGTTTCAGAGACTTCAACTTCAACATGTGCTAGAACCTGTTTAACCTGACCCGTTAAGCTTTTTCTATTTGTCTTCTGCTATTGAATACTACCGTGTTATGCAGGTTGTATAAATTGACGTATCTGTTAACTGTAAGATGTACTCATGTTTTCTTTTCTTTAGGTGCTGGTGCAATGCTGTTCGAGTCAAGGAAGATGCTGACAGGGATTTAGTATCAGGTTTCTCTGTACCTGAGCATTCGTCTAGAGAGCATGCGTTTGTACCATTCGGTACAATACTACTAATTCCAAAGCTGTCTTCATCTTTCTATCTACTTTCTTCACCCAGACAATATTGGTTAAAGCGGTTGTTGCTTGTTTCAGAGACTTCAACTTCAACATGTGCTAGAACCTGTTTAACCTGACCCGTTAAGCTTTTTCCATTTGTCTTCTGCTATTGAATACTACCGTGTTATGCAAGTTGTATAAATTGACGTATCTGTTAACTGTAAGATGTACTCATGTTTTCTTTTCTTTAGGTGCTGGTGCAATGCTGTTCGAGTCAAGGAAGATGCTGACAGGGATTTAGTATCAGGTTTCTCTGTACCTGAGCATTCGTCTAGAGAGCATGCGTTTGTACCATTCGGTACAATACTACTAATTCCAAAGCTGTCTTCATCTTTCTATCTACTTTCTTCGCCCAGACAATATTGGTTAAAGCGGTTGTTGCTTGTTTCAGAGACTTCAACTTCAACATGTGCTAGAACCTGTTTAACCTGACCCGTTAAGCTTTTTCCATTTGTCTTCTGCTATTGAATACTACCGTGTTATGCAAGTTGTATAAATTGACGTATCTGTTAACTGTAAGATGTACTCATGTTTTCTTTTCTTTAGGTGCTGGTGCAATGCTGTTCGAGTCAAGGAAGATGCTGACAGGGATTTAGTATCAGGTTTCTCTGTACCTGAGCATTCGTCTAGAGAGCATGCGTTTGTACCATTCGGTACAATACTACTAATTCCAAAGCTGTCTTCATCTTTCTATCTACTTTCTTCACCCAGACAATATTGGTTAAAGCGGTTGTTGCTTGTTTCAGAGACTTCAACTTCAACATGTGCTAGAACCTGTTTAACCTGACCCGTTAAGCTTTTTCCATTTGTCTTCTGCTATTGAATACTACCGTGTTATGCAAGTTGTATAAATTGACGTATCTGTTAACTGTAAGATGTACTCATGTTTTCTTTTCTTTAGGTGCTGGTGCAATGCTGTTCGAGTCAAGGAAGATGCTGACGGGGATTTAGTATCAGGTTTCTCTGTACCTGAGCATTCGTCTAGAGAGCATGCGTTTGTACCATTCGGTACAATACTACTAATTCCAAAGTTGTCTTCATCTTTCTATCTACTTTCTTCGCCCAGACAATATTGGTTAAAGCGGTTGTTGCTTGTTTCAGAGACTTCAACTTCAACATGTGCTAGAACCTGTTTAACCTGACCCGTTAAGCTTTTTCCATTTGTCTTCTGCTATTGAATACTACCGTGTTATGCAAGTTGTATAAATTGACGTATCTGTTAACTGTAAGATGTACTCATGTTTTCTTTTCTTTAGGTGCTGGTGCAATGCTGTTCGAGTCAAGGAAGATGCTGACAGGGATTTAGTATCAGGTTTCTCTGTACCTGAGCATTCGTCTAGAGAGCATGCGTTTGTACCATTCGGTACAATACTACTAATTCCAAAGCTGTCTTCATCTTTCTATCTACTTTCTTCACCCAGACAATATTGGTTAAAGCGGTTGTTGCTTGTTTCAGAGACTTCAACTTCAACATGTGCTAGAACCTGTTTAACCTGACCCGTTAAGCTTTTTCCATTTGTCGTCAGATATGTTTTTTTGATGATACGCTTATTGGCCTTAAGCGTGTGTCCGCTATATGACTTTGTTGAAGGAAGGAATAAAGGAATGAAATACGATTCTAGTATAAGTTAAAGCCAGGAAATGTGAAATAAAGTATAGTTTATTTAGTACATGTAATTTATTATATCGTGAGTATGTATATGTACGTACCTCTTCAGTTTTTTCTAGATTATAAGTCTTTCAAAATAAAATAAATAAATAAATAGGTTTGAGAATATATATGCAGCTTAACTGAAGCACCTTCTCAAATGTACGGAAATGACTTTTGAAATGAAGGAATGCAGAACTATAGGAAAGATTGAAAAAATGTTAGACATAAAAAATTGCGATTATTAAAATAAAATAACTCGTGTTGTTGTTGTATTTAAGGATTATACAGCGGTATAATTTAGAGATAGCTTTCCACACAAAGCTATACACAAATATAATATTAGCTACATATCACTTAGATCTTATTACTACTCTATATATCGACTGATAAATGTAACAACAAACTGTAGTTATTAGTGTAACGGTAATCCACAATCTGTATGTTATTCATCTACTATCATTTTATATCTTCTATCACGTCATCTTTTATTCCTGAAGTCTATAAAAAGGCTCTCATAACTCTTTAATAAAAAACAATCATTTTTCAAGTCTGATAATCTTTCTGTTTAATTTTTATTTTTTGATATTTATTCTTTAAATATCACAGTTGTGTTTTTTTTGCCACATGTTTGAGGCCAACGGTGTTAATGTTCAACGTTGATTCATAGACTAGCTAGGATGCTTTTCCGCGTAGATCAATTCCTGAGATCCGAACCTGAAAGGTTGGTTTCCAGCAACTTGAACATTTTGTTGGGTTTGCCATTATTAAAGAAATTTCAAAGAAGCAGGAATTTGATAAAAAAAACCGCCCTTTGAAAAAATAAAAACCACCTTTTGGGAAAAATCAAACCGCCCATTGGACGAATCAAAACCTCCTTTTGGCGTTGGAACGACTGTATCATTCTGCATAAACATAAAAAGAAAAATAAAAAGAAAAAAAGAAAATACGAAAAAAAAACACTTTGAAGATGTGATAAAAAAGAACATAATAAGGAGAGGATTACTAATCATGGCGTAATTATGCATAATGTGATATATTTGCTAATATATTAATAAGTCAATAAAATTGATAAAAGTAAAGCAAAAGATTTTATTATTTGAAAGGAATAAGAATGGCTATTTATATGAATGAGAAGATTTCAATGACAGTTGAATCAGATGATGGTAAAATAAGGAGTTGTTCATAATAGTAATCATCATAACAAATATACAAGAAGTGACCCTTTTATGGAAGTGAACGGACCGAGTTGTCTGTGGTATTATTTGAGTGAACAGATCACGATAAATAAGAATAGGAAATTTGCGTAACAGTGTCACGGACATCTTTTATAAGGAAAATACACGCGTTATAGATTTACCCGTAATAAATCTATACTTGTCAAAATAAAGCAGCAAAGCAGACTTCAAAATAGGAATCAAAAGGTGTGAATATATAGCGTGTATATCATAATGCCATTAGTTTCACAATACTCGTATATTTACATAGGTTGATCATTTTTATGGGTACTTGTCGTTACACTATGTATATTTTTATACCCCCCCCTCTTTTTTTTATGGTGTACTAACAGTGTCGCATTTACATAATAAATTTTAATATATAGCTGATGAGTAGTTTAAATCATGAACACATAGTAGATTTTTGGTACTACTTGAAAAGATGTAACTTGCATGAACAAAATATTACGCGCAGATTGGTCAATTTTCTTTGAGTTTCTAATCATGTTCTAATAAATAGAAGATATTGAAGCTGGCATGACATAATGTGTCACTCTCAAACCATATAATGAAGCTGTTGGCGTTAATCAAAACAAACAAATATGACGGCATTACAAGAAATAAGTCTTTGTTTAAAGATAGACGAGGTCACGTTTTTTTTTTTTTTTGTGGCCTCGACTATAAAGTCCTTTTCACTTTATTTTTTCATCTGTAAATAGTACTCAAAATTGGATAACTCTTATTTATCAACTTTATTTAAGCTCCTTTCTTTTAACAACTTTTTTGTATATACAAATAAATAGGTAAGTAAATTGTATAACTTTTAAAAGACACTTATGTTCACTCTTTTATTTACTTTCAGCGCGCTTTGCACGGCGTCAAATTGATATCTCGGCGACTGCGAAAAAAGCGTACACGCAAGAAAAGGGGCCTGGAATATGGAAAAGAAGTTTACAATATTCCCATTATATAAAGGCCATCATAATTATCTCGCGGATGGAATCATCCAATTATATGGCTTTAAGAATATTGAAATTCTTTTGCTCGAAATTTCTGGAAGCTTTGGGTCAGCGGATAAGTCAAAAATATAGATTGATGCGTTGACAATGTTGAAAAACATTGCTGACGAATTTTATTTTGCTACAACGAAAACTTTCAAAAAATGCAAAGTATTTTTTGTTCACGCGGCAAGTAAGCTACAAGATCCACTGGTCTTTTTTTTTTTTTGCTCTTAACTCTTACTTTATTTAATAACTTTAGGTGAGAGAATGTATCTCTGGAGCTTGCATTTCGAGCCGAAGGGCCCTTTATTTGAGTTGTGGCTAGAGGATTCACTTTGGATAAAGTCAGATACTAATGATAAGTTGGAAGTTCTTCCTTGTTTTTCAAAATTTTTCTGGGGAATGAAGGTACGTATTTGTCTAATTTCATTGTTCATTTAGATACAAATAACTAGCCCTTGTTTTTTTACGGTAGCAATTATTGTCTGAGGCCCTTAACACATATAGCTTGTTAAGAACCGAGCATTGTGCATCTATATACAATAATTTATTTTATTCTACCCTTCCTTCCGATACTCTCTCAACAACGGTCAACCCTTCGATCCTTAAACTACTGGAAGAAGGAACTTATTTGAAGGATTCTTTAGAATGGACAGAAGCTGGTTTCTGCCGTGGCGAAGCTCAATTGCAATCAATGAATAGCCAATTGAAAACACTGCCACTGTACGATGACGAAAGTCATACGTACCTGGCAGATGGCATTATAAAGCTACTTAGACTGAAGGACATCGAGATGTTGTTTTTGGAAACCTCAAGCCCGTTTGCAAATACAGTAAAAGCCAAAAATCGCGTTCGATTATCGCAAGGGTCTCTTCGGAGCCCTTGCAATGCTAAAGACTGTTGCGGATCAGCTCCCCCAAGCCAATCTAAATACGTTTAAAAACAAATATTTACAGAACAGGTAGGACATGATATGGTTGTTTTTTTTTCTTTGTCTCTTATTTCATCCAAAAATCTTAGGGGGAAGGTTCAAACCTTTGGAGCTTAAAGATACATTGCTCATTAAGCCTTCCATCGATTATAAGGCAGATGATCTATCTGGATTCCTCAGATTTTTCTGGGGGTCTGAAGGTATTTATTGCACCCCATGTAAACAACAGTTGATTGATTTTCTTTGTTAGTTAGTATCTCTTGAGAGAAAATTTAGCAGTACTTTCTCTCCTCAAGAATGAACATTCACAGGCTGTATTTAATAACAGATTCAGGGGCAGCCCCCATCCCCACAGGTACTCTCGCCACCATAGTAGATCCTTCTATTTTAAAGCTTACTGAAGAGGAAGATAAGACAGGGATGCATTTGCTGGGTCCTTTTTTTAACTAATACTCAGCAAGCATCACCCAATTTACTGCAATTTATCAAAATAAAAAACACGGAATGAAAGTCCGGATTTTTCAAAACGTTTCACACTTGATTGTTCTATCCCCTCTTTTATGGGATCTCTCAAGTTAGAGATAAAGAGGCCAATGCTGGATATGTCACTTTTATTTATAAAAAATGAATATAGAGGATCAGTCTGGACAGTTCTTTTTTTTTTAAAAAGAATCCTCAAACGAAGAATAAATAATTATTATTTTTAAGGAAAACGCCTATGAGCATGAATACAGACAAAAAAACAAATGTATATACTTGTGCTCGCTGTAAACTTTTTCACATGCCAAAAAGTCTGCATGAAACACATCAAACAAGTATGTATATGAGCCTTGGTGGTACATATAAAAAAACAAGGTTGAGACTATTCTATACATATATACTTTATTTTCTTTCTTTCTTAATACAAGCCAAATTTTGAATTGAAAAGAGTAACTTCCTAAGTCTTTGGAAATACGGGACGATAATACATTGTAGTAACGTACTATATAAAACAAAAAGTTAAAATCCAATAACAAAAAGAATAAAAGCTTCTTTTTCTTTTTCTTTTTTTACCTTTTTACGATATCTAGAAGTAGTAGCTAGAGCCATGACATTATCTTTAATAGAACAAGCATACAAATGATTCAGGGTAACATGATTTGGTTCCATCAATACTGAATTATCTTCTTCACTGACAGTACTTGAATTCAACAGGACTTTTTCGAGGTGAGGAGGTAAAGTAGGAGGTTGTGGTTGCTTTTTCTCCCATTCTGATTTCTTATCCTCTTCAATATTAGTTGACAGTTGTAATAATTCGGGTGGGATGATATTTGAATATTTTTTACTATCTGAATCAAATTCATCTGCTTCGCTTTCTTCGTCTGATTCATCCATCACTTGTAAATAATTCACGAGGTTACCATCGGGATCCGTAGCTGTTTCCATATCGTTTGAACATTTCCATTCATCGTCCACTATAAATTTAAGTCGGTGGGTTCCAGGTGGTAGATCCAATACTGCGCTAAAATCATGCATACTATTTTTTTTTTGATGAGAATTCCCCCCACTTCCCCAATTTTTTTATTATTTACCTTTTCACCAATTTAATCTTTTGTTTCCATCCATTAAATGTACCAGTTACATAAACATTATTACCTCCTTGTGTCCAAGTAATGATAGTTGGTACACCTACACACAAAAAAAAACAAGTTTTTAGTTTCAGCTTTTTTTTCAATATCGAATTAATTGAAATACCTTGATTCTGTGCTGTAAATAAAGGTGGCTGTGAAGTTGTAGGTGGATTCATATTAGAAGCATTCGTAGGGGTATTTGCAATGATATTTGACAAATCTTCATCATTTTCATTATCACGTGTGACACTCATGCCGCGTGTACGGTAATAAGGACCACTTATTGACGCACGGTGGTGAGAAGAAGCTGAGCTACCAAGTGATCCATACCAAGGACTAGCAGCACCTGTACTCGATACCCAACCTGACTTACCAGTTGAGACTGGAACTGATTTTGTGGGAGGTGGTGTTGGTTGTGATACTTCATCTTGCTCTTCAATTACGTTGTCAGTTGTATTTTGTTCAGCCATGTCTGGTTCGGTAGTAGGTTCAGTAATGGATAATTGAAATGGTTGACTTGTTTTATTTGAACTTGATACTGTAGGTTGAATAGAAGTTGAACTACTATTTCTACTTCTTTGCTGATATGAAGCAACTAAATTATTTCCTTCAGTTGAATTAGTGTTTCCCATTGACGAAAAAAAAAACAAAAAAACAAAACAAAAGAGGAAAAAAAGGGATGTTCAGTGCTCACAGTACCAATTTGCGTGTTTTTAAATATTGGTCTTGCTTCTTTTTTTATTAAATGTCAGCGAAAAAAATTAAAAATATTGCTTGTTGGTCCATGTTATAATCACAGTCGTCAATATTCATATGAGCGATTAAGGCATTTGTAAAATAGATGTTCTCTAAGATAATGGTCTTCGAACGCTATTGATGAGATCCATTTACCCAGAGTGACAATATCTTCCTTCGGGATACCTACTGGCATCGATTTACCATCTCACATTTATTTGTCAGTCAGAGCTCCATGTCAAGAGTTTCAACGTCACCTTATATTGGATTTACCTTTCTCATCACTGTCTCCATTCACACATTAATCATTTTGAATTATGTTGTGATCATATCTCTCGTATACGGTACATTGCCTTCAGTCGCTTGATTGGTAGTATTGGTGTGATTTTACCTGTTTTTCGGTTCTTTGATACAAAACGGTACATTGTTGCACATGACAAGTTTGAAAGATACGTGTCAGACCCTGCACTTTTTGGGTCCCGCATTAATTGGGGCTGCCATGTATATTTGTGCTGTTACCGTCTACATTAAACGGTTTCCAGAAAACTTCTTTCCTGGAAAATTTGATGCGGCGGGTATGGCAAGTCATGTTTATGTTTGTTTGAGTATCTTTGTAAGTTTTGTTGCTGTTATTAGTTTACCTATTTATATTGGTTCATTCCATTTTTATAGTCAACGTGAGTCTTATGATGGATGCTTTTAAAAAAAAAACTTCATACACTCCCTCTCTCCCTTTTTTTTTTCAAAAAATTAACATGTTTCTCTTCTCTCATATTTGAGCGGACCCACCTACTACAACCCAACAAGAAAGAAAAAGTCTTAATTGCTAAATTTTAACTAAAAAGGGGTCCGTGTAATAGTAGACTTTTTCTGCGAAATGTAGTTTTATTGAAAAGGGTCCTTCTGTTATGAGCAGCGAAAATAAATGTTTTAATGGGAAAGAATACTTGTTCACCAAAAAAAAAGATACCGGTAAAAAATAATAGAATACAGTTTCAAAGGAAGAATTCGTAGGAGTGCTCTAAGAAAAAAAATGCGGGAAGTGGTAAACAAATGATTGGTATGAGTGGGTCGGTGGGCATCAGTAGCCTTATCATCAATATACAACACCATCCTTATTCTGCTTGCTTCTGTACTTTATGAGCATCTCATCAAACATTTCATTTGGTAGTGTTGGACGTTGATATGATTGCATGTTTAAATTCGACTCGATTGTATATTTGGCTAAGAATGACTAGCGGGTCGAGAAGCAAAGTCATAATTTTCAAGTCATCTCAGCAAACGTATATATACCACAGGGAGACAACTCCATACCGTAAAAATTCACCTTTGACCCTTGAAATAATAGAAATTAAGATATGTAATGAAAGAAGGGGTCTGTACTCAGAAAACTTACCAACTACTTGAAACTCCATTGTCATTTGTAAGTTTTTCGAATAAAGGTTATACCGAAAAAAAAAACGAGCAGTATACTACAAAACTTGCTCTCATTTAAAATCATACTACAATATTAGAAGCAATTTTTTAAAATACGAGAATACTGAAAACATTAACACTGATGTTATCCAAAACGTTAGAATGGATCTCCATCCCGATAACAGAATCAAATTAAATATAGGACCTTCCAAAGATTTTCTTCGTCTTAATAATTATATGAACTCAACTCATATTCAAGCAAATATCAACACATTACCCGCTATCGAAACCAGCCATTCGCCTTCTCAATATCATTAACAGACACTAGCTGAGCCTCACAATAGCTATCAATCACACCATCAAAATATTTTATCTTATCTACAGCAGTTTCGTCCTATTTCTTATAAAAACAGTAATCATACACCGGTTTTGACTGGTATTAAACATAGACGAGAAGGCAATTTTTAGATAAACCAATTAGAAAAAATAATACAACTATAGAAGAAAGTAATACTATAGTATCTTTGAAAACACAATCGAAACAGCAACAAGAACCACTCTTAAAAGAAAACATACTTAGATCTACGGATCTCTTATAATAAATAATTATTATAATAATTAAAAAGTAACTTTCATTGCCTAAATAATAATGTACTCGGACCAATAAATCATGCAACGAGAATTTTAATAACGCGAAATGAACATCATTTTTCGGCTAAACATTTTTCATTACAGGATAAGAATTGAGAGAATAGAAATAAAGAATAGAATGATGTTATTGTCAAAAGATATTGGGATATTTATACTAATTGATATTCACTATTAATTATAATATATAAGGAAAATAAATGTGTTAGTAGTTGATCCTTTACACAAAGTAAATAAGCACTGAGACTGTTTCCCCAGTGCCTTTTAACGATACCGTTTCAATAGCTGCATGAACTCCTTTTGGTAAGAGTAATTTTTTAATGCTGACATCATGTTTTTCTCATGGTATTTAACTTGCTTACGTCTTCCTTGTTTTCGTTTTTTTTTTCGTGAATATTTTTTTATAAATGGCTACTACATGGTAAATGCAATTATTAGCTTATCAAGGTTATTTACTTATACCACCGTTTTCAGGGACTCTGTCACTTGGCTGTCAAAAAACTATGATACTGATAATGGTATTCCAATTTTTTTTATAAAAGGTAATTACTTGCCAAGTCAACAGCTTTTGGCGGAAGCCGAATACAAAGTAACAGTTGACATCTTGAAGGAGAGTGAGGACAGTGCCAGCAGAGAATGGGCCAAGAAAATACATCTGTCTGATTATTTAGTAAGTGATTTCGCGATTATACAAAAACACGTTTTAGATACCTCTTGTATTAACTATATCCTACTGCTTTATAGCCCTTGAAGACTCTACCCGCTATTACTTATTGGCAATCCCTCACTTTCACAGTTAACACGGCCAACGATTTGTCAAGACCAATGTTAACTAGGTTTATAATGTCTGGCCCTGAGCATTATTCTGAGGCAAGTAGAAGTACCCTCCCCGCCGCTACAACACCTGCTCAAACTGCTGTACGTCGGCGCATCGAAGTAAGTCAAGCTATTTATTAACATCCTTGTGACTGTGTACAAAAAAAAAACGCCTAAATTTAATTGTGTGTAGGTCGAAGAAAATGACGGAATCATGTTATCAGGAATGTATAAAAGTCTCATGTCGCACATCAAAACTATGGCTTCCAATCGCATGTTTGATTTTGACAACCTGGACGAAAAAGCCAAGTGTAGAATCGTTGCTTCCATGAACAATATTTTGGATCTTGATGATATCGCTGCTGATGGATCGTACTTTTCTTTAGGACCTGAACAACAAGATGAAATTGCCACCCTCTTTGAATATACGCCCTCTTCCCTCAACATTCATCGGGAAGCCGATATAAACTCACTGTTAAAAAGAGCACATCGTAACTGGAATCATGCTATTAGTATGTTATATAGTCAAATCGGTAAAGCGTCAGATCTTGAAATTGCTACTACCTATAAAATCGCTGTTCACCTTGCTGAGGTTCATTTTGAAAATGATAATATTTTCGAACATGAATCATCGTTATCTGAAGCTGATTTCATAGTGAAAGTATGGGGTCATATAATTGAAAAGTTATTTTACAAGACCAATGTTTTCTGTCGTTGGGGCGATACTATTTCGCAAACAGAAGCAAATGATTATACGTCCCATCGTTTGGACTTGAGAATGCTTTGCAAGTCTAACCTTAGCAAATACGACATTTGTGATGGGGAATTTGGTAAAAAAGCCTTTCCTACAAAAGTTTATCACGATAAAGTTAAGCTAATTATGAACGGAAAGAATCAGCTGAATTATATTTTAAAGAATCATAGTGGTGAACTATCCGAAGTAAAGATTACCTTATTACAAGTATTAGGATTTGAGGCCGATTTGTACCAGATGTGGCTAGAACGTGATGGTGTTTACATACTGAAGAAAATCAAACACTTCGCAATACCAACAATTTCTAGACATTTCGCTCAAGGAATGGGTGAATTATTGGAGGGTTTATCTATTCTTCGCTTTTCTGCTCTTGAGCTAGCTGTGATTTGTAACGATAATAACAAGAAAATCGGTAGACTACAAGCTGTAACAAATCCAAGTCCTAATCCTGCTATCAATCGATCAGTTCCTACAAGAGCCGTGTGGATACCTCCAGTAAATACCGCTTAATTAATAATCGAACTATATGATGTGTTCGTTGTTTTTTTTATTCTCTTGGTTACTCCTACTATGCTACGTATTCTTTTCTGCCGCTATTATGCTAGGTATTCGTCTATTTTCCTACTTCCCTAGGTATTTATCTGTACTCCTACTTTGCTAGGTATTTGTCTGTACTTCCGCCTCCTTCTGTCTTCGTTGACGTTCTAGTTTTTTCTTTTGTCGGGACGACTTTATTTAGTTTTTTTTTATCAGTAAATAAAAAATAGTTTTATTAGTAATTCAATACAAACCGTATCCCTTCTCCGTCACTTTTTTTGGAGTATTTAATACTCTGACAATCCAGAAAAAAAAATCATGATACGGACAAGACTATGTTTATACTATGAAACGTTCTACGCAGCAGGGTTAGAAATATCTAGAGCTTTATATGCCTTTCCTTTTTAAAAATATAGGCTTGTTTTTTGTGGATATATAAGATTAAGAGCAAATGTAATTTTATAGCGAGCCATGGGCCATGGAGAGTTAAAAGTTATAGTTACCTACCTAAAACAGAAATTACGGTATTATGCTGAGGGTTGCACAACAATTTTAGTCGGCTTCACCGCATAACAACGCAATGGAGCTCTGGACGTAATAATAATAACATGGTTTTTACGTTACCACATCAGCGAGAGTAAAGTATTAGATTCACATATAATCCGAAAAAGACACGTTCTAATCTTTCCGCTTTTTATTCCTTAGGTGTAACTTTTGGTTTCAAGTTATTACTCGAAGACTTGCATACCATGGTTTCGTATGATAGGTAATGTACTATCGCCTCAGGAAGCTATTTTGCTTTTACCCTGAATTCATGGCCGTATCTCTCTTCAATCAGGACCCTGTGGAAGAGATGTACTGTTTAGTCAGATGGCACTCTCGGCTTACAATACTTTCTCGTTTCTCTCCCAAATTTTACTTATAACCTTTGAAAGGTATCCAACTTACTTGCTAAACCACATCTCTATCAAAGAATAAAATCATTCCACTTATTTTGGGAGTTGAAAGTAAATTATATGTATCGGACAGGTGGTGTTACCTAAAACTAGTTACCATAAAGAAATATCAATACGAAGGCAAATATGTTATCTGAAGGTAAATATCACAGTTAACAAGAGGTACACCTTATTAAGCCTCCCCTTTTTTTAAGCTTGTTTTAGTTCCACTATTCTATAGTTAGTGACTCTACTTCCTTCTTTTCAGAAAGAAAAAGAGTGCTCAATGGCAGACATTATTTCTCGCTGTCTAAGCTATATTGTTTGCCTTTTCAAAGTTAGTTTATAAGCGAAAACAGTCGTACATATATTTTCCAAAGCCAGCTATTTACACCCCCTCTCTCTTTTTTCCCTGTAAAAAAAAAGAGCTATAAAAAACGGGGATAATGTTTATAACTCACTTTGCAAAACGCTCCTTAACGACTAAAGGTAAACTACATATACTTGAGAGAGATAAAAACTTACAATAAAAAAAAAAGTTCAAGTAGATGCACAATGTATACCTTTAAAACCAACATGGTCGGTTCAATCTCTATTAGAGCCCATGGGAGAGCCGATTTCGGATAAACAGTTCCAACATTTGTTGACTTTATCTCGACTCGGTGTTACGAACCAAGAACAAGCAAGTAAATTAAAATCGGAAATAGATCAATTAACGCAGTTTACAGAGCATATAAAGACGGTTGATTTTAAAGGAGAAAAACCATTGACACATATTTGGAAAGAAGATGTAGGACAAGTTCTTCGTAGTGATGAATTAGTAGAAAGTAGTAGTAGTAGAGATGAAGTTCGTGGAAGAGATTTATTAAAATATGCTAAAGAAAAGAGTGGCAATTTTTATGTTGTTAAAGGCACTATGCCATCATCATCAGATTAAAAATTTATTTATTTAAAAAAAAAAAGTCTAATTCTTTTCTTGATCTCTCTTCGTGTCTAAATCCTTCTTTGTTTGTTCTTCAATAGTTCTAATGTCTTCAATAGTCAATCCATACCATCTATCAGTCCAACAGAAAAGTTGTCTAAATAATAAAAAAAAAAGTGGGGGGTTATTAAATGTTGTGCGTGTGCGTGTGTGTAACATGTCAATCAAAATAATTACCTGTGGAACGTGGTAAATAAATTATGAATGGTCTTTGCGATAAAGGATTCAGTTTTACTTTGAATACCAAACCACTTGAATTCAATATAAACCAGTTTATAACAAGTCATGACTGGTTCACAAGTCTTTTGCCAGTGGGGATCAGTTAATGGGCCACGTCCGGTCTTTTCAGACTTGAAGATCTTTGGGTCTTCATCTGCTTTATAATCTTTAGCATCGACCTTATCGTTTGCAATATCAATAATAATCACATTTCTCTTTTTAAGGTCATCTTTAGAGATTTTAAGTGCATTTTCTAATTCGCCGCGAGAACCATCCACATGAAGTGTTTCGTAAACAATAGAAAATGCGTCCTTCATATAACCATTCTTTAACACTATTTTTTGACACAAGTGTTAGAAGTGTGTGTTGGTTATTTTTTATGTGTATTACTTGGCAACTCCTCATTTCAATTTCCGCATTACAACCGATGTTATAACAACAACGATAGTAATAAAGCCAAATATAAAATAGGAGCTTCTTCTCTTTTTCTCTCTCTCCCCTTAATTCCAAACCCCCAAAAAAGAAGAGATAGTGTTGCTCTCCTTTTTTATATAAATAAATAAATAAAATTGCACTTACCAGTTTTACAATAAGGATAAGCGTTCCAAGCCTTTTTTTTTTAAAAAAAAGAAGAATATTTTAGCACCAAGCTTTTTTTATAAAAAAGAAAAACACATAAACAAAAGGCTTACCTCTTCATAAAGATCAAGAGCTCCAGCAGGAGCAACAGCACGAACCCAAGCAGGAACACGAGAAGATAATCGATAAATCTTTTGAGTATATTGACCCTTTTCGTTGGGCTTTTCATAAGGTTCATTCTTTACTACTTCAACACCTTCACCACCACCAGTTTGTTGCTTGGATGCTTGAGCGGTAGCATATAATTGCGCTATAAAAAAAAAACGTCAAAAAAAACAGGTTATACAAAAAAAAAAAGTGCTCTTTTTTTTATTAATATCTTACCAACTTGATATTCTCCTTCTGTACAGTTGTTAATAACACGGTATTCGTTAATGATCATGATTGAGTTAAGGTCTTTCCTTGTTTTTTTTTTGAAGAAAAAAATAAGATGAAAGGAGAGATGGAAAAAAAAAAAATTCCAATTATTTAAATAGAAAAAAAAATTAAAAGGGCTATTTTGGGCCGATTGGCAGGTGGGCCAATGAAGCAAGTAAATTTATTTTGAGTTTATAAAAAAAAAGAACGGTTTATTAAAAAGAAATCTATTCGTCATCTATTGCACTTGCTTCTTCAAGCTCTTCTACGTCATTTATTGCGCTTTCTTGAAGCTCTTCTATTTGTTCTACTACATCATCGACACTAGCGCTTTTCTCTTCTTCTACTGCCTCTTCTACTGTTTCTTCTACTGTTTCTTCTACTGTTTCTTCTACTACTGTTTCTTCTACTACCGTGTCTTCTACTACCGTGTCTTCTACTGCCGTATCTTGTTCTGCACTTGTATCTAGTATGGTATCTTCACTCTTGATCTCAGCAATCAACATTTTCTTATCTTCTAATACAGTTATCTCCTTTGGCGTATCATCGCTTTTTAACCAAATATAAAAGATAGGATATTCAATAATATTTTCTCCTTTCAACACTTGTTTAAAAGTAGAATCCAATACACTTGTCACGTTGACAAAATGCCCGCGTGGTGCCTTTTCCTTCTTTAAGGCCACATTAAATTGATCAATACCTGCTTCTACAAAATCTTTGACTTGATGACGTATAATACCGTAAGATCCCTTTCCAACTGGTGTTTCTGAAAATAACAAGTTTTCAAAAAATGCATGAAAAGGTTTACCGCTTGGAAATCTTTTTTTAAACAGTTTAGTTATACACCCTCAAAAAAATTAGAAAAAAAAAGAACTTACGAGTGCTCCAAGTATCTCTCTTTTTTACCAAATCGACAAAAATTGACCTCTATTGTCCAAAATATCTGCTTTAAGCTAAAAAAAAACTGACTTAGTTCTCACCCTTTTTTTTTACTGGACACCTATCCTTACTTTTTACTGTAATTGCTTTGATTTAACTTGTGTCTACTCATACCAGCAGGTAACGAAGAAAAGTGTATACCCAATTGATTTGCTCCTTTAACAAACATCTTCGTTCTATTCTCTGCTGCTCTGCCTTGTATATCCTTTGCTGTATTTAACCTACTTCTAGTTAAATTATCTGATTGTCTCGACATATCTTCCAAATACGTATAATCTTTTTTTTTTAAAAAAAATATATATATTAATTACACATACACACGTATATACAATTATTATATAAACTCACCACTCATCATATTACTCTCGTTATATTCACGTAAAGGAACATACGAAGTTTTATCTCTAATACCAGAACACTCTGTATTCAATTTATGCTGTTTGACACATGTCATACAACAGGAATGTACAAGACAACGCGGGCACGTATATCTCCAATCTTTTACTTTACAAATATGGCATAGTTTAGCTTGCTTTATTTCTTCAGGTGTTAACTTTGGTGGTGCTGGTGCTGGTGTGGGTTGTTCAAACTCAATCTCTGGATCTATGCTGCACTCGGTTATCGTAGTAAGATCTTGCGTTGATTCAAGCTCGGGTACTGATCTTTCTTGTACTGTTGGTATTAACTCACTTTGATCTTGTGTGAAATCTGTCATGACTCTTTCTTTTTTTGTCGAAAAAAAAATAGTATATATGTGTATATGTAAAAGGTTATATGTTGTAAAAAAACTTTTTTACACTTGAGAAAAAGTTGCGTTAAAACACCGAAACCCGAACCGAAAAAAAAGGGTGCTACCTTTTGCATTTATCTTTTTTTCTTAAATCACTTTTTCTTTTATTATGTTTGTACAAAAGGATACTGTTCTTCCTAAAGCAACTGTTGCGTTTACGAAGCTAAAAAAAAGGAGGATTTCTTGGTGTATGGATATTCCCAAGGATGTAAGTTTTGATCATTTTTTCCGCTATCAAAGTGTTTCTAATTGATCTATTTCTACTTTTTCATTATTATAGACTGAATGTGATGTGAGCCAAGGTTCTTCAGCTCACTAAGCCATTTACTACGACAAAACGCCCACGTATGCATAAATGCAAAAAGCTGTCAAGGGCGGGATTCATTCAATTGCTCGTTTCCCACTTTGCCTTAATCACATCCCGTCCAAATGCTGGAGTGGAGCTTGACGATACGAGTCTGCAGAATATCTTTATACAGTTGTTGACATAGACAAGGATATCGTGTATATTCACCGGTGACACAGAGACGAAGGCGATTTTGAACGATATCAAAAATAAAGAACTTATCACTGAGAAAGGTTTTGTGCTTGAGAGTCCAGTGGTTTTCGTCAGGTGGTATGAGAGGCTTGTATAATGGTAGATCCATTAGGGTAACTAGGGGGAGCTCGGGGAAGGCAGGTGGGGAGTCGGTATGGATAACGTCAAATGCGTCAAAGATCGCAAGCCAAATGGAAAGGTTGTTGTCACAAACACCGCTCTTTCGATATTCAGGGAAATAGAATGGAACCAGTGGACAGTGAGATGATTTAAGGAACAACGAGATGATTGAGAGCAAACTGATAAACAAAAGATGGATAGGATATGGAGTTGAATATGTAATTTAACCATCGTTTTTGAAGAATATGATGTTGTATTACTGGATCCAAAACTTTTAAACCACCATGGGACCAGAATAGAAAGATCACTTCTTTTTTAAGAGAAGGGTGCTTTTTTTGCCAAATGAATTGATAAATACATGACCGGAGACGTTAAAAGAATCGCTTTGTACTTTTACAAAAAAAAAAAAAAAAATATCCACCGTTTCATTTTTCTATTGCTAAGCTCAATCGCCTTGTCGATTTCACAACAGTTATGGTACTAATCACACGCGAACAAGCCATTTTCATGTTTTACCATCAGTCATACGAGCGAAAAGCTGAAGAATTACTGAAAGCGATCTAGAACATACACATTGAAATCTGCTACAGAGACGATCCTACGAAACCATTTTTGTGCTCAACTGAAAGTACAAATACTTTTGAATACCATCGGTATCCTTCTTTACTGAAAAAGGATGTACATGTGAACTAATCACTCCAATTCACTTAGTTTTATTTCAGTGCCTAATGGCATAAAATTTTTTTGAATAAACTTTAATAATAAACATTAAATGATCTTTGAAATAAGGTATTGTTTCTACATTTAAACTCTTGAAGCTTGTTTTCATTGTTTAAAAGCTCATCTGGATTATAAGCATGTATCGAATTAGTGTGTGGGAGTTTGTCGATAATTAGCTTGACAATATTTGGGTTGTTTCTGATACGAATAGTTAGTAATGAGCTTTATATGATGCTATTTTTTTATTTTGAGCTTTTACCTTAAAAATTGTTGCAAATCCTCACAATTCGTTGTTAACCCTGCAAAGTCAATTACTACAATGTATATCTTATCCTTTGTACGAATATATGCCAACAGATCTAGTGAATTGAAATGTAATATGATTATAACTAGCGGCTTTTTTCGCTTGCTACGCTCGCGAAGCAGCGTCACCCTGTGGGTTTAGAGGCGATTATAACTTCCTTATATTGTTTGAAGTAACAAGATGACAGACAGCTAATATAATCATGGTAATTAGTTGTTACATAAATTCTTACAAGATCCCCTCTTGAAAAAAAAAAGCCGGGGATTAAATTCCGCTTCACAAAAAAAACACTAATGTAGTATATAGGAGGATAAGTAATAAAAAAATCTCCTTTTCCTCACCTTGCATGTCTCCATCTGCAGTTATCTTTGACAACATATCAGTATTCTTTTTTAAGTTTCTAGCAAGCAAAGGTTGATTTGCGTCACAAGAAGCACTTGCAAACACTTTTGTTACAAAGGATCTTTCCTTGAGATTTGTGCTCATTTGGTTTAACAGGCGAATGCGTGTATTACCGTCTTTTTCGTCGACTGACTTTCTTATATATCCAATTATTTCATGTCCATTTTCTTTAAGGTTTCTGATGCTTTCTTGGTGCCGAGGTAATGTTTCAACATCTTTAATAATAGAGTCTAAGAAATAGTGTGTATGTTCTCGATCGCTTTCAGTAATTCTTCAGCTTTTCGCTTATTGTATGGCTGATGGTAGAACATGCAAATGGCTTGTTCGCGTGTGATTAGTACCATAACTGTTGTGAAATCGACAAGGCGATTGAGCTTAGCAATATAAAAGTGAAACGGTGGATAAGAAGTGAAAAGAAAGTGGACAAGATAGATTGAGTTTGAAATAAATGGACAAAATGGAAATAATAATTTGACTTTGAGTTAACCTGTTTTTATTTTCTACGATGTCAGTTTTGCCTTTCTTTCTTCTTTATAAATAAAAGGGACACTTTTATTTTAAGAAAAAGCAAAGAAAATGAATCAAAACACTTTTTAGTATGAAGATGGACAAGATAATGTCTTTAACGAAAATGGAGAGAAAGTTGTAGACCCAATGGAGGTTGAAGGCCCGGCATTATTTTCAATATTGGTTGAATCAACGAGGGTGATCTTATCCTGGTATACACTATTTTTGGTATACGCGCCGTACAACTCTTCAAGTTCCTATTTAACTTATTAGAGAAGAAGAAAAAGATACATCAAAAACTACTTACACCACTCCTCCTCTTTTCAAATGCAACTTGGGCGGGTTTTGATGCTAACACTGCGTAAAAAAAAAAAAAAAAAAAAAAAAACTGACGACAGATGCACAGCCATATTTAAGCTTGGCATCGATTTTCTTATTACGCAGCGGCAAGGCAGGACTTTTGGTACTTTCTGTTCTTAATTGTATTGATAAAATGTCCTCCAACGAAGTATATTCGATGACAGGGGTAACTGACGTAAATTTACTTGTTGAAGCTGGTAAGTAATTAGTTGGAAATCTTCAAAAAAAAAAAATTCATGTTTCTAGAAATGTTATAAAAGGTGAGGCCGAGCTCTTTGAAATCTATAAGGTGTATCTAGACAACAATCACGTAAAGGATTGGAAGGTGCTCAAAATCTTTCAACACACCATACAGAAATTTTTCTCCGATGACTATACACAAGCAGTAGATAGCTTCAAGAACTCCTTCAAGAAATTTTTAAACGACTATAGCTCACCGGACAAACGCCAAAAATTGGCAATAGAAAAAATGAGAAACAATGTAGGTGCGTAGATCCTTGCATTTCTCTTTTTAACCGTTGGCCCCATTCTGTCGATGTTCAGCCTAATTCTATCTACGTTCTATATAATCTGGCTCAATATCATTCACCAGAATATATACAAGGTGGCTAATTCTTCGGTCGCGCTTCCTTCCCAAGTAAGTGGTTCTAAGTCGGTTATGCAGGCTTTCCATGTAATTAATTATCTGTTTCCGTTTTTGTGACATACAGCATCATTATTACAATCAAAAACACATACATACACTCACCAATGTTTAGGGCGTTTATCTTTTAGATACAGGCTCTTCATGTACAGAATATGGCCACTTTCATAAATGAAGTTTTTTGTTGTATTCTCCCACATCATACTTTCAATCGGGTGATTATTGCAGAACTAACTTGATATCCTACAAACATTAAAAAACAGTCTTTTGGTAATATCGAATGATCTGTTTGTAAACAGGATAATCAGATCCAGTAACTGAGTGCCTTATTATAATAGTATACAAGATCCCTCCTTTGTTGATATTGTGACAGAATGAATGGCATCAAGACAAATGACTAACTGTAAATTTTATAATAGAGTTTTTGCAGTCAATGCATCTGTACGTCTTTGACAAATTTGGCTATTCTTTATAGAGAATATTTTAGGCTTCCTGCTGATCGTGGCTCTGAAATTTATTTTCTTTGGTTTTACACTCTATTCTAAGCTTCTTGCCTTAGCGTTATTAATACTTAAAAGCAATTCTCTTTTATTCAGCTCGATTTAATAAAAATTTTACAAGTGTTAAGCATTTATTTAACTCGGTTTTCTATTCTTGTCATTAAGATTCACAGGCTTTAATCTTCCAGTGATTTGATAATGTTTTACAATGAGCTCTAGAGTATCTTGTTTGATATATGGATACTTTTGGTCATTTGTTGAGTCAAATTTAGGAATGGAAATATTGAAACTTTTGAGTTAGGCGTAGACATGGCTGCTATAATCCTCATGGGTGAGCAGGGTTGTATCAAGGATACAATTGTGTTTTTTCTGTCCAGCAGATCCAGAGAGTTTGTGTCGAGAGATCTGGCTATTCCTTTCATGAAATCGGAATCTTAAGCTGTTTTCAAGTAGAAAAATGAACTCAGGAAACTGATCTGATCTGCTTTTGGAGAACTGATCTACTCAGGTCCATAAAATCGTCCTGGATAGAAACTTAGTTCGAAGCCTTTTTGGGAACATCAAAATCCATATATGGGATCAAAGCTCAGTTCAGCTTCTACTTGAAAACAGCCTTAGAGACTTTACATAAAATGTAGTTTTTTATTACCGTGTTTGGTTATAGAAGCGAATGTAGATATTTAAAAACTATATGTTGGATATTTATAAATAAAAATGCCGCATCCAAAATTGAGCGAGAAAACGCGCTTTTAAGAAATCGCTAGTTTAAGGACCGCTTAACTCAACTTTGAACGAAACAAAACGTCTAAAACGGTGATTACTCGGTTAGTGTGTTTATTAAAAATAAGATTTTGAATGGATTAGATGCGCCAAAAAGAGATCTTTATTATCATTAGTTTTTCCACAAAAAAAAATCAAATTGGATCAAAAACACAAAAGGGGTTGATCCCACTAAATGATCAAAAATGATCGACTGAAGAAAAATAGAAAAAATCGAGAAAATATATATAAAAAGCAAGCAGTTTTTAATTTTGGTATTAAAGACAGCATCCTAAGGAGTAACTTTTACTAAGTAACTTGGAAAAAAGAATCATTTCCTGACGTTTAATTACATAATGAAAACATCTTTTTTCGATGACCTTTTTTTAGAAGTTACTTCTAAACCTTCACTTAAAAACACGCGTTTTTAAGTAGATAATGGACGAACAAAAATCTATGGTATTACTTTAAATAGTTCTTGAACTTTTTTCAAGCTATTGTACAAAAATCTATGATGCGTATCGTTTTTTGCAAGAGCTCAAAAATTAAAGTTATATTAAATTCTGTTAAATTTTTTATTGATGTCAATTAAAATAGTACAAAGCTATCTATTAGAATACCACATAACAGTACGTTTAGAAACTACTAGTTGTTATGATATATAGAAGTAAAAAGAGTCTTTGTGTTCGATTTATTCGGTTTATACTGCTTCCCTTCTTAAAAGATGTTCTGGAGAAATCCACACTTATAAATCGATCCTACCCTTAAATCAGGTCACCCTTAAATAGAGCCGCTACTGTAAATAAGTGACACGACATAAGAACCTAGTTTATTTTCTTATTCGCAGTTCCTCATACATCTATCTCTACTCCAATAACGGCAGGTCATTAGGCTAATATAAACGAGCTGATATAATAGATATTTTTTATCGTCCTTTTTCCTTCTTCGCTTTTGAGAATAAATTCCTATACATGCAAAGTACTTTTTTACATGTCCTTCCTTTAACTTCTTTGGCCCTTTGTTCTGATTTTATTTTCCGCAAAACAAAAAAAAAAAAGTTACCAGACTAATTTCTTCCCCATTTGCATATATTATACAACTCGAGCCACATGTCGGCAATAATGCGGACGGAGAAACAAAAGGGCTGATGCAAGTAGAAAAAGGAATGGCGTAATTTTCTACCTGTACCACAGGGCCAAATCTTTTTAATCTCTTTTTTACATATACCCTTTTTTTCTAAAAAAATAAATAATAATACCATGTCTACAAACTATGCTCAAGCAGGAACTTCTTCTGTAGCAGTTAGGAAACCATCACTAAAACTAGCAGAACAAGTTGAAATATACAAGTCAAGTATGCTGGAAGATTGGTTCGATTACTCTATACTCATTTCGAACAACATAAGTATGGCTCGAGATCAGCTAGCCAACGAAAGAAACTGGCTGACATGGTTTCGACTTTCCTGTACACTTATTCTTTTAGGTAAACTTTTTATATCTTCTTTTATAAATATATATATATCTAATAGAAGATTGTGTATAGGCTTTTCAATATTAATTCAATTTCGATTACCTGACCCTTCAACAGAAGAAGAACCAACAGTTACTAAAATACAACCAGCGAATAAATCAGTTGGCCTCATTTTCTGTATCGTTGGATTTTCTTGTTTCTTTGTAGGGTTAGGTAAATATTTTAAAAGTCAAATTCTGTTAGTGAAACAAGCTACGTATGTACAAGCTGGTTGGGGAAGTTATGTTATGGTCGCTATTTTGTTTTTATTTGTTTGCACTGTCATGATTTTAGCTTTACATTGATTTTTATTTTTAGTTCATTTTAAAAGTCCCTTTTTTTCTCTTTTCTTTCTTTCATTTAAATAAAAAAAATACACATATTTAAGAATGTCTTGGTGGGGTCCTAGTCCGTTTGATGAAGTTGTTGGTAAACGAAAGATACCTTATTGAAAAAATAACTCTGCTAACACTTTCTAAAACAGAAAAAGCAACTTCCGAGTTATTACCTGGAGGTCAAGAAGACCTTGTCTTAAATTTAGATATCAGCGATCAAATACGTAGCAAAAAAGTCAATGCCAAGGAAGCAATGCAATCTTTTAAACGTAGATTAGCTCACAAAAATCCAAACGTCCAATTAGCCACACTTTCTGTAAGTTGCCACTTTCTTTATTATAGTAAATAAATACAGTATATTAAAGCTTTCTAAATAGCTTGTAGACACTTGTGTTAAAAACGGTGGAGATATATTTGTTCGAGAGATTGCATCTAGAGAGTTTATGGATGAACTTGTTTCTTTGTTAAAAGCACCAGTAAGTTTATATATATAAAAATACCTTTTTTTTTTGTTGCTAATATGCTTTGTTAGACTGGTTGCAATGTAGATGTAAAGAACAAGATTACTTCAGTTATTCAAACATGGGGTTTAGCCAGTAAGAACAAGCCCGTTATAAGTTACATGTACGATACCTACGCACTTTTAAAAGCAGAGGGTGTACAATTCCCAGCAATCAATGAAAACATTGATGGTATTTTATTAGAGACATCTGCTGTAAAGTATTTATAAATCATCCCACACTATCTCTCTATATGTATGCTGATATAATTTTTATTTTAGGCTCCTGAATGGTCCGATTCAAATGTATGTGATAGATGTCGTACATCTTTTACACTCACAAACAGAAAGCACCATTGTCGTAAATGCGGTGGAACATTCTGTCAACAATGTTCTGCAAAAGTGGTGCCATTACCTCAACTAGGTATCCATGAACCAGTGAGAGTGTGTGATGGTTGTTATATCAAATTAAAGTTGGAAAAGGCAACCTCTACTACTGCGCCTATTCCTCCTCCCAAAACGACAACTACGGCTGCTACTACTACCACTACTACCAGTACTAGTAATAATGCAGTGAGTACAGAGGAATTCGACGACGATATTAAAAAGGCGATTGAACTCTCTTTAAAAGAAGCTGAGCAACAAAAATCTGGATTTGGAAATGGTTACGTAACAAAGGCACCTGTTGCTGCTGCTGCTGTTGTTGTTCCTGAACCAAAGCAAGTAGTAGAAGAACAAGATGAAGATTTAGCTGCTGCTATCGCTGCTTCTTTAAGAGACATTGAAATTTCCAAAAGAGATACTCCTTCTTATCAGCATCAACAACAACAACAACAACAAATTCAATCCAAAAATGAATTAACACCTGTAGAAATGGAAAACATCTTGTTGTTTTCTACTTTAATGGATAGAGTATATGCTTCCGGTGGTGATATCTCAAACGATAGACAAATCAATCAACTTTATACACAAATAGGTACACTTCAGCCTAAATTAGTTTCTAATTTAGATGAAATTATTCGTAAACGTAATCAGTTTATTGAGATGCATGAAAAGTTAAATATGGCTGTGAAGGCTTATGATCGCTTATTGGAAGAAAGGATCTCAAGTGTCAGTAGTAATGCTTATATACCTGTACAACAGTACCAACAACAACCGTTGTATCATCAACAGCAACAACAACCTGTCTATCCTAATAGTGCAGATCAGTACTATCAAACAAGTGCTCCTCCTCAGGAATCTTACTACCAACCTCCTAATGATCCTTATTATCAACAAAATCAAGTGAATAATCAGGATATGAGCAACTACTATTCTGCTCCTCCTCACTACCAACAACCACCCCAAGATCCTCACTACCCACAACAACAACAACAACAGCAACAACATCAAAATCAACAACCTCAACAACAAGAACAAAAGAAACCAGTTGATGAGGCTCCTTTAATCGAGTTGTAGTTTTATATGTATATCTTTTTTTTTTTATGTGCCAAATATAATAAATAGTACAGCTAAAAATGCCGTTTCCCTTCAATTGATGCAAAAAAAGGATGTTTTTTCCTTCGTTTAACAAGTCACACCCATGACGTGGGAGTCAAAACACAGAGAGATTTTGGGTGGAGGATGAAAATAACACCCCCACCTTTTTTTTGTTTCCGTTTTTTATTCTTTAAAGCTCTTTATAATATAATAATGGCCGCTATTCTTGAAAAGATTGCTAAACTTGCTATTCCTGCTGGTCTTGCTGTTGGTGGTATTCAATCCGCCATGTACGATGGTAAGTTTCTGTTTCTGTTTATTTACCTAGAATTATTATTTTTTGACATTTTCGGGGTGAAAATTTTATAGTCCAGGGTGGTCATCGTGCAGTTATCTTTGACCGTATTCAAGGTGTTAAGCAAGTGTCAGCTGGCGAAGGTACACATTTCTTAGTTCCTTGGCTCCAACGTGCCGTCTTATTTGACGTCCGTACCAAACCTCGTAACATCTCTACTACTACCGGTTCCAAGGATATGCAAATGGTTTCTTTAACCCTTCGTGTTTTACACCGTCCTGAAATCAAGACTTTACCTGTCATCTATCAAAATTTAGGTGAGGATTACGATGAGAGAGTTTTACCTTCTATCGGTAACGAAGTCCTTAAATCAATTGTCGCTCAATTTGATGCTTCCGAATTAATTACTCAACGTGAAGTTGTTTCTGCAAAGATCCGTGAGGAGTTATATAAGCGTGCTAGAGAGTTCAATATCGCCTTGGAAGATGTTTCCATTGTAAGTAATTTGTGTGTGTGGGTGTATGCATAATTAACAAAAAAGTACTAAAAATATATATATTGTTTAGACACACATGACTTTCGGTAAAGAATTCACCAACGCTGTCGAACAAAAGCAAATTGCTCAACAAGAAGCTGAACGTGCTAAATTCATTGTAGAACGTGCAGAACAAGAAAAGTTAGCTGCTATTATTCGTGCTGAGGGTGATGCTCAAGCTGCTGAAATGGTCTCTGCAGCACTTGCAAAGGCCGGTGATGGTTTCATTGCTTTCAGAAAGATTGAAGCTTCCAAGGAAATTGCACAAGCATTATCTCAAACTAAGAACGTTACTTACTTGCCTAGCAATAAGAATGGTGGTGGTGGTTCCAACATGCTTCTTAACATTGGCTCTGCTTAAATGATCCCCCCTTTTTATCTCCTTTCTTCTTCTCTCCAAAAAATACATATCAAAAACCGACGTTTTAAAGTAGAACTTATTGTAATAATAAAAAAATATACATATTATATATATATATTTATAAACGGACTTTATTGTTTAAAAAGGATGGTATATGCATTATTTGAGTCCGAGCCATGTTTTAACTCGGGAAAAGATACCAGGACATTCACATCTGTCTTCGAGAGGTACACCAGCTAAAGCTTGTTCAACATGTCGACCACATCCTATATATACAAATATATCAATTAGCTTCGTTTTACAGCTATATATTAATCAAGGACCCCATTAGCACTTACCGATCCAAGTAGGCTTCTTACATCTATCACAAGTAGTACGTTCACACATTTTATATATTGTTTCTTTTTTTAACCGTATAAAGAAGAAAATTAGTTAATTCAAGAAAATTGGGCTCAATTTATTGAAAATCAAGAAAAAGGGTCCTATCGGAACCTGAACATGACGAAATCATACGCGGCCTCGGTTTTTTCATTGGTTATTGCTTTGTACCTACTACTCAAGATTAGTAAAGTAAGATACATTTAAACATAAACCTGTAAGGGATTATACAACATATTTAAATATTAACCTGTAGCAAAAAAAAAAAAGTTAAATACTCAACTTGAAAAAAAAAACTTTAAATGTATGGGACTCAACAATGCTCACTCTAATGATATACTAATTAGCAAGAGTATAGTTAGTGCTGTTTTAAAAGGCACACGTTTTCCAGCTAACTAGCGAATAATATACTTTAATCATCGAATGGAAATGCTCCACTCTTTCTTTCTTAAAAAAACTAATCAGGAGAATGAATTAAAACTTAATATTATATGCAGAAGTATAAGTACTACGCCCTCCATCAGTGCTGTTGAAACTTTATTCTCTTTATTCAAGGGGAATTCTTGATACGCGGTCTCTCCGCACTGTCGATCCGCATAAAAAGGAATCATATATAATAAATTAAAATGCTTAACTAACGTATACGAAGCAAATAGTAAATAGTTCACATCAGTAAATAGACGCCCTATTTTATTATTCGTTCTTCGTTTTCTTGCTTTTGTCTTTGTTTTATCTTATGTTCGTACGCACCCATACAGTTCTTTGTAGAGTAATGGTCATCTGTAAAGGTAAGCGAAAAGTAATATGTTATACTTTTTTAAAAATTGATCATGTATCAAGAATTTCCCCTAAAACACTTACTTCGACATCTTGCGAGTCAAGATTATTATAAACTATGGTCCAACATGAATTTAATTACATTCGTTTGTACTTAATGGTTATTATTTTATCAATGAACCTATTGAGCTGATTTTGTTACAAGAAGTTTTGCATGGTGTCTGGAGTATCAAGATGAATTAACTGAATTGTATAAACCTTCCATCCAAACTCTTAACATTCTTAAAGGGGTAAGAATCAAACACTTGATTACCGTCAGGCCCGTATAATTCCTCAGCGTTTACAAGGTGTAGCCGACAAGGCGATGAAAAAGTTACAGATGCTATTGTTACCCAAATTAACGACTGAAGAACTTAGTTAGTGTCCGGATTAGAATGAAGCAAAACCTTAAATTTAAGCTGGGAGATTTTTTTTTTCATTTTTTAAACTTTTTTCTGTCATTTTTTTTTGGAATAAACAAATCTCTTTTCCTTTACCCAAAAAAAAAGGCAAAGCTTTTGGTGTAACATGCACTAACTAAGCCAAAAGGCAACGTTTCACGCACTCGACTTTTTACCACTCTTTTCTTTTCTTTTTCTTTTTTTTTCTCGAGAAAAAAAAAATATGGCTCCTATAAATAAGGAATCCCCAATAAATAATGATGCATTTCAGTATGTTGTTGGAATAGGTACACCCCCCCCCCCTTTTTTTTTTCCCCGGCACTGTTTTTGATAAAAAAAAAATTAAATATCAAAAATACATATAGATTTTGGAACAACATATTCTGGAGCTGGTTATATGTTTATTAAAAATGCAGAACGTAAAGAGGTAATCGATATTAAAAACTGGTAAGTAACATACATATACACCCTTTCTCTTTCTCTCTCTCGAAAAGAAAAAACTCATACAACAACAAAATAGGCCAAAAAATAGAGGAAGCCCCAATTTTAAAATACCTACTGTAATACGGTACCACAAAAAAGACAGGTCGATATATAAATGTGGTTTAGAAGCCACCTCCATCTCCAAAAAAGAAATCGACGAATACGACAGCTGTATTCGTCTATTTAAACTTCATCTCAGTAAAAAAGCCAGAGCTGATCTTACTGAATTACCTAGAGGCCTTGATATCGTTACCGTTATTTCAGATTACCTAAAATATCTTCATAAGCATATTTGTTCCGATATACAAAAGGCTTTGGGAAGTAGCAGTGCTAATTTCGAAAAAAAAATAGAGTCCTTTAGGTATTGTTTAACCGTACCTGCTATTTGGACAGACGATGCAAAATCAAAAATGAGAGAGGCTTGTATTTTAGCTGGCATTATTGATCGAAGTGATCATGTGGATAGGTTATTGATGGTGGGTGAGCCAGAGGCAGCAGCGCTTTATTCTGAGCAAATGAAGGGCGGCATATCAATTAAATCAGGTGAACGGTTAATGATTGTGGATGCTGGTGGAGGAACCATTGATTTAATCACGTTTGAAAAAACAATTAATGGTGAAACCAAGAGCTTTAAAGAAATTGTGGATGGTGACGGTAATTCTTCTGGTTCTTCTCAATTGGATAAAAGATTTAGAGAGTTTGTGAATCGAAATACGTTTAGTTTCTCTCTTGATACTACATCTTTAGATCAATTAGTAGAAACTTTTAGAACAAGTACAAAGGTATAATATATATTCACTTTTTTTTCTTTCCCTCCTTGTGTAATTCTTATTTATTTTTTCTCTCAAAAAGATTGAAATTGATCATGAAACACCCGATGATCCTGTATACATCAACTTACCAAACAGTTTACGCGGTCGAACAATTGAAAAAGATAATGGATTCAAAATGGATATTGAAACCCTTTCCATCCCTACAAACCTTTTACTGACTGAAGTATTTGATCCAGTTATTGAAGAAATTATTCACTTGATAGAATTTCAATTAGGAGCACTAGGTGATAAGCTGCTGCATTATATTATTCTAGTTGGCGGATTTGGCCAAAACACATACTTATTACAACGTATCAAGGATGCATATGATAATGAAGAGAAAGTGGGAGATATTATCGTTCCCGACGTAAGAGAACTTGCTGTTGCTAGAGGTGCTGTTTACTTTGGTCTCAATCCTTATTCCATCAGCCATAGAAGAATGAGAGTCTCATATGGTATCTCCATTAGTTCTCCATTTATTGACGATATAGATAACCCCGAATATAAAATATTTGATAGTCATGGTGATGCCTATTGTAAAAATAGATTTGACCGTTTAGTTAGTAAAGGTGAAGATGTTTCTATTAAAGATTGTATCTCAAGAGAGTATAAAACACAGAATTCGGAAACATTCTCTATTAGTAAGATGATATATATATATAAAAAGAGGAGGGATAACTTACTAATGTCATTTTTAATATTATTAGAATTATACAGTTATTCAGGCGATGTTACTCCTCGTTATGTATCTGTGAGCGATGAAGATGCAGAAGATACAGCTAATATAGTAGCTGATTTTGTTGTACCTTTACCGTTATCTCACGGTCAAGACACTTCTTTCAAGATGGACATGTATTTTGGACATATGGAAATTAAGATTGAAATCACCTTAGATGGATCTGAAGACAAGAGAACTTTCACTGCATCTTATTAAAAAAAGATTATTGAACCCCTTATGTAAATTAGTTATAAAAAATAAAGTTTTTTTTTTAAATATTAAATTTATAATGATGTATCATCTACTAAAACGTTGAACAATTCATCTGAACCTTCTTGTTTTACGCGTTTTATTCTCATTTTATGAATACCAGTTAGATGAAGACGATATGACCCTGGATTAACATACGTTCTATCACAAGAAGCACAGTAGTTATTGGCATCATTAATATCGGGTATAATGTCATGATTTGTTTTAAGTATTTTAGAAGGTAATCTTGGTGGTGTGATACCGTGCACCCTAATCAAATGGTTTCGATAAGCTCCCTTGTTCTTGTATACTTTATCGCAAGCAGAGCAATAAGAATTTTCACGATCAATAATTGGCGCTTGAAATCGGTTCACGTCATTACGTCCAAGACGAGCAGGAGCGGCATCTAATCCATGCACTCTAAGCAGGTGCGTAAAATAAAACTTGGGTGTATACGATTTATCACATACATTGCAATAACTATTTGCGGTATCGACAGTAGGTATCCTATCCTTGATTACAAGACAATTGGTTAAAGGTGCTAAATCCATACTATGCAGATCCAGTAAATGCTTTCGATAGACACTTTTATGACTATATGTTTTGTTACATGGTGCACAATGACTATTAGGGTCTTCTGGATCTGGTTTTGTATCAATTAACTTTGTACCGTGAATCTTTTTTAAATGCATTCGATACAAAGATTTTGATAAAAATATACTACGACATTGAGAACAGTATTGACTATTGACAACATTAATTCTAGCCGCTTTGGCAACCCGTTTACCAATATAGAGTTCCGGTAAGATATCAGTATGATGTCCAGCTAAATGACTGATATATGAGTCCTTTCTCTTGTACGTTTTATCACACATGGCACAAAATAAATTTGGATCATTGATATCAGGTTTTAAATCAGGATGTTGGATCAGTGTAATATGCGGCGCACGATGCGTGATTCGAATATGAGCTCTGAATGTACCATAGTTTTTAAACGTCGTTTCGCATACTTTACAAAAGAGCTTTTCTTCATCAAAATTATCGGGATCTGAGTTAAGTTCAGCTAAATCCATCTTGTGAAATTGTTTTAGATGACGCCGGTAAGTTACTTTACTAGAAAATTCTCTTTCGCAAGTGATACACCGGTTATCAGGACTATAGATGGGTGGTTCGGCCACTTGATCTTTAATTATAATGCCAGGGACAATATTATGAACTCTCTTTAAGTGTGACCGATAATCCTTTGCTGAGCAGTAAGTGTGTTTGCAAGAAATACAGTAGTTATCAGGGTCCTTGAGATCAGGTATTTTAGTCAGGTCACGCTTGGGACGACGCCTGTCAGGAGATACGTCAATCTCATGTACGCTTTCCATATGTCTGCGGTACTGAGAAACATTACCGTATTTCCAGTTACAACAATCACAGTAATAATTTAACAAATCAATTGTAACTTTTACTTCATTATCATGAACTTCTCGTTCATGATCTGAACGTACTTTAGTCGATTTAAATTGTTCACCACAGATACTGCAACACAATCTCTTCATCCCTATTGTATATAAAATAAGTACAAAAACTTTTTTTCTAAAAAAAAAACCTACACCAATATCCTCGAGAGTTTTTTTTAGGCTTTGCTGGTAATTTGGAACGCAACACGCGTTTTAAGTACGCTTCGTCTTGTTCTTGTTTAACGTGAGTCCTGTTTCTCGAACCATCGATATCGCCGCGTACGCGATTTTCAGGTTGGTTCACAAGTACTTGTATACTATTCGGACTTTGGTTGGTAGGTTCGGGCTGAATACCAGGTATACTCATTGGGTTAGTATGTTCTAGCTTAATGTCTGGTATTTCTATTTTGACAGCGGATCTAGTTTTTGGTTTATTCGCGAGTTTTTCATACACGTTTCTAGTCTCTTGATCTACCCGAGACCGGGTTCTTGGTACAAGCATGTACTTTTCAATCGTGTTAATGGTTTTTGATTTCATACTTGTGCAAAAAAAAAAGAGAGAAAAAATTTTACGTGGCTTGAACAGTGCAACAACAACAACAAAAAAGAGTCATGCGCATGAAACGTAATAAGGAGGGATTTAGTGATACAAAAAATATTTACACGTCAGAAAAAAATGGTTGTAAATATCGAAAAAAAAATATCATTCCTAAACACGCAAAAAAGTTGTATCCGCGATCCAATGTATATATATATAAAAAGCCTGCATTGCATATTAATAGAAAGAAGACAAACAGTGATTATCCTTTTTTAAAAAAAAAGGGGGTGGGGGGAAGGGTTAGACTCAGCCTTTATCTCGTCATGTAAAAATAACGGAACTGACTAAATACTAAAAAAAAAAGCAAACCCTCTCTGTTGTCGATTCGTGCATTAAAAAAAGTACTGTTTACTTTTTTGCAAAAATAAAATATTCTAAAAGTTTTTTCTTTCGGGATTAGCCAACTATTTTTACTTGAACATGTAAGGAGTAGTCCAGTGTCACCACCACCTGAAAATGTAAACCTAACCTTTTTTTAACGTTAAAAAAGATACCGGTTACCATTGAATTGTACAAAAACAAATATTAAAAAAAGGCACATGGAGTATCACAATCCCAACTCTAAAAAAAAGGTACAAGACTATACTTTTTTGATCTAGACGCATATATGTTCATTCCCACTTAAGAAGAATACGTTTTATTTTTTGATTTTTTGAATATCACTACTTTTTCTAAACCCAAAGTATTGGTCGCCTTGGTCATACCCCATCCTTAACTTTCTTTCTGCTCTAATCTGAGCCGTAAAAGTACTTCTTCTCGCACACTCTAGCGGTTGCCCCGACATAAAATAACTTGATCGTATCGCCGTTAACTTATCCAAGATACCGAGCCACCCATTATCGATTAACCCTACTTCGTCTACACTAACATGTAAATGTTCTGGTATCGGTAACACGTTCCAATTCTCAATTGTTTCTTTTAGCTGTCCCACTTTAGTTTCAAACAAAGTAAATGCGTGGTTTCTATATAACAATTGAATCGCTTTGTGGTGATATGTATTAAAATAAGCCTGATGAAATGTATCTGATGTTGAATGAAGCCATTGGTCCAATTCTATTGCAGTGGCGTTATCGTCAATAGCCAATTGTTGTTGTTGCAGTGAGAAACTATGTGGGTAATCGGTTAAAAGAAACACACTCAGGTTTTGATATCTAACATCATCTTGCAAAGTTGCAACGAGTCCTTCTGCACATTCCATTAACCTTTCCGTTTTTACTACTGTTTCCATACGCCAATGCACCGCTACATACGGTCCTAAATCACTTGCAGTTTGATCTGCAAGTTTTACCAGCTCCGGATTATACTTTATACGTTGATTAGCTTTTTCATTAAGAGAAAATGGGTTCCTGAAAAAAAAAACTAGGTTAGCAATGAAAGGCTTTATGTGTGTGTGTGTGTGTGTGTGTGTGTGTGTGTGTGTTTATTACCATCTCTTAATATCTATATGAATGATTTCAGTATCGTCATATTCAAATGAAGAAGTTTCTTCGATAGCATCGCCTCGAATAAATTTTATGATTTCAGATTCACCTGCCTTACGGACATGATCAGGTTTAGCATCCAAAGAAATCACCCTATTGAATATTGATTTGGGTATAGTATAATCTTGAAAGCAATTTGCGTGTTTGTCTGTGGGCTCAGGATTAGGGTCAGCATGAATATCGTACGCGGACATCATTTGATCCATAGCCGGTACACCATATCGTTTCCTTTCTTTTACCCAAGCCCAAAAATTAGACATGGTGATATATTGAAATGAATCAGAGTTATCTTTGGCCCATTGTATATCATAGTAGTATTCAAAATCATGAGCCAGACATGATCCAATGCGAGAGTTTCCAACATTGGGCAAGATTAGTGTTCTGTTTAAAAGACCGGCTGTAAATGCAAAGTGACGAACATGAGTTTGAGCTCTAGTTTCTAATATAAAAGATTGGTTAGCATATTTAATTGATTTATTCGTATAAAATAAATACCTTGCTCTGGAATACGGTATAAGCTAAGAAATCTACATGGTCCAGCACAATATTTATAATCAATTCTATCTATTTCTGTTTGATTCATTGGGAAATGAATTGCTAGTTTCGATTGTTGTACTGATATGTTGTCATCCGTCATTCTTGTTGGTTCATCAGATCGAGTTACCATATTACTTAGATAACTGCACATGTACAAGATAAATATTATTATTACAAGTATATAAAAAGGTAACGTATTTCTTTTCGTATTGACAATCATTTTTTTATAATTATACGTGCTCGTCGAAAGTAAAGAAGAAAATCCAAACAAAACATTCCAGCAAGTATTTATATAAATGCTAAAACAAACAGACACAGAAAATGGTATTATGCCTCAACTCCTCTCCTCTTTTTTTTCTTCTCCCTCTCTCTTCAGGTTATCAACGGGTTCATTGATGTATTGCTTTTTATGACAATAAATCCCATAATGTACAAATAAACGCATCACAAATTTGTTTGCCACAAAATAAACATTAAAATTATTTATAGAATAAAAAGTTGGCATTTTTATTTATACAGAGGAAGCAAACTTGGCTTGAGCCTTGTTCACTTTATCCTTAAAGATAGAAATGACTTCATCAGGCTTTTCAGCTTTAAAGATACCAGTACCGGCAACAATCACGTTAGCACCAGCATCAGCAGACGCATCAATGGTTTCCATAGATAACCCGCCATCAACCTCAATGTCCAAATCAGGGTACATACGACGAAGTCTTTCAACTTTAGGCATACATTCGGCCATAAATCGTTGTCCACCAAATCCAGGTTCAACTGTCATGATCAAAATCATATCACATTGTTCTGCAATCTCTCCGATAACATCTTCAACAGGTGTATTGGGTTTAACGGCAACACCAGCTTGCATACCTGCAGCATGAATTTGTTTAATTAATGCTAAAGGTTCTTTAGTGGCTTCAATATGGAAAGTATACATTTGTCCTCCTGCTTTAGCAATATCATCAACCCATTGAGAGGGGTTAGATACCATCATATGGCAATCTTTTTTTTTAAGGGATTATGATTAGTTAAGCCCTTTTTTTTTGTGTGTGTATAATATTCATTACCAAAATAAGCTTCTGTATGAGGACGGATAGCTGAAATAATAGGAGGTCCCCAAGTAAGGTTAGGTACGAAATGACTAGACATGACAAATTTACAGTTGGTTATCTGGTATATAACCTGTTATATATGTTGTATATATTTACCCATCCATGACATCTGCATTTGAATGTTAAAAAAACACATACAAAAAAAGAGAAACTAAAACAAAAGCTTACCGAGATGAAGCCAATCAGCACCATTCTTTACCATACGCTTAGCTTCAAAAGCCAAGTTAGCGAAGTCGCTAGAAAGCATAGAAGGAGAAATCTTGGCTGCAGGCATTATTTCTAATATACAAAAAAAAAAACGTGATAACAATAAAAGTTTCTCTCTTTTTTTTTTACATGACTGAGCCGTGGTTTCCAAAATCAAAACACATGCCGTGGAATTAATAAAAAAGCAGTCTCTATTAGGTAATCCACCATGTTGGTCATTGTAAGGGCTGGGGTTACTATAGTGTATTGGATTTCCCCATCTCATTTTTTCCAAAAGTCTGTTACTAACTTTGTATCATTGAACAGCTTACTATGTTCATATTTTTCTCGTGTTAGCAACTCATGTTTCGGATGCTATTATACAAACTTTCCTTTCGGATAGTAGATATTAAGCCGTCCTTTATGTACATACTGGACAAAAGTCACATAATTACGGTGTAGGATACCATATATAGTATCAATTGGGGGGATTGTAGTTTAGCATTGCTCGGCGACTTGCTGGTGCGACTTATTTTAACGCGCCAAAAAAATGTCGTTCATGCAAGAAATAAAATATGTTACTATCTAGACTAAAAAAAAAACTTACCTAAAAACATCACACTGCCAGATATTATGCAGGTTTTTATTAAAAGTAACTTCTGTCAAATCTTATTGTGGTTAGCATTTTTTTTTATAGGACGATGTATTGATTTTCATCTACAATACTCTTCTTTTAGTTAATAGATCCAGGTATCATAATATAGGCTTACGCATCGTTAAATTTTTTGCGTTTTTCTCTCCCTTTTACATGACTGAGCTGTTTCCAAAATCAAAACATTTCCCGTGGAATCAAACAAAAAGCAGTCTTTATTAGGTAATCGGCCCACGGTAGTAACCCCAACCCTTACAATGGACAAACATGGTAAATGGTTATATAAATAGAAGAACCTCGTTTTCTTTCTGATTTTCTCTCTCGCTTATTTTTACCCGTGTAACTTTTTTTTATTTTGCTTTGCCCTTTGTGAAAAAAATAAAAAAAAGGGTCAAAAACTTAGCTGATACTTTTTGACATACATTGTAATTATAGTACTACCGATGATATAATCCAGAACAAACAGGCCATTGTTACGTAAATTGTAACATTATTCCCGCTATAATTTCCATAAAAAGTGTGTGAAAAGTAGATAAGTAGGTTCCTCTACAGGGATACCCTCCTTTTCCCTTTATTATAACGTAATAATAAGTGAGAGAGAGAAAAAAAAAAGGATCCTCTCTTTTTCCTTTTTTCTTTTTTTTGTACAACAGGGTTTAAATCAGTTCTACTACACGCTTTACATCCAAACAAATAATACACGTGTATCTGAATTTCTACTATGTGCATTTCTGTGTATACATCTACTTTTTTTTTCTGTATGTGTGTGTAGTATGCATAAAAAAGAAAGAAGGATAAGTTGAGTGATAGATGATACAAGCCAGAAATGAAAAGGACCCTTTTTTTTCGAACAAAAAAAAAAAGATAAACATAATATACACACACACAATACAACACATATATACACACACACACAATACAATACATATATATATATATACACACACACATGCATGCAAATGCATTATAAAGCTACATGAGAATAAGAGTCAAAGTATGACATAATCCCGTCTTGACAATGAGTTTAATTACTATATTTATTGAATCCACCAAATGTACTGAATTAGGTGCTTGTATGAGTTATGACGAATAAATATAGAAGAGAAAGAGAGAGTGTGTGTGTCCCTGCGGCAAGAAAAAAAAATCATGGTTTTAATTTTACTCTTTTCTTCCAAAAAACTTTTTTCTTAGAAGCGGAATAGAATACCATCCAATCACACATGTTCCTTGTAATGAATTGGAATTATTAGCAAATCGTCGTACAAAACTAACCCTGATTTTTAAGCTTTTTTGTCCTCAAAAATATATATATATTTTTTAAAGTACAGTTCCGCTCGCAGCTTCATTATATAATTAAACTCAACCGAGGTACCTTATTTAGATGCGGCGAATAACGCTTAGTAGCGCGTAACTTGACTGCACAAAATATCAAGATTAGATTATTTGCATTGTAACATTTTGTGTATACGTGTAAAAAAAAGCCTATTTATAAATTATTTTGTTTCCGGAAAAAAAAAAGGATTCTACGCCAAAAACAAATCCAAACTTGTGTAAGCGTAGCAAAAAGTATCAAAATGGATACACGTTTTTAACCTCTTATTTTTTAAAAGGAAATAAACAGGGTCCAAAAGGGAAGGGTTCTTAATCAATTGGCTTCATTGGTCAAATAGGCGGAGCTTACATAAACGAATCATGATGGCGACTAATTTGAGAAACATGGACCCTTTTTTTCTTTTTTTTTAAAAAAGATATTTTTTTTTTTCCTTCTCTCTCTTTTTTTTTATTTTATTTCTTTGTTATATCCCTTTCTTTTTTTTTCTTTTTCTTTTTAATTGTATATCATATATAAAATTATGCAGACGAGCTCAATTCATTCCAATGAGTCATTGGGACATCAGCCAAGAGAAAAAAGACTTAAAGTTTCCAAAGCTTGTTTTACCTGTCGTGTTAAAAAAATTAAGGTAAAAAAGAAAAAACCTTTCAAAAATAAAAATTGATTTGCTAATATAAAAAAAAATTAGTGTGATGGAGTACAGCCTTGTATGCAGGTAACAAAAAAAAAAAAGAGAGCTGTAACAAAAAGGTCATTCATTAACCCTTTTTTTTTTCTCTATTCCTTTTTGTTGTGTAATTTTAATTTTTTTTAGTGCAAAGGTAAAATAATAAAAATAATAATTTTAAAAAAAAATCAAGTAACTTATTTTCCCTTTCTAGCCCGTAGAAGACCCTGTTCTTTTTCCAAAGATGGCACTATAGATGAAACTCAGCAGTCTCCTGATAGTTATCCCGCACCTTACTCTGCAACACCGACTGATCAAAACAACAACAGTAACAACAAGCGTCGTCGCTCTTTAACCGAACCACCAAACCTAACTGCTGAATCTCAATCACTTCAAAAATCTGAAACCAGGTTAAAGAACCAAGATGATTTACGTAAAACGTCACAACAACTAGATAAATTAAGTATGATGTGGCCAGGTGAAGGAAAAGAAGGTCGTTGGTTAGTCGATATCAATTTATTATTTAACGGTGCTGAAGAAAACACTCCAAGACAAGCCAATCTTAACTCTTCTTCTATTCATATCAACTCTCACCTGTTAAATTTATTCTTTCGTCATCGTTATACTAATTTCCCTATCCTTCCTAAATCTATCTTTTATCGTTTACTTGAAAACTGTGACCCAATGGTGAACCAATTGTTACTTTACAGCATGTATTGTAACGCTGCTCATCACTCTCATGAAGACGCTTGTAACGCCGATAATTATTTTAGAAAGGCACAATTACTGTTAGATTCTTATATTGATACCCCTTCTCTCAGTACCGTCATCTCTTTATGCCTGTTATCTACTTATGAATCCAATCGTTATGGTGTTGGTCCACACGCTGGTAAAAACAGATCTCGTATCTATAGTGATATTGCTTTTCGTATGTGTTATGATCTCAAGTTACATAAAAGATACAGTTTCCATATTACAGGCGCTACTCCAGATGATAACGAACTTCGTAAACGGGTTTATTGGGCTTGTTATTGTCTTGACAAAGTGCAAAGTTTAGTGACAGGTAGACCTTGGCTTTTAGCTTCCAAGGATATCGATATTGATTTTCCCATGGTGTTACATTCTGATGATCCAAATGAATACGAGATTAATACTTGCTTTGTGGAGCATATCAAATTGATGCAGATTACTGAACGCGTTTTACTGCTTGAAATTCCTGATAGACAAGCTGGTATGATGCGATCACGCGAGAATGAAGAAACCGTGTTGGATTTAGATGGTCAATTATTATACTGGCTTAAAAACTTGCCTCATCAATTCCAATGGACTCCCGTAGATACTGAAAGTGATCTTGTACCGACTCATCCTCCTCCTAATGCTCTGGTAGCTCATTTACATTTGGTATACAACTATGCTAGAATATCTGTCTTACAACCTCATGCTTCTACGTCCCTTTCTACGTCCTCTGCTTCTTTACGTATTCAACAACGATGTGCCTTGGTTGCCACAAATTTAACTCAATTGACTTGTGCTATGGCTGATCAACCTAACTTCATCGTCTCGTTTACTTTGGTAGCAGAGGCCATTATGTCTTCTGTACGCGTTCATATTATGCAATGTGCTGATGAAAAATTAAGTACCGCTAGACACGCTCGCTTTATGTTCCAACGTTCATTACGTTCTTTAAGATCCATCTTACATCATCGTGTCATTGATCGTATTCAAGAATTCACAACCACTATTGAAAGAGCTTTAGCAGATGCAGACACAGGAAACAGTAGCAGCCGTAACAGTAGTCCTAAAATCCATGTATTATCACCTGTCATACCAAGAAATACATCTAGCTCTATACATTCACAAGATCCACCTGCTATTATGGATGAAAAATGGTCAGCTCGATTTAACAACTCAACTTCTGGAATTTATCCTTACGGACTTATCTCTCCTGTTTCTAGTACTGCTTCTGCTCCAGTGGATAAAAGTAATATTTCTCGTGATGAAGACTTGATTCGACCTCACGCTTCTTTTACACATGCTATTTATAATTCTTCTTCCTCAACCACGGATCCTTATTCTAGAACCAGTGCATCGTTCTCCATACCAACAAGTTCAATGGCCAACAGTTCTAGTTCATGGAAATCTCCAGTCTTATCCTCTCAACAATTATCACCTATAAAACCTTTTGATCGTCCTGAAGACCCACAACAACAAATGGAAATGTATTCCAACTTATGGTCTAAATCAGCTACGACAACAAACCCAATATTCCCCTCAAGTAGCAGTTCGAGTACAACAGTAGTAGATACCAGCTACTTATCTTCTAGACCTCGTTCAAACAAAGAAAGTACGCCTTATCAAGCTGCACCTGTATCCACTGGTATGAATGCAGACGCAGAATTATACTCTCTTTGGGATCAACAAGCTGAAAAGAACTCAGAAAGACATGAACAAGTTCAACCTGCACCCATCATGTTTACTCCTCAACAAACTGCTAGATACGGTTTAGGTGTGTATGCCTCTGCTCAGCAACATCATACAGATGTCATTCGTCAACATATGCCTGGACTCAAATCAAATAATAGACCTGTCTTACTAAATCATCATGGCCAAGTCGTTGTTGTTCCTAATAATAACTCAATCAACTAATTTCATCCCCACCACACCTTTTTATTTTATTTTTTTGTAAATAACTTGTATGCCCATACCTTTTCTTTTTTTCTTAAACAAAAAACCCCATTCTATATATTTTTTTTTCCCGTTAACCCCAACTATTTTCCCCTCTTTATATGTAACAAGTGTATATGATAGTAATAAGTAATAAATTTTTTTAAAACAAAATATCCACTGTTTTTTTTCGTGTGTGTGTAAAATAAAAAGCACGGACCATGACACAAAACCAAAAGGATACACTTTGTTCGACCATCAATTAGTTGAAAATGATGGCCCATATTTTAGACTTCAAAATTATTATTAGCTTTTTTTTTTGTCAAATCATAACACTTCACTGATATATTATATATGAATATGCTTGACCCTAATATTTTTTTACGTAGTTGAGACTAGAATAAAAGAGGAGAGGTCACTGTTAATGTTGGTCTCAGACCACCAAATATCCTAACCACGTCATTATCATTTGCTTCCGAAAAGAGTAGCACTATATATGATATTGTAGTCTTATATAATTGACTCGTTTTTTTTAAAAAAAAAAAGACTTGCGGGTCAGGTGCGAAATACGGATTTCGTATGTTCGCTCGTTTAAAAAACCTTTTCATGCCAAGGGGTTCATGGAATTTCTTCGGGAAACTCCAGAGAGTCATTATGTGGTATTCGCTTAGAATATTTCTCTTTCTTTGGTAAGCCATCTTTTTCTTTATTCAGGTACTCCACATAAATTTTTAAAATTTCAAAAAATAAAAGTTATTAACTATCGCTTATATCTATGGTAATCTTTTTTGTGAACTTGTGTAGGAGATAAAAAATTTCGACTCACTAAGTAGGTTAAGATTGAGCTGTCTTGGTATTATTTCTCACGGATATTTATGTATGGGCCTACGAAAATAATAAAAAGGAATGATCTATTAATTATCTCGACATATTATATTACAATATTTAACATTTATATACATATACTTACTCGCATCTATACGTCAATAAAAAAATCTCTTTTTTTACGAGTACATTTATATTTCAATATCTACACTTGTCGTTGATACCTATTTCATGCAGCATCGGTTTATCAACTTGGCAAGAGCAACAACAACACCTGCTAAAAATTCCCTTAGATTTTAAACCAGTGCAAGTACGGATAAGGACGCTGGAGTAACGTATTGTGTTTCTAGAACTCGGTGAAGATAATACTATTAACGTAGATGGTGCTCTAGATTACTATGACGTTTGGTCAGCGACACCAACGAACTTGGTTACTTTTTGCACCCTGTATTATTGATCATGCACTGTAACCAAAGCTATTTCGAAAAAAAAAAAGTGAGCAATAAATTTCCTTTTTTGAGTTAAACTAAAATATGGCCCATCCTTTTTTTCAATTAATGGTGGAACCATTGTTATCTACAAAAGCTTTTTATGTAATTACAATAATTTTCGAGTACATTGATTATCTAACTTCGCATTGATTTCTTTTTTGTTCTATTAATAAGCCTTTTACCATAAATAAACACGTTTTACTAACGAAACTTTCATCTCTTTTTTTTTTCTTTTTTTTGCTGGGATAAAATAAAATAAATGTGGTACGACCCCAATTCTTATTGTTTGGACTTTATCCAATCACAAAAAAAAAAACTCCCCTGTATAATTTTATGGTATTTTATGTTGTGATGTGGCTAAGAGGAGAGGGGAAAAGTGTTTTTTTTTTTTTTCGTTAGCAGCTTGTCATACTCCTTTCAAATTGTAAAAAAGTGTATTATTTTAGATAGTACAAAAAAGCCTATTGTTCTTTAACTGGAATTTAAAAGAAGGCTCGTCTTGCGGGGTAATTATTTAAAAGGTAACTCTTTTTCTGTTTAAAAATATGATTTGTTTTATTGGAGCGCTGTTGATACAAGCCTTACTACAAGAAACAGTTGAAAAAAAAACTTTTTTTCTTTCCCTCTCTTTTTTTTTTTCTCTGAAAAAACAAAATATGTAAAGACTATGACAACAAACAATCATAAACAACAATTTACTGCGTCTTCATTTTTCACATCATTTAAAAACAATCAAACCAAGCCCAATTTTGGTTTACCAATTGGGTTTCCGTTTTTAAAAAGTCCATCATGGCAAGTTGTCACTATCAAAAACCCTTCCGCCACAACAACAACAAAAACAAAAACAACAGCAGCAGCAAAAAACGAAAAAGATGATACCATTCAACAAGCCATGTACATACTACCAAAATCAACTTCACGTACTTCCATTTACTTACAGCTTCCTAAATTCCGCTCTTTGTCAGTTTTCTTACGTTGTGGTCACGCCTCAGAACTCGTTGAAAGCTGGCTTCGTAACCCAATGGACCATATAAAAAGGCTATCAAAACCATATCACCAAATTTTGCCCTCTTTACAAATGTCCTTACCAGTAACCGAAATGTCTCTCGTACCTTATCGATCCTCTCTACTATCAATTCATTTTCAATTAGAGCATCAAATACAGACCATGGAAATTATATATGATAATTTACCTTGTTTGTTCACTATCGTCTGTGTGACTTATAACTGTGGCTCGGTTTCTCTATCTATTCGTCAGATGGAATCACTTGAATTTATGCTATCGGCTACTACCATGGACCCATTTTTAGTTCAGTGTGATTTATTACCGAATCATCCTGTTGATATACATCGGCTACGTGAACCTAGTTCTTTCTCATTATCGTCTGATTATGCAGATCATCCACTTTCTCTCTCAGAAGAGTTTGCGGTAACTCCTTTATTAATATGTGATGCCGTTGTAGAGGGCGAAAAACATTCATCAGTTGTAGAATTCATACAAGATGAAGATGCTATTGTGCTCTATAAAGAAAACGTTGATACCAATACAGGTGTTATGATTCATAACCCAGATCAACTTTATTCACTTGATGAAGAAGAAGAGATAAGGAAACGCTATCTTTCTAACGATTCAGAGTATAATCATTTAAAAGAAGCGATACTGTATCGTCAAGAAGAAGACGATGATGAATCATGTTTATACTCTTCGTCTGAAGAATACTCTGTACTTGATGATCTGGATACGGACCAAGAAGAACATCAAGAAAGAGATCCGGCTAAGGTTGCTTTATTGAATTTAGTGCGGGACACTTTAGAATATATTCAATCAAGTGATCGTGTTTATTCTGATGAATTAAATAGACTACAATATAAACTCTATGATTATTCTCGGGCTGCCGAGGCTCCTGTAGACTATGATTATATATAAATAAATAAATAAATATCTGTACATTAATCCTTTAATCCCCCCCCCCCTTTTTTTTTTTGGTATTCTGTTCTGGAGAAAGAAAAGATAGTCGTGTTGCGTGTGTGCTTTGGGAAATTTACGCGCAGGACTTGGCCCAAACACATTAGAAAAAAAAAACGTTTTCAAAGACGGAGATAGAATCATTGAGAAATTGTAAAATGTTTTTATTGAATGCAAAAGCAATTTAAAATTAAAGTATACGCATAGTAGTTAGTATTTTTGAAGTGAAAGATTTTATTAATTTTGCATATTTTTGACGCGTGCATTGTTAATGGCCTCTACTCTGGGATATATACTCCTATTGTAAAGAGACCTTAACATACTATTTTTTATGTTAAGATTTTTTGTAAGAATTACTTCTACAAGAAGAACCTTTGCTTTAGACAACATTTTTCCTTCTCCTTGTTTTAATTGTCTAAGTCCTTTCCGAATAATCTCTTTCCGATTTTTATCATCAAATCCGAGGCTCTTCCAATATTCGAATTGACCCATTGTACTTTCTAAAGAGGTGCACTCTTCTTTGTTCAATTCTTTATATATAACAGTATACAACAACTTGGAGCAAACTGTAAAAAATTATGAGGCTCCTGTTGGAAGAGAGTTAGTTGATTTGGTGTTGAGAAGTCCAAACTCGAGAAAAAAGATGGTTTGAAACACCATTTTTTTAAGCTGGCCTTTTTTCTATAATTTCTCCACTGGGATAGTTGGAGAAAATAGTATCGGAAATGTATCTTTTCCACGGAAGGCGGGTATTGTTACCCCAAGAAAGGCACGAATCTTGCCACCATTCTTTTTGTCATTGAAGTGGCCACCAGTCGCGACAATTTCAAAGTTTGTACACCAAAAACAAAGTTCATACCACGAAGAGATTCCTTCTTGACATTTTGATAATGGTACTGTGAGTATCTCAGAATACTCATCTTCTGAATCGACCTAGGCGACATCACATCAATTTTTTTATCCTGGTAGTACACCTCAATTTGGGTTACCAATATCCACTTATTTGTCTGTGTTTATACAACAGAGTGTATTAGAGTATTTGCAGTAGCTTCTACTCTGGCTACAGAAGTGGTGTACATAAGTTCCTTTGCCAGTGGTGTCTCTTTAATTACAGATCTATACCGAGCAGATCTAAAAAGTGGAAATTTTTGAAGTATTACTTCAGAAATAAAATCGTGAGGAGAATTATCTGCGAATTTCAAACGACTACGATATAAATGACATGCGTCTATTTTATCATCAGTCTCTTCACACATACGAGGAGGCATACTAATTCTTTTTGGTACACTGGTAACTGCGGGACCTTTGGGCGGGCGCTTTTTGTTAGTCAAGATTGTTCTATTCGTACAAAAATTTAGAAAATAAATAAATAAAGCGCGTCTGGATTAGAATGAAACAAAAAGCGAATCTGTGACATTTTTTTGGGCACACGTACCTTTACAATAGAGGACAAAACAAAGTAGCTTATCGGTATTTCTTGGTCTACTATTGGTGTTTCTTGGAGCTCTTTCTGGGCGATTGCCTTCAGTTGCTAAATAGCTTATACCTGGCGGTTGCTTTAGCAAGGGTCGCATTTTTTTGTACGGGCATAAAGATAACAAAACTACTAATATAAGCTCACATTGTTAAGAAAAAGAGGAAAAAAAGTGATTTATCTATTCTAAAAAAAAAAAGATGGAACAAATGCGACTTAGGTTGATAAAATGGATGGCCTCTTTTATTTATGTGATCTATTTCATCATTTTTACGTACACTTGTTTCGCGCAAGGAAGTTAAAAAGACGCTATGACATTTTTGTCGACCGCCTGCTTAACTTTTATTTTTTAAAAGTTGCTCGGATGATTCAATTTTCTTTAAACTTGGTATTTTTATTAAAAATATTATTAAGCTATTGATGATAATATTTTAAAGTAAAAACATTGACAAGAAAAAGGTGTGAAAACTTTTAAAAATGAACAAAAAATCTCCCCGCTTAATTTTTAGGTTTTGTAAAAAAACACTACTTAATTTTTGGTTGACGCGAAATTTTTTGAAATCGCGGAAGTTGGTGCTGTAACACCGCTCTTTCTGTTTAAGGTAATTCAGATTAGATGCTGATTATTATTTTTTTGTATGTACTTTGATCGCTTTAGTGTTTATCTGTTTTTTCTTCTTCTTCTCTTATTATTTATATACATATACAGAAATGTCTACTACTGAAAAGAAATCCAAGGACCCCGTTTTATCACTTTTATCTGGAACTTTTGCAGGTGGTATAGAAGGTATTGCTACATACCCTACTGAATATGTCAAGACCCGACTTCAACTTCAAGCTGGTGGCAAATTACAAGCAGGAGAATTACGATTCAAGGGACCTATTGATTGTTTAGTAAAGACCGTAAAGACACATGGTATTAGTGCTGTATATACTGGTGTTTCTGCTCTTGCTATAGGAAACGCCGCCAAGGCCGGTGTTCGATTCTTAACATATGACCAAATTGCGAATGCTTTAAGAGATGAGGATGGTAAATTGTCAGGCATGAGAAGTATGTTGGCAGGTTTAGGTGCTGGTATGACCGAAGCTGCACTTGTGGTTACACCTTCTGAAACCATCAAGACAAAAATGATTCACGATAAAAATAGTCCTTCACCAAGATATAGAGGTTTGGTTCATGGTACAAAGTTAATTGTAGCTGAGGAAGGGTTGGGTGGTATCTATCGAGGTTTAGGACCTGTAATGGCTCGTCAAGGTGCAAATAGTGCTGTTCGATTTAGTTGTTACTCTTACTTTAAAGAGAGTCTTCAAAAGTGGCGTGGGCAAGGTCAGGAACCTTTACCGGCTACTCATACTTTTGTAGCCGGTGCTTTGGCAGGTATCGTCACAGTTTATACCACAATGCCTTTAGATGTTGTAAAGACGCGTATGCAAGGTTTAGATGCTAGGGAAATGTATAAGAACTCGTTGGATTGTTTAATAAAGGTTGTCAAGGCAAATGGTGTATTATCTCTTTGGAAAGGTACAACTCCTAGATTAACCAGACTGATTGTAAGTATACATAAAACTTGTAAATTGAAAGATAAAAAAACTAATTTTTTTTTTAGTTCTCTGGTGGTATTGTATTCACTGTATATGAAAAAGTTTATAATGCATTAGAATTAGTTAAAAGCTAAACATAAAATAAAAATCACTGTACCATAATACTAGCCGGCCTTGTTCGCTACGCCCACACGGCCATCGTCGCCCTATCGGGCTCAACCATCATATTTATGCTGATCCGATGATGAGTTTTTATAATGTTAAAAAAGATATAAATTTATTTATGTTAAAAATAGTTCGGGATATATAATATTTTCAATTTTGTCTTCAGGGTTGGAGATGGATTTTGGTTGGTGTAAGATATGAATTCCTTTTAGGTTGGTTGATCTTGATAGTGCAACATCAATTTGGCCGTGAGTAAATGCCGGGCTGCGAAGATCGATACCAACGTTTGCTAATGACTATCGGTATGATTTGTTAATAGTCGTAACAAAGCTAAGCTTGATGGGAAACTGTTTTCTGGTTAAGATGAAAGGGTATTCATATTCTAAAGTAGAAAGCTGAATCCGAGGAATGATTTCAATTTGCTCGTTTATAGATTCATTGTCATGCATCACTGCAACTATCAGAGTATATGCCAAAATATCTTTTATAATAAGCGTTGTTCCGTTGCATAGACCTTTTTCAGGGTTGAGGTTTCGAAGTAACATAATTATACAGCCCTTTTTTAAAATAAGGTTAGCAGGAGGAAAGTTGGCAGGATTGAGAGTCTGAAGATACTCTGTAGATATCTGACGTACCTCATCATTTTCTTGTTCAGAAGTTCCAACAGAATCAGCTGAAGTAAAGTTGTTGTATCTCCAGGCATCAAGTTGAGAACTTTTTCATTCAAAGCGTCTACAACTGAATTTTGGATAGTCAAAATAGCAGATTTAAAAAAGATTTCTGGGTTTTCCAGCGAGTTGTCAAGGTTTTCTTATGAGTGTAACTGATTAATATAAGCTGGAAAAGGAATTTTTGATTTTGAAAGTTTGTATTGTAGGTGATTAGGTTCAACCATTTTTTAAAGTGGATATCATTTGAAGATGTACCTCGTAATAAAATTTATAATAATATGAAAAGAAACACCTTTAATTTTATTTCAGTAACCACGCATTAGCTGCTTTACCCTTTAACTCGTTCTTGTACCATAATATATACAAGTGATTATAATGATGATTTAAAATAGCTTTAGTATACAAAAGCACAACATAGGTCTTAAGACAAGTAATGATAATACCTCAGACACTATTATTGTGAAGGGGAAAATCTCCTTCATTTCATTAAATTGTACTTTTAATTTTATGATCAGGCTCGACCTGGACATTCCTGTTACACTCTTGCTTGAAAAAGGACTTTATAAAAGACTCCATAAAACTTGTTAAAATTGAAGGTTGGTATTACCATGCAAAAGGAGGATTTTATTCTAACTTTTTTAGCAGTATATGGCAGCTAAACCTCAGGGTATTGTTCTTGAATTTAATAACAATAGAAAAACCTTGGGGATATTACCTCGGCAGAGTCGTCAACAGGCTCAATATTACCCATTGACCGGAACTACCCATTGACAGGCACTGAAGAGGGTTGTATGGTTAAAGCCTGAATAAGTTTTTTTGCATATAATATTTTACCCCCTCCCCTCTTCCTCTTTCCCTCTCTTTTCACCATTATGGTTTTCTACCAGAACAGCCAGTAATAAATAATTTTTAGTTATAAGTATGTTAGTAGTTAAAACGTATCTATTTTATTAATACAACACTTGATTGGTTTATAATGATGGTCATGTTTTAACAGAAACAACAAGACTTTTTTATAATTTATTATCATATTTATTACGAGATTTCATCTCACGTTCATATTCTATAGCTTCTTCTACCATCTTTCTAGTCTTGTGAGAATCAAGGTGTTTGTTTAGTCTAGTAAAACTAGTGTTTGGTTTCTTTCTAATATTGATAAGAGCAGACTTTTCCTTCTTTCTTTTTTTCGGTACCCTGGTTCTTGGTTTAATCATTTCCCGGCTAGACTGGTTCATCACGTCGCCCTCGATCAGTTCCCACAACCCGTCCATTGGATTATTAGCGGGTGGTTCAGGTTGAATAGTTTCAGAGGATTCAACTCGATCTTTTGGATCTAACGGTACTCCTAACTCGTCTCTTTGAATAATGCGGCCATGGAAAGGACAAGTTACTAAATCTTTTCGCGGACAAAGCCCGCCGTTATGAAGTGGGTGTCTACACTCCTATCTATTAGGTTAGTCATACAAAGATTAAAAATAAATATCAACAAACAAACTCTTTTGTTACCTGCGTATTTTTTGTTACTTCAGATTTGTAGTACATTGGCCGTTTACGAAGTTCTTCTAATAAATGCTGAGGCATTTCGTTATCTCCCACACCTGTTCCCATAAATCGATGGCTTTTTTCTATCATATATTGCCCCCCTTTTTTTAGAATGCGTGCCTATAATCGTATAATATGCTTTTTTTTTTTTACCTAAACCGCTTGTGTTGAATTGAACATTGGTCTTATCCCAATAATAAAGATCATCTCCCCACTAATATAATCATTAACTTTAAAACGCGCATCTTAAAAACAGTAAATTGTCTTACTTCTACTACTGGAGCACGCTTTAAGAGCTCTAAATAATGAAGTTTTTTTATTATTATTTGTTATTGGTTTCATTCTTTTTCTTTTTCTCTTTTCCTTTCTTACCTTCCGTTTGAGGGTCTACCTTCTGCTTTCCTTTATTTACAAAAGACCTAAATAAAAAGCCTTCCGTTAGCATGAATTTTAGATGGTGTAACGTGGAGTTTTTTTATATTACTCTTGAGCACGTATTGTTGGACCTCTGTAGGTAGCATCTTCAATCATATTAGGTTCAAAGGATAATGGAAAAATACGTTGCAATGGAGGTAACTTTGAGCTGCTAGTAGTAGGTACATCCTTATCGCGCAAAGAAGAACTAGATGCAACGTTTACTTCTTCAAATACTTCGTCTTCGTATTCATCATCATCATCATCCTCAGTATCACTATGAGTCGTATTAACAGTATGTGATTCATGATGAGACACTTTGATACCTAGCATCTGTGCCTTTCGCACTTCTTCCGCGGCTCTACCTTTTATATTAATAAGCTTACTAACCAATTTTTCTTTCTCGGATTTATCCTATTTTTTTTAGTTAATATCTATTGAGCGCACGCAAAAAAAAAACAGTTTTTCTCTTACAGGTATTTCAAGTTTAATAAGGGAGTTTATCCAAGAATTTAATTGTGACATATGTCTTGTTTCTAAAACATTGTATGCCTCTCGAATTTGGTCAAATAGAACACGGTTCTCATCAGTTTCTTTGATATCTTCCATAATGGAGTCTTCAGATAAATTAATTGTAATTGAGTATCTGTTTGAACCTAAACCGTGCGATAATAATTGCTAGGTAAAAAAAAAATTGTTAGTTTATACGCGAGAAAAGAATAGCCTTTTTCTTAGTATATTACATCTTTATAAAGGTCGTCCTGTTTTTTACTGTGGCTTGCTTCACCTCGCATAAGAGCATCAAAATCTATGTCATCATGAAGGAACTCATTTTTTGGAATCAAAATTTCGAAACATCCTTCCATTGAACTCAAATTATCTTCAATTATATCAATGTGAGCTTCAATGTCTGATTTAAGTAGTTCATATCGGTTTAGTTGGATGATCTTCTTTCGAGCCTGAAAAAAAAAATACATAACAAGTATTAATTACATACTTGTTATTACAACAATTTTATAAATATACTACATCAGTACTGGATCTATTATGATTATTGGCGTGTATATTAGATATTGAAGTATTCTCGTTATTCAAAAATCCATTGCTCATTAAGAAATCATAGGCTACGTGTAACTGCCGATATCTATCACCGTATTTTTCAGTCCAAGATTTGATAAGTGCAATAGCATAGGTTCTTAACTTAGCAGCTATTTCGACAGGCGGAGGTAACTTTTTGTCCTGAATACCTATAGACAATTGAGTAAAAAGAGGAAAGTCCTCTGTTATCAAGTCTCTGAAATGTTTTGAGCGATCAAACAAGTGCTCAATAAGTTGTACACTAGAATATCGAATCTTTACTCGAATACAAAAAAAAAATTATTTTTTTATTATAAATAAGATATAAAAAGAAAGTATTACCTGTGCATGTTTTTTTTGAAATTGAGCCAAAATGAATTTAAATACAACACTAACATTGACATCAGATCGCTTACAATATGCTTTGATCTCCTTTTTTTTAAAGTTAGCAGAGGTTTTGTTACTAATAGAAGCGTATTATTTATTACTTTTAAGTCGGTAGGATCCAAAATCCATTCTCCAGTTTCTGTAATATGTTTTACTAGAGCATGAAGTTTTTCTATTGTTTCGACATTCATTACAATACAAAATAAAAAGGTGTATTTAAAAAAACTTCCGCAGTTGCATTTGTCTTTTTTGCGGGGCTCGAATAGCTTTTGTGTCAGTTCCAGCTTTCCATTGCTGAAGTAATCTAGTAAGCTACCATCGCTGGTCTCACAGAATTAACAGGATTCTTTTCCGAATTAAATCTCTTATTTAAAAATATACAGATATATGATTATGCAGAAGGTCTTTTTATTGAGTGTTTTTTTTACATTAATTAAAGATAGCACATGAAGGTCCCCACATATTCTCAGGTCGACTATTATATAAACAGTGGTTAATAAACAAATAAATACTTTCGTCATTATTAAACTTACCAAGTACGATAAGGATTCTCACGACCAAGAGCAGTAATAGCTTCAATTTCACTATCCTCAAGCTTAAAGTACGTAAAATTAGCTTCGATACGAGCGGGAGTTGTTGACTTGGGAATGACAGCATAACCGCGGTTAACACCCCAATTAAGAACGACTTGAGCAGGGGTTTTATTGTATTTTTTGGCGATATCAAGAATAACAGGATCATCTAAAGTAGTGCGGCTATCCTTTCTATAACCAGGGTTACCAAGAGGAGAGTAAGCGGTCAAAAGGATGTTTTTGCTCTTACAGTAAGCAAGTAACTCTTCTTGAGGCAAAGCTGTGGTGATTTCTACTTGGTTGACAGCAGGAGGAATAGAACACTTGCTTAATAAATCTTCCAACATGGCAATAGTAAAGTTAGAAACACCAATGGAACGAGCCTTCTTCTCCTCAACCAACTTTTCCATCTCGCGCCATGTATCAATAATAGGTACATGTGTGTTCTTCATATCCTTTGTAGCTTTCAAGTCACTAAACTCATAACTTTGAAACTCCCAAGAAATGGGCCAATGAATTAAATATAAATCAACATAATCCATTTGCAAGAGCTTTAAAGATCTTTCAAATACGGGACGAACGTGTTGAGATTCATGGAAGTTTTGCCACAACTTTGTGGTAATGAAAAGGTCTTCACGAGGGACATCACCTTCCTTAATAGCCTTTCCTAAAGCTTCTTCAGTTTGATCTATACGCGTCATTTTTTTAAGAAAAAGAAAGTAGGAAAGTTAGCTTTCTATTTAGTGTATAACTTTTTTTTTCCCCTCGGTGACAAAGGTTAACTTACAGATATAAGCTGTATCAAAGTGCTTATAACCGGCTTTTAAAGCAACTTTGGAGGCCTGATAGACTTGCTCAGGAGCGTCATGACCACCGAAAGTACCATAACCGATCAAAGGGATTTCATATCCGCTGTTTAACTATATTGTCCGATACATTAGTAAAATAAAATAATATATGTCATATGGTTATACAAAAAATACCTTGACAGTAGGAATGTTAGACATATTTTATTATTGTTTAAATAGTGAAGAAAGAAATGTCTTTTGACAAAAAAAAAAATCATTTTATAGACCACTGTGAAATGACGTGACTTGGGGATGGAAAAACTTGTTACCCGCGGGTTTTTTAAGTTTCTGTTTTACCATTTTTAGTCTTAATTGGCTGAATTAAGGTTTTTATGATTGCAATATAAGAGAAGGCCGCTGATTTTGCATACGAGTTCGGAGTAAAGAGCGAGTATGTAAAGCTCTTGCTTTGATAATATCTCTTAATATTATTTGCTCTTGTTCTTGTAACATATTCATGATATCAGGCGAAGGAGTTTCGAGATTGTTTTTGATATCAGTTTTCTTTGTACTACCTCCGCCATAAACTGCCATAACAACTTTAGCAAATACAACAAGCACGTCATTCATTAATTTATAATTTGACTATTCCAACGCGGAAAATTTTTGTATGTCTTCTACAATAATATTGAGGTGGCGAGTAGCAAAGGTGCTATAAAAAAGATGTAATTTTTGAGGTGGCTGGAAAAAAATATCATAATAGCGAAATTTTGTTGTGTTAAAACTAAGTTGTAACAACAAGTTATGGATCGGATCCCCTATCTTATCAACCTATTTATGTATTAGAATAATTACTTTTCTTTCTTTTATCACTTTGATTATGTATACCAGTAAGTATTTTCTTTATATTCGTTCATCTTTCAAACGAGCTGATATCTTATATTCTGCTTTTTTTTTTAACGTCTTTGTTTTCTTTGTAATTACTCTTATAAACGGAAACGTTTCAAAGCAACCGCCCTGTATAAGAGCACTTCTTTCTCGAATGCACTCCTCCGGTATATATATTAGGCTCATCTTTTTGTTTACTACTTTACAAAAGTACACGAAAAATAATACGCGGCACTTTCTTTTATGAGCGTGTAAACAGAACGCGTACCCGAAATATAACCAATTGATCTTTCTTTAGTTGTGCACAGAAATTGGAGCTTCCCCGAAAAGCGTCACGGATTTGCTTTATGTCTCACAGCATTCTCTCTAGCTACCTCTTTATTCATTATATTCATACTTTACTTCTACCCCATTTACCACAATGACGCAGACCTTGTTGATGAATATGGCTGGCATCCTTTTAATCAGGAAGAAGATTAATTTTCTTTTTTAAATAAATAATTTTGATCACTTTATACGCGTAACTGACTGATTGTCAACTTTTGTTAATGGTAATGAAATACCAATCATTAACAATATAAACAAACATTGTGCAGCCTGCAACAAAGTATATAAAACAAAGTCATCGTATAAATCTCGTATTTGCCATTCATGGCATATTATTTACTGCCTAAGGCATCGTTACCTAAATTACTACAGAGTGATGAGTTGTGCGAGAAATCAAATATAAAGATCAAATATATGTGGCAGTAAAGAGGGAATTTTTATTAAACGTAAAAAAGTAAGAGTGGAAAAAAAGAAATTATACGTAGATATATGTTTAAATTATTATTCATTAGAAGGTACGCTGACAATATAGTATGGAAGCGCAGGCTATATTAAAAAGAAAAAAATTAATACGGCGTCCTAAAATGATATGTATCCTCTAACTATACCTGAATTTTCTTATTTCTATCACATTGGATTAACCATTCAGGCTTAACAATAGGTATAGAATGTTGAACGGCACGATCATAGTTTGCGCCACCAGGAAGTTGAGCCATCAAATGAGTTGTTTCTACACTAACCTCCTCTGACCAAGATGCACCCATTCTAGTCAATAAATCCTTCAACTCTGTAATTGCTGGCTCAGGTTCCTCAAACAATCCAAATGCGACACGAATACCAGTTAAATTATCCATTTTATGTGTACGTGCAGTTACTTTATTCGATCTATATTCACCAGCAGTAGTCTTAATGACTACATGGAACTCAAACTCATGATCCACATCCAATCCAGATAATTTAATAAAGTTGGTATCACTTGGCACATGCTTTTTTTCTCAACAAGTTAATATAAAATTGACATAATACAAAGACACTTTTTTTTTTTACCTGAGCTAATTTTGTTCCGTTTTTATAGATATCAAGAGATCTAAGTTTAGCTGTATGCAAGGAAAGAGGATTCCACTCAAGAATAAGAGAAGTTTGTGTAATATTTTTTACACGGACAATAGGAACTTCGGGTTCTTCTGAAGCGAATTTTGTTAAAATAGCCTTTTGTAATTCCCAAAACTCCTTCATTTTCTTGTCTTCCTCGGGAACGTTACGACTCACAGCAATATTAACAATACTGCCAGAAGTAACTCCCTTGGGAAGTAAAAGTGAAGGAAATTCAATGAGATGATGGTCTTCTGTTAATAAGATGGCCTATTGACAGAGAGAATAAATAAATTATTTCCTAACTGTTATCTTTTTATCGTAAAAAAAAACTTACCATTCCGGCATCAAGTTTTCCTACGGTAAATTGAACTGATGTCATGCTATTGTATTTTTATTATTTAATATTGTAGATGCAAGTTTTATATTTTTTTAAAAAAACAAAGAACCAAGAAAGAGACAAGTTGATTGACTACACTAACTTCTTTCGCGTGTTGGTTGCCGAAATACTTAAACAACCGCCTAAAGCAGCAGTCAAGGAAATCTTAATTCGATTCAAAAAAAGAATTAGAGTAAAATGACTGTTAGTGCAGCTGTATCGAAGGCTTGATTGGTATCCTGGTAATGACTACTCTTCTTATTGTAATGTTATTTATACCGTTCCTCTACGTCATATGGTCTTTTACGCCTATATGACACTCTTCTTTGTTAACAAGGATTAATACCACTTTTCTTTTGTACTCTATTGGCTATGAATACATTCTTAGTTATCTAATGAAGTAATATGACTATCTAGTTGAGATATTAAGAGCAGCCTAATATTTTCGACGTACCACCATTGCAATGTCCATGTCTCTTATTAGAAGATGTTATGTTCATTATTCTGTGCTCAAATGAAAGAACAACTGGCTGTTCCAGTCATGGCGACGCGCGATATGTTCTTTTTTTAAGAATGTATTTAGTGAAGGACTGCGATGGTGCTCCTTGGGTGGTTCCTGAGAGAATACCACTTCACTTTGACAGAGATTTGCATATGGGGTGAAGAGGACGTATGTCTTATCCAACAACATCCTCTGCTTGCAAAGCAAGTTGCTTTCTTTGTGTAATATTTGGTATTTTTTATGCCTTTGATGCTTTTGGTAGGTTAAGAAAGCTAGAACGCAAGTTTAGTCTTGCTTTGATTTCTTACGATCTTCGTCGTTACTCACTTGTGCTAGTTTCAACCGAGCAGCTCTAGACAGATATATCTGATACAAACCTTAGGCAACATGCTGAGTAAATTAGTTTTCTTGTGCGTTTATATGCTGTATGCGAAAACCAGCAAAAATAAATCTCAGTCTTCTATACCACCTTTTCGTTACTCTTATACCAACCACGGATCTTTATGACCAAAATAAAGCTTTACTGTATGCACTGTAATTGCGTTATCTCCGTTCCTTCATTTTCCCTGTTTTACATGAGGATTACAATTAGGCTTAGCAACACCACGAAATGTGGGGATTTATTATAAAGTCTGTTACGATAAAGCTGGTTTAAAACGTAATATATAACCCTTTGTTTGTACTCTCTCGGGACGAGGTCTGTGTCGCTTTACTTATTATTTATACGAGTGAGATGAATAAATAATAAAATAGAATATTTAAATTCTTTTAGGATATTGTCAAGTTGTTTAAAATAAATAGTAACATAATCGTTTATAACATTAATTGGCAGGTTGCTAACTTAGATATAAGAATAACAAGTTAGTAATTGTCGTTTAAATACGAACCAGTAAGCAAATAGTAATAAAAAAGGTATAAATATATAGCTTGTATATATCAACCGACAAATTTGCGGGTTACCATGCTCGAACATCGCGTGCCTGTTCTGAAAAATAGAGAAAGAGCAAGACCATAGATGAAGGAAGAGGAAGAAAATGTTCCGTCAAGAAGAGCATTTCAACGAGAACCATTGATAAAGGATATAGTTACGCGAAACATCTGAATCTGGACATGGTTATAGCCTCTAGAAGACCTCATCAAAAAAAATAAGTTAACAGGCAAAAGGCAAAAGGCAAAAGGCATAGTCAAATAGACATCTAAAATTAAAGTAAATCACCTTTTGCCAAAACGGTGTCGCACTTTTTGAAAGAGGAAGTCTTGATACACGGTCAATTTATGCAGTCGATTAAAAAAAGAATGACATGTTACTTTTCACTTACCTTTGCCGATTACCATTACTCTAAGAAGAACCGTATCGGTTTGTACGAACATAAAATAAAATAAAAACCAAAACATGAAAACAAAGCAAAATAATAAGAGAAGAAGAAAGAAGAAAAAAGTCACCTGCCCGCTGAAAAAAAAAGATTAAATAGGGCGGCTATTTACTGATGTGATCTATTTACTATTTATTCGTATGCATTAGTTAATCGTTTTGGTTAATTATGTATGATTCCTTTTTATGCGGAAAAAGTCATCTTTTTTTTTTTGGATCGACGGTGTGAAGAGACCGTGTTTCAAAAAAGAAAAATAGTGTCGCACTTTTAAGAAAAAAGTTGTCGCATAAGTTGATCAATACCTTTCCTTCGAGTTTACTTCTATGATGTGCTATACATTTATTTCTGAAGACGGAGACGGAAGAGCTATAAACGAGGATGGATATGATCCTATGGAACTAACAGAGGAGGAGGACCCATATAAACTAGATGAGTTGGCATCTTATTCTGCTTACATCTAAGAAAAACGGGCAGTTGTCGAGCCTCGTGGTTACAGGTGTATCTTTCTGACAGCATACTCTCCTGAGCCCAATCCAATAGAACAGTTTTATTCAGTTATTAAGAGTAATGTAAAGAAAGAATTTGTGATCAAGAAAGATACACTTCCTGCTATAATTGTGGACGCTAGTATCGAGGTACTACCTTCATCTTTTGAATGATTTGTTCATTATTCTGTGAAGCGCCTTCTGGATATTGTCTGGATGGTCTTTCAATTTAATTAAATCAGTGCAACAAATTTTTTTCCTTCTTTTTAGTGCGTCATCTTTTTTAATGCGACACTGTTTTGACAAAAGATGTACTACCAACAGTGACTCAGGGAACTGCGGTAAAAATTCATGACCTGAATTGCAACTAACCAATCAAATACGCTATTCAAGTAATTGTCATAAACATACACTGTGGCTTGTTTATTTTTGTATATCGTCGTTTGAATAATAAAACCCCAAGGTCCCAAACTGATAAAATCTTTTTTATATTCTCATATCGGAAGCTCAAAAGCTTTTTTTTTCTTCTTCTTCTACACTTCTTTTTTTTTCTAGTATGTCTTTGGCTGACTGTAAGTTTATACCTTCCCTTTTTTATACATAAAAAAAACACGCTTTTAAAAGCAAAAATAAATAAAAAAAAGATTTTGTAAACTAATAATATTATAATAGTGTCTGCTCAATACAAGTAAAGTTTACCACGTTCAAACAAGAAAAAAAAAAAAAATCAGTTAAAGCGTGTGTATTGTGGAACTAACCCCCCCCCCTTTTTTTGTTTAGTTTCCCCAAGGAGGAAGAGAAAATTCTCGAATTCTGGAGAGAAATTGATGCTTTCAAAACCTCTTTAGAGTTAAACAAGGATAAGCCCGCTTTCAACTTTTATGATGGACCTCCTTTTGCTACCGGTCTTCCTCATTATGGTCATATGTTAGCTGGTACCATTAAGGATATTGTTACTCGTTATGCTCACAACACCGGTCACTCTGTTGAACGTCGTTTCGGTTGGGATACTCACGGTCTTCCCGTCGAATATGAAATTGATAAGAAGTTGGGTATCACTGGTAAGCAAGATGTTATGGATATGGGTATCGAAAAGTATAACGCCGAATGTAGAGCTATTGTTATGAGATACTCTGGTGAATGGCGTAAGACCGTTGAACGTATGGCTCGTTGGATTGATTTCGATAATGATTACAAGACTTTGAACCCTACTTTCATGGAATCTGTTTGGTGGGTCTTCAAGCAATTATTTGAAAAGGGTCAAGTTTACCGTGGTCAAAGAGTAATGTGGTTTAATAGTAGTTCAAAAAAAAATTTTTTTCTAATCGCGTATATTTTTGACAGGTCATGCCTTATTCCACTGGTTGTACTACTCCTTTATCTAACTTTGAATCATCTCAAAATTATAAGGACGTCAACGATCCTGCTAGTAAGTTTATAGAAAGAAAAACAACCCCTTTGACTCAATTACTAATGTTTCATATCTTTTTTTTAGTCGTTGTTGGTTTCCCTTTGGTCAGTGACCCCACTACTCAACTTTTAACTTGGACCACTACTCCTTGGACCTTACCTTCCAACATGGGTGTTACTGTCCACCCCGATTTCGAATATATCAAGATCCGTGACGAATTAACCGGCAACAACTACATTTTAATGGAGAAGCGTCTTACAATCCTCTACAAGGATCCCAAGAAAGCCAAGTTCACCGTTCTCGAAAAGTATATGGGTAAAGATATGTTGAACTGGGATTTAGTTCCCATGTTTGATTTCTTTGCTGAAGAATTTAAGGGTAAGGCCTTCAAGGTCATGGTCGATACTTATGTTACTGATGATTCCGGTACTGGTATTGTTCAAAACGCTCCCGCCTTTGGTGAGGACGATTACCGTGTTTGTCTTGCTCATGGTGCCATTACTACTGATGGTCATTTACCTTGCCCTATTGACGGATCTGGTAAATTCACTGATGAAGTACCTGATTATAAGGGTATGTACGTCAAGGATGCTGATAAGGTCATTCAAAAGGATATTAAGGCCAAGGGTCGTATGATTGTTCAATCTCAATTCATGCATAGTTATCCTTTCTGTTGGAGATCTGATACTCCTTTGATCTATAAGGCTGTTCCTGCTTGGTTCGTCCGTGTTACCAGTATTGTCGATAAGCTTTTAGCTTGTAACGATGAAATGCGTTGGGTTCCCTCTTTCATTCAAGAAAAGCGTTTCCGTAACTGGATTGCTAATGCTCGTGATTGGAACGTCTCTCGTAACCGTTATTGGGGTACCCCTATGCCTATTTGGGTCTCTGACGATTATGAAGAAGTTGTTTGTATTGGTTCCATTGCTGAATTAGAAGAACTTAGTGGTGTCTCTCCTATCACTGATCTTCATCGTGAGTCCATTGATCATATTACCATTCCTTCCAAGCAAGGTAAGGGTACTCTTCGTCGTATTGAAGAAGTCTTTGATTGTTGGTTCGAGTCTGGTTCTATGCCTTATGCTCAACAACATTATCCTTTCGAGAACAAGGAAAAGGTCGAGTCTACTTTCCCTGCTGATTTCATCTCTGAAGGTATTGATCAAACTCGTGGCTGGTTCTATACTCTTTTAGTCTTATCTACTCATCTCTTTAATAAGCCTCCTTCCAAGAACGTTATTGTCAGTGGTCTTGTTTTAGCTGCTGATGGTAAGAAGATGAGTAAGAGTCTCAAGAATTATCCTGATCCTACTCTTGTTATTGACAAATTCGGTTCTGATGCTTTAAGACTTTATCTTATTAACTCTCCTGTTGTTCGTGCCGAAACCTTAAAGTTCAAGGAAGAAGGTGTCAAGGATGTTATCTCCAAGGTCTTCTTACCTTGGTACAACGCCTACAAGTTTTTCCTTACTCAAACTGCTGTCTTGAAGAAGGATTTCTCTTATGATTTCCAATACAACCCCAACATGCAAAAGTCTGATAGTGTTATGGATCGTTGGATCTTGGCCTCTTGTCAATCTCTTATCAAGTTTGTTCGTGAAGAGATGAGCAATTATCGTCTTTATACTGTTGTTCCTCGTTTGTTGAACATGATTGATATTCTTACCAACTGGTACGTTCGTTTCAACCGTAAGAGATTGAAGGGTGAAAACGGTTTGGATGAAGCCAAATTAGCCATGAACACTCTTTATGAAGTCTTGACTACTTTGTGTGGTGTCATGGCTCCTTTCACTCCTTACTTGGTTGAAAACATGTATCAAAACCTCAAGGGTTTCGCTCCCAAGAACCCCAACATTGTCGATGATCGTTCTATTCATTTCTTGGAGTTCCCTATTGTTCGTGAAGAATACTTTGATCCCGAGATTGAACGTGCTGTTGCTCGTATGCAATCTGTTATCGAATTAGGTCGTACTGTTCGTGAACGTAAGAATATCTCTCTCAAGACCCCCTTGAAGGAATTAGTTATTATTCACAGTGATCCTCAATACCAAGCTGATGTTAAGGCTCTTGAGTCTTATATCACTGAGGAATTGAACGTTCGTCAAATTATTATTACTGATAATGAAGAGAAGTACGGTGTCAAGTATAAGGCTGAAGCTGATTGGAAGGTCTTGGGTCAAAAGCTCAAGAAGGATGCCATGAAGGTTAAGAAGGGTCTTCCTGAATTAACCAGTGATCAAATCAAGGAATTTGTTGTTACCAAGGAACTTATCGTTTCTGGTATCAGAGTTACTGATGAAGATCTTAATGTTGTTCGTTATTTCGATAGCTCTGCTGATGCTCTCTATGAAGCCAACTCTGATCGTGAATCTTTGATCTTGATGGATGTTAAATTATATCCTGAATTAGAAGAAGAGGGTGTTGCTCGTGAAATCATTAACCGTGTTCAACGTTTAAGAAAGAAGGCCAACTTGTTACCTACTGATGATATTAACATGTACTACCGTTTCACTGCTGATTTATCTTCTGAATTAGAAAAGATTATCAAAAACCAAGAAGCTACTTTAGTCAAGGTTATCAAGAAGCCCTTGTTGGATATCAGTAAGATGTCTGCTTCTGAAGCTGTCATTGTCGAAGAAGAACAAGAAGTTAACGGTGCCAAGTTTGATCTTGTTTTTGCTAAATAAGTTTCTATTTTTTTTATAATATCTTTGTTTTCTCTATCTTTCCACTATTTTTTTTTTACCACATCTTCGAAAATAAAATCACAATTTTTCATACATTTATTCCCTGACTTTTAAAAAATAAAAAAGTTTTGCTCTTTTACATAAACTGTTTTTATATCATGTCCATTACTAGCCATTGTTTAATAAAACAAGATCTCTCTTTTACACCTTACGATACAAAATGGATCCCTTGCTCCTCTACACTATGTACAGTAGGCGCAACTAGTAATGGCACTGGTAAAATAGCCGTTTATGGTTTAGGTGACAAGCTATTAGAGCTGAAACGAGAGGTATTATACCCAAAAACTATTTTTTTTTCTTTCTTGTTTCTCATTTATTATAATTATGTATAGACAGAAACTAATTCAGCTGTACGTTGTGGTACTGTCACAGGACAAGCGCGTAACTTTGCTACGGGTGACTTTGATGGACAATTACAAATCTGGTAAGCGTGTAGTAACTTTTTAGTAGCGTATTTTTATTTTTTATTTACTGTGATATTTTAGGGACTTGCAACGATTTGATATTCCACTTACTTCTTTTAAAGCACACGAAAGCATTATTAATACCATAGACAGTTTAAACCAAGCTTCTGAACCACAGGAATTGGTTACCGGAAGTAGAGATGGATGTATAAAAGTTTGGGATATGCGACAACCGGAAAAGGCAGTTTTGACAGTTAAATCAAAGCAAAGTTCTAAAGATATTTGGGCTGTAGCATATGGTAGCTAGCAACTATATAATAGAGAGAGTAAAGAAAAAAAAACTAAATCGTGATTTATATATAGGACAACTGAAAGGTCATAAAGTAATCGCGGTAGGATATGAAGATGGTAATATAAAGTTATTCAATGTCGATAATTCACAGTATTTATGGGAGACTAAAATAAAGGATGGTGTATGCTCTGTTGATTTTGTTAAGGATACTCTTCGAGTTGGTACATTGTCTGGTGCATTTATTATTGATGTAGACTCAGGAAAAATAATTGAATTAAAGGTAAACGTATTTATTTTCTTGTATGCACAACCATTCATATATACTTAACCTATGTAATTAGTGTTCGCAAGATACAACATTATGGTCTGTCCGTCATATACCACAACAACCTAATTACTTCACAGTGGCAGGTGGTGATGGCAACCTTCTTACATTTGATCAAACATCGCTCGATAAACCTATTGATACCTTAAATCTATCTAAGCATCCGATTATATCATTAGATTGGCATAAAGATAAAAAGGGGTTGTTTGCATGTAGTTCTTTAGATCAAACAATTAAGATTGGTATGATTCAAAACGTATAAAATAATAATAAACACTTTATTAAGAAACAAAAACACACAAAAAATTACTCTTATTTTTTACGTTCATTACTCCATTTATATACATCTAATCCATGCTTATCAGTTCCAACCTTCTTCTTTTTACCCTTTTCTCTTAATGCCTTTTGAATCGCTAATTCTTGTTCGGCTCTAGCTAATTCTTCTTCACGTTTCATACGAGAAGCCAATTCTCTAAATGTACGCTCTCTCTCCTTCTTAATATCTTTCAAATCTCTACCGGTTTCAGGTGCAATAATAGCTTGTTCGCGTAATGTTGAGATACGAGGACGATTGAATTTACGATTAACAAGTTCTGGTAAGGTATCAAGATGTTTAACAGGTGAAAATGTACGAGCATCTGTTTCTGAATCTACAAATACAATATGCTTGGATTTATTCTTTTTAATTGGTCTTTCTTCTTCTTCTTCGGACTCTTCTTCATCGTCAGAGTTCTTGCCGTCGTCAATAAAATGAAGTGATGCTTGTAATTTTTCTAATTTCTATATTATAACTGTTAGTTTCTATATACATATCCTTTCAATATTGCATTTCGCCCTTACTCTTTTACTGAGATCTCTTTGGTATTTAATATATTCTTTATCTTGTGATTTCATCAACTGAATCATCTCAGCAGGTAATTCTTCATTACGTTTTTGAATATGTACACCATCCTTTGTTTGTGTATTGATCATTTTAAAGTAGAATTCATCGGGATTTCTAAACAGGGCCTTCTCTTTCATGGCCTTCAACTTGTCTTGCTTGCTGTGGAAATCTCTGGCACGCAAAAGATAATCCTTCTTCTTTTCCAAAAGACCGAACTTTTCACGGCCGGCTACTTGGCCACGCTCTTTGTGATTTCTTCTCTGTACTGCGTTACGTAAAGTTGACATTGTTGTCTTTCTGCTTAATGCTTTTTTATTAAAGAAGAAAGAAAAAAAAAATCGAATTCCCATAAATATATTAATCTAGTCACATAAGCCGTAGGAAAACGAGTCACGCACTTTGATATATGCACATCGCACTGGAAAAAAGAACAAAGGGATCAAGTACAGATAGGTACAGGTATTCTAATATCAATGTGTATAAGATAAAGTTTTTTCTCTATTAGCGTATAAGTACGAGTGTGTAAAAAAAAAACTTTAATATAATTTATGATAAAATAGAGCAGTGAACTTGTATAATGTATACGCATCTTTCAAGACCTTTTTTTACTTCTACCAAAGTTTTCTCAGTCTCAAAGGGCACTTTGGCGAACATAGATTTATTGTCAACTGAGGTAGTTACATTTAGGAACTCTTGTTTTTGGGACTCGTAATGATTTCACCTTCTTATTGGTAAGTCCGTGTTAGTATCAGAATGCCTTCATTTTTGAAAAGCCAAGAAAAGTACAATTCACAATTAAATAAATTTTTAATCTCTCTCGTCTGGTAATAGATTTGGCAATCAATTTTTTGTCGCATTTTTTCGGGTGAAGCAAGATTTATCCTTTAGTTAAAATTGTTAAAGACGTTGTTTTTAGCCATATAAAGGGCTAGCGTCGTTTAAGAAAATTCTGGCTATTGAAGACGTCTTTTTTTAGTTATAGCGACGTAAGTACGTCTAACTTTTGTGGCAGCAAAAATAACAAGAACTCGAATCTAGGATATTTATGTTTTTTCTGTGTTTGTCATACGATATTAATGCTCAGGTTAACTACCGTAACATAGGGAAGTACTAAATTCTATAATTAGCTGTGACGCTTAACTATACCAAAGTATTACAAAAAGGAGATTATTTTAGCTACTGATTCGTTTCAATCTTATTATACATTCAATTGTAATTTATTGATAAGTAAAACATTGAGGTATAAATTCGCTATTCTATTGATAAAAAAATAACTAGCTTCAATAGGTAGGACAAAATAGCAAAAAAATATAAGGACAGGGAAATAGATGAATGTAATTCAGAATTATAATTATAACGCTGGGAAGGGGCGAAAATAAGTTTGTACAATAACTTTAGCATGTAATTTTCGCCGTATTACAAAGGTAACTTTGGGTGAATTCATTTAAGGTAAATAATACGTGCGTAGAAAGCGAGAAAAATAGAGCGTTGTATTTGACAATACTCTAATAGCTTAGATGTGTCATTAATAACCAAATAAAAAGATGACATTTCATTTTCTTTTTTTTTTTTGTGATCAAACATCTTTAATAAATAGCATTATATCTAATATACTTGTCACGATATGAAGTCCAAAATAACGGTTTATTATGTACTCTTTTATCATCGAGGTACAAATTATCTTTTTATTCGGCTGTGTGATACGCCTTAAGCAAATTTTATTATACAAATGTTTATGATGACGATTTACAATAGCTTTATTATGTATAAGCACATCACATGTCTTAAAACAAGTAGTGGTAGTACCTCAAACATTATTATTATTAAGGAAAAAACGTGAGTTGAAGTGTCGTTTATTTCATTAAAATGATAAAAAAAGAGAGCTATTAAACGTCACCCACCTAAGAGGTGAGTGTCGTTTTTTCCATATTAAGAAATTTTGTGACTATCCGTTATAGGGTGGTGAAATAAGGGCGTGCGTGCTCCTAGTGGTGCGTCGTCAACTTTTTATTACTTCAATTCTTCTTTACTTCAGGAAAGTATTGGTCTTATTATTGGAGCCTTATTATTTGCGTCTGTTGTGAGACGGTGGTTTGATTGCAAGATGACCAATGCCATCGTTTGTTGAAGGACTTGAAATTTAAACGACCGGCTAGCTCAGCTTGGTAGTGAGAGGCTTGATTGCTATCCTTGTGATGACCCCCAAGCCATCTTATTGTGGTGGTATTTATACCGTTGCCTTAAGACCGGCTGCCTCTCCTGCCAATATTGCCATCTTTTTATTTTATATTTTTGTTGTTATTGCTACTAACACTGCTTTCAAAATTTGCTCCTAGGAATTGTCTGTTGTAATTTTATTGATATCGCGATCAAGTAAAACATTTCATTATGTGAATGAGTTTGTTGTATCAGGGTCGACTATACCTAATGAAACACATTTGCAACTGCTTTATACCTTTTGTTGACCTATTGTGGCTTAATAATCCACCACTACTACTTTATGAAGTGCGTACTTAATGATGTAATTCCTGTAGGCATCATAAATGTTTTTAAACCTCTTTTTCGAATAAAATTCAATACTGTTACTGAAAAGCTTCAAATATATTTATTAAAAAAGAAAGGTCAAACTTGTCACATTATTAAAAAAACAGTTTTTTTTTTGAAAAGAAATCAAACAATTGAGTTCACTTGTAACTCTTCATGGCCGACGATATAATCTCCTTTTATCTTAAGAATACATCCCTTTCAAAAGAAGAAGGAATGCTGTTATTGTAAACTTCGTTTATGTCCAAAGTTCCCATAGCAATAGCGATTTGTATAGCCTTATGCTCTCTGGACAATTGCTTTACTTTATCGATGGTCACTTCTAGACCAAACTTAATAGAATAGAATTATTAATTAATTAATAGTGAAACATATAAAATGTTTTGCATTACCTTGAATGTCCACATCAACTTAACAAGCTCCCTCAAATTAGCTTCATCATCGAATTCAGTGGGAATTACAGCTGTGTGAATCAAATTCATCACGCTGACTCCAGGAGAAACTAGTTCGAGAGACCACAAACGAATTTTTTCCCCTAAATAATTGATATAAGTTTAAAAAGGTATCTCTAAAAATAAGACTGATATTACTCGCCCAAGACATGCACAAAGAATACAAGAATTGACGAGAATGCATCCAAAGAACCGTAGTGAAAGAGATTGCCAATCTCTTGTAAAAGAGCCAAAGCGCCGAAGCCAGCTTTAATGTGGTCCTTTGTGGACCTTCCTTGGCTTGTTTCTGATACTGCCAGAAATCTCAAGAAGAGATAATTCAGCATTATTTTTGTTGATGAAGCTAGTGTGGCAACCATCAGCATTATAATTGAGGTTCTTCAATAAGTCATCGTTTCTTCTGATTATTTCGTTTCTGATTGCTTCTAGATAACTTGTATTCTTCAACTTCAAAAGAGACATTGGCGCTGATTACTTGCATCAAAAGCCAAATCAAATAATGTAATAGATTAGACTCCCCCTTTTTCATCAGTCGTACAATATTTTGGTCCATTAATCCTTTCAAAAGCAACTTAAAAACCTTGTCGATGAAGACAGCTTCTTTACTCTCCGCGTTTTCCTTTTTGAATCTCTTCAAGCATAGCTTGAAATCATCTAGAGTTTGAGATTCGAATACAGGAACCAACTTTTCATTGAGATTCAGACAAGGGTCGATAATAGTTGGTTTAATAACGAGCAAAGGATGTAACCAGTAACGGATATAACCAGTAACGGATATAACCAGTAACGGATACAACGAGTAAAGGATATAATTCAGGGATGAGACAAGATCTCATCGTTACAGTATACCTACATTGGACAATTCCACTTTTTTCCAAGCTATGTTAGGGTTGTTAATTAAAATCAATTATAATATTGTGCGAATGTTAGTTTGATTTTAGAATACCTGAAGCTATGCATACTATCGTTTTTTTTTTTGCAGCCTTGAAAAAAGTTATACTATAACTTCCAAATGTCGTCCTCGGACTCCACATGGTAAAGTAAATCGTCGTTGGTAGACGTTGCCTAAAATATATATCATTAGATATAGGTTTTATATAACAATAATCACGAATCAAGATAAAACGAATTATCTCATTACAGACGCATGATCTTAGTTAAAGTCTTACCATATGTGTAGAAGAGACGGAAGCTTCAATTGGCGTAGTAGAGACAGAAGGTTCAATAGCAGTAGTAGTAGTAGTAGCAGCAGGGACAGAAATTTTAATAGCTGTAGTAGTAGTAGTAGTAGTAGTAGTAGTAGTAGTAGTAGTAGTAGTAGTAGTAGTAGCAGTAGTAGCAGTAGTAGTAGTAGAGCCAGAGCGTTCAATAGATGCAGTAGTAGAGGTGGAAGCTTGCTCTTTTGCTAAAGCATAAAATATTAATTAATATATATACGTACATAGAGAGAGAATATAATTTGTTATTTTAACTTACATTAACAGGGCTTAAAATGATACTTGAGGAAGGACTATCAACGATTTTATTGAAAGAACTCTTTATAATAGCCTTATCCTTTCCTTTTACTTTTGAAAACTTGATTTTCTATACCTTTACCTCGCTTTTTAGGCAGCCTATTGTTCTTAGCTCGGAATTTACAGCACCTGATGAGGAAAGCTTGTTGCATTAGGACTTGACAGAGTTAAAGTTCTCAAGAGTTTCAGGTTCAAGTGTTTCAATATACTTCTTGAGAGTACAATTGCTTAGGCCGTCTAAGGCGCGTTTGGGTTAGAATGAAGCAAAAAGTAAATCTGTGACATTTCTGTGGGGGTACTTACTACTGGTATGCATCGTAAAGAGAAAGAGAAAGAAAAGCGATAAAAAAAAGATGTAAATACAGCTTAGGCTGATAAAATCATTTCTACGTAACACTTGTTCTGCACTTGTTTCATGCAAAAAAAGAATAGAAGAACAAAAGAACAATAAACAAGTACAATTAAAGTCCTTGTTTATTATCAAAGAGTAAAAAACTAAATATCCAAATATTCTGGTATTTATATCAAATACGGTTATATGTTCATTCCCACGTATATATAATTATACTGTTATGGTTATATAATTTTGTTGGGTGATTCTTCCTCTTACAAATCTGATATTTCTCCTGTATCACACCATCGGTCTCTACTTTTTACTGTTGCTTCTTTCTAATAAAGAAAAAGGAAAAAGGGGACAGCCTTTTTTTTTATTGTTGTCAGTTTCATTGGCCCGTCAGACCTAGAAGATGCTTATCGACAATAAAAATGAAGCCCTTTGAGATTCACGTACTTGTTCATAATATTTATAAGCAATTTTATTTTGTACTTAAGCTCGAATTTCAAGCATTAAAAGCACGCTCCTTAAATTAGCAGTGGAATAACTGTAACTCGTTCAAAATACCAAAATGAACATTATTAAATTTCACGCACCATGACTATAATATATAACGTTTATCTATGACATTGCCTTGAAAACGAAGCAAATGGTCTAAAGCGACGGAGACAGAAAATGACAGGTCAAAGCCTCTTTTTTTTTTCTGCCTGTAAAATAAAAAATATGTCAAACAGCCAGAAAAAAAACTTTTTTTTAATACAACAAAATGTCTACTCAAGAAGAATTACTCGACGATTTAATCTACTTTGCTCGTGCTGGTGAATTTGAGGATTTAAAAGAGACTAAGGTACCTACTCCTAAGGTCTATGTCGAAAAGGACGAGTCTGGTAAAACCGCACTTCACATGGCCAGTGCCAACAACCACTTGGGTAAAATAAAAAATAGATCATGCTATTATATAATGTCAACTGACAGAGGCTATAGATATTGTCAAGTTCATTATTGAACAACTCTCAACCTTGGAAGCATCTGAAAAGCTTGCTTTAATCAACACAAAGAATGAAGAAGGTAACACTCCTCTTCATTGGGCTGCTTTAAACGGTAACTATGAAGTTGTTGAAGCTCTTGTTACTAATGGCGGTGACTGCAAGGTAAAGAATTTTTTGCAGGTTTAAAAAAAGAGTGTGTACAAACAGAGATAATTGATGCAATTGAAAAATATAGATCAGAAATAATATGGACCGTACACCTATTTATGAAGCACAACAAAGAAGTCATGAAAAGATTGCTGAATTCTTTTTGCAAACCATGATTGACGAAGCACCCGAGGAACCTTTAGAAGAAGATGAACAATTTGTAGAAAAGGGTGTTCCTACAAAGGAAGAATAAACAGTTTTTTTTTTTTTGGCTTTTGTGTACATGTTACCAAATATATACGATACGCATTTACTACAGAAGAAGGGGGGAGAGAAGATTATTGTTTTTATTTAGAATCCCTTTTTAGGAATGTTTTGGACGCTGAAAAAGAAATATATATAATAAAAACACCTATTTTTTTATTTTATTTTTACATCTTCTTTTTTTCTCTTTTTTATCTCTTTAAATTATTATGGGTTTCTGTCATCGTTGTGGTGAAATTACAGCTGGTAAATGTAGTAAATGCGGTGGAAGATCAGTTGGTAAAATAAAGGGGATAATTTTAGACGCATAAATTGTATATACGTTTTACTTATGTACTCTTTTTTCTTTCTTTCTTGTAGCGTCTACAATTGCAAGCATTAAATCTGAAAGTGGAATAGATATATGTGACAGATGGCAATCACAGTAAGTTTATACTACTACTATCACAAAAAAAAAAAAAAAAAAAAAATCCCCCTAACGTACACACATATTTCAGGTACGCAGATACTATTTTATCACCTCAAGAAATTAGCACTAAGCCAGCATTGTCTTCTGGCACAAAAATTGTTTCTGTTACTCAATCCTCTTTTTACAATATAAATACGCCTAAAAAAGTATGCTGCTGTTGCAGTAAACCAATGTCGACTTCATTTATTCAAGACAACTTGTCTTATTGTAAAGAATGTCATTTAAAATTATTCAACAAGGGCCAATGGTAAATAGCATAAATACGCGTATATGTAAAATTCATTCTCAACTTCTAATTCCTTTTTTTTTTTAAAAAAAAAATAATAGCCCAACATGTCGAAAGCCCATATCAGATAGAGATGCATGGATTGAACATGATACAAATATTTGGCATGCAGATTGCTTTACTTGTTTTAGTTGTAAAATACCTCTTGATACCAACCCATTGATTGACCTTCAACGAAGACCTTGCTGTGAAACTTGCTTTAACGGTCAAAGTGGTGCCTCTCGTATGGTCACTCGAAAAAAGGTACCTACTGTTGTTACTACACCTCTATCACCTATTACTACACCTTCACCAACTAAATCAGCTACACGTTATGACTCGTATTCTTCACAATCCAGTATGTCTTCTTCAGGTTCTGTCACGTCCGAGTCATCGCAGCCAAGAAGTACCAGACGACCTCGTATTGATCGAGAGTTATTCCACCAACCAGCTATTGTAACACCGCCTCGAACACCATCTCCGGCGGCGACAGAAGAATCAAAAGTAAAGAAAAGGATACCCTCACCCACAAAGCAATTAAACACAGTACATACAACACCATCACCGTCTCAGTCTATGAATTCAGTCTCTAATCGACCTTGTCATTACTGCCATAAAGCATTAGGAGACAGTAGTCAAAAGAAGATTAAAATTCCAATTGGAGACGGACTCTTTGCATGGTTTCACAAATCATGTTTCCTATGCAGTAAATGCCATTTACCGTTTCAAGATGGGCAATGTGCCACCGACGGTCACTCATTTTATCACGCACAGTGTCAAGTCAGTCAAGGGTGTTACGGGTGCAAAAAGCAAGTTCAAAAGGACGCGTTTCAATTTAATGAGAAAATGTATCATTTTGAATGCTTTAAATGTTGTGGTAATGGGTGTAAATTAAGTATGGGTCAACCTATATTTGAAGTAGCAAATAAACCTTACTGTAAACTATGTTATGATATAAATCAATCCACAACTACTCTAGTAGCAGAAGTTTTACCGCAGCAGCCGCAAGCACCTCGAACAACAAGAGTATTTCCTAAATTGGGTGGATCAAAAACATGCCCAAGGTGTCAACATAGTATATCAGTCATGGATGATACGCCAGGTCCATTTACAAGTCGATGGCATAAAAAATGTTTGGCCTGCGCAAATTGTAATAAACAACTTGATTCTGCTGCAAAAACTAAATCTGGTCAACAAGGTCAATCACTTGTATTTTGTCAAAAATGCTACTAAATAAAAAAACCACTTATTTTTTTGGGGGAAAAGAAAAAGGACTTCCTTTTAATAAAAAAGACCCCGCCATTTTTTTTTTTTTTTCCTTGGTATTACCTCAAAGTGAAATTTTTTCCCTTCTTTCTTATATAAATTATATAAAATAACAAAAATGTCTAATACAACTTCTGAATATCCAGATGACGTTGTCCTGAAACAAGAACAAGATGCAGTGTTGAATGAAGAAGATCAACTTACACTTCGCGCTCTTGTTTCGACAAAAGAAGCAGGTGTCATTATTGGTAAGGGTGGTAAGAATGTAGCCGAGTTAAGAGAATCAACTGGTGTTAAAGCCGGCGTTTCGAAGGTTGTTCAAGGTGTTCACGATCGTGTCTTGACTGTTAGTGGTACATTAGAAGGTGTTGCCAAGGTATGAACAAACTTTTTTTTTTATACTGTATATAAATGATGATGATGATGATAATGATGATGATGACAAGGGGACACTAAAAAAAAAAATTGTTATTGTTATTTTAGGCTTACTCTTTGATTGCTCGTACCATGTTGGAAAATCCTATATCTGCTACCACTACAACCAACAACAACAACAACAACAACAACAACAACACGACCACTTCCACGACCAATAATGCAACGAATAATACAGCAGGATCACCTACACCTACTTCCACTACTACTACTACTACTACTAATACAATTAATCCTGTTGTTACCTTGCGTTTATTAATCTCGCATAATTTAATGGGAACTGTGATTGGTCGCCAAGGAGCAAAGATTAAGCATATTCAAGATATTTCAGGCGTTCGTATGACAGCTTCGAAAGCGTTATTACCTCAAAGTACGGAGCGTGTAGTAGAGGTGCGTGGTACAGTGAGTGCTATCCAACAAGCAGTTGCCGAAATAGGCCAATGCCTCATTGAAGATAAGGATAGAGCTTACGGTACAATTTTGTATAATCCTTCCAAAGTAACAACTACACCTACCGAGATTAATCACAACAACAGAAGGTCGTCTATTACACGTACAGGTAATGGATCCGATTTCAGCAGTGTCGATTATAATCAACGTCGTTCTTCATTTAATAATAACCCGGACGTTCGTACTCAACATATCTCCATCCCCTCTGATATGGTCGGTTGTATCATCGGTAAAGCTGGTACCAAGATCTCTGAAATCCGTCAATTGTCTGGCTCTCATATATCCATCGCCAAAGTTCCTCATGATGAATCTGGCGAACGTATGTTTACTATTCAAGGTACTCCCGATTCAAATGAACGCGCTCTTTATTTACTTTATGGACAACTTGAAAATGAAAAAGAACGTCGTCTTCGTGGTGTTATGCAAGATGATGTTTTGTTAGAAGAAGAATAAAAAAAAAGAAGAACCCCCAAAAAAAAAAAACGAAAATATCATATAAAACAACCCCCAAAAAAAAAAACTATCAACTTATTATCCCAAAAAACTCACAACTCTTTTGTACCATTTTTCTCCCTCAATAAAAAAAAAAAAAAAAAAGCACTTTTTTTTCTTTTCTTTTTTTACTCCCTTTCTTTATTATATCAAATTCTTTACAATCTCATCTTTTTTAATTGAATAATCAAACCAGTTTATAGACCGTGATGAAGACAAGGTAGCAATTGTATCTTGGTGTGGTATAAACAATGATCTTAAAATACGTGTCTTGGCGTATGTCTCCAAACTAAAGGATGGGCAGCGGTGTACACCAGCGTACCGAAGATCCCAAAAGTTTAATTTCGGTACTGCCTGTCCTCCACAACACACAGTGTATCCATTCTCGTGCATATCAGGGCGCGTAAATCTAGATAAAGTTTCTTGTTCCATCTGTCCAAATCTTAATTTAATACCATCAAATCCAGGTATTCTTTGATCATAGATAGCGAACTGATCTGATCTATTCGTTGTACTACAAATAAATAATTTAATAACAGGGTAAAAACTTTTTGTGTTGCGTTGTATATACTTTACGTAATAAGAATGATATTAGGATTTGCTTTACTTTGAATGATTTGACTGACACGCTGAGTTAATCTTAATTCACGTATTGATGTGTTGGATTGAAGATCAAAGATGGTAAGACGTTCATCCGATCCACCGGAGAACAAAACGTTTTTAAATTTGTCGTAGCAGAAAGAGTATAAAGCAGATGTATGCTTAATATTCAATCTGTGTGCACCCTTCATCGTAAAGTCATCATCTGGTGATTCACGGTGTAAACTCCAAAGGTACTAAATCAGAATATAATTTAGATATATATATATATATATATACAGGCATAAAAACTTCAAAAAAAAAAACACTTTACCACGCTTTTATCATAACCACCAGTAACAAAACTACAGGTCTCAGAGTTAGGAGAACTATAACTTCCAGTATCTAACGAGCCAATAACAGACACACCATTTTCATGAGGACTGTTCTGTAACGTCTGTATCCGTCCTTCGACATTTGTTTTTGTTACACTTACAACATGGACCAACTTTAAAGGCTCGTTTGATTTTTGAGAAGGACAGAAGGCAAGTGTCTTGGGTGTAGCCCAGCAAATATCATCAATCCAACTATCGTACAAGTGGTCTTTTCCAATGGTCTTGATCTTTCTCTTTTCAGACGCGTTCCAAAATTGTAACTCACCGTCCAAGGACGTGGTGATCATTAGATCGTTGATACCACGGTCCAATGTGTTATCCGCTATATTGTACAACAAAGATCTAGGTTTCTTTGTAGATATCAGTTCTTGTTGTTTGTGACGCACTATAATTGTATCCATCTTATCCATAGATCCAAACGCTATTTCTACGTGATTGCGTCTTGGGCGAGGTATAATTCTAGGCTAAAAAAAAAAAAAAAAAGATATCAGTATAAATTTTTTTTTTGGACTCGATAGTTAGTCCAATACTTTACAAAAGGGGTTTTTGGAACAATTCTTTGCCGTGTTGTTGCGAGCATAATAGGAGTCGCGGCAACGGGGTCTTGGTTCACAGTATCAAGCTCATCCTCCTCCTCCTCCTCCTTCTCCTCGTCTTCTTCCGCTTCTTCCACATCAGGGTGAATAGTAAATCGAGAACGTTGTCTAGCACGAGCATCGGTATCAAAAGGAGCAGACCTTTTAGCAGACTGTATCCTATCCTTAACAGGAGGAGGTGCTGTCATTTCCGAAAGTAAGCTAGCATGATATCCAACTAACCTGCTGGTTTTTTTAATTGATCTGTTTAACCTTTTGATTTTTCCAATGTAACGACTTTGTCGTAATTGTTGTCTTTCAAGCTGCCCCAATAACAATAATTACATACTGAGCTATTGTATCTCTTTTTAGTATATCTTACCTTGATAACGAGCGTGCTTATAGTTTGATTGATTTGCGCAGTTCCTTGACGAGGATACTGTATTGACGTATCGTCGTCACTGCTACTACTACTGCTGCTGTCACTACTGCTACTAGTATCTATATCCTCATGTAGGTTTTCGTCTGAAGGTGAATTGTCATTTGCTTGCGCAGTATTATTATTAAGTTCAGCATTGTCTCTATTCATTTGCATAGTCGCGCTTTCTAAAATATAAAGTTTTTTAATAAATAAAAAAAAACCTCCTATTTATGTTAGCTGTTGTTTTCTTTACCAAGCGTTTGTTCCACTGGTTCCAACTTGAAAGTGGAAGCAGAAAATAAAGATCGTGGTAGTAAAGTATCTCTACTCATATTATTTTACACAGAGAAAGCAAAGAAAAAGGAAAATATTTTATTTTATTTTATTTATTTTTTTGATTAATTTTGGCAAGTCACGGTTACATTTTTTGTTTTTTTAGGCGTCTTCATGTACTTGGAAACCACAATAACAGTAACCCTCTTGACAGACAACACGCAAATCACCTACAATTTCATGGATATGCGATTTGGCACATCTTTGTGCACAGTCATCAACAATACCGTCGCAAGAAATATTGCAGTCTTCTTCTCGCTTTAGCAGTTCTGGAATAACGTAGTTGTAGACACTTGCTGCTTTACACATGGAAAACAAACCGAGGCAAAAAAATACAAGTAGTAATTTGTTCATAAAAATTATTATTAAAAAAAAGCGATAATAAAAAAAAAAATAGTAATTAAAAAAAAGTCATGTTTTTATATATCTTTTTTTTCTTAAAAAAAAAAAAGGAGAGTAGCCAACTCTAGGAGGGGAATTACTGACAACAAATTAAAAAAAAGTGGGAGAAGAGTTAACAAAAAAAAAAAAAGAAATAGTATTTTAATAATAATAGAAGGAAGGAGGAAGTAAGTGAGAAGGGGGGATAATATATGGTTTTACAAATATACAAAAAAAAAAAAAAAAGAAAAAGAGAGGGGGTATAAACTAGTGATAAAGTAAGAAAAAGTGAAAGTGAGAGAAAGAGAGAGAGAGAGAAATAATACCAGTATTACTTATCCTCCTGAGGAATGTCTCCTTGATTGTAAAGTCGATTCAATTACTATTGGTTCTTGAGGTAAAGCATAATGAGGTGGAGCACTCGGTGTATAAGCGGGTGGAGGTAATTCGGGAGCTACTAGTATAGATGGAGCACATCGAGTACAATTTGAAGGTTGAGTAGTTGAACTGGTTGGATGATGATGATGACTATCGTTATCACTTGAAGAAGAAGAAGAAGTCGAACCTTGTTCATCTACCATCGCATCTAATTCTTTTGCTGTTGGTGCAGAAGGTGATGGTGCACTTCTTTGAGAACTCATTGACATCACGTTACGTCGATTATGTAAAAGCGCTTCTTTATTTATGATTGAGTGTCGATTTCCTTCATCGATAATAGATAGTGCTGGCGGTGCGGATGGTTCAATCAGTGGTTGATCAATATCGTTTGAATTGGTAGAAGCTGAAGAAGATACTGATTCTTCTTCCCGTCCTGTATCGTTATTGTTGTTGTTATTATGTGTCGAACTATCAGAAGAATGGATTGTATTTGGTCTATCCACATCGTTACTTAATTCATACGTTGATCCTTCGTTTCCTTCTTCGTCTAATTCTCGTTGCTTTCTGTGCCTTGATCTCATCCTGGTAAAAATAACAATAGTTGCAACAATAGCAATGACACCTAGTCCACCTACTAGCGATAATATTGTACTCATCCTTTTTAACGCTTGTTTGTCTTTTTCCAAATCATCGACTACACTACTCTTCTTATTGGGATCGTCTACAGAGGAAGTGGATCCTGTATTGTTTTTATCAGACTGTTGTTGTTGAGCTGCGTTACTTGCATCAGACACGTTATAAATATCAGGTATAGATGTTGTGGTGGCTACGATAATCGTCGTATAAACAATATCTATCTTTGTCGATACATCTTTTCGGTCAGGTTTTTTATCGTTGGAGGAATAAATACTGGTAGCTTCTTGTTGTTGTTGTTGTCGTTCATCTCGATAAATGGTAACTGTTGATGTCGGTTTTACATTTTCAAAAGGTAAATGTTCATTGGCTTTAATTAAAGAAACTGATTGAAGTAAAAAAAGAGACAAGTAGAGTAGCCTCATCTTTTTTTTTTTTTTTCTTTTTATTGTTTTTTTATTTCTTTTTTTTATATAAAACGATTATTATAATAATATACACACACACACACAACAAAGTAAAAAATAAAAAAAACACCCACACACAATATACAAAAAGAGGGAAAAAGAGAAAAAATCATCCAACCCGGATAACTAAAATATGTACACAGCCTGACCACTTTTTTCGAGTTCAGCTATTTGAAAACAATTTTTACCAACTTCTTGTTAAATTGGTTACAAAGGTTACTTTATTTATAACTCAAAGTTTTTATAGCAAAAGTCATCGACAACGGTTTATAAACGCCTTTGTTGCGGGTGGAGAAGGAGAGGTATAATTAGAGTTTGATTGTCTACTCTTCCAATCTATAGATCGAGCAAACCAGTAAACCGAACACTCTTTAAATCGAGCGGTTTCCCAATTAGCCGTTTTTATTTTATTTTTGTATGAGAGATCGAAAAAAAAAAAAAAGAGTAACACCTGTACGCCCCTAAAAGTATTACTAATAACTGGTACATATACAGTAAAAACAGTAAATTTTGTCACTTTGAGAAAATTGAATGTCTGTAATTACTACAAACGGATGATCGTTCCTTTTATTTGTTTATACCAATTAATTACAATTAGTTATATAACTAATTGAATAGTATTAACTTGCGCAACAACTGGACAATTCATTATACAAAGCTATCTTGTTTCTTTTATTACAGTAAACATTTATTACTTTTATAAATGTGAACTATCCTCAAATGCAACAAATTCCATAAAACCAACAGTACAGAAGAATCAGGCAAGTAAAAGTCAGAAAACAATAAGCCTTTTTTATTATAAGCCATATAAGATCGAAAAAAAAAAAAAAGAAAAAAAAAAAACTATTGCTCAAAACGCAAGGCACAAGTTCTACCTTTGTTCTTGCTGCTATCAATGAGATTGTAGAAACATGGATGTGTAGGACGAGAGTTGCTAATCATTACATCAATTTCCGAAGCAGGTACGGATTTACACAATCGCCAAAATGATTCGGATACTTGAGTCAAAGATCGAAGATTTTTCAAGGATATAAATGATGAAAGTTCTTTCAATGAACGCGGGAATAATACTTTTGCGATTTCATACATGATGTAGATGCCATCGTAACGTAATCGCATCAAATAGAAGACAATGGTAAATCCGTGAATCTGAAAAGCTAAACATGCATTCCAACGGTGGGTATTGATGGCTTCTTTGCAGAAGATTCCTAAGCGCAGGAGATCATGGCATAGATTATTGTTATTTGTAGTGGGCTGTGCCACTTCTGCTTCATCAAAGCCCAGGCTTGGCCCATACGAGAGTTGGGTGAGTTTTGTCAGGGTTGCATCTGGTCTTTTATCACCACTGGCATCCGATTTGATATTGGTCCATCGTAATAAAACACGCTTTTCAGGACTGGATAAAATGCATGACAAGATTGGAAGAAAATAGGTGGTTATTAATTCATATTCGCTAATTGATTGTTTGTTCTTTATAGCCTGTAATGGTAACTCGCCTATCGCTCTGGAAATACCACGGATCACGCAAGCAGTGTGTTTATCTACACGTCTACAAAGCTGTAATAATTGTACATTGGCTTCATCATTATCCAGTTGATGCATTTGTAGCGAATCGATAATCCGAAATACTTTTCTGCAGATAACGTCGTCAATATTGAGTTTCAGTTCCAATGATTCATGTACAATGCTTTCGGTCAGAGCATCCAGAATTTCTTCAGTGAAAACATCAATCATGAGTTGACTATGTTGTCGAGGTGCTAAGAGCAATACATGAGATAAAGCGAGTGCTTCATGGATAAATGTTTCCATATGAAGCAAAGCAGATGCTGTGATGTCAAGTACCCTTTTTTTTTTTTGAAATATCATGAATAATGTGGAGATGTTTGTGCGTTTGAACATCCATCCAGCTGAAGCATTTGCATGAGAAAGCAATGTTGATGATGACTGATGTCCAGGCAGGTCTAGGTGATCAGCGTCATTATGTCTTGTCATATCCGCAGATGCCGAGTCATCGGTGGAATTCTCAACATCAGTGTCAACGAAGCAGTTAGACTTTAAAACAGAATCTGCCAGTACGGGCGTATTCACAGACTCTTGCCAGTCATTAGTCTCTTGTTTATCAGAATTCAAGGTAATAGAAGTGGTGTTATCATCGATTGATGGCGACGTCGAGCGATGAGTTGTATCATGGCTGGAAATGCGAACGGTTGTGGAGCAATTGACATCAGGCAAGACTTGAATTTCTTGTTGAATAACTTTTTGCACGTATTCGGCACCGCTAAGGTGTGCGTCAAGATCCGTCACCAACCGTGTTTTCTGTAACCAAAACTGTTTTCTTGCAATAGAACTTTTCCATACATTGAATTCCTGTGTCAGCCTACTGCAATCATCAGTTAGATACCTGGATGTAACGTTCTTATACCGCGAATAAGCGTAGTCCCTTCTGAACAAATCGAATTTCTCACAAAAAGCAGTAAAAGTGAGAGTGGCCTTATTTTCGATGCAATAGGTGATGTGTTGAGGATTTCTGGCTTTCTGGTCCATTCCTACAGCCATTTGCTTTTTGTGGGCAGGTTCACTACCACTTTTGTTAGCCTGTCGCTTTTGTGGCATCAAAAACTTCGCCAAAAATTGGAATGATGGCTGAGAAATGTATGAAAACTTGGCGCACGACAATCCGCACGACACTTCAATTCGTGATGTCACTTTTCTGTGGCGAAATATATTTGATCTGCACGACATTATGGACGCTCCAGAAAAATAATGTTCGAAACCTGCATGATATACGCTTATAAATTATTAAACTTTGGCTATCGCATATTACGTTTGTATACAATAGAATAATATTCTACGAGGACTTTCTACGCGGTCTTTTGACAATAATTGTTATGTAAAGTTCCGTGTATAAAGTGCATCTACTTTTAAACCTTCAACTTTTTTAAAAACGGTCATTTTTGAGGATTGATATCCCGATTCTATCTAAGGAAATAAGTCTAATATTATCAGGCAAGACAGGAGGAATAGCGACACTAACATCTTCATAGCCATATGTTTCTGCATAACGTTGGTATTCCATGATTCTTTGAGACCATTCCTTTCTAGAGGTCACTACGTCCTCTCTTTCGTGACCGTCGAAATAAATTACCTTACCTTTTAAATATGAGAGAGGTTATTAATTAAGTATTATCTGGTTTTTTTTTTTTTCATTCTGGCGTAAATGACTTACCCACACGTTTAAAGCGGAAACCCCATTGTATAAGCTTATTTCTAATGCATTCGATAGACAAAGGATTGGTAATGGCCCCGCTATCATCAACTTCAACATTCAACGTATGGCTTTCAATAGCTGCAGGAAGGATCACAGTTCGAAGTTCGTTCTGTAAAGTAGGAATGTTTCTTTGGAACTTTGGTACTGATCGAAACCATTCAAGTATTTTTTCCTTGATATCGTTGTACAGCGAGGTACTTGGACCGTTCATAACCAATTCCATCTGATTGTTTTATGCTTAAAAGGGTTTGCCGTCGTTTTATCAAAAAGAAAAAAAAAGATAAAAGAGGGGGAAATCGGGGTTGAAATCCACTCCAAGTAAACCACAGTGCTAAAATATTCAAACTTCAACTCACCTTTTTGGAAGAAGTAAAAGTGATATGCAAAAAAAACTTGGGTAATTCTTTTAATAATGCTCTTTAAACTGTTCTATTTGATTTTTTTATGCTTAAAAAAGTTTGCCGTCGTGTTTTATCAATAAGAAAAAAAAGGGGGGAAATCGGAGCTAAAAGTTGAAGGTTTCAAAGTAGATGCACTCTATATATCTACTACCGAAAAAAAGTTCATAAATCCTTGGGTATCCTTCCGATACTTCTTGACCTCCTCGCCTCCTTCTACTTTTTTCTGGAGGTGAGGTGTACTACCATGCTTACAGCTTAAAAGCAGACTTTGGCGTGTAGTATTGGAGTTGGTGGTCACTAGTTTTGAAGGCTATTTTTTTTAAAGAAGACGAGTAGTCAAATCTCGCTACGCTCAATGTACATCCTCGCCCTTCGGGTATTGGCCGAGAGTATAGTTTATTATTTTTTATAACAATTAATTAAGGGAAAGGGAGATAACTATAGCCGCTTTTTGTATCATTTTGATAAATGTTGGATTTTTATGTAAGTAGTATTTTTATCCTGAAACATCATCAAGATTGTTCCATTTTGTTACTACCCTCCTCTAATTTAAGAAATCCAGCCATAAACAGCCATTTATATAATATACACACATTTCTATTTTATTATAAACTTTTTTTTTATGTCATGACAGTACCGTCACGAATAGATCTACGAATACGATCAGACATCATACGGTCTTTACGTCCAATTAAAGAAGTGGCTTTTCCAGTTTGTCCAGCACGAGCAGTACGTCCAACTCTATGCAAATAATCTACAACAGAAGTAGGGAAATCATACAACACAACATGATCTACAAAGGTTGTATCAATACCACGAGACGCAATATCTGTACTAAGCAACACATTATGATCTACAATGCCTTCCTCACCATCCACCACCTTTGGTTTAGAGAACAATTCTAACGACTCTGTTCTATCCATGGGAGCATCTTTATATAACGCTAATGCTTCTAAATTCTTTGTTTGTAAGAACTTATGTAAAATCTCTACTGATTTTTTAGTATTACAGAACACAAGTGTTTTATCATCCTTGATATTCTTCTTTAATACTTCTAATAATGCTAATTGTCGATTGCCTTGGAATCTTTGAAGATCTACAAATGATTGCTTCAAGTTGGGTAATGCTTTATGTAAAGAAGGTGTGGTGATCTTGACCAGTTTAGGGAAAAGTTGATCTAATGCGTTATGTACAGAGCGGGGTAAGGTTGCTGAAACGATCGTAATCTTTTCAGGTACACCTGTCTTTGCAGATACATCTTGAATACGTTGAATAAGCGTACGACAATCGTCTCCCCATCCAGCATCAAATAACGAATCCGCTTCATCAATAATTAAATAACGTGTGTCGGCTAATGATAAGGTACCATCCTTTGTATATGAAACAAGTGTTGTAGGTGTAGTCACCAAGATATCAACAGGCGCACTAGCTAACAATTCAGATATTTGACTTCTAGGTGTACGACCACCTAAACCAACAGCTCTAAATTTCGTTACATGACTCAATTGCTTACAACTCTTGACAACTTGAGCTACCAATTCTCGAGTAGGAACCAATACAATGGCACGGGGGTGATCTAATCTTCTCTTTGGGTTACCTTTTCTCTTTTCATCGGCCTTCAACATATCAATGACCGGTAATAAATAAGCAAGCGTCTTTCCAGAACCTGTTTCTGCAGCAACAAGTACATGACGCTTACGACGATCTAATAATTGAGGAATAGCTAATGCTTGAATCTCGGTAGGTTTAGGATCAACTGCATTGTTGTTGGTGTTCAGCACAAGTTTAGCGGCCAAGATAGTCTCTGAACTTAAATTCAAGTCTTCAAATGTTTGGGTGGCCAAGAACGCTGCTAATTGTTTGGCATTGCTAGGTTGTTCTTCAGTAACCAGATCGGGATTGTTACGGGTGTTGACGGCAGAAGGAAGAGTAGAACTAATGGTCTCTAAACGTCTCTTGACTGGTACGTAAGGTGCGTTGGATGTACTACGAGGTTTGTTCGACTTTAAGGCGGCTTTTAACAAGTCTCGACGTTCTCGACCGTTTAAACCGTCAGGTCGTAAATGCTTTGTCAAAGAATTTACGTTGGGTTTTTTGAGCGCAGTACGTTTGGATAACGCTATCGATGTGACTGAGAATAATCGAATACAGGATTCCAAAGTTGTCGGTGTTACTTTGAGCTTTGATGAATTTACAACGGATATCATTTCTTTTAAAAGGTGAAGAGAAAAAAGAAGAGAGGTTTTTTTTTAAGGCTGGGGGCAAGCAAATTTTTTGCGACCACTGTTATGAGTTTAAAAATAGGTGTATTTTTTTTTTAAAAAAAGAGGACGCCAACGATGAGTCAAATGCGGTATAGACACAAGAAAAAAAGAGATTAAAAAACGCAGTTTGGTATCGTAATAGCTGCTGTTACAGAAAGAAGATTTCATCAGAGTCTTCCAAGCCGTACTAGTAGTGGTGAAATACCCTTCAATTCGCATTCGCTGACGTTTAATTATACGAGAAAAATACCTTATTTTAATCACTTGGTATAACGGACCTTTTTTTTTTAGCAGTTACGTCTAAATATTCATGCAAAACCAAGAAATAACGACGGATTATAAGACCTAAATAGTTTATGCAAGAGCTCAAACATTTACTGTTGCCAATTGAAATAGTAAAGAACTGTGTATCAAAACGACACATAATTAGCTACTTCGTAAGATCTATTTCTCTATCAGCGGAGAACCCTTAAATAGAGCCGCTACAGTTTACACTTTTTCAAAGAAAACAAAAAAAAAACCTGTATTTAATAATTTACATTTGAGATAAAACTAATCAGCATAAAAGAGTGATGTGACCAACTTTAACAGGTAGTACAATTCCGGCTGGAAAAAAAAAGGTGTTTTTAAATTTTAAAAAAGCATAATCCATGGGCACTACTAAAAAGGATATAATCATAATTTAACGGAGAAAGTCATGTATCATATGAGTTACGCGTAAAAAAAGTTTGAAGTTAGGCACAGTGAAAACGGTAAATTTTGTCACTTTGAGAAAATTAAATGTCCGTAACCAAAAAATAAATGTCGCAATAAGTTAAATCAAATTGACCTAAAAATGATACGTACTTTTTGAATGATTTGTCGTTTAGAATGAGGGGGGAAGTTGTATAGAATTTCAACAGTTATGGCATTAGGTCAAACAACATAATTATCCATTGTAAAAAAAAAAAAACGATGATGCTGGTTCTTGTTGAATGCTGATTGGCTACCATCCAGCATCTGTCTGGCAGTCATCTGGCATTTTATCTGGCAATTGTGACAACATAACCAACTTTTTTTTATTGCAATCCTATCGTTCTTCTTGCCAGTAACTGAAACAAGAAGTAATATCTTTTCTTCCAGCACTCGCTCGATGGGCTCTTTATTTCCGCAAAGCAACGATTATCATGATCATAACACGAAATCAAGCAATATGCATGCTTTTTTATGTTGACTATTCTGTAGAAAATGCTAAAAAATGTGAAAAGAAAATTGAAGACCTTGGTGATTTTGAAATCTGTTACAATGCTGATCCCAAACAACCAATACTTATTTCAAAACAGAGGATTCGCGGTTATCCATTGACATATCGCACATACTTGCATACGGTCAGAAAACATACCACTATATTTGAAAGTAAGTCGGTGTTATCTTTTTCAAGATGGTGTTCGAATGCTCGATTATCATTCTTAAGAGCCCAGGAAGAACGAAAAAACAATAATCGAGTAAGATCTTGTCATGTTATGGAAGAACAATTCCACGGTAAGCTCAAATATTGATGTAATTAAAGTATTTTGTTAACCAATTTCTTAGTAGATGACATAAAATCAGCAATTTGCCATTTTTTACCTCTGTATCAGGAGTCAATCAAGAATTTAAAGCGAAATGGGTTTGAAATAGTGGGATATGCTCGCAAGTCCCCTTCAAATGATAAAAATGAAAACAGGGTGAAACTTCTGCAGAATATGGTGGACAACTTGCAAAATCACTCCTTGACAACCAGAATATATGTCTCTTTTTCCAGTTGCGCATCCACTCCTTTCAGCGAAAGAGATACCACAACCAGTAAATCTATAATTGCAAAATTAAGTAATGTGAACGGAGATACACAAGGTAAGTCATAATAGATGAAAACATAAGGTAGAGCTCACTATTAACTCGCTACAGATATGCTTCATTATTTACAATCTGCAGATCATGACATCTGTTTGGTAACCATCGATTATACAGGGCTTACGTCAAGATCACAAGAACTAAAAAGGTTGATCGAAAACAATGATAAGATAAAGAAAATTGCAATTGATACTTTTGTTTTGGACAATAAAATCCACCTATTTGATACAAAGCTTTTAGCATCTGATCCCACCCTTCTTACCAAGTTTGATTGCAACTTTCCAGAACTGAAATATTTCTACTTCATTATGGATAATGCCCCAATCCATACATGAAGAAATTGATAATCTGATTACTAGTAAAGGGTACAGATGTATTTATCTTCCTCCTTACTCCCCCGAGCTAAACTCTATCGAATAATTTTGGGCAATTGTTAAAAATAGAGTTAGACGTAGTACGTTTGAAGATAAGGAAGACTTTCATACAAGAATTGCTGAGGCATGTAGCTCTGTACTTGAAAATATTCTTATAAATATTATTCAACATTCTGTTGGTGTTTTTCCAAAATATTTAAATAAAGAATCCGTTTAATAGTTTACAAAACGATACGCTAATTGACTAAGAAAATCTGCCATTTGATTTTTATAAAACTGCTTGATATATTTGCTAATATATTAATAAGTCAATAAAATTGATAAAAGTAAAGCAAAAGATTTTATTATTTGAAATGAATAAGAATGGTTATTTGTATGAATGAGAAGATTTCAATGACAGTTGAATCAGATGATAGTAAAATAGGGAGTTGTTCATAATAGTAATCATCATACCAAATATACAAGAAGTAACCCTTTTATGGAAGTGAACGGACCGAGTTGTCTGTGGTATTATTTGAGTGAACAGATGACGATAAATAAGAATAGGAAATTTGCGTAATAGTGTCACGGATATCTTTTATAAGGAAAATATACGCGGTATAGGTTTACCCGTAATAAATCTATACTTGTCAAAATAAAGCAGCAAAGCAGACTTCAAAATAGTAATCAAAAGATGTGAATATATAGCGTGTATATATCACTGCTAATTGAGATTTTTTAATACGACAAATGAGATTTAGAAATCCGCCATTTGAACCCGTCAACACTGTAAAGGAGTTCTAGTTTCTTTTTGGTGAGGGTAACTGACCCCCCCCCCTTCGTCTTTTGGTGCTGTTTCAAATTAAAAAGCGGAATATAAAGATTTTTGATGGGATTCATCAATAAGCCACCAAGATGTAAGAGTCAGCGCATTTTTTTTTTTTTTTTACTATAAAAAATCAATCTCCACAATGTTTCTTTTAATCACTTTTTATCTTTTTTAAAAAATAATAATAAAATGGCCGTTCACGATAAGTATCAGTCACCTTTGACCTCTCGTTATGCCTCCAAGGAGATGGCCTATAACTTCTCTGATGATAAGCGTTTTTCTACCTGGCGTCAACTTTGGACCAACTTGGCTATTGCCGAAAAGCAACTTGGTTTGAACGATATCACCGATGAAGCTATTGAACAAATGAAGGCCAACATTTTCAATATTGATTATGATATTGCTGCTGAAGAAGAAAAGAAGCGTAGACATGATGTTATGGCTCACGTTCATACTTTTGGTTTAGTTGCTCCTGCTGCTGCTCCCATTATTCATTTAGGTGCTACTTCTTGTTATGTCACTGGTAAAGTTTTTTATTTTTATTTTTTTTTAAAAGAGGCGTGTGTTCTAAAATAATATACTTTTAGATAATGGTGATTTAATTATCATTAAGGATGCTTATGATATTGTTATCAAGAAGATCGCAAAGGTCATCGATATCCTTTCCAAGTTTGCTGAAGAATATCGCGCTTTACCTACTTTAGGTTTCACTCATTTCCAACCTGCTCAACTTGTCACTGTTGGTAAGCGTGCTACTTTATGGATCCAAGAATTATTATGGGATTTACGTAACTTTGAACGTGCGCGTGATGATCTTAAGATGCGTGGTGTTAAGGGTACTACCGGTACTCAAGCTTCTTTCATGGCTCTTTTCAACGGTGATCATGATAAGGTCGAAGAATTAGATCAATTGGTTACTGAGCTCTCTGGTTTCAAGGAAGCTTACCCTGTCTGTGGTCAAACCTATGCTCGTAAGATTGATATTGATATCATTCATCCTCTTTCTGGCTTTGGTGCTTCTGCTCACAAGATCGCTACTGATATTCGTCTCTTGGCCAACTTAAAGGAAATCGAAGAACCTTTCGAGAAGGATCAAATTGGATCCTCTGCTATGGCTTACAAGCGTAACCCTATGCGTTCCGAACGTGTTTGTTCTCTCTCTCGTCATTTAATGATCCTTATTAACGATGCTCTTCAAACCAGTGCCGTTCAATGGTTCGAACGTACTCTTGATGATAGTGCTAACCGTCGTATTTCTCTCCCTGAAGCTTTCTTGACCACTGATATTGTTTTAACCACACTTCAAAATATCTTTGAAGGTATGGTTGTATACCCCAAGGTCATCGAACGTCGTATCCTTCAAGAGTTGCCTTTCATGGCTACCGAGAACGTTATCATGGCTATGGTTAAGAAGGGTGGTGATCGTCAAGAATGTCACGAAGAAATCCGTGTCTTGTCTCACGAAGCTGCTTATGTCGTCAAGATGCAAGGTGGTGAAAATGATTTGATCGAACGTATCAAGAACACTAAGTACTTTGAACCCATTTGGGCTGATCTCCCTACCTTGTTGGACCCCTCTACCTTCACTGGTCGTGCTCCTGAACAAGTCGATTCTTTCTTACTCAAGCATGTTAAGCCTGCTTTGGCTCCCTATGCTGATGCTATTAAGGATGATACCAAGGCTGAATTATCCGTCTAAATCGAAAAAGAAGCAGAAAAAAAGAAAAAGGGCTATCCATCACCTTTTTTTTTTTTGTAAAAAAAAAAAAGCTTTTGCTTTAACTGTACATTTATTTAAAAAAAACCGTGTAATAAATTATTTTTCCATTGGAACTTTATAACATTAATGCATAAAAAAAAATGAGAGCCAATTGAAGAGAAAAAAAAAATTACTGGAGGATGCGAAGGAAAGGCAAGGCGCTTTTACCGGTTCAACCGGGGGAGAAGTGGATTTAAGAAGGGAGGGGATAAAATATGAAAAACCACACAGTAAAAAAAAAAGTATATTTTAATAAGGACGACACATAATTTCAGTAGATTTTCTTGTAGAAACGGGTTCTTGGGCAACAATTTCATCACCATTAACAAACTTTGTAAAACTACCTTCTAATGTACCCCAAAGAGAAGTTAAAGCCTTCTTTTGGAATTTAGGCTTAAGCCACGACCCTGGATCGACACTGCATGACAAAAAAGTGTCAGTATACACTTTAAAAAAAGAAATAAAAAAATTCACACTTTACCCGTTCTTTTTTCCTCTAGCGTTTTCCAAATAGGTACTAAAGGCAGCTACTTTATCCACTAATTGTTGATGTAAATAAGGACTACCCTTTGTAAAAGTTTTTATACATTGATCTATAGCATCATGGTATCTGTCAGCTTCGTCTAATAATCCATAATCTGCTAAAATCCAAGCATGCGCTAATTTGTATCCTTGTATAAACGGTAAACAAGTAGATCCATTATGTAAAGATGTTGCGAATTCGAAAATCTCGGTTAATTGGTATGCTTCTTCCGTAGGTTGATCACTTCCCAATAATGTTAATCGAACTTGAATTGTATCTATACCTGAATGCATAGCATGTTGGGGAGAAAGAAGATAGCTTTGATATATATAAAAGAGAGTTCAGTATTGACGAGTATAAAGTCTTTTTTTTTTTATAAAAAAAAAGCTTACCATATATGTGCAACCTCTATCCATCCTTGTTCTTTCATAATGTCGCCAAGTGCTGTCAAAGCTTCTAAATCTCTGGGTGTTCGATTAGCTAAAAGGATGGCCAATGTATCTCTCCATTTAACCAATTGAGATAATTGTGCTGGAGGTGTTACAGATTGTAAACCATAAGATGTATTTACATGTTGTACATCATTTACAAGAAACTCGTTCACTAACAAAAAAAAAAAACCACAATAAATCAGTCTCGTTCAAAGACACACAATATAAAACTTACTAGCTACTCCACCAGCACCAGAGAATAACGAATACATGACACGTAAAGCTTGATTATTACCAGCAATGTTATTAAAATTTCTTTGTTGTTTCATTTCAGGAGTACAATTCATCTCTCTATCAACAAAATTTTTAATTACTTGCTGCCATAATTCTTTATCCACACAACTACTGATAATCAAAGCATGCGCCCATAAATCCTCTTGTACTGCGAAATCAACAGCTCCCTTTCTATCACCGTTTAATAAGAATTGTTCCATCTTTGATAACATATGATCTGATAAATCAGTATTATCGTTTGCAGTGTTGTTGTTGTTGGTAGGATAAGAAGGGATTGTAAAGTTGGGTTCTTCTTCGTTTAAAGTAACAGGACGTAATACTTGTAAAATAGCTTGATCCATCTTATCTCTAAACACATAAAAATAAACAATTAATTTCATATATAAATAATACATATTATACATACTTGTCATTAATTGTTCCTTCATTTTCAACCAATACTTTTACCAATTGCCATAATAATATTTTAGCTTGTAATTGATGATACTGTAACGAATCAAATACAAGCATTTCCTTTTCCTTTTCAAACTGATCTATCTTTCGAGTCATAAAGACACCAACATCCTTCTTCTTTTGTTTGACACCTACTTTACTATCAAACAAGACAGGACCAACAAACGGAACTGAAGGTCGTTTGATTATGTCTTTTAGATATTTAAGCTTGATAGGTCCAGGTTGAGGTTTCACGGTAGAAGAGTAATAATCTGTAACAGTTCGTGGAAATGTCACGAGCAATTTACCACCAAACCCAAACGTAACAATAGGACAACCTCGTGCTCTATCCAATGGATCGACATCAGGTTGTTGAGGTTGATACTGCTGTTGAAGATTGTTGTTATTATAGACAGGTGTATTTGGATTATATTGCATTTGTCGCGTGATGGTGGTGTTGGTGGTGGTTGTTACTTCTTGTGATGCACCATATAAATCTTGCATGGACTGATGTTGAGGTCCATTGTAATACAATTGAGAGGCCTGTCTCGGGTCAACTGTGGCTGTAGGTGGATGGTACTGCGTTACAGATGAGTCTAAAGTAGAATAAACAGGAGCCGTAGGAGGTCTATCTAACGGAAGTTGTTGATAAGTGTGTTCTTGATGTTGAGGTTGCGCAGGATAATAATTATTATAATCTTGAATTTGTTGATGAGAAAAAGTCTTTGTTAAAGTAGTTACAGGTGTACCGGTAGTAGCTGGTGTCGCCGATCTCGAGATTGCTCCGAGTGGTCTACCGCATTCTTCACAAAATTTTGACTTAGGTTTGTTTTCACCGTAACAAGTAGGTTCGGGACAAGGTAACCGCACATCTGGAGTGGGTTGTCTAGATGAAGTTAAATCTGCATAATTAGGTGTTTGTGAAGCTTGTTGTTGTTGTTGTTGTTGTTGTTGTTGCTGCTGTATAGGGGTATAATTTTGTGGTATACTCTTTTCGGATGGATAATAGTCTTGTTGATTGTAATGAGGTTGGTAGTCACATTCTTGATTGGTGTTGGGATCATAGTAGTGAAGTTGACCTTGTTCATCGTAATAGTAATGAATGTTGGGATCAAACTGATACCATTCACCTTGTACTGGTTCACTGTACGGTGTAGTCATAAATAATAATAGTAAGGATAATGAAAAAGAAAAAGAAAAGGTTGATATTCTTTCTCTCTTTTTGTAAGAAATAAAATAATAATGAAAAAGGAAAAAAAACAACTGTTTCGAGGTGTTTTAAACCTCACCCGCAAGATTGCACTTGTTATCCAATTAAAAATAGAGTATTCAAACTCTATTATTTTAAGATTTTATTGTTTGATTAGTGATGCTTGAACAGAAGCTTTAGTCCATCAAATAAACTTTATTTCAAATTTAATAAAAAGAGAAAGGAAAAGAATCGATACTTTCTAAGAAAAAGTTAATCTCCAAGAGCAAGATACTCCTCGAGTATTTCTATCTTCTTATACTTGAGACCAAGTGCAATTTTTTGGTTCTGTAAGTCTTACTAATGTTCTCTCTATCGCTTTATTATCATTATCTTCAGCGGTGGTGGTGGTGTTATGTTCAGCGGTGGCGTTATTGCTATTGCTATGTTCAGAGGTGGTGCTGCTATGTTCAGAGTTGATACTGCCATGTTCAGAGGTACTACTATTGTCATCGGGGCAGCGGCACCAAGTTTTTGAGTGATCTAGCCTTGCTTGAAAAGAAGGAACGTACTATAACAAAGTCATTATTAATTAATAACTCTTCTCTGATCAGTAAATTTTTAACCTACGTATCCAATATCCAAGCCTGGTAGTTTTTTACAAATAACAATCCTTCCGGAAGAATATGCCTTGAAAAAATTGGCAGCGTCTAATTGTTCTTCAAAGTATAATAGATCACTTTTCACTACGTCGCAGATAGTCACTTGCTGCTCCGACTTGACTCATACAGGTTCCTTTTTATGACAAAGTTGAACGCATAAAAAAAATATAGGTCGCATATTTTTTATCTGTGCCAAAACCAACACCAAGTTTTTCCAAAAAAAAGGGAGTGTTAAAAAAAAGCACGTGTATTTTGAGTTTTAAAAAATATAAGATAGAGAAAAAAGTCAAGGTTGTGTATGCTTTTTGCTTCTTTATTTAAAATGGAAGCAGCAGATCAAGCTATGCATTCTTTATTTGCTGGTACAGCAACCGAATTACATTTATTAACAGGTTTTAATATCAAGTCTACATAGCCATAAAATATAAAACGTACTCATCCATATAAGTAGCTGTCGAACTCATCAACAATGCAACACAGCAAGACTTTGATAATAAAGAGGCTCAAGGACTCGCTAAACAAGCTTTACGTTATTTAAGAATGAAAGCAGCCAAAGTAAAATAACAGTAAAACCATGTTTATTATTAGTATTAACAACTTCTTTTTTTTTACATGTGTATAGGGTGATGTTGAGGCAAAAATTAAACTTAGTACAATTTTAGATAGACGAGACCTTGGTACAGTAATTATCAAGCCCGATTCGCAAGAAGCGACATTATGGGCACGAAGTGTGTTTGATAGAAGATTATCAGCTGCTTTATCGCCTTGTGTATCTGAACTTATCCTATTGACAGAGCAAGAGGAGACACAAGATGGTTTATTAGAAAGAATTATTAAAAGATCTAATCGAGAAATAATGGAAGATAAAAAGCAAAAGAAAATATTAAAGCATATGTGTTACTTGGTTGGTATTTTATTTATTGATGGTACTGGTGTAGAGCAAGATATACCTCGTGGTATTACCTATTTATCGAAATCGTCTCAAATTGGACATGAAGGCGCTGGTGTAGAATTAGCTAAAATATTAGGTGACCCTTTCAAGTACCCAAAGCAATATAATATTGAAAGGAGTTTAGAGATTTATGAATCTGTAGCTGAACAACAACAAGTACAGTTAAGAAGGAATGGTACTGCTGCAGATTCAAGAGCTTTAATTGATTTAGCTAGAGTTTATTATGAAGGAAGCGAAACTACTAGTAGAGACATTGAGAAAGCTTACAAGTATGCTCGTCGCATTGCAGAAAGTATAGGAGAGCAGTATTGTCAATTTATTGTAGGTGATGTACTATTAAATACGCAAAAACAGCAGACAACGATTAAACAAGATATTCAACAAGCTGTATTTTGGTTAACTCAATCTGGTGAACAAGGGTTTCCATTAGCAATTGAAACATTATCTAAAATTTATTTCGAAGGAAAAGTAAAAGGAATTAAAAAAGATTACGAACAGGCTCGTAATTGGTGTTTACTTGGTGATGATATTTGGCCTTCTGGTTTAGGTTATTGTCAAACTTGTTTAGGTGATATGTACAGACAAGGTCTAGGTGTACCAAAGGATTTAATTCGATCTTTCGAATATTATCAAAAGGCTGCAAGTCAACAGGATGCTCCACAGAATTATGCAAGATATATGTTGGGAGAAATGTAATGCACAAAGTATATTTTTGTACATGTATTTGACATTTATATTAATTTTTTATAATTGTTAGGTTCTTTAAAGCTGACGGTTGGAATCATAACTTAGCGCTTGCTGCAGATTATTATAAAATGGCAGCAAATGAAAACTATGAACCTGCTTTAAAGCGTATGGCTGAATTAAATGCAATTGAAGAAGAAGCGAAAAAATCCCTGGAAAAGAATTTGACGAAACGAAGTAATTGGAAGATTTGGTCTATTTTTGGTTCTAGAAGAAAGGCAACTGCATAAAAACACACACACACACACACACACAGCATGATATAAAATATACCATTGTAGAACAGCACCAAACCACCCCCACCAACAATTGAAAAACATCATTCCATTATTTCCTAACTTATTTTACCTCATTTAATTTATTTTTTTATTAAACTTTTTCTATCATCCTTTTGTGCGGAAAAAAAGGTCTTTTTTATTATTATTATAATTATTTATTGTGTTGCGTTATATATGTGTGTGTGTGTGCATAAAGAGGTACCGATTAATTACAAAAAAAAAGCCAGTAATCAGATCATGTAAAAAAAAAAAAAAAAAAAAAAAAAATACCATTTGGTATTTGTTAGCACTGTATGTACAAAATAGAGTGATAAAAAAAGAACGGGGGAGAAATAAAATAAAATTCTAAGTTAATGTAAAGAAAACAACCTCTCTCTATAAAAAGGGCAAATGCAGCCATGTAAAATATTAAAAAAGGGATGCCTGCTTCCCTCTCTCTTTTTTTTTGTATATGTATTTTTTTTTTGTATTTGTTTTTTGCTATTTTTGCTTTTTGCTATTTTTGCTTTTTGCTATTTTTTTTCTTTTGTGTGTGTTTTGTCTGTGCGTGCGTGTATGTGTGTGCGTGTGTGCGTGCTATTTTATTTGTCTACAAGTTCGGTTATTCGAAATGGTCTGTGTGGTGTTTCTATTGCTTTCTATGAAGAGAAAAATGTCAGTAATCAATTAAAACTATAGGTATATGTATATGAAAAAAAGGTTTACCTTACTAGCTTGTAGTCTTTTCAACTGTCTACCAGGTCCACCAAGTTCATCCGGTAACGAAGAACCCTTCAAGTTTTTAACTGTGATACCCATTGTTGTTTGATCAAACTTATCCCACATCCTTGCAGATTTTATAAATTCGGTTGTAGGCCAAATTAAGTTTAATTTTCTGGGTCCAGGGGATTTATCTACACACATATTTAATACCTTCTGATCAATACGGATCCAATAATAGTAATAATTTACCTGTAATGGGTTCAACTTTCAATCCGATATAAAAGGTAGTGGTATAAGTTTTTCGGATGGACTTGATTTCCTCGTCGGTTAAATTCATTGCTTTAATATGATCCTGCTCTGTCATTTTGGAATCGATCACAAAAGCTCTTTGCGGGAACTTAAACTCACCATGAGCTACATCCCAACACTCGGTCTCTGATAAACAATAATGTACCTTTTCGATACCTTTAATATAAGGATGAGCCAACTGTAATAAATCTACCAATTCCAATTTTAATACAAATTGACGTACTCGAGATTCTACTAAACCAGACCATTGTAATTGAATTTGTGATGAATAAGCACTTGCTACAATTTGTAAATAATGATTATATATTTGAAAGAAATCGCTTTCTTGAAACAAATCTTGCCACCTTCCTGTTCCAATGATGATTTTATCCGCTATCTCTCCAGTGCGATAGAATTCATGTAACATAATGTCTCTGGTTGAATCTGTTACGTTGTGTGTGGCGCACATGGATGGGTAAGCTGGTGTAATAATTGGCATACGATGAGATTTATCAGCAGGAAATAACTGTGTCCACCAATTAATATATATACACTTATATACATGTACAGGTTGAATCTTACCTTTGGGTTCCATTGTCTGACAGGTAAAGGTCCTTCTTCCATTGGCTTTAATAAGATGGGCTGTGGCCATCCCCATTGATACATGATTCTAAAGAACCGAGATACAATGGAAGCAGCACATGCGTTTGGATACATTTGACATACTCTTGCAACTAACATGGCCCAAGCAACACCGCCTAAAAATCCCATAATGTTTGAATAAATTGCTCTCTTTTTTGCCCACAACTTGATGGTTCTTAATGCTATCCGAAATACAGGCACACTTGGAACAAGACGTAAAATTTCATCTGTTACACGAGATCCATTTAAACTACGTACGCATCGTTCATCAAGTCCTAAAAGGAGGTTGTTATCTGACAAGTCAAGATCATCAGGTACAACTGCCAATGATAATTTGGCACACACCAAATCAATCTAACGTAAATAATCAGTATATGCTCTCTTTCTCTCTCTCTTTTTGTTAATATCCATTTCTATAACTTTACAGGAATACCAGAAAAATGCATTTTAATTACGGGAACATATGCATCCGCCACAGCCTAAAAATAAAAAATAAACCTTAAATTCCTTGTAGAAATGAAAAACCCTAAATTTTCTCTCTATCTCTCTATATGTATACTTTACAGTCAATTCGGTTACTTCTTGTAATTGATCCAACATATCATACATGATTGTAAAAAAATGTTCTCTTTCAACATGCTTTGGGAATACACACAACGTATCAATATCAGCACCTTTTTTTTTAAAAAAAAAGAAGGGTAAATGACGTTAGTCTCTTTTTTTTTTCCGCCATCGTCATCGCCATCGTCATCATCCGTCTCTTTTTTTTAATTACCTGTTCCGTGAACACCTAATTTATAACTACCAAAGGTAAATATTTTTCCACCGGCTTTAATAGCATCTTGTTCAGAAAGTCCTTGAAGGATACCGACGCGATAAACAAAGTTCTTTGTCAATACTGTAAGTTTATTCAAGACGATAATTCTATGACAAGTAAGTATGGTCGTTTTTAAAAATGGTGTCAGTGTATAGATGAACAAAGTATACCTGTTTTGTGCTTCTTGTTCGCTTTCGAATAATCCATATTCATGTAAAGTTTTTACGAGATCTTCAGTCAATTTAATCTCGTGGTTAGTTGGAGAATCGATGGATATAGGAGCTGTTACACCCCATTGTCTATGAGTTTGTGACATTAATGTGAAATCTACAAGATTCTTTTTTAGATGAAAAAGAAGAAAGAAAAAAAAAAACTCTCTTCACTCTCTGTCTGTCTATTTTAGCTTTGTCCCTCTTCCTCCTTTTTATGGACAATGGACTTGTGACCATTCCTTTTTTTCCATGACTTTAAAATACCGATTCTTTTTTCTTTTTCAATGTGTGCCCGTCTCTTTCAAAAAACAAGCCACTTCTAACAATATATCAAATATATACGTAAAGGGCAAGCATACTATGGTTCTATTCATTACATGAGTGTCAATTTATGCTAATTTGCTTTATCAAATTTAATTATGTCATCGATCGGATTTTACACTTTGCGAAAACAACTACTTCGTTTTAGTTTTTTTTCTCTTTTTTGTGCTTACCCTTGTTTGTGAAAGATCAAGAAAAAAGATGTATCACAACAGTAATTCCTGCTTGGATTACTAAAGAAGGACTTCTAGTTTTATAGCGGATAAACATATGCTCTATATATGCCTTTTTCCACAATGAAATTCTACAGTTTGTGCTACGAATAGATTTTCTGAATCACGATGTAAATTTGACTATATTTTACATTGACTAGTTAAAGGCATTCTTTTATACGTTTGTTTTTGAATATTAGCATATTCAAATATTATTTATGATATTTTTGTAATGGATTGATTAATACAATAGCGCCTCTATTTAAGGGTGGCCGAAATGCGGAAGAAAATCCACCCTTAAATCAGGTGTCAAAAAAAATTACAGTATCGTTTCCTGAAATTAGTACTAATTTCTTTGAGATCTATAGTCCCTTTATCCTTCAGTATAACATTCGGACAGCATTTGTAGCAAACGCAAGAGGAGCAGTATCATTTTGTACAAACATCAAAGGAATAATGTATATAAAAGAAAGAGCGATTTATTTATAAATAATTATTGAATTGATAAAATAGCGGGTCACTATTTGTTCACGCGATCTAGTTACATGTCTACAACCAAGAGTTCCCTAAAAAAGTATTTATGAAGGCGAAAGAGCCACACTGCTACTGCTACCGATACCGATACCGATACCAATACCATTTTTAAATCTTGAAAAAAATGTCCAAATGACGGTGGGAAGTACAGTATCCATCAATTATACCTAATTAGTGATATATCTTACACAAAAAAAAACTTTGTACCCAAGTTTTTTACGTGTAGCAGAATGAGTCTATATCACTGCAGTTTTTTTTTCTGCTGAAAAAAGAAGCAATTGTATCACCATCAACATGTTAACTATAACTTAATTCGTCTTGTAACTATTTTATATGGTGATACCATTTAAACGAGAATCATATGAAACTTCACTTTAACACAAGTATTCTCTGGGAAGTTATAATACAATCGGGAGCAAAAGAAATTTTTTTGCATGACCATATCATATGATGCCACTGGAGTCAAATACTAGTATATGATGTGTATAGACTTTTCGGCTTCGGACTTTCATGAGCAAGGGTGCATAAAAGAGCTATTACAACCCAAAATAACACATCATTTTTGATTGGTTATTTCCCTTTTTTTTTGCCAAGCAGACACTTTTTTTAAAAAAATAAAACTATACCAAATCTCCTTATTTTCTTTATCTTTGTTATTCTTTTTTATTATATACACATACTTATATATAAAAGAAAAAAAGAAAAATGAGTGAAGACGATGTAAAATGGGATGTTCATGCAATAACTGATGCGTTTACACCTCGTATGGAATATGATGACCCACTTCAACAATTTAGCGAATCTGAAGTAAGTTTTATTTGTAAGAAAAAGTAAATTTAGTTGCTAATATGTTGCTGTAGAACTATCATTATTCGCCATATAGCATTCAAGCAAATGATAGTACTGAAAGTGTTGTTATTGATACACCTCCTATTATATCTTCTCCTGTTCCCGAACTCACGCCAAGGTCGGTGGTCTCTACACCCTCACCTGTGACAACACCAGATATTAGAAGTTCAACAGTTGAAATATTACCAATGACAGCCGTAATTAGTGATCCACAAAAGCATCAAGATGGCAATCAAGGAGTTTATATAACTTATCTTATTAAAACCACAGTAAAGTTATACTTGTATATATATTAATTCAGGAGTAAAAAAAAAAAAAAAAACTAATTATTATTATTAGACTTCTGTTGAAACGTTTAATTCGGTAAAGCCTAAACCGGTACGTAGAAGATATCAAGACTTTGTTTGGTTACACTCTGCATTATCGTTAGAATTTACTGCTTGTATTGTGCCACCATTACCAGAGAAGCATCGCCTAGGTAAAAAGAAAGGCAATTTTTTTATTTTATTTTTCAGTGTATTAATGCATGAATATCATTAGAGTATATTAAAGGTGATAGATTTAGTTCCGAATTTATCTTGAGAAGACAAATAAGGTTTGGTTTTGGTTTTTTAATCAAGTTAGTACAAGCTTTTCTTAAACTATGCATCTTGTAGTTTGCAATGGTTTTTAGATAGAATATCAAGACATCCTTTATTACAAAAATCACAAAGTACTCGTATATTCTTGGAATCCTCTGATTTTGTAAGCTTAAATAAATTACAAGACCTTTTTTTTTTGTTACTAACGATTTAAAATATAATAGAAAAATGATCACATATCACAAACACGTCATATTCCTCCCTCAGCTTCTTTATTCGATACCATTGGTGATACACTAGTTAATGCATTTGCAAAGATAAAGAAACCCGACGAAAAATTCGAAGAAATGAAGGAAAGTATTATTAAATTGGAAGATAATTTAAATATTGTCGAGCGATTATATATGAGAATAAACAAGAGGCAACAAGGTAAGTAAACATTTTTTTTAACGTGATAAATGGCTAAAGGTTTTTTTAAAAAAAAATCACAGATTTACAAAATGATTATTCGAATTTCGCTGCTAGTATTCAGGGATTATCTGCGTTGGAATCAAATATTACAAATTCACTTCATCAATTTGCAGAAACTTGTAAAGCTTATTCAAGTGCGATGAAGGAAATGACGAGTATTGAAGAAATACAGTTTTTAAATGAGATTCATGAATTATTAGCTTACTGTAATGCTGCTAAGGTAAAAAAAAAAAAAATTACTATTAAACGTTTTTTTTTTTTTTTTTTTTTGGTGTGTAATAATAATTTGTGTGATTATAGGATGTATTAAGGGCAAGGGATCAAAAGCAATTGGACTTTGAAGAGTTATCGGGTTACTTGCACCAAGCAATTCAAGAAAGAGAAAGAACTCTGCATCCTGGTAGATCATATAATAGAAATGGTGGATTAAATATTACTGATTATGTTACAGATAAATACAACGACTTTCGTGGTATTTCTGTAGAAACTGCAAAGCGTGAAAAATTAAGTAAACTGCAAGCTAGAATTACAGAGGTAATTTCGTTTGTTTTTTACATATGTTATGTTTTGTATTAATCATTTAACTCTGTAGTTACAAGACGAAGTGACCAGAACAAATGATGAATCAAATGGATTTTCTATTCAAGTGATGAAGGAATTTGATGTATTTCAAAAGACAAAGATATTGGAATTAAAACAAGGGTTACTTGCTTACGCTGACTGTCACATAGCATTCTTTCAAAAGGTAAGTTTCATTTCTTTTTTTTGTTGTTTTTTTGCTAGATAACTCAAATATTGTTTAGGGTACTGAAATATGGGAAAAAGTTTTACCTGTATTAGAAAGCATTGATGGTGTAAAAGGTGATGGTCCTGTACATGTCTAATATACCAAATTTCATTATACATAGTTTTTTTTTTTTTTTGTGAGAAATAGAACTCTTTTTTTTTCTTCTGGAAGAAAACAATTTGTCCATACTCTTTTTAACTTATTTGATTTTTGTCATTCTATTGACGCAACAATAAAGCACTTCCCCTTATTATTATTTTGCCGCAGAGAAGCACCCACAAGCTCGGTCATTGGGTCCCTACAGAAAACACGACTAAGTTGCATAGGCACAAGTTTAAGCTTTTAAGGCTCTAAAAAGAATGAGGCCAACTTTCATTTTGGCCTATTTTCTTTGTTTCTTTTTCAAGTATTTGATGGTGGTAGCTTGGGATTCCGTTCTACAAAAACAAATAAGACGACAAGTTTTAGTTTATTTTCAAGACTTGGAGCTTTTAATACTTTCTACCTTTTTTTTACATAACACGGATCGAACATAAAAACGGCGTCAAACAAGTCAGCATAGACATGCCCTTGATACCATCCTTCTTTATGATTGCTGTCTTGGAGTTGACCACTTTGAAATACGATTGTAGTTCTGCTCGAGGAACCAATATGATTGATTTGATGATAGTTTCTATTTGCTTGAGCGAGGTGGCCTCTGATGTTTTGATGAGAATGGCTCGTTCTTTTCAAGTACAAACGAGTTTTAAAGGGATTTTTAAATCACGGACGATTGTCTTTCGTTTCTTTGGCAAAGGGAGAAAGTATAAGTCCAGGAGATACAAAATCCAATAGGTTACCTTCACTGCTAAATAAGATAGGGTAGATGTATTTATGAGCAGCTCTCACTACTAATTATAGATATGCGTATTTTGAATCTTACTATGCTTTTGTAAGCTTCTCAGGCTTATCAATCAAATATAAACCTTTTGGGGAAATTCTTGATGCACGGTCAACTTACACGGTCTATTAGAAAAGTCTGACGCATTAATTACCTTTATAGAAGACCGTTACTCTAAGAAGAACCATACTTTTGTGTCCTTCTTTATTACAGTCTTAACACTCTAAATACGAAGTAATAACGTTGATACCATACCGTATTAAGAGTATTTATTCCAAGTTACTTACTTTCGGTACCTGCTTCTTCAGATTTCTTTTCTAAAGTTTCAAGTACCTTATTAACTATAAACTCTTTGTACATTGTTGGATTTTGTGAAGTAAAAATAAAAGACAAATTTGAAAAAAAAACATTTTGCTATTTTTATAAGTTAACGTAATTTTTTTGAAGCAGATAGATTACACTATAAAATGCTTTAAAATAAAATTTTAAAAAAGTTGCTTATTGTCCTTTTTAAAAGTATGTTTTGTAAAGTCGTGGTACAGGCGAAGGACACATTTGTATAATGATGAAATCCGGTGACTTTTTTAATGTGAGTGTATTTGTCGTGGGATGTCTCACGCTAATTGGGTGTCCGTTTTTATGAAAAAAGACGATTTTTAAAAAAAAGAAAGTCCCTTTTTTTTGTAACCTTTTTTTTTTTAAACAGGGCAAAATCGATCTTTTTTATATATATTTCATATATATTTGCTACATCATGTCCCACGGACCTCCCCGTTCGTTTCCATCTATTAATTACCCCACGATTCCTAATAATAATATACCTCGACAACAACAAGTACTCAATGGTCAACAACAACAGCAACAACAACAAAACTTTGGACAAGCCCTTGTAACCAGTACTGGACCTTCGCCTACTTTAGGTCATTTAGGACAATCGACACCTAATGTAACAGCAAGTGCTAGTAATAGTCCAAGTAATACTAGTGGTGGCGGAACAAGAGGTATAACCACACCAAGTTCAACACATGAAACGCTTTATTGTGATAGTTGCCAAACCTTTCGACATGTTTCCTTTTTTAATGAAAGAGACTTTAAATATAACGTATGTAATATATGCCATACGCGCGAGTTGCAAAAGAGAAAACATCAAATGGAAAGGTATGAAATGTATGATGAACAACAGAGGACTTATAAGCAAGGTAGATATTCGCAGCCAATACAACAACAACAACAACAACAACAACAACAAATGTACGCAACTCCACTCCCTATTCAACAACCTCAGTTACATTCATCTGCCCCTATAAATTTAGGTGGTAATAGTAATAATAGTAGTGGTAGTAACCACACCTCTCCTCTTCCACCCCCTCAAACTATATCTTCGCCCCAAATTAAACAGTCACCGCCTACTTCTTCCATGATGCTTACATTAGCGCAAGTAAATAATAATACGAATAATGCCAGCAACACAAGTGCAAGTACAAGTGCAAGTAATAATAATACGAATAATAACAAAAGTCATATGTTCTCAAATCCTGCTATGCGAAATCAGTCGCAACTCCAATCTCATATGCACTCGCAACAACTTATGCAACCGTTACCTTTACCAAACCAAGATTTACATCAGGCTTTGAAACATGAACCGATTGTTTTACCATCTACGACTACTTCGAATACTACTACTACTAGTAATATGACTACTAATACTACTACTACTACTAATACAGTGGTTACTCCAGCACCCGTCACGCATCGAACCACTACTTCTTCAGCTGAAAGAGCTTCGCAGGATATTATCAATTTCGAAACGTTCGTTAGAGAATTAGAAAAGGAAACTGAATTTGATAGAAAGCAGTACCATTTGGATATTGGACCATTAATGGAAAGTATGGGTGAAGGAGCAGGATTTACTCAGTTGGGAAGAGGTATTTGTGAAAAGGTTTTAGAAGGAACAAAGTTCAATTTTAGGTAAAGTAATTTTTTTTTTTGTACTGTAAGGGGAAGTGGTGGCAAAATAATAATCTTATTATTACGTAGTTTAAAAGATCGTCGACGTTCAACAAAGTCTCCTGAAACGCTATCAACACTACGATACTACTGTTCTCAACGAGCTGATACAGCCAAACCCAGAAAAGTGGAGCATCCAAAGGCACAAAGCAGATATGAGTGCGCTGGCGCATTGACGATAATTATTGACTTGTTGAAAAAGACTGCTCATGTGACGGTGATTCATAAGCATGCTCATCCTCCCTTTGTATCTCAACATCATCATCATCATCAACAGCATAATCACCAAAAGAAGCAATCAAAACAAAATATACAACAACAGCAACAACAGCAACAACAGCAGCAACAGCAGCAACAGCAGCAACAGCAGCAACAGTTGGCTCCTCATTTACAACAGTCTCCTCAAAGAATTCATTCACCTGTCGTGCAACAGTTGACAAACCCTCAACAGCAACATGCTCAACCTCAACAGCAACATGTTCAACCTCAACCCCAACAACATGTACAGCCTCAACAGACCCAACATGTTCAGTCTCAACAACAGACTCAGCATGTCCAGGCCCATCAACAGACACAACAGCATGCTCAACAGCAAGCACAACAACAAGTACAGCAACAAGCTCAACAACAAGCCCAACAGCAGGCTCAACAACAGGCACAACAGCAAGCACAGCAACAAGCACAACAACAGGCTCAACAACAAGCCCAGCAGCAAGCACAGCAACAAGCTCAACAGCAAGCGCAACAACAAGCCCAACAGCAGGCACAACAACAAGCTCAACAACAGGCACAGCAACAAGCACAACAACAGGCACAGCAACAAGCTCAACAGCAACACTTGCGATTAATGCAACAAAGACAAGCCAAACAAGTGGATAAACAATTCGATATGCTTCGACAAAAGATTGCGGATATAGGCGTCCTTATTGAATCGCAACAACAATACGGTAACAAGGAATTTTTACAGGCAGCTACAGAAGCATTATCAGGAGCAGATGAAATGTTGAGTGCTTGTAAATCAATTGAAAGTTCTGAAATCAATGTTCCGCCTAATAAGTATACTGTGCATTATAACAAGAGAGGTGACTTTGTGTAAAAAATAAAATAAAAAATGGCCCGCGAAAAAAAAAAAGGAGGCTCCGCTTATATCCGGAGATTTGTTTGATGGAGATTTGACTAAATTAAGCTAAAAAAGCTAGACTAAAATAAAGTTTCGGATTTTTTTTTATTTTTTTGTTATAAATAACGTGGGGTTTTTCTTTGCTGTTCTTGTGTTTGTTTATAATTTTGTTTTTAAAAAAAATAATTAAATAATAAAAATGACTACACCACTTCCTACACTTCCTGAATTCAGTCTTAAAGGTAAAGTTGCTATTGTTACTGGTGGCGCTAGGTAAAGAAAAAGAAGGAAAAAATCACGAAGCAAAACTTTTTATTAATACGTATCAAATAGAGGTTTAGGCTTAGAAATGAGTAAAGCTCTCGCTGAATCCGGAGCTGACGTTGCCTTGATGTACGTCTCCAGTGAAAACACTCATAAAACCGCTAGTGAAATCGCAAAGCAATATGGCGTTGTATGTAAGGCTTATAAGGCTAATATCACTGACGCTAAGCAAGTTCAAGATGCTATTAGTCAAATTCATCAAGACTTTAAGGCTATTGATATCTTTGTCGCTAATGCTGGTGTTAACAGTGGTGGACCTTCCGAGGTAAGTTTTTATATAGTAAGAGAAAAGAGAGAGTGGGCTTTGCTAAAAAAAAACCCCTGCGTTTCATATTAGACCTTTGACTTGAAGGCTTGGCAAAATATTATGGATGTCAATATCAATGGTGTCTTTTATGGTATTCAAGCTGCTTCAAAGTATATGCTTGCTAAGGGTAAGGGTAGTGTTATCGTTACTTCTTCCATGTCTGGTCATATCGCCAACCGTCCTCAACTCCAATGTGGTGTAAGTATACATGAGAGAAAAAGAAAAAAGAGAGTATATGGTATTTACACGATTATTTTTAATAGTACAATACTTCAAAGGGAGCTGCTACTATGATGGCCAAGGCTTTGGCAGCTGAATGGGCTACTAAGGGTATTCGTGTCAATGCTATCTGCCCTGGTTATATGAGAACCGATTTATTAGATGAAACTTTCAAGGATAACCCAGAATGGGAAAAGACTTGGACGGATATGATTCCTATGGGTCGTATCGGTGATGCTAAGGAACTTCGTGGGGCCGTTGTATTCTTGGGTAGTGATGCTAGTACTTATGTCACTGGTATTGAGTTGTTTGTCGATGGTGGTTATACTGCTGTTTAAAAAAAAATATTGTATTTATTATTCCCCTCCTTCTCTGTTAAATAAAAATATCATGTCACCTTATCGATTAAAAAAAAAAATTAAACTAGTTTGCTTTAATTCGATATCTCCGTTTTAAAATAAACAATTAGACCGGGTGTTGGTATCTTACATATCTCGAATATGCTTCTATACATGTACGTGGATATTGCATACCTCAAGGTAAGTTACCAGGTTTAGCTAACATAGCGTGTGTTCTTTTTTTAAAAAAAATTCAATATATTCGAAAAAAAAAATGCGTCTTTATAATTGGATATATTAATGTTTTAAAAAAGAAACCCATACGGCGAAAAGAAAAACGTATACATTACATCACTAAAAGATTCTTTGGTATTATCTGATAATTTAGTAGTCATGTTTTATATGCAAGTTTTTTCGACTTGCCGTCATAGTTTTTCTGCAAAAAATAAAATACGTCATAAAACAGAAGATTGGAAGATCTTCTTTTTGTTTATTGGGTTTATCTGTGACATCTGAATAACGCTAAAATTCAAGAAATTATTTTGCATGAACTTCCCAGAACAAGATTTCTAGGAAAGAGATTACGTGAAAAAAAAATAATAAAAAATGATTTCTGCACCTTTTTTTTTTATTGTAGATGTTGACAGATTCAAAAATGTACGAACAAAAATGTACGAACTTTAAGCTTTTTTTAATATCAATTACAATAAAAAAACATGTAAATTTTTTTTTAAAAAAAAGTACCTTCCAACCGCAGATCAAAGAAAAAATAAAAAGCTTAATTTTCATATATGGAAATAAAAATGATTTCTGCATAACATGAGTAAACGACAGGTACAAATCAATTATATGATATGTAGTTGAAAGAATGACTGGTTCAAATAGGCACCAGTATGCATATCTACATCTTTTGCCGCTTCACACAATACCTTCCCACCAAAACCTAAAGAAGCTATCCAGTCGAGTGGTGGGTCCTTGAAAAAAAAAAGTTTAATACATTGATCGTTACATCTATCAAATTTTCTTTTAATATATGTGATCTTACATCAACAATCTCTTAGCACCATTGATGTGCCTTGATGCCCATTTTTGGACGGTATTTCTTGGTCTCTAGACCAGATATGATGGCCTTGTGGTCTTCTAATCCAAAGTATTTAGAAGCAGACATATTAACGTCTGTGTCGAATATGAATATATCGTTCGTTGCCCTAATGATAAAGAAAGTGAATAAGATTTGAAACCGATTTTGAGCTTTGCCTTTTACTTACAGCAACCGAATGTCCGAAAGACTACCTGGGTCTTTCTCCAATTTCAGGGTGTTGTCTTTCAGCAGCCTGCATTTTTCTGAGACGCACAAGTCACCAACAACCCGTTCATCTTCTTCAGCAATTTCTTCATGATCATTAGCTTCTTCTAAAACTCTTTCATGGTCAAAGAAATATTGACATTCCCGACCTGGGTGGTGATCAATTGTGAGATCAGAGGGAATATTGTCATTATCATCATCGTCTTCTTCGTAAATATATCTACCACTATCTTCTTCTTCATATATATGTTCATCACTAACTTCTTTTCTTTACTATCTCCTTTCTTTTCTTCCTTCTTTTGCATGTTATGGACATGATTCTACATTCATGTGTATCAAAAACAGAAGTTAGTATTACGATCTTTTTCATATACAAATAATATATTATAGTATTTATTTACATTAGTTATGTTGTTATTATCACCTATAGTTATCACCTATAGAAACGGAATTATTTCCAGTAATAGTATAATTCACAGACTTTTTAGTTTCTTCGTTTTTTCTTTTGATCTCCTAAGAATAAAAAAAATTGGTCATTTAATTCTGTATGATTTGTTTTTTTTTTGTTTTTGTGCATAATACTTTTTGGATTAAGTTATTGAGATAGCTTTTAACTTCTTGGGGTGTTTTTGGATCTTCGTAAATCGTGTTCATTATATTAAGTATGAATTCAACAAAGTGATTTTCTTCGTAATACGTCGTTTGCTTTCATTGATAGATTCTGAAAATAGTTCAAAAGACTATCTTGAAACTAAGTTGTTTGAAGAGAAATTTAGTTTGTAGTTATCGCCTTTATAAGGGTATTTATAATTTGTTATGAGATTGAAACAAAACAATATTTTTATATTTTTTTTTATCCATCTCTATTTTACTTAACCATTATTTTTCAACCATTAATAACTTACAGCATAATGAATACAGCGTAAGTATCGCTTAATGATTTGATTTGATAATGTTCTAACAATAATTTTTTCGTTTAGAAACTTGTAAATTATTTTACTCTTAAAAAATTTGAAGCTCTCATTCACTTCAACTGCATTTATCCTTATCTTGACCTGACTTGGGTCCAGGTATGAAGTTGGGTTGACAAATAGGCTTGCATATATCTTTAGGACTTTGCTGTCATATATGCCCCCTGTCAAATTAATCTTGTGAAGCTTGGGCGGCTTCCTATGCCGTCGACAATAGCCTTCCTTTAGTTTCTTCTTTATACAACCAAACTATTGGCCGTGGTCTCTTTTATCTAATTCATGTACTATGCAGTCAAGTGAAGTCATTAAAGCAGTAAAATAGCTGGTAATATTTATTTTGAGCAAGTATTGTTTCAATAATGTATTCTAACTCTCTCATTGCTGTTGATAGCTTTGGCACATAATGGAAAAGAAAACAATTTCAGTATTGATTTTTTGATCGAAGCACAATATGTTTACTGGTAATATTATTATTGGTTTTTATTTTCTTCACTTTTATTAGCATACTTATGTACAAGTGAATGTAAACGCCGAAAGTGTTAGTCTAAGTGTTTTGGACTGTATGTCAGTATACGGTTTAATTGCCCTTTCACAGCAAGTTCCAAAAGTCGAGAAAAAACAAAAAATTGTAGCTGGTACAAAAAAAAAAGTCTCCCACATGTAATCAAGTCCCTTTATCTCACGTTGTCAACATTACTCAACACTCTAAAAATCATTTCGAAAACTATTTAAACAAAGTCCCTCTACTATTTAAATTGAATATCATATATAGTTTTTAATGCAACAGGAGAAGGCGAGTTACTATGGAAAATTATGGCTGTTCGTTCAATGGACTTTTTCTTTTTCGAGAAAGATGATAGCTTTCAGAAGAAAGCCATGTTGTTGACGGTACATCGGAAGCATTTACGAAATAATATTTTATTTTTTTTGAAATAAAAAAAGTTTTTATTTTAATAAGCAATTTTGTACATATGTGGGGTAATGTTACATTTATAGTGAGCAATTTTTATTTAACATGATACGGTGTATCCAAATCCTATTTTATTTTTATTTTTTATTTGATAATGGACTTTCCGAGTATTTAAATGTTTGCAATATTTCACTTTAAACAGATTTGTTCTCCGTGGTTAATATACGGGTGTAATATTAGAGCGAGGTCTCTTGTAATTGCATGTTTAGCGGGCTATTTGCAATAACAGAGATGGATGACTTTTCAGTATCGAATAATAGTAGTATAGAGCTTTGTCGGCGTGGGCAACTTTTCAAACTGTGACAAATTGTTAACTTTAAAAAAACAGTGGAAATGGTTTTATTGTCGGCGATTTATAGAAAACGACGCGTGTACATTAAGATTAATTCCTTTACCATTATTCCTTTTCTTTTTCTTTTTTCCCCTCTTTTTTTTTATATACAGTTACTTAATAATATTATGCATAGTAAAAAGAAACAAAGGGCCAAGTTTGAAGATAGTAGCAATCGAATACCAAGCTGGCGTACTCCAGGCCCTAAAAGAGAACGGATGGAGAACGAGGCAGAGTCGTCAACTTCCTCAACTTCCTCAACTAAAAGAGTCAAAAACGATACGGACAACAATTTTTATATTGAAGTGTTATCTAATGAAATGCGAATTAGATTAACTAATAAAATTCGAACGTGCTTAGATAATAAAGACGATATAAATACTTTAAAAACCCAATGTTTAAATGCCACAAGACTCGAAAGAGGCACGGTCACTACAGCGGAACAAAAAGCCAACGTTCCAGCTACTACAATAGAATATTTTTAAAAAGACAAAAAAAGGAAATGTTGAATACTGGTTGGATTTTGTAGCTGAAAATTTCGATTCAACCACCTTGAAGTAAATAGAAAAAGGAAAGGGAAAGAAAAAGAAGTAGAAAAAGAAATCGTTTCTGATGATACTATCCCTCTTAATAAAGTATTGGATACTTCATCGTCTAACCATAATACAGATGAAGTTAGGACTTTTACTACATCGATCTCAAAAATTTTCAGAAAAGATCTTCCTAAAGACATTTTGCGTCAATTTTTATCAATCATTTCAAATACATTAGTAGAATCAACTGATTATATCACAACCTATGGAGTTCAACTATTCAAGATGCTAATTCAATTTAAAGACAAGCGTTTTGAATTAGATGAAGCAAATAACGTAGTTCTTTCTAGTATTCAAGGCCCAAAGCTTAAAGAGTATCTTCCGAGTGATTTTAACGTATATCAACCTAATCAATGTTCACCTCCTGCTCCCGATAGAGATTTATGAATTCAGATAGTTTCAACAACCAACTAAAATCTTTATTTGACACCAGTCATTTGTAATTAATTCAATCTACGTATTTTGGACCTCGAGGACCTACGCAGATCAACTTTACAAAAGTCACCGCTACATAAGGTATTAGTTGATCATATTCCTCCCAAAAATGATCAACGACAAGTCTCTAGATGTTTATATAATGAAACAAGTATTAGCCAAATACACTGTAAATTTCATCAACTTATGGGACAATCCCAAACGACTTAATAATTTATTAAATCGCCTATTACGTGTACTCTTAAAAATTCACTTGGCTCTTATTCGTAAAAAAAAACTGAAGATTTCGTAGAAAAAAAGAAATTAAAGAGAGAGGAGAAGTTAAAAGTGCAACAAAGATTTAACTATGTCTAATTATCCAAGTATACTAAAAAAGAATATCAGTCTGATACATAAGTCAAGAAATAGTCGAAGAAGCCTTTTTAAGAATGAAATTAAAAGAAGAGACAAATATATCAAGAAATCTACAGAAGATCGTGCAAACGCTCCGAAATGGCGTAAGAGAGCAGAACTGGTGTAATGAACGTATTACGACTTATATTGAAGTTCTAAAAGAAGAGGTTCGTATACTTTTAATATTCACTTTGGAGATTTAATAATTAATCTTCATATTCGAATTTAGAAACTGAAAAGAAGTGTAGAAGATGAGTATCTTGTGTCTGACGACAAAAATAAGAATAATGATAAAGAACAGGTTAGTATACTTTTTGCATTAATTTTGGCAAACAAAAATTTAACTTTATATTATAATGTAGGAAGATGATGATATTGAAGAGTTGGAACTGGAGATGTCTTCGGAACATAACCCGGTTTCTGCTAGTGATTTGCTGCTATTAGAGGATGAAAGACCCCTTAAAAACACTGACGTCAACAGGAATAGATTGAACGTATTACAAACCATATTACGAAATCTCATCTATAAATACGATGGAAAAAGTATTTCAACAAAACAAATTCAAGACGTTTCCAATGATATCAACGAGAAGGAGATCAATGTCTGCAAATTGATAGTTGATTTGATACAACCGTATTTTCCTGAAAAAAAAAATAGATACTCCATTGCATTCCAAATACCCTTCGTATTGATGGCCAATCAAGTATTTAACCACGCTGGATATTCCAAAAAAGCCTTAAAAATTTGTCCTATTACAAGTCCCGGGCATTTGAATGCTTTACCAATGGATGCCTCCGCTATATATAGCTTGTTCTGTGGTAATAACACCGAAGATGGCGTGAAAAAGCTTGAAATATATGGATTTGACGGCAAGGTTATTCTTTCTCGACAACTAGCGAATGAACAAAAAGACGTTGTCTTTAGCTCTTTTTTTGACCTACCTGAAATCACAAACACTGCGTATTCCTTTAATCAAAAGTTTAATCATGTGATAACTTTCTTACCGGGTTTAAAAACAGCTAGAGTATCTGGAACTTTGATTTGTGATACTTCATCATCCAATTCTTGCAAAGTAATCACTCAAAAGAATGATAGCAAAGTTACACCAAAACAATTGTCAATTTCTGCCAAGAGAGATATTAATGATAGGATTGCACTTTTAAAAACTGAATCAAACGCTATCGGTTTACAATTAAAAAATGATGTTCAAATAAAAAAGAATAGTATCATTACAAGTGATATTAAACGTCTGAAGAATGAATGGATAATAAAAAAAGATAAAAACGACAAGAGCTTTACAATTCAGGAAAAAAAAAACTAATGACGAATTATACAAGAAAAAAAGAACAAGAAAAGCTTTTAAAGAAACACTGCAACAACGAAACAATAGCTATCAAAGAACGTCTGAAGGCTACTAAATCTAAAATTTATAATTTGCAAAAACAACTTAATACTTCGGAATACGGTAAAGACTTTACGATAAAAGATGGACAGAATATTGGTAAAAAATTTGAAATAACAAAAGATAACTATAAATGCTTCGAGAGAACAGAAGATATAGAGTTAGACGAACAAGTACGCTATTCAGACGACTTGCTGTTTTCTGGAACAGATAATGGGCTGGTGACTATGACGGAAACGGCAAAGTTGGATATAAACCAAGTAAAATTTCACTTAAAGCTGTTTAACAAATATTCAATATTGAATGACATTAAAGGTAAAAAATGACATGATTTCTAAGCAGATTTATTTTGGGAGTTGTTGCTCACATTTTTTTAAAACATTTCGAAATAGAAGGTGATCAAGATGCTGCATTGAACTTTTCCAATGATGATATCAACAAAGCAACACTTTGTAAAACTTTTAAAGACCATTCCAGTGACTTGCAGTTTCGTAGTGGAGTTAAAACAAGCATGATGAAGCTAGAAAAATTGAAAAAGCAAACAGATGCAGGAAAAGTTGTAATGAATATTGAAAGAAGTTTTATGAATATGAATATCGAAAACTCCAATAATATACAAGAAGTCGATGATATGATGGATAACAAATATAAACACAGGAACGACATACGAAACTTTTATTATTCAAACGTACGAATCAAACAGAAACGTAGAACTGAAATACAACAAAAGAAATGTTTCGATAGAACTTGCTCTTCCGAAAGACAATTTACTTCGAGCAAAGGAAACAAACAACCCATCATGTTAACTGGAGATAGAGGATATTGTAATAACTCAAGTATTAAAGGCTACTTAAGGTACGGAGGCGTATGGAAACCCAAACTGCATAGTCTATATACGTCCGTCGCTGTTACAAACGAAAATTTGACATCTCAAACTTGCGTTTTTTGCTTTAAAAAAACAACACACCCGTTCAAAGTCTTAAAAACCAAGAATGGTACTCTCGTCAAGGAAGTAAGAGGAACGGCAGTTTGCTCTAACAAGCATTGTATATTGGCTTTGAAACATGAAATACACAAGGGAAGACATGCCGTATCTGCTACTGCAATATGCATTTCAGGATCGGCTATGTTACTACTAAAGATGCAACATCCATATTTTTGTTACAACGACTACAACAGTGAAACAAATACTGATGATTTCAAAAAAAAAGCCGAGGTTTTCCTTAACCGAAACATCTCAAGGCCTGCTATCGATGATGGTATTACTAGAGAAATTTATTCTTGTTGGGTTTCTCATGTTCGGTAAGTGATGATTTACATAATCTTTACATTTGTCGATATATTAACTGTTAGGGTTGGTAAATCTTCCTGTAGAGAACAAGTTTTCGCTGGTTTTATGTGATTCACCAATGGGATATGTTACTCGAATTAATCGTATAGATCCTTTGTTTTTACCTGAAGAGCCTGATGATATCAACATTAAATTGTTACCAATCTTAAAAACCGTTTATCAAGCCAGGCTAACCATGGAACAAACCAATGAACTTGTAAGAAAGTATGTACCAGAAGTAAAAGTTACCTCGAAGAATTCACGATTTATATCACCATGTTTTAATACTGGAAAGAGAAAACGAAGTCATGATACCAGTACTAAAGAATAAGCAAGCAATTGCCTCTAAGTTAAAGTCATTATTTTTTATCCCATGTTATACCCTTTTTTAAAATAATAAACTCATATATATTGAACAGTTTCTATGTATAAAAAAGTACATTTTATATTTGAGGCTCTTCCTTTCATCTATATTTTAAAAGAGGATCCTCATAGGCGTACGGGTAAAGTATTTATTATATTTTGATTGTAGACAACTGATAAACACACAGCGAATAGAAACGATTATAATTGATAGCAATAGAATCCAAATATCTCGATCACAAATAAATTAACCAGACAGTAACTTCATTCTAATTTAAAGTATATATTTTTTTATTAGCTTTATTTTACCTACACGGTACAATGTCTTTCTTAGCTTCAAAGCAATAAAAGCTTCTACTAACAGGAGTAACCACGTGAAGGTGAAGACAGCTCTACTCCCAAAAGGGTAAAGGGTGCGATTACGATTAACAAGAGTAAAAAAAAGGGTTGATTGTATTACGCTACATGCAGACGGGCCGTTTGGATACATCTGGTAGTTTTACACGATTAACAATTGACAAGAAAAAAAAAAGGGTTGATTGTATTACGCTACATGCAGACGGGCCGTTTGGATACATCTGGTAGTTTTACACGATTAACAATTGACAAGAAAAAAAAAAAGGGTTGATTGTATTACGCTACATGCAGACGGGCCGTTTGGATACATCTGGTAGTTTTACACGATTAACAATTGACAAGAAAAAAAAAAAGGGTTGATTGTATTACGCTACATGCAAAAAAAAGGATAAAAAAAAGGACAACGGAGATTAGTACAATTAACGATGGGGAAAATGAAGTGGATTGACATTTTTATGTGGAGGTTGAATTGTTATACACAGCTGAAGAAAATAGGTTGGGCCACAAAAAAAAAAATTGTCCCATTTTCAAAATTGGTGTCCCAATTTTTTTTTTTTGTGGCCTAACCTATTTTCTTCAGCTGTACTTGACCTTTTTTTCATATCAATTACAGACCTATTTAAATCAAAAATATGTAGTCTTTTTGTAAAAAAATATAAAGAAATACCTTCATAGATCAAAATAAGGTTATTTAATGGGGCTACGTTTCTTTGTATATTTCAAGCTACAAAAATAAGGTGTAGTATTTTCGAATTATATACCGAAGTTTGGATAGCTCTTTTCCTTCCCAAAGGGCCACATATCTTAAGGCTTCCAAAACCTGGCGCTAAAGTCACGGATGTACGCCGATATTATTGTGATTTTGAAAAAGATGTATTGTTCGTGTAACCAAGACCGGCTTAGACATAGTTCAGTGGCATTCCAAGAGTTAGAACCAATATAAAGTAAGTGGGTTTTATCATCAAGTACAGCATTACTGCTTGTGGGGTCGTGAGCTGAAATAAAGTCATATTCCGTTACACGGGGGCTTTCCGTGTAAGACAAGGCTATAGTAACTATTGAACAGGCCTTTTTTTTTAGCGTTTTGTCAAGATATTTATGTTTTTTGGTCTAAATCAACTATAAATATATTTTAAAGGCTTATCAGTAGAATTAGTTTTGGATTTTTTTTACTGATTTCTGTATATTTAAAGTCTGTAAATGTACATGTGTAAAACTAAGGTTTTGATGTACAGCCGCAAATCTTTGTACAAGAATTAGGGCTTTGAAAGTGCCGCCAATTACTGAGCCCACGTCGGTTAAAAAGGATCTCCATCTATTTTTTATATACTTTTCCTTTTTCCTTTGGTTATTACAGTATCTTATAATGTTCAGTCGAAAATGGCGTAAGAAACCAGACGATATGGAATCGGCCTCAACGGAGAAAGATACACTTTTTAATGGATTGTCAGACGAACCTGAAATCCCAAAAGTAGGCACGATTGACAACCATAATTTTCAAGGTAAAGATGTCAGACTTCTAGACATATCTAGCAACAAAGAGTGGATGGCTTACCTCAGTTACAATCGAGACGAAATGTATGAACGTACTTTGGGTCCGGAAAAAGTATACACGACATTTTTAACCAGACGTAGATTCACAGCTGTTGACGTAGATAGCAACAAAAAAGTCACTCTGAAAGGGGGATCTCAAAAACTCAGTACTGAAGATGAACACTTTAGTGTCGATATTACTGCTCATGTTAAAAACGCCGGATCAAAGCATTGCAAATTTCTATCTATTTCTCATGACGGTTTATATATTGCTTTATCTTTTTATGAAAGAAATGTAATACATAATAAGATAAGTCAAGAAAATGTCAACTGTCTTATTTTCCAAGTTCGTAATAATAGCATCGAGCTGAATTCTTCTCCAAAATGCATTGGACGTGCTGTGTTCTTAAGCGAAAAAAATACATCTTTAGCCTTTATTGACGTAGCGACGTTTAGGTATGCGAACTTTTCATCTGGTGCATCTGACAAGACTACACTTGATTTGAATATTTTTGAATCAGGAACTACTGTGGAAAGTAGTTTAATTCATAACTCTTACATTAGAAACTCCCCTTGGCTTGATATGAAAGGAGAAAATGATGAAATAAAGAAGCTTATTACAATTACAAGACATATCAAACACAATCTTATAACTACGCCTTTTAGTGGTGGAATTGTCCGTACTTGGTCAATTAAAGAAAATGGTGTACGCTTGACTTCATTTGAAGCTAAAGGACAACACATTATGGCGTTCTCAAAGGATTATAAATTTACCGCCGCTTATGTTGAAAGTAATGGATCGATAAATGTTTATAATGTTAAAAGTGGTTTGCTAATGTATCGATTAAAATCACAAAAAGACGATTCTGCCACCAATTTTGAAGTTTCTCATATTCGTTTTTGTTATGGTGGTCGATATGTAGCCATGTCTGGGTGGGAAGACGACAAAGTGGTTTTTGAAATTTGGTATCTAGAAGCGGAGAGGTCTATATATAGAAAAAGCGAAGAAGTCGGTAAGAGATCTTATGATTCGAAACAGATCAAAGTATTCGAACCTTTTGTTAAACGAGTATATAATACTGGCGAAGAGAAATGTTTGGTAGGGTTCTACATGTCTAATGAAGGCGGTTACCTCAAAACCAAATGTATGGAGCTACATATAGATAAAGAAAAAGACCCTGCTAATATAGAATGGCTTCAAAAATGCGAACCTTCGTGTAAAGAGGAATACGAAATATCAAATAATTTGCTAGATTACAAACATCTTAAATGCGGTTATATTAATGTTGAAGGAATGAAACATTTGATTCGCTTCGGTAGGCATACTGTTCAACTTTGGAATGTGAAAGGTAGTATAACTGAAGAAGACCCAATAAGCGAAGAGGATCAACTTCTTTATATAAGAGCTTACAAAGCACCTGATTATGGACGCGCCTATTCATTTCGTGACAGCTGGAAAATTTATAATTTTGACAGTATCAAGTTTGTTGGAAACAACCCTTTAGGCAGATTAATAGTTAATATAAGAGACACATCCGATGATAACAGTAGTGACAAAAACAGTTCCAAGGTTTACCATACAGAGGAGATATTTTTACCGCTGGACGAAGTAAATAATGGAAGAAAATTTGACTACCATCAGCTAGAAAGTGCATGTCAAGCGTTACATTTCCTTTTCCGTAACCGTGACAGTGAGCCTGAGGTTCAGGTAAGATCATTTACAGATACTTTTATCAAATTAATAACTTTTCATCTCTAATAGAAAAATATGGCAGAACTACGAAGCAAAACCCTAAAACTCGTTAAATCAGCTATTAATAAGATTTACGATAATTATAATTACTTTTCAACTCTCTCCGGAAGTAAAACACTAGTTATGCTAGCATCTTTTGAAGAAGGTCGAGAAATAATCAAATTGCTTTTACCGCAAAAAGTTCCTATCGGCATCTTTAGTTTTCACATACCTTTAACTGAAATTAACGACGAACGCTTACCAGAATTTTCTATAGCCATAGAATATTGGAAAAGTCACTACTCAAAGCTGAAAGATAAATTTGGCTGTAATAGTGAAAATGATACTTCTACCGAAAATAATAACGAATCGAATGATTCTCTTAAAGATAAAATTATATACCGAAGTTCAGAAGAAGGAAGTGTTTCATCAGAGAAATGCGAAATAATGGCAACTAACGAAAATGTCTTAACGGTATTGATCAAAGAGTCAAGCTATGATCTGTTCAAGTTACTTTTTAATCGTATTCTGTTTGATTCCAAAAAATTGGGTCCGGGCTGTCTCTCGGCGCTAACTGATGCTCTTGTGTTTCTTCAAGAAGAGGGAAACTCTGGTAAGTTAAATAAATTTGGAGACAAATTAGGACACAAGTATTAACAGTTTAATATTCAGATCTTTTACTATCGAGTAGCCAGAAGCTATCATACTTGAAAATTGAAGTAGGAAAACTTGGGATCCTGAGTTCTGAATTAAGCAACAACGTAAAAATAGACTCACCACAAAAGGAATATGTTGCGAATCTAAGAAATCTGGAATCTCATGCAATAAAAGAGCAGCTTACGAAGTATGGCGGTTTCGAATCTTCCTTACGAAACTGTCGACATAGTTTATATTCGAAATATGAAGATATACTTTACATAGAACGCATATATATATTCTTATGCAACGTAGTGGTTATTATCAAGTATCTTGTATGGGAGTATATTACCAAAGGCTCCGAAGAAAAGACAAAGGAATTATCAAATCTGTGCGTTATTCCTCTTCCGCATTTCAACTCATATAATGATTTCCCAGAAGATCGACTTAAAAACAGCGCAAACGGTGACGACATTATTCCTTATAAAACAGAAAGCGCATTTACTAGAATTGCATCAAGTCAAAACGATAATAACATCTTTCGACAGGGTGATACTATTCTTGAAGTCTTACTGGAGTATAAATGGAAAATGTTTGCAAGAAAAAAGTTTGCTTTTATTTGCTTCATACACGCCTTGTATTATGTCAGTTATTCGACTGGTGTCCTGTTTTCTCGGACACTATATGTTAAGGGAGAAAACAATGAGTTTGATATGGAGCATCCAGGTCATATAGCTTCTTTGGTAGTTATGGGGTTTAGTTTAGCTATACTTGTCTATAAAGAAACGCAGCAGTTTTTTAATGGTCGTAGTAAGATGGCTTATATCAATTCTGGCTACAATTGGGTGGATATAGCCGCATTTGGTTTTCCTGTACTTACAGTTCTGCAATCTTTACTGGGATGGAATTATTTTGTAAGGAAATGTAAGAGTAAAACAATAATAATAATAATAACTGACAATATATATATACATATATATATATATATATATGTATAGAATGAAGTTTGCAGTGTTACTACCTTAATTTTATGGCTACACGGTATTTTAAGACTTCGCGTTATTTCATATTTCGTAAGTGATGATAATATTTACTTGTAAATTTAAAACAAGCGTTCTGATTTTCTTTGTTTAGGGTGTTACGCTAGAAATTATTATTCAGCTGTTTAAAAATGTTTCTTCTGTACTCTTTATCATGTTACTTGTTATTATAGCATTTACCCAGGCATTTGTAGTACTTTTACGTATGGAGGAGGATGCGTATTTTCAAGATAATTTTTCTGGCAACTTTACAAGCAACACTACTTTGACAACGGGTATCGTTAATACAGAAGGTCTTACAGATAGCGCCAATGTGAGCGCAGATAACGGCTTTGTAAACTGGTTTAAAGCATTTTCTCAAGTCTGGTTTTTTATTTATGGTGTTTGGGACCCAGTCCTTGAAGGCGAAGCAGGGGACAGTAAAATGCTCATGGCAATGTGCATTTTATTTTCATTCATCATTGTGCTCATTTTCTTTAATATGGTTATGTAAGTTATAAAAAAAATTGCATATTAAAAAAAAACCAATGTCTTAACATTGCTTTATATAAAGTGCTCTCATGTCGAGCACAGTTGAAGACGTGAAAAAACGAGGAAAGAAAGTTTGGTAAGTTAATAGAAGTTTATTTGTCGAATGGTACTAATTAACGTTTGTTTTATTTTGATATGCAGGGTTAGTCACTTTGCCGGTAAATATATACATGTGTATTTAAATATTTATCTACAATGTCTAAATATTTTATTTATTAGCTGTTGTGTCCGAGATTGAGCTATTGTGGTGTTCCGACAAAGAGAAGCGTAGTAGAATAAACAATCCTACATATATATATTATATCGCAAACAGCGAAACAATATCGACCAAAGAAAAGGAGCTCAAAAAGGAAACGAGAGAACTTAAACAAGAACTTGGCATTTCTCTAAATGAAAGCGACTAACAAGTAGGAAGGGGACGGCTAATACCATTTTTTCTCTTTTTATTTCGAAAAGAAATAGGGTTATCATCTTTATATGATATTAGTTTGTGGTTTTTTAAATAATAAAGCTAGATTTTTTATATTAGAATTTTAAATCAATAGTATGAGGATATAATTATGTTATGGTTATTAGCTATGAATTGGCAAAGTCGCAATCAGCAATAGTCACGCAAGATTATCATCGTGCGCATACGCGTGGCGCAATTCAAAACAAACAAACAATATATACTTCTATACAGCTAAAGTACCGTTTTAATAGATCACGTTATATATTATCTTAACTATAAAACATGCGGCATTCATTATGTATTGGAAAGTTGATCACATACCGGATACAAACAGGCTATATACTCAATTGTGATAGATGAACAAAGTTATCGTCAAACTATCAATCCAAACGTATCTCGCAATAAGTATTTGAGTAACATAGGTACATCGACCACAAGATATGTCGAATAGAGACTTTTTTTCCGGCCTGCCCGAGAAAATGTATTAATATTCATACGAGGTACAAGAACTTTGAAAGAATAGGCAGATAGTTCTTAAATACTACATATATAATGTATTCGTAAGATAAATTGAATCTCATATACATAAACTACAAAATATTCATTAATATCATAAAGTACACGCCTTCGTCAA